>VHKM01000278.1:1307612-1942669 GCA_007210695.1 Neogobius melanostomus | reverse complement strand
GGCATACAATCTTTCAGCCACATTGGCTTTGACTTTGATGATAGTCATTGATAAACTCATCATGCTTCAATTTGAATGTATTTTTATTATAACAATTTAGTACATAATGGAGGGTATGCAGATCATGTCACATTGAGTTGATAAATCTTCGTTTTGAGTCTGTATGGAACATGGAGGGTACAGTGAACGATGCAAACTCTATTGCTTAATAGACATTTTATTTGCATCATGTCATGTTTATAAGATATTTTTTCCTCCTTTCTATTATTTGTGGCCTTTTGTTTGACAACTACAATGGAAGAACAAACAAACAAGCATCAAGCGTAGGCATCTTCCCGTCTCCAATGTCCTCTCCTCTGCTCGGGGGAAGGACAGTCACACAATTGGACACGGCTCGCCCCGGAGCGAGACACTGTGAAGCTCCGTGCACAAGGCTGCCATGACAGGGGCTGCAGGCGGCCGAAGAGCGCGCGAATGTGGGACAGTATTACATCGTGAGAGAGCCATGGTCTAAAAAGCACGGAATGTGGGCAAACGGTATGGGGAATAGTGAAATGTCACCCTGTCCAGAAGCATCAGGAGTGGAAAGGGGAGAGAGGAGCTGACACATGGGCAGGTTTGTCTGGGGAGAGGAACATATTTGGGGTGAAATAAGATGTTTACGTGGCGATGGAGATGCCAGGGTCCGGAGTGGGTTTACAGGAATGTGACTGTTTAAAGAAAGACAAATACAAGAGGAAAGTGAAAGCTATCACTGGGGAAAAGGGAGAAAGATGTGACGACAGTTACTGATTGAAAATGTAATGAAAACTTCTATCTCATTTGCTTTTACATGTATACCAAGGGATAACACTTCTGATTCCACTTCTAGACAAAAGAAAAAACAGGCATTTCGTGTTTATTCAGGATTGAATCTTTATACACATTACCGTTTGTATTTCATCACCTAAAATTGTGTGTATATATAGTTTTCTCCTAGTTTAGTCATGATCAAATACATGGAGCAAAACGTACTGAACAGTGCAAGTATTACTATTCGATATCATAAGGAAATTTAAAAAAAAAAAGGCAAGAGTCAAGATTCCAAAAAGTGCTAAGGCACATTTAGTATGGCAATTGGGTTGTAAATGCATGTTTTCTCCCTTTTGTTTAAACCAAGCAGAACCGAAACTGGTATTAAATATACTGATACCAACACCGGCCATCAAAGTCAGGAATATTTTACATGGTCTGTAACTTAGTCACCAAACACAAGTACATGTAACGGAGAAAATAATACAAGCAATATACTGCAAATACTATTGTCCCAGCGCCTTCCTCATCACTAAGGTGTGCTCAGCACGTTTGACTCCACCACTTCCATGTTGAAGCTCATGCTAGCGGCTCAGTCGTCACTGCTGCTTCCCAGAGTCCTGTGGTTCATCATTGCCCCGTTGGTCATCATCCTTTCAGGCACACCCGAGACAACCCTCACAGCTACCATAGAAGTACATGGGTCTGCATACTTCACCTATCCCAGCAGGCCTCCACCGTCCTGTTTTCACCTCACACGACAAGATGAGAGGTTGGACAGCAGAAAACACAAACTGATCCTAAGCAAAGCATGAGCATCTCTGATGAACATGTAGAAAGGAACAGATGTGGTCAGAGCAGGCGGCAGTTTGGAGAAGGTCATGAGTTAAGGGCCCATGGAGGGAAAGAGAGGCAGAGGAAGACCTGCAACACAAGGACTTTGAAGAACTCTCTTGTATCTGCAAGAGACCAGATGAGATGGAGATGCCTAGTCCATTTGGTCACCAGTTTGGCCAATGTGGTAACTGAACCACTGGTTCAGAGAGGAATTAAATATTTGACATGAAGCTAAACTGCCATCTATCAAGACATCCTTTGTAGTGGCACCCATTTGAGCTTGGAAGTTATCAGGCTGAGTCCAGTGAACCTAGAGCTTGACTAGAGCCATCGTCGTACCACAAAATCAGGCCCGCAAACTTGTCATATTAATCGTGTGGCGTGAGGTCCTTTCAGTGGACAACAGGTGCGCATGTATAAATGTACTTTTATTTTACATTCGTTTTTACATTTCCTCCACGCCCTTTACACCCATTACCATCAATCTAATGCATCTACATGATTTGTTCAAACTTCTCATCAATAATTTCTTGTCTTTGTTTTGCCCACCTCAAAAAAAAAGAAGGAAAAAAAAACACTCCTCCCTCAAAGAATGAGGCTTCTATTGTTCAATTTTTGATGGCAGCAGCAGCAGCGGGCCCAGATCAATAGCTCACTCATCTCAACAAGCACCGAGAGCCAAAGTGAGGCCGCGTCAATACTGTCCGCCATCTTTGAAAACGTTCCAATGGTTTAACGCTATCATTTTCTACACCCGGCATTAACCCGGCAGTTTTGGAATCGATAGAAGGCATAAACAGGGTTAATCCTTTCAGGCGCTTGCTGCTGATTGACCATTACGTGATAATAGCAAGGCGACGGTGCGGTTAGCAAGTACGGTGCCAAAGAAAGGAGAAGAGCAGTCTCTAACAACGGGGGGTTTGCACGCAGACAGTAGGGAGTAAGATGAAGGAGTTGCCGGTCGATGGAATAAGATTGGGAGACATGCTGGGAGTCAATTGGTAAATGAAAGAGAAATAGGCTCTGTGCGCCAAATGTTGTTGGCTAACTTCCTGTTGGCTAGTGGAGGGTAAAGAACATTTCCTGCACGCATTTTAATATAAATTTAAAATAGAATATGATTTGAACAACAGAAGAAACTTGTCAAACCGAGTGTGTTTTAATTTAAAATATTTCAGATGGTGGTGCTATTCTAACATTTGTTGGCGTCAAATTTATTTTAGCCTTTAGCTTCAAAGCTAACACTTAGGCTGTGTCCAAATGTCCACACTATTCCCTATAGTGCACTATATAGTGATCATGCCATTTATGGGAAATGTAGTTCTAACATCTTTGACCTCTTAACCCTCACCTTAACTAAGCATATTTACTCAAGTTTGACTTTACCCAAATCTAAAAGCTTCTAGACTGGAGAGTTTACAGCCTATAGGCCGCCTCATTTGAAAGCTATGATCTAAAAAACTGATGTACACTTTATTATTGCGTTGTCGCCGGGTTTATGTCACATTACATTTTTGTCACAATTTTTTGTGTTTTTTCGTTGCCTATTCATTGCTTTTTTTGTCGCTTTTTCATGTTTTTTGTAATTTTTTTATCCCTTGTTTGTCGTGTTTTTTAATCGTGTTTTATTGTCATGTTTTCACTCTGTACTGTATGTTTACAGCCTATAGGCCGGTGCAATGACTCATTTGAAAATTAAGTATTAAAGCTAATGCGTCTGTCAGCAGGCGGGTTATAATATAAGTTAGTAATCATGTTGGGGGGGCCGACAAAAACCTTGTGTCTGACAAGTATGCTCCAGATGGATTGGCCGCCACAGAGTCCAGATCTTAACCCCATTGAGAATCTTTGGGATGTGCTGGAGAAGGCTTTGCGCAGAGGTCACACTCTCCCATCATCAGTGCAAGGTCTTGGTGAAAAATGAATGCGACACTGGATCTTTTGACATTGCATTAGCTTATTAAAACAGCGTCACAGCGAATGGTGTAATCAGAGCTAAAGACGCTGCAACCAAATATTAGAGCGGGTGACCTTTTAAGTTGTGGTGACCTTTTGTATTAACACAGATAAAGGAATCATGAACATTATTACACTTCAATGGATATTACACTTTTCAAATAAAGTCCAATAACATTTCTCGATTTAGACGGCTGACTGTCTTGCAAATAACCAAATCACTTCTGTGCGTCGTCCGTTGTGTAAAAAAATGGAGTGTCCCGTTTGGAGATGCAGACTGTGGCCGTATTATGAGCAGAACCAGCATGACAAGAGGACGACGTGGGACTGGCTCAGCTCCAGGACAGGGACAGGACACAGGGCTGGAGAGGACCGTCCCGACCCGCTCCGCAGTGCGTCTTCAAGTCCTGGAAGGCAGAGAAATGAGATGATGTTAAAACAAACAACCACGACTGATACATCGCAGGAAATGAAACACGTCTGAATCATAAACCCAATTTTGGACGCACAGGAGAAGCGTGGGGGATTTTATAGTCTTAATTTTATAGTAAAGTGAATACGAGGAAAGTAGTTGCCAATAACAGAGCGGAATACACAGAAAACTTTTTTAAACGACTTTTAATTTCCATTTGAGAGAACTATAAAGAAGTTCAGGAAGACCCTGCAGCGCTGAACTGTGTTGTGCCGACAGTGATCACATGACACTGTTGACCAATCAGGACACGCACGTGCTTCCCACATTCACAAACAGAGGCACATATTTGCTGAACTGGGGTCAGTTTTTCTCCTCCAAAGCGAGGAGCTTCTCAGGCATTATAATTCATTAATCGCGTTTTATTCAAAGATTCAAAAGATTGTATTGTCAGTTCATATGGATCGAAATTTTCCTTGGTGTAGGGCAGGTGGGAGTTCAGCCTGGTGGATAAAACTGTTGTTCAGTCGACTGGACCTGGCCCGTGGATTCCGTAGTCTCCTCCCTGAAGGCATTACCTTGAAGAGACTGTACTGTATGATGGGTGCGGAGGGTCCCCTTTGCGGGGGAGACGGGGGGAGTACATGTCCTTAATGGAGGGGAGAGGGGCTCAGCAGATCTTCTCATGTAGTGTGGACTCCCCATTCTTAACAAAATCTTTGTGAAGATTAAAGACTAAAGAAAATTGTGTAGACTGTGCTTAGTTTTACTCAGAACTAAATGTTATATTTTTATTAAAGGTCCTCGTTTTACATCCCTGTGAAACCCATTCCTATAGGGCACGTTACCGAATGGCCTTTTCTGCTCATAGAATGTGGCTGACACACAAAATAATAATTCAAAATGAATAAATACATCAAATGGAAATATCACAAAAAAGAAAGTGAAATAATTAACAAAATGTCAAATATATATATATGAAAAAGCTTGTTCTATATTTCAGGTTTTAAAACGGTTTATTTGGCGCCGGCCTGTGTCAGCTGTCAATCATCCTCCAAACACTTTAACATGGACAATTAAGTGCGACCTTTGTGTTCATATGTCGCCCTGTCACGCGGCTCCTCTGACGGGACCCGTCCCGTGTGACTAACCTGTTGAGACAGAGATGTTTTAGAGGTTTTATCCGCAGCATATGCCCGCTCCGTCAGCTGCACGGGTACGTCTGCTCTCCCGCCTGTAAGTGCCTGGATTTTACCGAGGAGGCCGGGAAGGGTGCCAGAGGTGGTGCATTTGACTTTTTGCGGTCATCGTCCCGTGAGTATCGGCTGTGACCCGTGATGCGGCGCCCATGGGGTGAGACTACGGGGAGTTGGCTCTGCTGACTCTGTGGTGAGTCAGGGGAGTGTGCGGGGGGATCGGTTTTGTGAAGTGGAAGGACGGAGAGGCAGGGAGTTTCAAGGGCGAATGCATATAATAAGAGAGAGTGCCCCCCGGATCAGTGCCCCACTAAACCCTAAGTACAAGGTCTTCCATACACCACAGGTCCACCCTTCTACTCTGCAGTCTTCATTTCATCATCATTTTAGTGGAAGTCATACTTTTGTTGACTAAAATTAGACTAAAAGCTCATTTAAAGTTATTTGGTCACCCTTTATTTTACACTACCTTGATAGTAGGTCGAACCAAACTAAAATTTAGTACATTGTAATCTGCTTTGTAGAATCTGTAATAACTTGTACCTATGTAGTACATACACAGTGTAATAGTACTTTGGAGGTACATAATGAAATAAGGCCCTTAGGGTTAGGGCTTAAGGTTAGGGTTAGAGTCTTATGTCTTATTTCATTATGTACCTCCAAAGCACTACATACATATTATTCCATTGTGTATGTAACACATAGGTACAAGTTATTACAGATTGTTACAGTTCACATTATAATGTACTACATTAGTGTAAAATAAAGTGTTCCAGTAATTTAGTTTCCGGTCACTCGGAGAAAAGGAACTAATATGTTCACGGACCTTCTCTGTGATGATCAACATCATATCAAAGACATGACACTCACGTGTGTCATTGTGCACGGTGGCACAGTGGTTAGCACTCGTGATTCACTGCTAGAAGGTCCCGGGTTCAATTCCCACCCGGGTTCAATTCCACACAAAAAGGACAAGGCCTTTCTGTGTGGAGTTTGCATGCTCCCCCCATGTCTGCGTAGGTTTCCCCTACCACTATAAAGATGTAGGGGGAAGGGAAGGGAATCTTATTTGTATAGCGCTTTTCATATGACACAAGTCACACCCAAAGCGCTTCACACATGAAAGGGAGGGGGTTCATTCACTCCATGCTGATGGTGGTAGTTTCCCCTGGGGTAGACTGACAGAAGCAAGGCTGCACACATCTGCGCCAACGGTCCCTCCGACCACCACCAACCACTCACACATAGGCATTGGGTGAAGTGTCTTGCCCAAGGACACAACGACAGTCTGCATCTGCAGGAGCCGGGATTCGAACCCCTGACCTTCCGATCATGAGACGACCCGCTCTATCATCTGCGCCACTGTCGCCCCGTACATAGTACACCTATGTACAATAGGTGAATCCTCCAGCCAGGTGATTCTGACCATCAGCCTGGCTCCACATCTGGAGATGGGTCCCTGGGTACTGCACTGCCCCACTGCTCCTTACGGGTCGCCACAGCGGCATCAAAGGATGGGTCAAATGCAGAGGACACATTTCCCTACGGGGACAATAAAGTTCATCTTAACTTTAACCTAACCCTTACAAAGAAAATGAAAAAAAAAAAAAATAGGTTCAATAATGCGTTTCCATTATTAATTTTGACTCTCTAGATAATTAATTTGGGCCTTTTTGACAAAAGTCAATTTTATTTGACTTTTTGATATTTCAGGTTGGTGAAAAAATTATAAATTTGAAATCCACAAGAATTGTATTTTATTTTTTTTATTACTCAGTGGCACCCCCTCAAACATGGGCCATGTTTGAGGATATATATGGAATATATAATATATCATAATATATGATAATAAGAACTCAAGTAACAAAATAAAACAAAGTTTGTTTGTTTCTCCTGTATTTTGACAAAATCAACAACCGACATTGATTTGGCAAATATCTTTAAAGGGTTAATTATTAAGACAAGAAATTAGGGTCAGAAATAATTGCATTAAACCACTACAATTTCTTTTTAAGGAAAACAAGAGCTAAGAGACATATTGTTATATGAAAATGACAAAACCACCAGAATGGAACGCAGAGCAAAACAAACGTAAACTACAAAATCAAATCAATACAAGTGGATGTTAAGAAAAAGTGTGCATTTTTTAAATTGCTCAAACAGATGCGCTCAAAGACAAGAAGACTGAAAACAGATTCAAGAGATGTCCGGCGATCAGCAAGAAAACACCCTCCCACAGGCCCAGACCTTCATGGAGCAGGATGGGCAGCACCAAAGGCCAACACTCCTGGCCCACAGGGAGAGTTTACGGGCTGAACTCCAGAAGACCGAGCACCTTCTCGTCCCGCAGCATCAGGCCATGAGAAACAATTGCCGCAGCTTGGCAGCTCTTCTCGAGACCTTTGCTTCACAGGTCCTCAACTGGAGGACAGACGTCCTGGCTGAGATACAGGAGGTGGAGGCCGACAACATCAAGCAACGCGGCTGTGATGGCCTCTTCATGGCAAAGAGAACATTTCTCAGAATATGTGAGAAGATAGGGCTGAACATGATTGAAGTAATCACGCATATGCGTAGTGCCCTGGACATCAGGTTGGAAGAAGAGGAGGATCTGGGAGACATGACCTCAAGATATCTCCAGAACTATCGAGCTCTCATCCAGCGAAAGCTGTTTCTTAACAGACAACAGATCTGGTCACTACTGAGCCAAGAGAAGAAGTCTGAGGAGACGTCTGAGGAGAGCTCCGAGGAGAGATCTGAGGAGACGTCTAAGGAGAAGTCTGAGGAGACGTCTGAGGAGAGCTCCGAGAGATCTGAGGAGACGTCTAAGGAGAAGTCTGAGGAGACGTCTGAGGAGCGCTCCGAGGAGAGGTCTGAGGAGACGTCTGAGATGATGGCGGACAAGAAGTCTGAGGAGCCATCTGAGAAGACATCTGAGAAGAAGTCTGAGGAGAAGTCTGAGGAGAAATCTGAGGAGAAGTCTGAGGAGGTGACGTCTGAGAAGTCTGAGGAGTGTGCCGGTCCTGTGCCCGGAGCTGAAGCCCCAGCCGGATCTCCAGACAGTCTAAGAGAAGGTCCACAGGAGGAAGACATCACTGGAGCCAACTGACCTGCAACTCCAGTGATCCAACTTTCAAATATGTTGTCAATAAATATGGAATGAATCTTTAAAATGTGTGTGCTGGGTGATTTAAAACAGTGGGTGGGTCAGGGTCACATTTAGGTAATGTCTCAAAGCGTTGACAGAAATAATTGATGACTGAACAGATCTTGTGAGATTTCACTTTGAATATGAATTAGCGTGGAAAGTTCCTGCTTCTTGTTGGGTTGGATAGACGTTATGGTGTTCTTGACTCTGCAGCGTGCATTCAAACTGTATAATGCACAGCTCCTTGTTGTTTAATCTGCTTATACCCTTGTCCCACAAACGGAAACTATTTGCCTATTTGTTGTTTTAAGTCCTGGGCAGGCAGGGTTGCCAGATTCTCAAAACCATTATATTGTACAAAGCTTCCAAAACTATCGTACAGTGGGGAAAAAAAGTATTTAGTCAGCCAACAATTGTGCAAGTCATTCATTCATTCATTCATTTTCTTCCACTTGTCCGTTGCCGGGTCGTGGGGGCAGCCGTTGGAGCTGCCCAGGTCACATAGCACCGGCCCCCATGGCTCCTTCTGTAGGTGGTGGGTCCACGGAAGGACGGCCTCACGATTCAAACCGGGCCTGTTGGTCTCTCATAAGGGGCTTCTGAACCGCTCTATGGGAGACCCTACCAGGGGCACGAAGCCCCCGACAACAGAGCTCACAGGATCATTTGGGCGCTCAAACCCCTCCACCACGTTAAGATGGCGGTTCCAGGAGAGGGAGGGCATAATTTTGAACAGTCAATAATAACGTCTGATTTTTGACTGCCACTTTAAGGTTAAGGTGTACTTTATTGTCCCGTAGGGAAATCGGTGTGCATTTGACCCATCCTTTGATGCCGCTGGGGCGCCCCGTAAGAAGCAGTGGGTTAGAGCAGTGCAGATGTGGAACCAGGCTGATGGTCAGAATCATCAGGCTGGAGGATTCAGCTATTGGAACGTGCCAGAGCACTGATTGGCTGAGAGCCACTGAACAATAACATTAGAGAAAATCTCACCTTTTATAACCTGCAGAGCCACTGGATGATCCCATTTGTAGAACGCTCTCGCACACAGCGGCACCAGCTCGGCTCCCATCTCCTCCGACGCTTTCCTGAACACAGTCCCGAGGTCCTGCACCGTCCTCGCCACATCGGCCTCCTCTAAACCCCTTCCAGCCAGAGACAATGACACACAGGCACTTCTCCCATCAACCGACCTCGCTCCACGGCACTCGATACCCGCCATCTTGGACACCACGTGACAGGAAGTGCGTTGGTCGGGGTCGTCCAGAGAAGCGGTGACGTGGAGTTCAACAGACGCTCCTTTCGGTAGAGAAGGGACCACCGTGACGGAGAAGGGGCAGGGGGCGACGTCAGGGCGCCCCAATGTGTCCTGTAATGAGAGACCACAGATGGAACCGCAGATTACTGACTGAGGTGGTCCTGGTGGGACCCCTTGTTATGACCCAAAAGAATCAAAACATATTTGTGAAGGACACAGGACAAAAGATAAGAGGTTTCTTTCTTCTTTTCTTCCTGTTTTAGGAACTGTTTGAGTTGATAAGTGATCAGTTTTTCAATACACAGAGCTAAAACATTCACTGAGCAGCGTGTTTGATTTCAGGCTCGTGTGTGCTAACCAATATTTTTCTTTGACTTTTTTGGAAACAAAGCTTTTGAGGTGGATCAGGATCAAGGTTGGACCTTACACATTTGTCTGCGCCTCTGACAATGAGCGTTGCACTAGATCTATCATTTACCGCAGCAGATAGTCATGATGATGACACACATGTGTTCTGTTTGGGGCGCACGCAAACACGCATGACATGGAGCTTATAAATGAAAATATATAGGCTAAAACTTGCACCGTCAACCGTCTTGCAATGTAACACCCCTACCGTTTAGTGTTCCAAGAGTGATTAGTGTTGAAAAAAACAAAAGGTTAACCAACTAGCATGGCATGGTTGGCACCATGCATGGCAAAAACTCCAGGTCCAGAGGGGCGTGCTCCATGTGTGACAGGTAGGAGAGAGTGAGAGAACATGCACCTCAATAACATGTATTTATAACGAAGCGGCGCTGCACAATAACATTTTTTTTTAATTGCAAAAAGGATTTGTAATTACAAAAAGATTAAAAGAAAAAGAATTCCATCAGCTTCCGTCAGCTTCAGAGAGAAAGAAAAGTATGCAACATTTAATGAGGCAAAAACTAGGGGGACAAGTATATATAACAAAAAAGTATGTGCACAGCCCACCCCTGCGGGCATAAATGCTGCCAAACCAACTTTTGTTGCACCTTTAAGTAGGCATGCCTGTTTTTTTGTTTTTTTTACAGCTGGAGTCTCTGTTATTCATTCAGTTCTATTTGACGTCCATCAAGGCCAGGTGTCTCTAAGCTCCACTGCTGATTTTTGGAGTATTCATCCAATCGTTCATCTTTTCCCCCATACAACTATTAGTGCTAATCTGCCTGAGCTGAGAACCTGAACAACCTGAATGACCAGTTTATTCCATCAACAGATTTCTTCTTCCCTGATGGCACGGGCGTATTCCAAGATGACAATGCCACGGTGCATCGGGCTCACGCTGTGAAAGAGCGGTTCAGGAAGCATGAGATAGATCAGCCGCCACAGAGTCCACGATTAAACCCCATTGAGAACGTTTGGGATGTGCTGGAGAAGGCTTTGGTCACACTCTCCCATTATCAATACAAGATCAATGTAACACTCAACTTTTTGACATTGCAGACGCTTAATGTATTGAAACAAAGCCACAGATGCAGGATCTATCAACATTGAACGCGCTCATCGTTTGGGAAAGATGAATGATGGGGAAGGCAGGAGTCGCCCCCGTCCCATCATTGCCAAGTTCTCTAAATTCAAGGATAGAGAGCTGGTTTGGAGAAATCGAAAGGAGCTCAAAAAAACTGCACCAGGAGTGTTTATTCAGGAGGATTTTTCTGAGGCGGTTAGGCGAAAAAGGAGGGAGTTGTGGCCTAAATTGAAAGAAGCCCGGGAAAAAGGAAATATTGCATATCTCGTGTATGATCGTTTGGTGTCACATCCTCCGAGGGAGCGAAGAGATGCAAAGTGGAATACTGTGCCTACATCATCCACTCCCAAAAGCAGCACCAGTGAGTAATAATGAACTTGTGACATTCTTGCTTTTAATCAGGACTTTTATTGAATGAACAAAAACCTACCCCACAAAGGGCTTAAATTTGCCCATTTAAACATTTGTAGTTTGAGAAACAAAACTTGTGATTTGACCTCCCTATTGCTAGAAAATCAAATTAATGTTATAGCAATTACTGAGACACACCTGGATGAGTCGGTAGAGGATTCTGCAATACACATACAGGGATATAATGTCTACAGGATGGATCGGAACAGATATGGTGGAGGAGTAGCTCTGTATATCCAGGACCACATTTCTGCAAAAGTGAGGAAAGACCTGTGTGTGACTGGTTTAGAAGCTCTGTGGCTTCAACTGCACATACCTCATGTTAAGCCTATATTGGTATGTTGCTGCTATAGACCACCTAGTGGTAACAGCGAGTATTTGAATAATATCTGCTTAATGTTACAGCAAGCAACGGACTCTAATAATGAGGTCTTTGTTTTTGGAGACATGAATGTAGATTGGCTATCCAGTCACTGCTATATGAAAACCAAACTGAGTGACACTGCCGCTGTATGTAACCTAAAGCAGGTAGTTAATGTTCCAACAAGAGTCAGAGTGAACCCTGATGGTTCAGTCACATCCACATGTATTGACCATCTTTATACGAATTGTGTTGATAAATGCACTCAAGTGGTTTCGGTTCCTGTGGGTTTCAGTGACCACAATATTATTGCAGTGGTCTTTAAAAGAAATAATCCCAAACAGGGGAGAAAAATCATATTGAAAAGAATGTATAAATCATTTTGTGAAAATAACTTTACATCAGACTTGGGTAATATAAACTGGAGAGACGTTTTAGAAGAACCACATATGGAGAAAGCTTTGGACACTTTTATGAATCTGTTTACTTCTGTATGTGACAAGCATGCTCCTTTTAGCAAGATCTCTGTGAGAGCTTCAAAAGCTCCTTGGATAGATAAGGAGCTTCGAAATCACATGAAGCTAAGGGATAAGCTGAAAAAAATTGCCATTGTTTCGGGAAACCCAAGAGATTGGCAAGCCTACAAGTCATTAAGAAATAGAGTGACTAAATTAAACCGACAAAAGAAAAAGCGGCATTATCAAAATAAATTTGAAGAGTACCAATTTGATAGCAAAAGATTGTGGAGAACTATTAATGATGTTCTAGGTAAGAAAAGGATAGGTTCAGCTCCTGTATTCATCGAAGTTGATGGAAAATTCTTGACTAAGCCCCAGAACATTGCTAACTATTTTAACAGTTTTTATATTGAGAAAATAGAGAATATAAGAAAGAAATGCCTTTAACTAAGAGTGATCTGTCTGTTTCCATCATTAAAGATAATATAGTGTCTAAAAAGAACTGCTCGTTTGACTTTAAGCCCATAACTGTGAAGGAAATGCAGGAGCTCCTCCTGTCTGTTAAACGCGATGCCTCTGTTGGACTAGATGGTTTGGATTCCAAGCTTCTCCTACTTTCAGTGAAGTGTATTGCAAGGCCTCTATGTTACAGTACATATTTAATATGTGTCTGGAGAAACAGACTTTCCCAAATATGTGGAAGACTGCTAAAGTAGTGCCACTGGTAAAAAACAAGGATCCACTTAGCGGCCAAAACAGTAGGCCCATTAGCATTCTACCTATTTTAAGCAAATTATTAGAGAAGATCATGTTCAAGCAAATACAGGACTATTTCGCAAGCAATGGCCTTAACTCAGATCTTCAACATGCTTACAAGCCTGGGTATTCTACTGCTACTGCACTAGCAACTCTCTCTGATGAGTGGCTCAAACAGATGGATCAAAAAAGTCTAGTTGGTGTGGCATTTATTGATTTCAGTGCTGCTTTTGATGTGATTGACCATAAGCTACTGCTTAGTAAATTGAGTGCTTATGGCTTTGGAAACTCAGCAGTAACTTTAATGAAGAGTTATCTAACCGATAGGCACCAATGTGTGCATTTTGATGGCTCTCTTTCTGATGTGAAACCGCTGTCATGTGGCATTCCTCAAGGAAGTTGCCTTGGGCCTCTTATTTATAGCATATTTGTAAATGAAATTTCTTATGCTCTAAAAAAAGCAAAGTTAATTTCTTATGCTGATGACGTAACTCTTTATGTATCTGCTAATACAAGTAGTCAGTTAAACTGTCTTCTTCAACAAGAAATCAATTTAATTTCTAACTGGGCTACTGAAAATAAGTTAAAAATCAATGCTTTAAAAACCAAATGTATGGTGATAGGCTCAATAAGAGTGATTAAACAGGTGCACAACTTAAATCTCTCCATGCATGGCACTGATATTCAGCAGGTTACTGAGGCCAATTTATTGGGAGTCACTATTGATTCAACCTTATCTTGGTCTCCACATATTAAAAACACTGTTGCAAAAATGAGTAGAGCCATCTCTAATATAAGAAGATGTGCATATTTTTTAACTAATCCAGTTACCAAGTTGATTCTTCAGTCACTTGCACTTTCACATCTTGATTACTGCTCCATTATCTGGTCAAGTGCTTCAAAAAAGGATCTTGTAAAATTACAACTAGTCCAGAACAGAGCAGCTCGCTTAGCACTGCGATGCCCATTCAGGACCAGAGTTAGTGCCATGCATGACGGGCTGTCCTGGTTTAAAGTAGAAGAAAGAGTGGCCTGCAGTCTTATATTGTTCTGTAATAATGTTTACACTCTTCAAAAACCTTGAACAGACTTCAAAAAGTCTGTTCTCCCAACTACAGCTGACCAGTGAAAGGCACGGTTTAAACACTCGACAGGCTTCACGGTGTCATTTTACACCTCCACAGCCGAGGACAAATGCTCTGAAGAGAACTGTTCTGTACAGAGCGATGGTTCTGTGGAATAAGCTACCTCAGTCTTTAACAGCATTGGTGTTCAAAAGCTGTTTTAAAAGAATGGTAAAAAAACACATCCTAAATCATGGAATATAACGTAGAGAACAATGATCTCCCTGGTTATGTATGTACAGTTAGGTGTATTGAAACATTGTATTAGCATGTTTTGGTGGTGTTTAGGAATGCAATTTTAATTATGTATTTGTATATGTAATTATGATGTTTGTAATATTTTAAATGCAGCATTATCATGGACCCCAGGAAGAATAGTCTTTACTAAGGTAAAGACTAATGGGGATCCATTAATAAATAAATAACAAAATAACAGTGCATGCGTGCTGTAAGCAAAGCTGGACCTTGAACAAAATGTGAATAAATGAGTCTTAGAGTTATTCATGTTTTAAGTGGTCACAAATGTCCTTTTCGGCAAAACTATGAAGAACAACAAAGAACAAAGAGAGGGAGAAAATATCTTTTTTTCTATTCTATATATTCCTCATCACACTTCAACCTCTCAGCAGACTTCATTTAACATTACTGCCCACCAACGCAACCACAAACTCCCCGCCTGCCCCTCCTGAGGGCCGTTTTTCACTTGACACTTTGACGGGCTGCCAATTAGGCCGCCATTGTGCGTTGATCCTGGGTAATGATAGTGTACAAACAAAGTCCGCCAGAACTCGTATCGAACCAAACGCATTTTTTTGCCTTTAGAGCTAGCGTCGCTAACATGACAGCTCCCCATCACCCCTCGGGCCACTTCAGCCGCCCCGAGCCGCGAAAGTCTCGAGACGGCTATTAGCGGCTATCGAAACATCTCGTCCGCTAATAACGCCGCCTAATGGGGCAAAAATGAGCGCTTTATCCCAACGTCATTTCAATCCGCGAGTCGATACGGCGGAGAAAACACTTAAACCCCCCCATCCCTTCTTTGCAATTTGAGGGATCCATTTTTGCCGCCACTCACACCCCAGTGGCTAAGTGCACGATAATGACGGGTTACTTACATTTGAGTTTGAGGCGCGCTGGTCCAAGAAAGGAAAAAAATATATATCGAGCCGCGTGCAGCCTTTGATGGCATTCGACAGCGGTGACCCCAAAACAGAGACAAGAGGCACTTTGGGTTAAACCTGAGAGAACGCGGGACGGAGCGTCAATAAAAGGTTTTACGTTGGGAGTAAAAATCAATGGGAGTACGAAGTTGGTCACAAAATGTCACTGATTTATTTAGACTGTTCCAGCACAAGCCAGAAGCTGCAGGTGAATAGGGGGGAAAATATGTTTAGAGATTATCAATTTGAAGCTTTTGCTGCGGATTACTGATGCGAATATTAGGAAAACAATGTATTGCAAATGTTCGTTCAAGACATGTTAGGCAAAATCATTAGGCCAAAATTACCTATATTTTCATGACGATCTAAATAATGGATAGAGTCATGTTTAAATGTATGAAAAAAATATGAAAAATCTGTAAAATTCAAATGTTGCCTTGGTTTTGGGGTTCAAGCTCAAGGCTGGGAATTATATATTGAAAAATCCCTCAGGAGGATAAAAAAACTTCAAGACTGGAAAGTTTGGAGTCTGGAGGAGCTACTAAAGTGGACATATTGTTGCAAGAGTGGAATGAGAAAACGGCCCCTTTTTCAATGTTTGCACATGTACCTGTATACATCTCCCGTCTTTACCCGTCTACCGGAAAGGAAATGACCATATTTGGATTGCAGCGACATCTCTGTCACCTTTCGCAGTACACACTGGCACAAAATCTGCCAATATTGTGAATGAATAAGCGTGGGAAAAAGGCCGATGTTACTTTCTGAATATCTCTGGCTCGCTAGCAACAAAAGTCATAACATAAGCATCGTAAAGGGTAAGTTTTGTCTATGTTATACTCTGATATTAAAACTGAGATGTTAAGGGGGACAAATAGCTAAAAATGTCAACATTGACTACTGTCTGAAAAATCGATGTTTTCACCTGCCGTGTCTCGCTTTAATGCCACATTATACCAAAGATCTATGCACCATTTCCCTCAAGATTTGTAAGCAATTTGGTGAGAAAAGGTATATTTAGTTTGTATAGTTTGGGCCAAGTGCCCCCACACATAGAAAAAAAAGAAGAAAGAAAACGTAATAACAAATGAGAACTGCATATTGTCAGAGGTGAAATAACAAATATGAACAGCACATATGAACTAAGGTCACATGACTGTCTCATAAAAGTGTCCAAAAGTGGAGACAACATTCAAAATGATGTGTTGCATGTTGGTGAAATGAAAGGAATTTGAGCCGTTAGATGATTGTGGCAGGTTTGTGAATCTAATCACAACATTTGGATATTTTCTTTCCAAAATGGTGTCTCTCCCATTGAGTTGTATCGGCCCCTGCTCCAACGGAAATGATGACTTGATCATCCAGAATATCACGAACTATTGCATTCATTCATACCCTGCTAACAACCAAACCCAATATATTCCCTTTTGTTTTGAACCGCTGGGCCAACGTCCTCCGTGTAGCATTTTGTCGGACACGATGTAACCTGGTCCTGACAGTTGGTGGTCCGGTTGATGAAAGCCTCAGGGCTGGAGGCTGGGACGGCTCTCCCCTTGGTCTGGAGCACCCAAGGGCCGTGTGTGAGGTGGCCTTTAAAGCCTGGCTGAGCGCTGTCACTTCCTCTCCCGCCGCTCCCCTCACACTCTTCCTCGCTCTGGTCTGGCTTGAATCGGTATTGACAAGGCCCCTCCAGGAGAATACCTTGCTCGTGCTAATCTAACATTTATCAAAGGCTCGGCCCGTACGGGGGCTGTCACTCGGGCTGACGGGACAAAAGCACAGCGCTGACATGGCTATTGTTCCCCGGTCTGCTGTTAGCCTCCTCTGTTGTTGCTGATCAGTGGCTAGGCTAAAGAAATCACAACTGTCTTGGGACTTGCCCGTCATTGCTGCTTGTCCGTGATATTCTTAGACTTTTAGCCACAGTGAGGATGACAACCTGGAATGTAAAGTTACATTTTGACAAGATGCATTGTTTTCTTAAATGTTGGAAATGGTAAGACTTGGTTGTTGTTGAACTGTGCCTTCATTTCAATACTTGAGTAAAAGTACACATACAACTGGTAACTCCAACAGAAGTAAAAGTTGCCCAATCAAATATTAAAGTACTGACGTATTTACTTTAGAAAATACTTCAATCGAATCATTTTAAAATGTGTGAAGATTATGCCCAAATTCATCGCCTGTATGGCAACAAAACAGGGACAAAAACACATACTTGTGGTGAGCCGGTGGCATTAAAGTAAAGGAGAAAAAACATACTTTTTCCCACTTTACTTGGCAGCCTTTATAGAAATGTAGTGGAGAATGTCGTGGAGTAAAAGTAAAAAAATCTCAACACAAATAAAGTTTAAGAAATCTCACCAGAAGAATTTACAGTTTGCATCAGTTCACTTTTTTGAAAGCCTCAAATGATGGTATATAAACAAGATATAAAATCCTAACCGATCAAGACAGTAATGTAAATGCAAAATGATCAGTGATTTAACTCAATCCAAAAGTCCATCAAGCTAGTGCTAACCGCTTCAAAGGCAACTCATCCGAGCGAGAATGCAAATTACTTAAAGACACAAACAAGAAGTACTTGCTAATTACTGCTCCCATATTTCCAATTGTTTGAGACGTTGTTATTGGTCGACGCCTTGTTTAACAGTTATCGACTCTGATTGTGTTCACTCACGGTTCTTTGAGGGCTAACGTAGTGGAAGCACTGTTTCACACCCGCAGCCTGCTCCCAATTAACCCTGGGCCTGTCTCCATCCACCTGATTACACACATTATAGCACAAACAAGCACAAAACGAGGTGGGCTCCAAATAAAACCAGATGTGTGGACATGAAGTAGTTTGCATTAGCCTATCTAGATGTTCATATGGAAGGTTGTGAATCTTAGTAAGTGGCTTTCAGGTCAAAAAGGAAATAAAAGGGGAAAGGGGGAAAAGGGCACCATTTTGAAGTTGTACGTTTTATTCCTACAAATGGCTGACAAAACAATTTCACAACAATCCATTACAACTAAAGAAATGTTAAAATTGTTCATTTCAGTCATGTCAGTCCATTTCAATTGGAAGTCCATATTATGCAGGAGAAATTTGTTTTGTTTTATTATATTTTTTATTGTATTAGCACACTGTATGGTCCCGTAGAAAGATTGTTCTGTATTTGGCCCATCCTTCAACCAGAGCCATAGGGCAGTGGTTCTCAATGTGGGTTCCAGGACCCATGGGTGGCCTCAGGGGTACTGCAGGGGGCCCCATATCTAGTTTGTAAAACAAGTAACTGAGTGACTTTGAAAGGAAGTTCCTATGTATTTGTATTTAAGTCCACGTCATTGTCATTTGTTATTTTAACTTAAAGGGACTTTATGGAAGTTGTCTTTTGTTGTTTATTTTTACTCGCCACTGCCACCTCAGGTATTACGCGTAACTGCAGTCTCTATTCCGTCCCGAAATACCAACTTTATCAGTGTTTTAGTGTTAAAATTACAGTGACTATCACTATTGCCGCACAGCTCAAGGTCCTGGTTTTGATTCCCGGGCCAGGTGGAGCCTTTCTGTGTGGAGTTGTTCTCCCTGTGTCGGGATGGGTTTCCACTGTCAACACTAACATGTAAAGTAGGCTAAAATCTCCTGCTAGGTACTCCTGACTCCTGCGCTGCTGCTCCTGAAAAGCTGCATGGGTTTTAAAGTCTGTTTACGAATACAATTACAAGCCAGATTACTGTGAGACTGGATGGATAGTGCAGACGTTCGCTAAAAGTGAGCTCCCAGAAAACTAAACAGAACCTAATCAAACATATTCATTATAAAATGGTCGTATTGTTGACATGGTACCAAACCATCCCAATACATACAGCATGTTTTGATAAGGAATTTGAATACTTCAACCTCCCTGAATTGAAAAAGAAAGCACATGTCGGCTTTTCAAGACTAAAATGATTTGTATAAGAGCAAAAGCAGTTTAAAGTATGGCTGTGGACTTCTTACTTTACTTCTTACTCCTTTAATTTTACATATTAACCTATACCTAAGCTGGTGTAAAAAATAAAATAAAATACTGATACCAGTCCCAGCCATTTAAGTCATGAACATTTGAGTGATATCAGTCACCAAACACAATATGGACAGGGCTCGAAATTAACTTTTTTTCTTGGTAACGCTTGTGCTCCTAATTCTAAAATTTAGGAGCACAGTCAAAAATTTAGGAGCGCAACCAAAAAAACAGGGAAACTTTTAACAGGGATGAAGGGGATTTAAACGTATCACATGCCCCTTCCAGCCTTCTGGTGCATTTTAGAAGTATTATTTTAGCTGTTTGCAATGATTCAGCAATCTACAAAACTCATTAGGCTAAATTTTAACATTAAAAATGGGACACCAGATTTTGTGCCTCCCAACCGCCCCCAACCCCCGACTTGCTCCGCCCCTGCTTCACCGCACTTCATCGTCTCCTCTACACTCTCCTCACTCTGTGCTGCGGGAGAAAGCTCCATAGATCGCGCTACACGCGTCTGTGACTTTACGTTTTGTATTTTGCGAGAGCGGCGATGATTTCGCTTTCAGCGCTGCACGAGGGGGCGAGCGGGTTGGATTGAAGTTTGCGCTGCTTCTCCGCCCGACATCGATTCGAACGTCATTGGAGAGATAGTTCCCAGTCCCAATGAGTTTATGAATGACATATATATATTCCTCGTTTTCTCATAAACAGACTACAGTTGCGTAAATACAGTGGCTCATTCAATGAAAGCAGGCAGATGAATGAGAGCGGAGCACAGGCACACGCAGAGAACGCAGGCTGGGCTGGTGCAGGTCGGCCCAGCGCGTGTTACTGAGAGGAATGACAGCGGCGCTGAGCCACAACAGAGGAGCCACGACTCTATTGCGATAAACAATTGAAGACATTTTAATGCCAAAAACTAACTCTAAAGCTTAAAAATACCAGTAAAGCTTTGTTTGAAAAGTACATTATCTGAATCCTACAACTTACTAAGGGTGAAAAATAAAGTATTACATTAGAAAAATGTGACAAAATGAAAAAAAAACAAAAACAATGCAAGAGCCTAAAAATGTAATGTTTAGCATTTTTTGAATACATAAATGACAATACAGTAATATTATCATGACAGCCCTAGGTACGGTTCGGTCCACTTGTGGACCATTTCGGCACAAATTTGGAGCCTTTTTTTTTTTTAAGTAATGCAAGTTTAAGCGCAGCAGAACAACAGGTTTCACACAGACGCTAATTAAGTTCCGGAGCTGCCTGGCAGATCTCTGATGACTTCTTTCAGAAAACATTATTGTTGCCTCGCTGTTTACTCGTCTGTGGAAAAGCACTCGTCTATATTCCAGTGATGCACGGACCAGACCCGTCATTCTCCTGGAGCCTCCAGGTAAACTTTAGCTTCATGGC
The DNA here is from genome assembly GCA_007210695.1 of Neogobius melanostomus. NCBI lineage: Eukaryota > Metazoa > Chordata > Actinopteri > Gobiiformes > Gobiidae > Neogobius > Neogobius melanostomus. The sequence goes on along the minus strand of VHKM01000278.1, from coordinate 1,921,900 downwards.
ACTGGTTGTTGTTGTTGTTGTGCCTGTCATCACTCCTAAACAGCAACAATGTGTCGTACCACGACTACGCAGATGACACTCAGATCTACGTGTCACTGACGGCAGGTGAACATGGGCCTGTAGATACACTCTGTCACTGCATCCAACAGATCAGTTTGTGGCTGCAAAACAACTTTCTCCAACTAAACTGAGATCATTGTTTTTGGCCCACAGACACAAAGACAAAGTGTTATCAGTCACCTTGAGTCTCTCGCTCTGAAATCTAGGAGTAATCATGGACTCAGACCTGAACTTAAACAGTCACATCAAAGCAATAACATCATCAGCTTTTTACCATCTGAAGAACATTGCTAAGATCAGAGGAATAGTGTCAAAACCAGACTTAGAGAGACTCATCCATGCATTTGTCTCCAGCAGGTTAGACTACTGTAACGGCCTGCTCACTGTTAGAGCTGCAGTACATCCAGAACGCTGCTGCTCGAGTCCTGACAAGAACCAGGAAATACGACCACATTAGTCCAGTGCTCCGGTCTCTGCACTGGCTTCCTGTCACTCAGAGAATAGAATTTAAAACAGCTCTGCTTGTGTACAAGTCTTTTCATGGTTTAGCACCAAAGTACATCTCTGACATGTTAGAGCCGTATGAACCATCTCGGGCCCTGAGAACTTCAGGGTGGGGTCTCCTGGTGGTTCCCAGAGTCAATAATAAACACGGTGAGGCTAAAGCTAAAATCTGGAACAGTCTTCATGAGGATGTGAGACAGGCCTCAACTCTGACAATGTTCAAATCCAGGCTGGAAACAGCTCTTTTTACCCGTGCATATGAAAACTGAAAGTATTTTATCTGCACTCTTGCCTTTTACTGTAATTGATTCACTTTATGTTGATGTTTTATTGATTGATTTTATCTGTTTTCTTGTAATTTTCTGCAACTGTGAAGCACTTTGAATTGCCTTGTGTATGAATTGTGCTCTATAAATAAACTTGCCGTTTGTCCTCTTAGATCAGTCACTGGGCAAAAGTGTGACTTTATACTTTTTATTAATAAAGTTTCAAATATAAAGAAGTTGATCAAAGAAACAATAGGTATGTAAATATCTGGAGACATTTTTTTTCTAAGAGACGTATAAATGTGTCTGTAAATAATTTATAATGCTCTGTTTTTACATAAAGGAACTCCCGCACACCATTAATTCTTGCAGAAAGTTTATTAATAAAAATGCAACATTTTGACCCGACAGGATCTTTCTCAGGCAAAGGAACCCTCCCGGGTCGATTGATGGTGTGCCAGATTTCCTTTATGCAACTGTTTGGCATTAGCCTCTATCCTGCACACCCATCCTAATCGATGTGCGAAGTCTCCTGCCTTTTTTCTAATGCTCTGATTTGATACAATTTTGCATGTTTATGTTCTATATTTTTTGTTTTGTTTTTTGTACCGAAATAATACCGAACCGGGCCCTGTAAATAACCAAACCTAAATGTACTTTTAGTGTACCGTTGTGTACCTCCGCTAATAACCTTTGCATTCACCGAAGCCGTATTGCGATATACTGTATCACTATATAATCCAAGCCCTAATGAGTGGTATAATATTCCTTGCATTGCTAGTTGTAACCACATTTCTATTGACCTTAACGTGGAAAGTCCCACTGACATTTCAGGCGAGTTCAGCTGGGGAAAATAATACACACACTACACTGTAATAACTCCGATAGTATAGTATAGAGAGGTGTGGGTCTCCTCAGGGTGGTCCCTTTTCCCCTTTAATATTCCACGTCCCGCCTCCAGTGACAGAGTGGCGGAGACGGCATCTGGAAGAGTCTCGCTTTGGCTCTCCGAGGGGAGCGTTCTGAGCGTTTGACCTGTGGTAAATATTCTAATTACACTCGGTTCAAATGGTGCTTAGGCTAATCCTGCCCCCAGAGACACAGACACCCTCCCCTCTACAACTCATCACTCCATCACATCTGCCCCGCTGCGGCATGGCTCTACAAAGATACTGAACATACCGTCAACGCAATAGCTGCCAGCAGAGGGCGCACGAACAGAGCGGTTCAGAACAAAAGCTGCGAGCTGTACGAAAGCTGACAATTTGAGTGCTGAAAGGAGCCGGTGAAGGTGTACGGACTTTAAGGAGACTCTGTAGGTGAAGAGAGGGAAAAAAACTTAATTTTGAGATAACAATTTGAAACTGCAGGGGAAAAAATGCATTGCAAGTTTTCTGTCATGTTTCTGTTTCCTTTCATGCTACACGTGGACACCAAACATGTCAGTATTTGTGAATGAATAAGCATGGGAAAGAAAATCTACGGCAGACGAGTTGAGAAATAGTCATAAAATAAGCATCGTAAAGGGTGAGTTTGGTCTTTCTTTTAAATTTTGACATAAACACTGAGATGTTAAGGGAGAAAACTCGCTAAAAATCTCAACATTGATCACGACATGAAACAGAAACAAAAGAATGCAATGCCTGAAGTGGATATCAAACTGGAAACTCCTACCAAGACATTCGGCGTGAAGTGAGCGCTCGCTTCTGAAAGTCTTCCCAAATGTTCCTCGACTTTATGCAAAAGAAAAAAGTGTCAAATCACCGAACAAACAGCCGTCATCTCCCGACGCGAGATTCCCAACACTCCTATGGCAAATGTATGCAAATTCGCAAAGTACTTGTGACAATGAGATGCGGCGGCTCGAACTTGATAAGCTCGTCTGTTTCTGACACAAAGTTGACACTCTAACCCCGGGGAGGCGCGCCGCCACATGCTGGAGGTGGGCTGCTCGGCTAACCCCTATTCCCCCATGGCTGCGGACAGATTACGGGGGAGGAGAAGGGCCCTTTTAGGCTCCTCAGAGAAGGTGGAGGGGTTGGGGGGGGGGTAAGCTGGCCTGGGACTTCCACACACACACAAAAAATGGATGTAGTGGTGCTGGTTGGTGGTTGGTGGTTGGCGGTGCGGGGGGCAGAGGATTAAACCGAGACATCTGCTTGAGAGGTATCAAAGACTGCAGCGTTTCCCCATATCATCAACTTTTCATGAGCGCGCCTCGCTGGTAAATATCAGCCCGAGCGGCCCGAGTCTCGAGGGGAAGAGGGTTTTTGAAGGGGGCGAGGAACTTTAAACAGGCGGTTCAAAAGGCCCCGGGAAAAGTTGGCCACGTCAACGTCAATGATCTCACTGCGCCGTTGGGTTGGATTAGATTCAATTATACTGTTGGTTTGATGTTTCGGAATGTTGTCCCTTCATCCTTGGCTTCTATACCTATACCTAAATGTATTGTATTATGCTTTATTCAGACACCCTAGCTTGGATATTTTATACTATAGGTTAATGCAAGACATTGTTGATGCAGTTGTTGATCTTGACATTTTAAGCTCGTTTTCTCCCTTAACATATGATTTTAATGAAAAAAAGAAAAGAAAATAGACTCACCCTTTATGATATTTATTTATTATTCGATTAGCGCTTTGGAGTTTGTCAGGAAGGCAATTTAACATCGCAGCACTCCGCTGTGTTTCCCACGTGCATCCTTACACAAAGATTGGCGTAGTTGGGTTCTGACAAGACTGGAACCCAAATATGGTCGTTTCCTTTATGGAAGACGCCAGCCACAAATGTCCGCAGGGATACACGGGCGTACATATTACTAAACTTTAGGCCCGTTTTCTCAAAATGAGGTTTTCATCTTGCAACAACCTCTCCACGTTAGTATCTCGTACAGACTCAGACATTTCCAGTGCTGTACACAACATTATTTTATATTATCTAATTCCGAGCTGGATTTATTGAAATCCATAACATAAGGGAAGCAGGGGAACTCTCCCTGAGCTGAGCTGGTTCATATGGCTCTAACATGTCAGAGACGAAGAGACTGAGAAGAAGCAGAGCTGTTTCCAAGTCCATTCTCTGAGCGACAGGAAGCCAGTGCAGAGACCTGAACCCAGGACTAATATGGTTATATTTCCTATTAAATGTAATACTGGGCAGCATTCAAGTATACTGTATATTAAACTACAGTGAATATTGAATAGAGCAGTGGTTCTCATCTGGTGGTTTTGGACCAAAAAGTCACAGAACCGTTTTCAATATATGGTAACACCGTTTGAGTTTAAACAGTGTTTAAACACATTAGAGACATTTTTTTTGCTAAAACACAGTGGACACAATTATAATGAAGATTTTGATAAAGACTATCCAGTTTTCTTAATTTCACTTCCTTATTGGACACTGACAGGCAGTGACATAGATAGTGACAATTTTAAACTGTTGCCTTGCAGACCATGTTAATGGGAAATAAGTCAAACTGCTCGGGAACTTTACCTCTATCAATGTCACTTCCCATCAGTAGCTTAAAAATTCAAATAAAAATAACTTTTAATCCCAAAATTTTGGGATTAAAAGTTAAGTTGCTGCATGATAATGATAATTATTACTTACAACATCTGCACTAAGAGTGACCGTTATCAGCTTGTTTTCATAGTGATATGAGCTTTTTAGGCTTAGCTAATGTTTATTCAACTATAATTTGTGGGGGAAATACAATATTTTGCATTTTCAATGAAGGTTCTTGAGTTATCTTCTGTACTCTGTAGTTGAAGAAGATGACTCAAGAACCTTCATTGAAGATGGACAACTCCTGTCCAACTGAGAGCCTATACAGACAATATTTTGTGTTATATCAGACAGATTGTTTTTCGTGTTGCAGCTTGTCTTGCTGGTGTGATGGTGAGTCCGATGCCAAATCAGTTGAGAACCACTGGAATAGAGTATCCTCCATATCCCTGGCTATCTCAGAGATAAACTACACACTCAGAAGTACTATGTGGGTTTATGTCTTAATTTTCATCATGGTGTGGCAAAAGGCTGAAGAAATGTCAAATTACATTACTTAGCAATTTTGCTAAACTGAAAACATGAGAAACAAATACCTGCAACAAAAAGATCAAATTGAAATGAATCAAAAACTTGTGAGCTAAAAATTGAAAACTGAACCGAAACGTTTGTGCATCGTCTTTTGCCTTTCTGTAAAATTCATTTCAAAGTGTCAACTGTTTCTGCCTCTGTTGTAAAGTCAAACTTTCGAAGCGTTTCAAAAACCTTGCTAACCTCCTCTTCCTGGGCCGCCTTGACCATGTCCCTCCACACGTCCCGGACGAGGCGGGCGTCTTCGGGCCGAGTGGTGTAGCAGTGGGCCTGGAGCACGTGGGACAGGGTCAGGCCGGGGAGCGCGGCCTGGAGGACCTTCTGGACATGGGTGAAGGAGAGCCGGGCCTGCGGTCCGCTGCCTGCCTTCAAAAGCTCCATGGTGCAGGGGACAAGCGCGATCTGACCCGCACAGAACACCAGCTCATTCACCTGGAGGAGGACGCAGACAGATTCCATTAACGTTTTTTACATTGCTAAAATATAGTGAGTGACCTGACTCAACTTTGATGAGAGCAGGACATGGCCAGCTCCAGAAAGATCTCATTTATTTGCTTTAACATTAAACACATTAGTTCAGTGGTTCTCAAACTGTAATCCACGATGTCAATAGACTCTTTTTAGACCTGGTTTAGTTCTGATTTGGTCTTAATCTAGGCCTGGTGGTATTGGAAGGTCAAATGTTTTGCTATGTGATTCTTATGAGGTCTTAAAACTGTCCAGAGCTTTTTATCATCTGAAAAACATTGCCAAGATCAGAGGTATAGTGAGGAAACCAGACTGAGTGAGACTCATCCATGCATTTGGTCTCTGCACTGGCTTCCTGTCACTCAGAGAATAGAATTTAAAACAGCGCTGCTTGTGTACAAGTCTTTTCATAGTTTAGCACCAAAGTGCATCTCTGACATGTTAGAGCCGTATGAACCATCTCATAAACACGCTGAGGCTAAAGCTAAAATCTGGAACAGTCTTTATGAGGATGTGAGACGGCCTCAACTCTGACAATGTTTAAATCCAGGTTGGAAAAAAAGATTTTTACCTCTGCATATGACACTCTTGGCTTTTACTAGCCTGGCCTTAGCCATCCGTAAACTCCGGTCAATTATCATTTCCCTACATGTACGTCTGGGTCTGATCTCAGTGGCTGCGTTACATCGGTTGAATTTCAACCTACCATTCAGCGAGCAGGGGAGGCGGGTGTTGTAGGTTACGTCAAGCATTTGATAGCTTTCTTCACTCACTTGGGCGCATTACATACTTCATGACCAAACACTAGCGATTGAGTAAAATCAGTTTGAGTTTCAAACTCCTGAAAATAGAGCTCAGTTGTGAAGATCCAGAGCCTCTGTACGAAATGAGTACGAGGGTATGGTAAGACCAGGCTTGCCTTTTACTGTAATTAATACATTTTTATGTTGATGTTTTATGGATCGATTTGATCTGTTTTCTTGTAATTGTATGCAACTGTGAAGCACTTTGAATTGCCTTGTGTATGAATTGTACACTCTACAAATAAACTTGCCTATCATATAAGTAAAACCCATTCAGTTGGTGATACGGGCTTGAAATCATTTTCATTTCATTTTTCTTTTTCTTTTTATTCCTTTCATGAAAATGCATAGTTGTACAAGCCACATACAGTTCACACATCAGAAAGGAGCAGATGGAAGAATAATATTCTTAATCACAAGCAGATAACAATAAAAGATTAGAACCATTAACCAGTTCACAAAAACATAAAACTACGTATATGACCTGATGAAAACTACTGTTATAAAGGGGAGGGTTGTGACATTTTGAGAGCGTGTTGTTTATCGAGACACGAGAAAGCGCCGGCTCAAATTAGCATTATAACAAAGTGTTAATGGAAATACTGCCGTGGAATACTTCTGATTGGACGTGGAAACATAGCACTTATTTCCACCTCCCCCTTTCTAAAATGAGTTGTGTACAAACCAAACAAAAACCCGACGCACTTAAGACCTCACTAACAAAGGTGTCATAATCAATTAACATGAATTAGCGGTGTGTGTTTGAAAAACTGTTCCGTCAATTCACGGGTCTCTCCTGCACCGTTTTGCAGCACGTTATCGCCTGCAGCTCCGCGCTAAGGTATTCTGCGTGAATCCCGTTTTATGCATTACGCTACTCGTACCCGTAATTAGGCGAGCGATAATAAGCTCAATTCTGGTGTTAAGTAGCTCGGTTAAAATTAAGCCTCACAAATTATGCGAGGAGTGGAAAAATCTATGTGTTTAATGCAGAGAGAGGAGCGGGGGATAAAGCGGACATGTTAGGGAGGTCGAGCCCTTAGAGACCTATGGATATAGGGCTGTGTAAATGTGAACGTTCACCGGTGACATGGACGTAATAGGACGGGGCAGAGAGCAAGAGGGACAAGTCTCCGGAGGATTGGACGGGATCAATGGAGACGCAATGTTCTTCAGCGGTTTGGAAGTGAACAGTCGTACATTAGTGGCGGTTACAAGTAGAACGTGAATTGTAACTAGAAGGTTCAAAGAATAATAGAAGCTAATGAGTCTAAACGGCGGCGCTTAACTCCAGATTTGGCCTTTCAAAAGGTTTCTCTTAAAGGGTTTTCACAGGCAGAAACAAGTCACATGTAATGCTTTTAAATGGCCATTTTTTTAATGCACAAATACTATGTTAGTGACACAAATGCTGGGCATATTTCATTTTTTGAGATTTGCAAACATTTCATCAAACAGAGTAAAGAGAAATAGACAAAACGGGAAACTTTTTAACAAACAAAATGTGGTGAACTTCAGCCAAAACTGCAACTCAATATGTGTAAACTCAATATGTTGTAGACTAGGGGCCGGCAACGTCAGGCCCAGAGGCCAAATTCGGCCCTCCTGTATAGAACCTCTGGCCATCAAGATGATTATTTTAACTTTTTTAGAGTTAAAGCAGTACTAAGTAACTTATTTACCTTAATTAATCCTTTCCGTAGTCCCTCTGGGGGTAATACAAGTGTTAATGGGATGATTGGAGGGTATTTCATCCCCCCAGTGTTCCCTGCCTCCGGGTCAGAGCCATCAATACACACTAATGGAATCACGAAGAAGAAGCTAACAGGCTAATAGGCAAAGCTACCTACGGGCTAGCGCCACTTAAACAGTATTTACAGCAAAGTTTGAGTGAAAAAAATTTCCATTGTGTAATTGGATGTACAATATCCCTCTCTCCCTTTGTTTTTTCTGTCACCGTAGTATTTACTCTCACAGACAAATAATGGAGCCACCTGCAGTGGCGCTTATGGCCTCTAGGGGCATGAGGTACTTAGTACTGCTTTAAAGTACTCTAAAAATCAGAGAAATACTGTCAATTACTTTCCAAACAGAACACCTAATTGTACAACACTGGCATTTGTAAAGTGGTGCTTTACTTTGGGTTTAAATTGGCCCTTGGACTTTTTACCACCATTTCTCTGCCCGATCCCGTCAGAAGCCAAACAGGAAGGGCCTGATCGGTACTTGGATGGGAGATCGTTTGGGAAACAGCAGGAAGCCTGGATGAATGTAGTGAGTGAGTGAGTGGTTGGTGGTGGGGATGTGAGGTGCCGATGGCGCAGACTGGCAGCCTCGCTTCCATCAGTCTAACCCAGGGCAGCTGTGGCTACAATAGTAGCTTACAACCACCAAATATGGAGTGAATGAATAATGCAATGTAAAGCGTCTTTGAGGGTCCAGAAAAGCGCTATATCAAACAAATGCATCATTTATTATTACAATGAAGAAAATCGGCCCTCTACCACACAAACTTGCCTACGACGGTTTTAGGCCATCATTTAGGTATTTTTGATGAAATGAGCAGTGTCATCATTTTCTCCCCATTTAATGCCAGTTTTTTATCCAATTCAATGCTTTTTAATGACATTTACGGCCTTAATTTATGCACAATTATTAATGACTTTTAATACTTTTTAATGCCCCGCGGAAACCCTGTCTTAAAATAATAATGTGATGATGAAATAATGCTCTGTGGGTGAAAATGTATGGCTTGAAATTCAAAAGACGACGTGCGTCCTGGTATCAGTGCTTGGGCTGTTCCTGATACCACATTGATTCAAACTAAGCAAATTTGTCAAGAATTATTTCTGTCAGTGTCACCTCCTGCTGGTCCCAGAGTCCGGATTAAACGCGGTGAGGCTATGTTTCAGTACTTTCAGTTGCCTTATGTATAAATTTGCCCATCCCAATTCCTTTATTCCACTTGTCATTCAAGAGGTGAAAAACATATTTTTTTTAGCTTAATATTTATCAAAAGTAAATGCAGTTACATTTTGTTGCAGTTTTTTATTCTATTTTTATACCGGGCATAACACGGTCTTCAGTAATACAGTATCACATATTGCAATATATTCTTTCCTCAATAAATCTTAACTTAAAAATGTCGTTATTCTGATACAGCAGTATCAGCCACATGGACTGGCTCCTTTATCCTGGTATATTTTTCCACATTTGCTCGCCCTCACTTTAATCTGGCGCCGCATATTCCTAACCATGGACCCCCCCCCGCCGCCGCACCGCTCTGCCCCGTGGCCCTCCTGCACAAATACGAGCACATCATTACTTGTTTAAGGGCCGCCGAGTGAATCCCATCTTTTTGTGCAACAAGACGTTTCCACACAAGTGTTTTGCTAGAGGGCACGCGCGCACCGCCGCGGCTATTTTCCATAATAATGACGCGGGCCTCTCTCCGCGATCGGCCCCCTCACTTGTCAACTTTGATGAATCTTCCAAGGCTTCCGTGTCTTGCTCCTCCAAATTAACCGGCGAGATGAGATATCGAAAGAAAAAAAAGGAGGGGTTTTTTGGAGGATTTCTTTTTTTTTTGACAAGCGCTAGATCATTTACCTGCGAGCACAATCTAGCGGAGCACATAAAAGCCGGGTTTGGCCGCGCATCAACAACAAATTGTCATTGGCGTTGCGTTTACGAGCCATCACCCGCCATCATATCCGCCGACAAAGAGAGAGATCTATCGGGTTGGACGTCTGGGCTCGGCTAGGATGCCTTTTTTTAACAAGCTGCGGAGGAAAAAATAGAAAGGGGAAAAAAAGCCCCTGTTTTCGAATTCATTTGAATATCAAAAGGGCACTAGCATCCGAGGGCCCCTAGACTGCGGAAAAACTCCCGTAGCATCAAGCTAGCAGGTGCGCGGTTATCAATTATTAAGGATCTAGCGCGCGCGGAGATTGGGAGGGCTGGTCTCGTGGCACTATCGAAGATGGCGAAGGAAGCTATTTACATCAAATTAACAGTTCAAAAGCTATAGACGTTTCGCGCACCAATCCAACTTGTTAATTGACTGTCAATAGCGAGCGGCGTCCCCCGGGTCTTACGGCGCAGGTACATTATTTATCGGCCGGCCCTGACAGCGCAGACGGGGCGATTTGCATGGGGGCGTTGATCAACAAGCACAATGTGGCATGCATTTTTAAACAGGCCAGAGACAGGGGGCGTCAGTATTCATAAGGGTCAAAGCGCGGCATGTGGCGCTAAACTTTCTTTAAGTGTGCTGAAGTGTGGGGGGTTAAGATCTACAGTAAATGGCCATGGGAGAGAAGAGGCTTTTCACTGTGAATCACTGTAATTTGTTATTATACAGTACAGTAGCAAGATGTTTTGGAGCCAGCTCCCAAACTTAGAATATGGCGAAAATAAGGTGCATTATTGAACTTTAATGTGAAAGGTTTTTTTAAATTTGCGCGTATTTGACCTTTTGTGGCCCAATGACTTTCCCTCACAGCAGCTTTTATGATGCTCCAGGACTAATTGTTTGAGGGTTTCTGGTAGGTTTTCACTACTGATCAGAAAAACTACAAAACAATTGATCCTGGAGTGTTGTAGAGGCCACCATGATGGAAAGTAAAAGCACCATGCTAAATACCCATACAGCCGGGTCACAAAAAGGTAAATTACGCAGAAATATTAAGTTTTGTTGTTTGTTTGTTTGTTTGTTTTTTTTGCACACACAAAAATCCATAATGATAAGATAATAATAATGATATGATTCCTCATAAAGAGAGACGTCTGTTCACAACAGTTACTCTCCTGTTCCTTGAGTTGTGTTTGATACAAACTGCTCAATAAAAAATAAACATCTTAAGGATACGTTTCATTATTATTTACAAATCATTTCAAAGTCTCATTGCATATTGTTCTCGTGAACCCAGTATTGTGTGGGACACGTGTCTCAGCCCACCCCAAATGGACCATTAATATTGTCTTTTTTAGCTTTTTACCATGTTACAATGTTGTGAGGTCCAATTTGGTCTTTCTTCTTCTACTAAAGAGTTTATCCGAAGCTGAAAGCTCGTATGTTCCCACTGCTGCCTGTAGAGGGAGCTCCATGAAACATCCTGACCAGCCCTGGCCCCTGTGTTACCCTTATGCTATTTAAAATGTTTCAAACATAAAATATCAATGCAGCTAGATTGCTGGATTGCTTCACGTGTCTATTATCAAAAAATAAAAAAAAGTTTCTCCCAGGTGCTCTTCAGGTCAACTTTTAGATAAAATATCAATGCTCAGGAAGCCAAAAGACTGATTTCAAGCCTCAATCATGCACATGCTCACTTTATGAAAAATCTGTAGTTTTCATTAGTTCATTGCGCTATTATAAGTAATAGGGCCAGCCGGGACAATTTTTTGCACCGATACCAAGTATTGACCCTTTATTTGAGTAGGGCTGGGCGTTTAAAAAAAGAAAAAAAAGAAACATTATTATTAAAGAGTATTTTCCCCATATTGATTGATCTCAATTATTGATTCGATGTTTTGGTTTTAAAGAAAAACAAAAAAATGTGGTCTTTCCTGGACTACAGCAAGTGAACTAATGCTGCTGCCGGGCTGAAAACTGCAGCTAACTCAACAGTAATAACAAACGCCACACTTCTAGCCTCACAGAACAACACCCCCTCACAACAACACACAAACATCTGCAAAGGAGATGCAAAAAAGTAGAATGTTTGAAGAATGTCAAAGGAGACAGCGAGAGTTAGCGCATGGTTTGTGTGTTCACGCAGAGCATCACAAAGCCACGACTTAGAGTGAAGCGCTAACAACTTAATATGTACATAAAGAAATACTAGTAAACAGCGCATTTATAAGTATAAAAAAACGATCAAACTTACAATTCACTGTTAGAAGTCCAGCTAATCCACCGCTGCAGCCTAAAAATAGTCCACATGGTCCAAATAGCGATCGATAGTTTTCCTCTTCGAAGGTAAACTTTTCATCCGTATGAGCGTGTCCGGATCCTCTGACGGCTCCTCGTGTGTTTCTGTTTTACCCATTAGACGAGTTAGCGCAACTTTGCAGCTTAATTTACACTTAAAATCACCAGGTCGTCTCCTCTCGTTGTCGCATGTGCCATGCTCCTGTGCTTCCTGTTTGTTTGGGCCGAGTGATCTCTGGCATTGACCTGCAGCATTGCGCTGTCCATATTTTTTTCCAGAATGCAACAGGATTGGCCCATTCTCCTGTCGATTTACCTTTATTATAATCACGATTAGATTCAAATTCAATTAATTGCCCAGCCCTATATTTGAGTATCACTATTTTCAACAGTTTCAAATGTTTAATGGCCCTGCATGTCTGTCTGCTCTTCCAGCTAAACCTGGACGGCTAAGGGTTTGGACATTTCCGTCCCTCACCCTTTTGATTTTTTCAGGAACAGTTGAGCTGTGTAGTGAATGCACATTTTAATCTCAACACTTAAATGTTTGATGGTTTATAACTTTTTAAAACCTGACTTTTGTTTCCCCATTTCAAAATGTTTGAGGTAAATACTGCTGTCTTGCAAAACATACTGTTCCGGCTCTTAAGTATCGTGATCTAGGCCATATTGTATCGTGAAAAAAGCCGCTCATAATGAACAACAAGGTAGTCTTTTATTAAGCCTATGGATAGCTTTACCTTTTATCAAAATGACGCCTTTCGAACCCCGCCTTCAACTCCTACAGTCATTAGAAGGAACATGCTCGGTTATCATACCAAAGGTGACACTCTCCTCCCTTTCCCTCTTATTAACCATGCCTTTCTTGCCACCCCGACCTTTATTCTTTTCACAAATCCGCCATTACTTCGCCTGGAAGCCTCGCCGCGTGTCAGAAGGTCATCCGCTGCACAAACAGGTCCTGCGCGCGGCGAAGTCTACGAGACAGCTACACGTATGGAAATAGCGCCTGGCCCTGTCAAAAAAATAAAAAAATAAAAAATGGCGCCTTCTTTCGCTGTCTGAGGTGTTGCTAATTGTGGCTTTTTGTCAAGCGGTGGCGAGATGACCAGACGGTGCCAGACTGTAAAGGAGGAGGAGGGTGGGTGGGGACTGGACGGTTGGTGTCATTAGCCAAAGCTGGGGGAGAGGTGTGGGCCAACTGGGGTATAGGTCCCATGGATAAGGTGACCTAGTATTGATGAACAGTCAAGCTGCAAGGGCACGGAAAGGTGGGAGATAGCACTGGAGAGCTCCTATCAGATATGCTAATGGCTGTGCCGCTCCCCCGCAGAGACATCATGCATAATTTAGGCAGGAAAATGATCAGACAAAATGTGTAAAATAGGATAAATGATGGTGTAAGTTTTCTCTCGTGCGACTCGAGACGTGAGTAAGCCAATAGGTGGAGACAGGAGAGTATAATGCGCCGATAATGAAGCAAATGTAATTAATATTTGCTTTGAAAATGGATACGTTTCCAGCGTTGGCCTGCCCATGCAGAAGTCTCGCAGAAGGCATACACTTCTACAGTCTGAGGAGTTCCACAGCGACAAACCATTCAAAATCAACCATTTTGGATATTTTGAGCAGTTTATAGTGTTAAATCCTCATCAAAAACATACGCGCAATTGTCCCTTGTTTTTTCTCTTTTACGTATTTAATCTGTCTTCCTCTCTAGAGCTCACTGTCAACTCATCCATGAACTCACCATGATGTTTTAATTGTTCCTGTTTTGAAACAGTCAAGGAGGGATATAGTCTTAACTTAGAACTTTCTGTAAAATATCCCATGGGATGTTTCATAATTCTCGGGGTGCAAAGCGAGGCAGCACCAGCACACTAAAGCTAGAAACTTTAAGGCCGGCCCGAGCCAAATATGACTTTGGCGCTCTGTGTTTACTGTTCCATTCGATTCGACCACTGACATATATTAAAGCTGGAAATGTCAAGTTTGATCAATTTAAAAATTGGAATACATGCCAATCATGAAGCATGTGTCCATAATAATTTTACATGAGAGGGGAGCCACTTGTTGGAAATTTTCACAAGATTTCTTTGCAATGTCACTCAGCTCCTCTGAGACGTAGAAGGGCCTTGTTTGGAAGGCCGAGGCTAGTTCTGCAGGCTAGCTTTTTTTATATATATACGTTTGCGAGTCACGGATTTTGACAAAGACCAGGGAGACTGTACACTACAGTCTTTTTAAGAGATAGGCAAACATATTGGAGCTTGTATCGCCATGCCTGAAGCAGACTAGTGTGTTTTACAACAACTGGTCATGTAAATGGTCTCAACCTATATAGGGCTTTTCCACCTTCATTAGGCACTCAAAGCGCTTTACAGCAAGGATCCACTCACCCATTCACACTCATTCATACACCAGTGTACACAGGCACTGGAGGCAAGGAGGGTGAAGTGTCTTGCCCAAGGACACAAGGACAATGTGCACCTTCAGGAGGCGGGATTCGAACCCCCGACCTTCCGATCATGAGACAACCCGCTCTACCATCTGCGCCACCGTCGAAGTGTCAATTGTGTCGAAAAGTGCTTCACTCTGTCGTGTATCAGTGTGTCAACGTGGCTCAGTGTGAGTCTCATTGGCTCAGAGATTTCAGTGATATTTTGAAAGGCAAGGCGTTAAACCACATATGTTTTCTGGTTCTTACTTTGGCTGCATTTCCCATTTAACCGCGTTCATGTGGTGCAAATTTGCAGCGCCTGTCAGTGGAAAACGTAAGGAGCACGATCTACAAATAATGAGCTGTGACTGAATGACGTAAAATGTTCGCGCACTGATGTCCTGTCTCGGTGCAGCGGAGCGGCAGGTGACTGCGTCAGCCCCACCCACTGGAGCTCCGTGGAACAGAACCACATTACAAAAAGATTTACTCTTACTTATTGGCCTACGACAGTAGGTCAGTGTTCAAACAGAATGAAGCAGCTCTGAAGCTCTGAATCTTTAGCAAGTTTTGTTGCAAGGAAAGCGATGAAGTGTCACACAACCCAAAAGGTTATAATGGATTTCAATTGACTATGAGAAGAAAAACACATGTCACATGTCAGTGATCAGATTGTCTCCACTATAGCAGATGTCATCCTTGCACCCTCTGTTGGCATTTTGTTTATATATATATTTCTAGACACAGAAAGAGAGGAGGTCCGAGGCACAACCGACTTATAAAAACAGATAAAAACATCAGTGAATTACGTTGTAACACAAGAACCAATGCAAAGCTGTTTAGAAATCCTCATGTGAAACATAACAAAACAGTCCATGCCAAGTGAGTTATGTTGCTCGATTCTGTCATCTACTTCCACTCTAAAGACTAAATGAAAGCAAAAAAGGTAATGCCAATATGTATAGATCATTACATGTTTACATGCATGAGACCCATGTATGTTCATTAACATGTATTGTCCCGACCAAATAAACCAATACATTATATTATTATTAGGGCATTAGCAATGGCACAGTGTACAGCTGTGGCTGCATCTTTACAAGGTCATCTCTGACAAACATATTTTGTTCAGGCACTTGATACCGATAACAGAAAAAAATCGGTGGTATTGGTGTAAAATCGGGCGCCAGTATCTGTATCGGAAACAAACTCTTGGTCAAGAAGGGTACAAACGAGAAAAGTTTTTGAATCAATGGGAAAAATAAAGTGCAGGGATAGAGAGAACACAGAAAGACTCCATAGAACAAAACAGGAACCTTTGTTGCTTCAAAGTACTCGTGAGCAGACACATTTAAGACTACCGCGGTCTTCCAAAAAGCTCTAAACCTTGCGCCAACATTTGGATTGATCCTAAACATATTTTCTTTGATACAGCACTTTACTTGCTGTGGCAAATACAAAAATCTCAAAACCCTGACCGTTTTCTTGTGAACTACACATGAACTAATTCTTTCATTTTGAGTCATTTTTGTTGAATATCTTAGCTTGGGCAAACGCGCCAAAGAGTTCAGGAGGGATCATGGAAGTCACGCTGAAGTTTTGCTAGACTTAAGTGCATATATTATCAGGGTTCTTTTTCTGGTGTGGATTTTGATGTGCAAAGGGGCTTAATCCTCGCGTTTCGGGTGGCAGTTTGTCACTTGTGCACGCTATGATGCCATCTTTAGCAGGCGCAGTGATGAGGGAGGATCTTTTAGCATTAGAGGGTTCAAAGTATATCATTGGCTGGGGCTGATAAGAGAGGGCTGGTGCAGTGTGGAACCCTGGAGTAAAAAAAAACAGACATTTTGACAACTCGTAGCAAAGTATATATAAAATAAAGCTTTGGGGGAAATGATGATGTCTACGGACTAGGCGCAAAGTGTCAAAAGGGTGTCTGAAGGAGTTATGTTATAAGAAATCAAATTTCATATTTACCGATGGGGCTGTAGAAATAATAATCATAATCAAGAGGAAACAGACATTTGAAGGGTGGCAATTACCAATGGCAAAGGCATCCATTTTGCACTTTTTACTCTGGAAAAGACGCAATTGTTCAAGAACAACAGCGTGCACTTAGCAGGCGTTGGGATTTTACAAAAAGACAGGGATTCCGTGAGTTTTATTGCTTCTGTTCATGATGCACAAAGCAAAGAGGAGCCCCATATTAACGTTGAAAGAGGCGAAGTCAAGCTTGGCAATTGACTGGCATAGAAACAAGTGCGGAGTTCGTTTTCCTATAGCCATTAGCATTTAGCCGTCAAACATAGCAATTTATGAACCATCCAGATGTTTTCAGCTGTTGTCAACGATCGACCACAAATAAGTTAAGTCAAAGCTCCGTTAGAAATCATTAACGAACGTACAGACCTCTTGAGATTTTACAAAAAGTGGCGTCTGAACTGATAAACACCTGAGCGACCTGTTCTGATGCAGCTGGAATCCTCGTGAAATGTCATATTTGTCAAATAATCCAATATCTACAGGGAGCAGTCAAATCATTTTCCTCTTTATGGATACCAAGCACCGGGAAGAGTGTGGGGTGTTCAAGGGTTGTGGGATATAAAACATCTGCACAGTAAACTTAGTTCTAAATGGAAGTATTATGTTCTAAATGCAAAAAAAAACACAGATTTACATGAAAGTTGCAGTTTAACAAGTTAGGTATCAAAATGTTTAGGATGTTGTGCCTGGCGCAAGGACAGCGCAAACTCTAAAGGGCTATGTTTATCTTCCATGTGGCGCTACTGGCAAGAGGGTGTTGTTTATAAAAAAAGAGTGCTCTGATGACCGCCTCAGATCAATTTCCTCGTTTACATCGCGCTGCCTTGTGTTCTTCCTTAAGCATTATAAGCTCTCACAGGTCAAACTAAAAACTTTATTAACCCCATCATGAGCTAAACAATGTGTGTGTCCCGACAGAAAGAGATGTCGCCTACAGCCGGTCTCACTCGGCTGTAATCGTGACTAAAACAAAAGCACATGTTCACTCCCCACTCCCCCTCAGAAATGTAATACTTAGCATAATTGGATATATTGTATCGTATCATGTATCGTATCGGGCCCTCTGTATCGTGACACGTATTGAATAGTCTAACTGGAAAGTACAAACCCCCAGAGCAGGAGCTGAAACAGTCCCTCCACAAACGGTCCGGGGGGCTGATACTAAAACAGCACCAATAAAACGCCTATTCAGGGATGGGTCAATAATATTAAAAAAAACTAGATGTAGTTTGTTTACTTTATTGATATAGGCCTTCGACTAAACTATAGCATTAAGCATTGATATTATTATGCACAGTGTCTGCTTTTATACTTGGCAAACAAATACACCCCAAGGCTAAGCTTACACTGACCCGAGCTTACACTGCCGGCGCGTCTCTCGGTAACCCACCTCACCCCCGTTGCCGACTTCAGGAACAGTATGTGTGCGTTTGTGACAGGAAGGGCATCCAGCGGCCAAAAATGTTGACAGATTTCCCTCCGTGATTGCATATATTTCCCTTTTGGATTCCCATCTCACTCAATCCTCTTTCTGTTTTTTTTTCCTCTTCTCTGGCTGCAGTCAGTGCCTCGTCCGTGTGTGCCCCGCCTGTCACACAACATCAGCGTTAGCAAACTGACACGTAAACAGCCATCTTCACCGCGCAAAGCAGGGCCAGCGCCGCACATTTCTCTCCCCTCCGCCCCCTTTCGCCTTCCCCAAACCAAACCGCTCTGTTTACGATTCCAGACACCAGCGGCATGACGCGTGCGCCCAAACATTCGAAACTACGGAGAGTACATCATCCACCGCTGCACGGCAAAAAGTCGATTTGAATATAATCTGTTTGGAGTCGTTTTTCATTCCATTTTTCTATTGGAGTAGTTCTATCACACATTACTTTGTGAGTAACTATTTTCATACTCGAGTACCTTGTCTTACAGGGTTTACTCACGGAGCAGCAAGTTAAATGCCATATTAAGAAACAAATCGTTTTTTGGTCCTTAAAGTGATAGTCTGCAAGTTTGCAAAGTGAGGAGAGTTGAAAGTAAACAATCAAATTCCTCCCCTATTTAACCAGAAAGCCCTTCTTAGTTTGCTAAATGAGGAGAACAGGAACAGAATTTACAAAAGTAAATGATCAAGCTCCTCCCCCTGCCTGACAGGCTGGTTCACAGGAAGAGCTCGTCTCATTGGTCAACGCGGGAGGATACTAGACTCTGATTAGTTGCTGAGATCCGGGAAGGAGGGGACTTTACAAAACATAATATATATATGTTATTACTTACAGGGGGTGGATTTTGTAATACATGTAGATGCCCAGACTTAAAACGAGACACTGCAGGTGAATAGGGAAAAATGTAGATATAAATGTTAAACTTTTGCTCTAGATTACTGACATAATGAGGATAGAATGCATTGCAAGTTTTGTCAATTTGTTTTCATATCAAAATAAGACATTTCATTCATAAAGATTGCCAAAATTGCCTGTATATTCAGAGACAAGATCTAAATGTATAGAGTCATGTTAAAATGCATGGTTTTATTGAAACATTAGTTTGACGGCCCCTTTAGCAGTTCATGTCTTCAAGCAGCCTGTTGTATGTTTTAAATGATATTATTATTGTTATGTGCACTGATTTGTGGCTGCAGCATGGGTGAAGACAAATTTCCCACCTGTTTATCTTATCTTATCTTAGTTAGGGGGAGTTCTTCTTGTTATGTTGCCTAATATGTGTCTTATTTTGTGAGGTGTCCGCTCCTGGATGCACCTGGGCCCGGTGTTTCCTGTGAGGTTCCGCCTCCGCCTTTTCCACACTCCTGTGTTGCTCCTCTCTCTGGATTCTCATTCCACCTGGCCATGACGATGCCACGCCACTTGCACATTTCTATTCATTGTCATTTTTATGTCATTTTATATCAATGCTCGCCTTTTGGATCTTGTTTAGTTTTTGAATAAGCTATTTAGACGCGTTGTGTGTAGCTCAAAGCTCAATAAACTGGGCAGGAATTAGATATTAGACTTTCACTAAAAACTTCAAAACATTCCAAGACGGGAAAGTTTAGAGTTTGTAGGAGACACTAAAGTGGAGATGTGTGGAGAAGATGAAAACCTTGGTTTGACAAAACAAGCCCAAAAGTTTTGTAACGTCTGCACATGCGTGTGTGTATTTGTCCCGTCTTCAGCCGCTGCTGTCTCCCACAAAGGAAATGACCATATTTGGATTAGAGCGTCATCTTGGTCAAAGCCTTTCATGGAAAGCCTTTCGTGGATACCAAACATGTCAGTATTTGTGAATGAATACACAATCTCTGACTCGCTAGCGTACAAACTGTTGTCTTTTTTTCCTCTGACATACTCTACCCACCTCTGATACAAAAAACAACTTGCATGAGTCAGAACTTTAGCAGTTCAGTCTTCGTGTTTGAAAATATCTCTACAGATCCTCATGTGTAAAATGTCTTTGCAGCGTGTCTTGAGTGGTGGATGTAAACAGATGAAGCGTGTGGAGGAGGCCGGAGCTGTCAGGGTAAGTTTGGTCACGCGGTCACATGATCTGCCCGGTCCAGGTCAGAGGCTGGAGGTCAGATGGGGGACGCATCTGATCGCCCGCGGCAACCAGGACAGTAGGACGCATTTATACAAGAAATAGGCTTTCATTCCTAACCTGGTATGATGTCCCAGTGTCGATGACATTCACACTGATATCAGTCTCAGATTGCTTTAGCCAATCACAGCCACGTGTCAAACCGCTAATCCAGTGATCAACTTAGAGACTTTTAGCTAGTATTCTCCTTTAAAGGGATATTTCAGGATTTTTGACATAGCGCCTCATTTCCTAGTTATCCAGAGTGTTATTGATTTCTAGAGATTTTTTTTGTTTTTTATTCATGCAGTCCTTATATTTGAAGAGCTTAGTGGCGCTAGGCTAGTGCTAGGCTAGCGCATTTCTACGGTAACAGCTAGCCTGCATTAAAAACAGTCTGACCCACTCCACAGTGCACCTGAGGTAAATCACTTGTAACGCCAGACTAACGATATAAATGTCTGTGTCGAGAGAATAATTTTTGAAATATAACTGATCTTGCATCACATGAATTATCGTATTTTGAGGGACTATTTTCTAGCAGATCACTCCTCCACTGCGTAGCTTACAACCACGAAGCTGATGCAAATATAAGTTATTTTAAATGCAAAATTATTCTATCGACAGAGACATTTATATGGTTAGTCTGGTGTTATAAGTGATTTACCTCAGGTGCACTGTGGAGTGGGTCAGACTGTTTTTAACGCAGGCTAAGCTGTTACCATATAAATGTGCTAGCCTAGCACTAGCCTAGCGCCACTAAACTCTTCAAATATAAGGACTGCATGAATTTAAAAAATATATATCTCTAGAAATCAACAACACTCTGGATAACTAGGAAATTAGGCCCTATGTCAAAATCCTGAAATATCCCTTTAAATCACAGTTTTAATGTCAAAGACTAAACTCATCCTTTATGATCTTATTTTCAGATTTTGTCTGAAATCACTACAACATGGAAGCGCTCTGCCATGTTTCACGTGCAAATCTATTCACAAATACTGACATATTTGGTACTGTGACGCATGGAATCCCCCCGACAAGCCTCTGTAATCCAAATATGGTCATTTGCTTTGAAGAAGACACCATCCATGTGCACTGCAAGATCTCTACTTTAGTCATTCTTTCACTCCAAACTTTCTAGTTTTGTATTTTTTTTTCTTGTAGTGGAACAAAATTAGTTTTGTCGTACTTTAGTATACTGTAAACTCAGATATTCATGGGGAAAAAACATAATGCATCTAATTATAAAGCATTTGTATCAATTTCATAAACTTACAGGCTAGTTTTCTAGCATTTCTGTGACAGTGACCGGACAAAGTTGTGAAACGTGTCCTTGTGAAGAACTGAGATGCTACAAATGTGTTACAAAAGTTAGGAATGAGTTTGGACCACACATTTTAACTCACAAGCTTATTCCTTCATTGTATCATGTAGGGTTTTAAATATCTAATTTCCAGCCTTTCTTCTCTTATTTATGTCAGTAATATACAGTGAAACTTTCGAAAGGACATCCCTCTATTGCTTTGCGCAGTGTCTTGCCTTAAACTGCTATCACATAATCGAAACAGCAAACATAACTACTCTAGGTCCTGAATATGTTAGCATTACAGACGCTGACGGAGGGCTCATTTCTTTCTGACGTTTGCTGAAAAGTCTCCTCCCTCCCTCCCTGCCTGCCTGCTCCCTGACGGATCGGTTGTGAGCTTCTCTTCACGACTGATGCACATATCTCAGAGATCTGTTCTGCCAACCTCTCTCTCCATCCCCCCCTCCCCTCCCCTCCCTCTATGACCTGCCCGTGGGACACGCCAGGGCCCTTCCGCCACACGTCGCTCGATCAAACCGCATCTTTCCGGGACAATGCAAATGATGACAAATTCCATCACCCCGAATTACGCCATTTTTGCCCGCTAATGTGCCTAATTCGAGAGAAGGAGGGAGAGGTCTGGGGGCATGTTTGTCTGGCTGGATGAGGCTGAGGGAGACAACAAAAAAGGGAGAAAAAAAAAAGCGAGTCCCAGGGCTACAGCTGGAAAAGGGGAAACCACGGTGGCTTCTCTGTCAGTTCGAATTTGTGGCTTTTTTTTTATATATGAGGAATATTGCAACCGTAAGCTGAAACGACCTGAACGCGAGAGGACGAAGATCACTGTCGTCGGGTCTTCGAAAAGACAACAAGTATCTCTGCTAACGCTTACTGTAGCTACAGATTCAATTTACCGTTTATGACGACGCTTTGAAAACTGTAAAGGAAAACACACCTCAGTTCGGTATTTTGCATTGATGTGACTTTTTTTTTTGTGGCTATTGAGCTCACTTCACCTGGACCTGCCGTACTTCATTTGAAAGCCAAGAACCTCCGGTACTGAGCGTTTAGCTACCGTGCGACTGCTATAAGAGGATTACTATTGCAACAACACATCATCAGTAGGGTAAAACTAACCTGTCTCACGACAGTCTAACGGATTTTGGAAAGTGAGAGTGAATTTTTAAGCTACTGACAGGAAGTGACACAGATACAGGTAAAGTTCCCATTGACAGAACAGGGTCGGCACGGCAACAGTTCGAAATTGTTTGGCTCTATCTATCCCTCGGTCACTTCCTGTCAGTGTCCAATAAGGAAGTGAAACCATAAACTTTACAAAAATGGTCAAACTAAACAAAACTGGAGTAAAATCTTAAGTATAATTATGTTAACTATGTTTTAACAAAAATGGCGTCTGTGTCATATGTTTTACAAAAAAGAAGCTACATACATAAACAACATGAATTGCGAAAAGGTTTTGTTACAATATTTTTGAAGGTTTGCACTCCCCGTGTCTGCATAGGTTTCCTCCGTGTACCACCACCAAAACATGTACATCAGGGTGTAGGTGTAGGAGTAGGCGCTCTACAAATAAAGTCCTTTCCCTCCCTTACGCGCACAAAAAGGCGACTTCCTTCACCGTCCTGGTATTTGGACTGAGCCATCCATATCAGGTGGCAGGAGCTGCAACTTTATGTTCAGTTTATTCTTAAACGTATATAACACTGTCCCTGAAGTCTCACTGTAATAATATCCAACAACTGCACATGCATATTTCTCTCTTCCAGAAAGGAAATGAACATACATTATTTGGATCGCGGCGTCATCTCGGCCGCATTTCTTGCCATACGTGGATACCAAACTTGACGATATTTGTCCGTGAATAGACTGTTGCGGCGCGATGTTATAGTTACTTCCTGGCTATCTCTGGCTTTACTCTGCTTATACTCTGACATTAAAACTGTAATGTTAAGGAAGAAAAAAACAAGCTAAATGTCAACAAATCAATGTTTTCACTGTCTAGCCGTGATAATAAAAGACAACTCGTTTTACAAATGTTGATTTTAGTGCTGGGTACCATTAAAGGAAAATTAAAAAAATTAGGTACTACTGGTATAAAAAAAATGAAACTATCCAAAGCAGGAACTGAAAAAAATGTTTTAAAAAAACGTTTTGATCCTGTTGGTTCAGGGACAGCATTAAAGGAAGTGGCTTGGTTGTTTCAGCTCAAACAAATTCTCCCCCCAATTTTGCCCAATTTTTGTAAAAAGTTTTTTCCCCTATTTTTTCAAATTGTTTCGTCCAATGTTTGCCTCATTTTCCCCAATTTCTTTTCTTATTTTTGCTACCAATTTTTCTCCTTAATTTTTGCTTATTGTTTATGACTAATATTTTTCCCCCTATTTATTTCACATTTTTTGCCCCTTTTTTTTTCTTTTTTTACATAAATTTTCTTATTTTTTGTCACAATTTCTCCCAAAATTTCCCACACATTTCTCGGACACTGGAGATGAACCCGATATTGTACATTTGCAGATCTTCCGCACATTATTGTTCTGTTTTCTAGTTCTAGGCGACAAATATTTCCGTACACATATCAGAAAAAGTATGGTTCAGGTATCGGCCCTAGATTAAGGTAGATTTTCATTACCAAACAACCGTACAAAAAAAAAGGAAACAAAGTAGATAAAAGTAGTAACAATTGTGGCCTGATGTATGGAGGCCAAAAGACCATGAGACGCAATTCCCCTCATGGTCAAAAGATGGCACTATTACTGCACCAAAAACAGCATAAGGCCCGAGTCCGAGTGTCTTCCCTTTTATCAAACGCTTGCTCAAATAATTCCTCAACAACAATACGGGGGTTGTATGAATGGGAGTCAATTAGTAAGGCAAATATGAAGAGACCTTTTTTTTCAGCGACTATGCTTCGAAAACCTGAAGCCTAAAAACTACAGACACAAGGCCCGTTCGCGCTAAAGCTCTATTAATTATAAAATACAAGACGCTATATGTTAAAAATGTGGCTTGGATGCGATGAAATATAACTGGTTAGATGTGCAGAATGTTTGAAGCTTTTAGCTTTTGATGACAGTGGCCTTTAGAAGTGAAATGTCAGGATAAAAACGCACCACTCTGGAGGGATTATTATGACATTTATGAGAAAATATGGCTGCGGATGCTCGTTTCGGTCTGACTCGACAATAACGCTGCAAGAAATGTAAATAGTCACAGAAGTAGAACGTCCTCATTTATTTTTGAAGGATCTTACAGATGCTTTAACGCATGGTCAAAAAAATGCTACAAAATCCAAAATTCTGACAGGACAGGAGTAAACATCATAAAAGGGATATGAATGATAGAAAAATAAAAAAAATGGTTTACATTGAATTAACTCATAATAGGCAAATGGGCTAGTTTTTGATAGGTTCTTTTACATTTTTTAGACAAATAATAATACAAATGCCGTAAGTGTAGCATATGTATCCAAACGCACGCAAATATGAAATATCATCAGCCACTTTTTTAGCTTTATGGCAAAAACAAACAAAAACGTACGGTGTAACATATTTTTGTGCGCGTAAATTGGTGTATGAGGCATGGCGCTGTCTGCAAACGCCCCAAAACTCCTCTCTCTCTCTCTCTCTGCCCCGGCCTGTTGTTGTGAATAAAACATCGGTCGCGGCGAGGGGAAAGTGCTGTCAAGGCGCGGGTTAAAATGTGCCGTTCCCGTAGCGCTCCGTCCTATTAGCCCGCGCGCGTGTCACCGGTGGACGAGTGCTGGCTCGGCATTGTCCTGTCGGGATGCTCGCACGTCGTCTCCTCCGCCTGTGTGTGTGTGTGTGTGTGTGCGTGCGCCTGTTTACTTATACGTGTTGGGACTTGTAAATACCTGGGGAGTTACCGCTGATACATTTTTGTGTGCGTTTTGATCGTCTGTTGTTGACCAAATGTGAAGTAAAAGCTTGGGGGATTTCTTCATTCACTTTCATTCATATTATCAAACAGATGACCTTACTAGTGACCACAAAGAGATTTCTATTAGAAACTTTGGCTGGACATATACAAATTCATATAAAAATTAGAGCCGGGACCTTTTTCAATGAATTCAGATTAATTCATTACATAATGGTTTAATGTGATTTAAAGTATTAATTGAAGTTAATCACACTTTAACGGCACAGGCACTTTTATTAAAGTTTCCTTTTTCCTGCGAGACGTTGCTGAGGGACAAACGTCGCATAAAGCCAAAAACAATTTTACTGTCAAACTTGTTTATTTACAAAGTTAAGCCGACATAAACTTATTTAAAAAGATCAGTCTCCAAAATAAATCAAACTGCATTTGAAATGATCACAGGCCTCATGTCTCCACGGAAAAAGGAAAAATACAGAGAAGCTAAAATATACCTCTAAAAAATAAAGACCACCCCTAAATAAATTATGCTTAAATGCAATTAATTGCGATTAATTCATTACAAAGGTCTTAATCAACTCGATTAAAATTTTTTATCAAGTCCCGCCACTAATAAAAATAAAACGTTTTGGCCAATATTGCCAATGTTTTCAGTGGGCAAAATGTTAATGTAAATAAAGGATAGAGCCAGGTTTATGGTGTTATTTTGTTGATATATTTGTGACAAAACGCCATAAAATAAGCATTGTATAGGGCGAGTGTCATAAACCTTCGATTGTGGGCACTATCTGCATAAGGTGCAGCTATAGCAAATGAATACAAGTCTGAGTAATGTCCCAGCGAGGCGCATAAACCTGACCGTGTGTGCGTCGGGAGGATGTGGGTAAGGGGTGGGGGGGGGGGGGGTGGGGGGGGGCGCAGGCAGGGCTGTCATCTCGGCCCTCTCGTCTCCGCGGGGGGAAGAGGCTGCCGCTCCTGAATATAGCGCCTAGTTACCATAGTAATGGGCTGGTCATACCGCCGGAGTGATGCGGGTGGACAGGGCACGCCGCGCTGCTTTTTATCCACGCATTTGCTTGTTTTTGGGTTTGGGTTTTTTGTGTACAGTCGGTCGGAGCTCTTGAAATGGGAAGGAAAAAAAGGGGGCGAAGGGAGGAAGTAAATAGTTAGATATGGGCTAATAATTCTCGCCGGGGGAACGGGAGGATAATTGATGTGTTTTGACTTGTGGGTGATTGCGGCGGAGGGGGAAGCGGGTTGGCGGGTGGGGATGTTGTCTTGATGTCTTTTAACCGCGCGCCCTTCTTCTGATCAGATGACAAAGGGAGAAGGTAAACAAGGCGATACGGAATCGGGAATTTTCATTCGAGTCAGGGGTTGAGGGTGGCAGCAGCAAGCTACTGTACGCCTCATGGGCACGATAGACAAAGTCACATTGGCGAAAGGGGAGAAATAAACACAAAGACGACCTCTTTTAGTCGTGTATACTGTGCAATAATAATGTCAAAATATCAACATTTAGTGCCATGGTAACATCAATTCAATATTACAAGTTCAGCGATATTAATGTATTTAACCTTTGTTGTGCATGATTTGAAAGTTTACATTCACCGGTTAAACACACATTTCTAATTTATTCCCATTGTCATCAAATCAGATAAAACCTATTCTGCGGATGGTTAGAAAGAATCATCTAATAAATTAGCATATAATTCATATGCACTAAAAATCAATGACAACATTTCTACAAATATCAATAGTGGTTTACATACTGTATGTTGACGACTTGGGCCTACAGTAGACTTTTCCCATTTTCAAAGTAGTTTTTCTTCGTAGTCAAATTTTCCCCGTTTATTTCAAAGAGGGCTGTTCACAGACATGTGTGAAGGAACTGCTACGTGCAGTGCGCGCTAATGATGGGCGATACTACTTTTTTTAAACCGATACGATACTTTTGGGGTCAGTTTTGTTGATATTGATACAAATATTGGTAATTTCATATGGGTAAATGCATTTCAATCAATATACATTTCTGACACTTGTTATTTTACACATTATTAATATGTAAATTCAAATTATGTATTTAAAATGCACATCGGAATTGTTTAATTAACCAGTTAAAGGAACATAAACAAAATGTTAAATGAATACTTTCATGACAGAAACAGAACCTAAATTAGAATGATGGATGGCTCATTTCAATGAAGTAAATCGTTCTTTTGTGTTTATAATTGCTGTGCCTTGTTTTTTAAAATTGCAAATTAGTATCGATACCCGGATACTAACGGTCACTTAAAAAGTAGACGTTTGGTATCTTTATATCAATACTATGGTATCGATCCGCCCATCAGTGTGCGCAGTATTTTTAGCTACAGTGTTGCGACCCAGAAGTAGCACTGATACTTCCGGGTGTCAGGTCTAAGCCTAGTTTTTTTTTGTCGCAATACCAGCGCTGGTAGCTCTGCTCTTGCCCCAGAAAGTTGTGACACGTGCACATAAACTCATCCCCGCTAAGAATCAGGATGTTAGGAAAGTGCTGTGAAAGTTAGGATGGAGTCTTGGCCACAGCCAACACTTTCAACTTTACTCAATGTAAAGACTGATTTGGTTGTGTCCATTAAATATCTACTAAAACGCCCTTAGACCAGCTGATTCTATCGGATTGATTCAGTTTTATACCTAATCATAACAAACGATCAGTAATTTGGCATTGTACAACAAGCTAAGTCACCAAACGTCCAAGCGCTCATCATTTGATCTTGGTTAGAGTGTTTACACGCGGCTTGTCCATATGAATATTAATCCCTCACACTTTGGCGCGTTGGTGCGCGGGAAACCGGGCTAATGGCTACCCCTGTCCCTCGGCTTCTCCGCGGCTTGTCGACACGCCGCGCCGCCGTCAGCCACCAATAATACATGAGGAGCTGTTCAAAGGCAATTAGGATCAGTTGTCACATAAATGAGTGGGGAGTGTGTCGGGGGTCCGGGCCGGGATGGGATGGTGGTGGGTGGGGTGGAGTGTTTTTTGGAGGGGTCGGGTGTAGGAGAGGTGGGATGTTTGGAGAGGAGATGCGCCCTGACAGATCGAGCGCTTCCCCGGTCCTCGCCTGCTACAAAAGCTCGCACCAGCGTCGTGGCGTGTGCTAAAAACAACGCAGAACAGAACAATGGGGGGCCAAGCAAAGAGCAATGCCGATACAAGGGACGAGCCGTTCTGGAATCTGTCTAATGTCTGTTATTCTGAATTCTCAAACATGTTTGTCAGGCATGTTTCGATTTGATTTGATGATTTCAAGACATCTAGAAACAAACTGACACTGTATTTAATATAATTGTTACTTGAATATGTCATATTGTTGTGAATCGTAAAACAAAGTAACCACATGTTGAATGTTTTGCTGCTTTTTTTTTTTTTTTTTTACAGTGGGGGTCCTGGGACAGCGCTACAGAAAGTGACTTGGTAGTTTCAGCCCAGATAAATGATACAGATTAGGGCTGGGCGATATGGACCAAAAGTCATATCCCGATATATTTAGGTTGAATATCGATATACAATATATATCCCGATATTTTTCCGCAAAGTGAGAGCAGTGAAATGAAATGTTACGAGTAGTTTTATTGAAAACTCACTATAAAATGTAAACATAAGTACTGTATAACAAAGCTCTGTAAGGTGCACATTTAATCAAAAAAAAAGTATTGGATAAAAATAGCCTATAAATAAAATAGGTCAATCTTTTTCTGAGGGCTGCATTTATATATAAAGAGATAACAAAATAAAGTGCTCAGTTTCAGATAAACATTTTTAAAAATCAGCTTGAGATTACCTGTTTCTTTTTGTTAACTTAATGGCTTATCTGAATTTGAAATATCCCGATATGCGATATGGTCTAATTCCATATCCTTATCTCATCGCCCAGCCCTAATACAGATTTAAGAGAAATAGTGAAATTGTTCTGTTTTCTGGTTCCAGGTGAGAAATATTTTAGTATAGGTATCGAAAAAAGTATCCAATTCAATTCAAGTTGATCTATATAGCACATTTAAAAACAACTGCTATTGACCAAAGTGCTTTCCAGAGATGTAAAATACAACAGCTTAGAGTAAAAAGCAAACATTTACAATTCAAATGTATATAAAACAACAGCGGTGCTGCAGCGTTTTGAACACTCTGGAGCCTCTGAAGAGAGTGCTGGTCAAACCCGATGTACAAAGAGTTACAATAGTCCAAGCGTGAAGTCACAAATGCATGCATTGCCCTTTCAAAATCAACAGGGGGCTTTATTTAGGCCAGGGGTCTCAAATGGTAAAAACTTGATTGAACCTGGGACGTTCTGATCAAAGCACCCAACGTTCCACCCATGCCTGCCTAAGAGGTTTGGGAAACCCCTGGTAGAGAGCACAGTGACCATAATGCCCCTGTAGGGTTATATGCCAAGTTTTATCAGGAACAGTAAAGACCAAAACGCTCTAGAACATGCACGTTGTTTCCAAACGGGCGAGTGAGGGCTGCACAAACGCCGTCGTGTGTCAACAGATAAAAATGTCACCAGAAGAAGCTGTGCCAAAAGCGTGTTTACATAATGCCTTAGTTTAGCATATCTGTGCATCAATCATGTTTGCAGACACTGGTTTGCAAACACTGGTCCACAACTGTTTCTCTGAATGTACATATAATGTGTTACCATAAGATAATAGCCTGATAAAAGTGCATGTACACACGGCCATCTCAACCTACATGTTTACCTCCACCATTGTTTACAATTTTTAATACGGCACGCGACCGAGTAGCTGACATCTCCACGGTGCTAAGTGCTAATGCCACACGGTCCTGATGCTTTGCTGATGTAATACAGAAAACCTACACTTCCGCTTCCTCCTTCGCTCTGCGTGATCGGGGAATGTTGCGCTGATCAGATGGCTGTGTGTTCATGACGTGGAGTTCTACTTTTACACAAAAGTAGAGCTTCACGAAATCAATATTCCATATACTTTTTAGCCATGAGGGGGCAGTGCACACACGGTTTAAGCCTATACAAGTGCAAAATATACACTAAAATGACAAAAGATGTAGAGGGAACATCAGATAATCATCAGATATACAGTTCATCAGCAGACAAAAGTTGGTTTGGCCTGTAGTTTCCTTAAGTACAATTTTTTTTTTTTTTTTTTGTAGTTTGCTTTTACAAATACCAGAAATACAAAATACTATTCTATATCTATTTGCACATTATACACTTATTAACTGTTGTTAATAAGGTTAATTACAGCATAATTGTCAAAAGTTTACATACCCTGGAAGAATTTTTTATTTTTTGGCTATTTTTCAAAAAATATGAAAGATAATACAAAACTTTTTTTTTACTCATAGGTAGTGGTTGTGTGAAGCCATTTATGGTGAAACAATTGGGTTTGCTCTTTTTAAATCATAATGGAAAAGAGAAAATGACCAAAATGACCCTGATCTAAAGTTTACATACCCCAGTTTTTAATACTGTGTATTGATCAATGACAGCTTTGGAGTCTTTTGTGGTCGTTGTGGATGAGGTTCTTTATTTTTTCTGATCGTAAAGCGGCCCATTCTTCTTGGCAAAAAGCCTCCAGTTCCTGTAAGTTCCTGGGCTGTCTTTCACGAATTGCTTGTTTGAGTTCTCCCCACAGTGGATCAATGATATTGAGGTCAGGAGACTGAGATGGACACGAACGGGACCTTCACTTTATTTTGCTGGAGCCAGTGGCATCAGAGAACCAGCTCCATATTTCACAGTAGCTATGGAGCACTTTTTTGTTGTCAAGCAAAGCCTATGATGAAATTCTGCCAGGGTGTGTAAACCTTTGAGCACGACTGTACATTGGCCTCACCAGTCAGTCCCCAAACTTGGGCATAGCTTATTGGTGACTACCTTTTCTAAATTGAAAGATTGAGTATTGAACATGGGATTAACAGGGAAGAAAATCTGAAAACTGGTCAACTTCTGATACTAATGATTTCTTTGTTCAGATTTAAGCCGTCTTTTTAGTTGTTTACCTACTGCCAGACCTCACTTTACCCACTCTGTCCCACTCCCCTCCTGCAGCAGTCGTGTCTGGCCCGGGGCGCTGTACCATTGTACCGGAGTCTTGGCGCCTTGCCGTTTTGATCAGGCTTGTTTGTGGCGCGTCCGGTTCAAGTGTGCGCCATTGACCTCTAGTCCGTGGCCTTAGAAGTGCAAAGCCCTCAGAGACAGACAGGGGAGCTGAATCAATGCTAACCTAAAAGGGGGGAAAGGCTCAGAGATGAGGGCCGCCCGTCAGTCAAAAAGGGGTTTGGGCACAAAAGCTGCTAGTCGCCGCGCTAAAGCCAGCCCATTCAACGGAGGGAGCAGTGAGTGAAAACAAATGTGTGACTACAAGAGCTGGTATGGCCTGTTTGAACATGTATGCAAAGGTAATATTGAAAGTTTGTCAGCAGTGCGTCTAGAAATGCAAATAAGTAACATGCTGCCTTGAGGTCGGACGGATGTGAGGCTGCAAATCTGTGCCATTGGCCTCTGCGAACACTACCAACAACGACTCACTCGCGCTCTGCAAACACACAGGAAAGGTGTCTTTCCCATGGACACAACAAATATCTGCACCACCTTTTCCTATGCACTGTCAGGAGAATTTGATCTTCGGGTCAGAAAACAACACAAAGTTATCCATAGCAACAGTTTACACAGTAGTCAACTGCACTTGGTTGTTGGAATTGTGATTATTCTTGAAAAATTACAGGAATGTTCGAAGTCAGAAACCTTCCATAGAAATTAATGGGAATTAACAGGAATATACGGGAATTAATGTAAATAAACAAGGAGGGTTTTCTTTCCACTAAGCCACCCTTAAAAATTTGTGGAATAACTAGGGGTCAAGTTGCAATTACTTGAAAATGTCAACTTTTTACACATAACCTGTTAGTTAAATGTAAAACAATGTTGTTGTTAATTTACAATAACAAATGAGATTATAAAGACAACAACATTGTTTTAAATTTAATTACCAAGCGTTATGTGTTTAAAAAGTTGACATAACATAATTATATCAAACATATATTTCCTAGAGTGTGCGCATGCAATATTAGAATGTTTTAAGAGTCTGCCAGTTTGTAGCGATTGTTCTATAATTCAGGTCTGTTCTGTTGAATGCAGCTGCTAAGAGTCAGGCATCTACTGTTCCCGCCCACTCCTCCTGTTGGTCAGTATCTGCCGGTGTCTGAATTAAACCCAATCACAGAGAAGTAAGTGTCAAATAAAATCAGGATATAAAACAGTTTCTCCCAGACCTTATTAGAAAGAGAATTAAAGACCTGAGGATGTTATGTGCTGTTTGACCAAACTATTGTATGGTTCATCACTCTTCTATGAGATGGAATGTGACATTAACAAGAGGATAACCAATTGTTTATTCAATAAAAGTGCAAAAACAATGTCTATTTCATTATTTTAACAAATCCATCAAATATCCCTACCTCTCCATTTTCCCCATTAACCTTTTTTTTTTACCACAGTGCCGCTCCCCCGTATCCTCCATAATGTAACACCATTTAACACATTTCCAAACAGTCTCATGATGTGCCATTTCCCTGCATTAGATTCTCCCCGCGCTCCTTCTCCCCTGGTTCTATTGCAAATGAATACAGCCTGTTCGGTGGCATTCCCTCTGGAGCTCGCATTTACCTCGGCGCGCACAATAGCCAAACCTTTCACTGAATGGGCAGACTATCAGCCCGAGCGCTTGTTAAACATCTCCTCTTTCCTGCTAAAGGTAAGTGGCTCACCCCAGGGACATTTGCGGGGGCCCAAATTATACTCGCTGATCAGATTGTGCCGTGGTTGGCCCGGGGTTTGCGGGCTAACGCTAACTCTCCTGTAAGCCTCCTTCGTCTAATTGTGAGTGACAGTCAATATTACGAGGGAGGCCCGCGATGGGATTTGCAATGGATTTTTTTTTTCTTCCTTTTTTTCAGGAATTGACAAAAACGAGAGGAGAGAAGTGGTTGTGACGTTGGCAATTAGTGTCAAAGTCCTAAATGTTTGAAAAGTATTTGAATGTTGTTGGAATGTTTGCATGAGCTTTAAGTCATCAAAGACTATTCCACTGTAACAAAGCTCAACAAGTAGTAGTAATCGGTACTGGGGTGTTTAGAATTGAAGACGTTTTGCATCTCGTCCAAGAGGCTTCAGCATAATGATCTCCTCATTTAATATCAAAATCCAGAGAGGTGAACTTTAGACAACCTGCCTGGTTAAAGTTCAAAGATCGGGCTGACTCAGTGGCCACCCGTAAGCAAACAGAGCGTACGCGCGGGTGAATAAAACAATACGACAGGTGGAGTGGAGGGAGGAGTGCCCATTCAGCCGCACTCATATCAGGAGACAGGCCTGAGCAGTCACCGATTACTCACTGTTTCTTAGTGTGTGGCAAATGAAAGTAAAAGAGATGTTGTTTGGAGGACTAGGGCTGGGTACTGTTAAAAGCTAGCTTGTATAGTATTGAAAAAGAAGTTAGAGTACTACTGGTATCGAAAATAATTCACCACAATACGATAAACTGCACAGCCCTACTTTACTCGTACTGGTATCATAAACCAAGTACGGTTAAAGGCACCCAGGCCTATGGACAACTTGTAGCCTTCACAAACATGTTGAGATGCTGAATAACTAACTAACTAAAGCTAGGGAAATTAGTGCGCCAACAGTAAGCGTCAAATTGCAACAATTAATTTCCACGCCCTCAACAACCATTCCTTTTAAAGTGCATATGACAGATTTTAATGCTCTTGAAAATATGACTTATTTAGATGGATTACACCAGTTGCATAGTTGTTATTTTATTTGAATTTTTAAGCTGCTGACAGGAAGTGACATAAAGAAGGTAACATTCCATAGCAGTTTGACTCATTCATTTACCATAGACTTAACATGGTTGCACGGCAACAGTTTAAATTGTTTACCTTCTTTGATGTCACTTCCTGTCGGTGTCCAATAGGGAAGTGAAAACATAAACATCAAAAATGGTCAAACTAAAGAAAACTGGGTATAATCTTTAGCATAATCTTAAATATAATCGTGTTAACTGTGTTTTAGCAAAAATTGTGTCTAATGTGTCATATGCACTTTAAGGCTTGTGAACTCCGCTGGGTTGTAGGCTGTCTGTATTGACATTGCAAAGGAAACCACGAAGAAAGTAGCACTAATATTATCAGTTTTACAGCCGCCGGCAAAAGGCACTATTCCCACAGAAAATCTACGCATGTTCCATTTAGATACAGTAAGTATATTTTCAGCGTCTTCCAGCGTATTCTAAATGCGCATCAATCAGCCGCCCCGTGTCAAAACAAGGCATACATTAACGCTCCTCCTCTGCTCCCTGAAGCCCGCAGTGCTGCCATATCCCACATTTCCATACAAGCGTCAAGCGAGCCCCCAGCTTTGACATCATAAAGGTTAACTAATTCTTTAAATCAAGCGGGATCTGCATCTGTCAGCACGACGTTTCCCAAGAGGAGGGCCGTGAGACGTGACAGGCCGCCAGACGGATGGAGAGAGAGGGGCCAGCATCCATCACACGCCGGGCAAGTGATGAGCTTATTGTGCGGAGCGGAGCACGAGCGCCGGCGTGGTCGTCACAGGCAAAACAACAGCGATGCTGGGAGATCACAATAGGACTCTAAGTTTGAGGAAAATAAAGTTTCCGAGGCACAACTGGATTAAATACTTATTTATTTAACGCCGATGTGTTTCGACCTTTGGGTCTTTGTCGAGGCAGTGTAAGACAGCTGTGTCTTCGGCCGGAGCCAGACGAAGACTCAGTAGTGTGTCGAAACGCGTTGGCGTTAAATTTCACTAAGTAGCTGATTTTGTGTGCCTCGGATCTCATTTTCTCTCTATACCATACGGACAGTTCCAGCGCCTGAAAAGAATATGCGACACTGACGAGGACTTCGATGCTAACTCTTCCGATATGTACAGTCGTTTCCAAACGTGTGGCTAACGACAAATGTGTCTTGAACAATGCACTCTTAAAAGTAACCTTTTGACGAAAAAGACAAAAAATGACAGCCCCAGTACTGGCTCAAAAGTGTTCTTCTCTTTACAATACTCACACATGTCCTATAGTATAACAAATATTATCAAAAGAACTGGGACATTTTATGGAGCGACTCCACCCTGGCCTCTATTTTTCAATGATTTGCCTATGTTCACTTTTCGAAGAGCCCCCACATTGAGAACCCGCCTGGTAAGTAACACTTTTCCTGTCTCCTAGCCTTCGTCATGGCTCAAACAACAGAATGGCACCTTTAAATGTGGGCATTGCAGACATTGTGATAACGTTGTTAAGACCAACTGCTTCACGGACACTTCCACATCTAAAACCTACCTCTGTAGAGGATTTGCCAACTGCAATACCACATTTGTAATCTATCGTCTGGAGTGTGAATGTGGCTTCTTCTATGTGGGCAGGACAAAACGCAGATTCCGTGACCGTCTGTCTGAACATAAATATGCCATTCGTACACAAAATGTTGATTATCCAATGGCCAAGCACTACAAAGAGAAAGGACATGACAACACAGATACACTTAAAGCTATGGTCATTGAAACTATACCCCTGAACTCCAGAGGAGGCAATAGACTTAAATCTCTCCTCCAACGTGAAACATATTGGATCCACAAACTTAACACAACACGGCGACCGGGTTTGAATGAGGAGATTGATTTTTCTCCTTTTTTGTAATCTCCTGCCTCCAGCTGTGCTTTTCCATGTGTCAAGTGTGTATTTATATATCGTACTGTTTGTAGAGCTATTATGCTTCGATGTGGCCACATCAGGTACGATTTATTACTGCATGCCTTGCCTCCAATGTATGCTCTGTGTACATATTTGTATATATTTTTTGTTTTGTCCAATGACTACGGGTTTTTTCCCCCCCCAAGATACACTGATATTATTCTCTTGTACGAACTGTAATATATACTTTTTTTTTGTCTTGTCACGTGACACTGATCACATGTCCTGAACTATTTAAACACAGCTGTGTTACACTGCCTCGACAAAGGCCCAAAGGTCGAAACGCGTCGGCGTTAAATAAATAAGTATTTAATCCAGTTGTGCCTCGGAAACTTTATTTTCCTCATTCATTTGACTCTGCCCATTTCTTCCGTAGAGCACCTGGTACCAGCACACACAATAGAGATCCAGTGAGCACCTCCGGCCTCCTCCTCATTCAGGACTCTAAGTTTTTTGGCGACTAAAATGAGACAAACTATTGTTTGACTAAACCTTACTTAACTTAATTAACCTCTTAAAACTTATCGTAACTTTTTTGTTGTTTTTGTCACATTTTTGAAGTATTTTTGTTGGGTTTTTCGTCTCTCTTTTGTCTTGTTTTTATAGGTTTTTTTTCTTTGCTTTCTGACGCGTTTTTTGTTGTGTTTTCATCACGTTTTTGCCATGTTTTTGAAGCTTTTTTAATCGTTTTATTGTTGCTTTTTCTGCATGTTTTTGTTGCTCTTTTGTCACTTTTTGAAGCTTTTTTTTAATCACTTTTTAATCGTCTTTTTGTCGCTCTTTTGTTCCTTTTTTGGTTTTCATGAAGCTTTTAGATTTAGGTACAGCCAAATTGGAGAAAATGTGCTCGGTTCAGGTGGGGGGTTAAGAGGTTAAAATATGTTGTCAAACTCAACACTGAACACAATCCCACTTTCTGATTGTTCTGGTAAATTTATTGAATGCAAACTTTGGACGTTTGTGTTCCTCCGGGTACTCCAGTTTCCCCCACCACTGAAACAATGTACACTAGGGTAATAGGGGACAACAGATGGAAATTAGCCCATGCAGCAACAGAATAAATGCACTAGTTGAGACTCTTCTAAGAATCAATTATATAAATGCGCAATATTTAAATTTACATTTACTCTACGACAGGGAAAAATAAGCCACATAGCTCAATTTAGCTTTTTTGTTTTTCTTTCAACCCCTTAACCCCAACTTTAAAGGGATATTTCAGGATTTTTGACATAGGGCCTCATTTCCTAGTTATATATTTTTTAATTCATGCAGTCCTTATACTTGAAGCGTTAAGTTGTGCTAGGCTAGTGCATAGCTATGGTAACTAGTAGCCTGCATTAAAAACAGTCTGACCCAAGCACAATACACCTGAGGTAAATCACTTATAACACCAGACTAACCATATAAATGTCCGTATTGACTGAATGATTGTTTTAAATATACCCGTTTTGCATTTAAATTAACTTATATTTGAGCAGCATCAACTTCCAGGTTGTAAGCTACGCAGCGACGGAGTGATCTGCTAGGTTACCGGATCTACAGTAGTTTGTTCACCTGCGGCCGGCATTACTACACGTGGAATTCACAGTTTTCTACAAATCAGATATGGCAACGTTTGGAGGACTACCCCATGATTTTGAAGAGGTTTTTAATGCAGGCTACTAGTTACCATAGACATGCGCTAGCCTAGCACCACTAAACTCTTCAAATAGTATAAGGACTGCATGAATTAAAACAAAAAAATCTCCAGAAATCAACAACACTCTAGATAACTAGGAAATGAGGCCCTATGTCAAAAATCCTGAAATATCCCTTTAACCGTGCACATTTTCTCCAGTTTGGTTTTACCCAAATCTAAAAGCCTCTTGAAAAAGTGCGACAAAAACGAGTAGAAAACGAGGAGGAAAACGGAACAAAAAAGCAACAAAGGAGCAGCAAAAAAGCAACGAAAATGTGACGAAAACGCCTTAGCAAAGCCACAAATAATGCAACAAGGAAAGCAACAAAACAATGGATGAAAAAGAACGTGTAAAAAGTGACGACAACATGGCAACAACGCGAGGAAAAGGTCAGTTTAGATCAGTTCTGTAGGTCTGGCCTGTAGGCAGTGAGCTCCAGTCGAGAAGCTTTTAGATTTGGGTAAAGTTGAACTGGAGAAAATGTGCTCGGTTAAGGCGGGTGATAAGAGGCAAAATAACTAATAACTGTACTAAAGGCTCGATCATTTTAAAGTAAAAGTAACAGTTCTACAATAACTTTCCAAAATATCTCAATGAAATCATTATGTGACGTTTGGATATGACAGACTTCTACAATAAAGACTGCAATCACTACGGCCAAACAATATCCCTTGCACATCCATTGTTATTACACTATTATTTACCAATGAATGGATCAAAATTACAGCCCCACCCCCTGCGAACCCTTAATTAGTTCGTCTTCGTGTAGATCTGCGGGTTATATTTGCTTACATCTAAAAGGTCCAGCGCACTCCCAACAGTCAAACGCCCATTAAAATCCATTCACTGCGCTATTTGGAGTCACAGCGTGGGGCTAATTGTACGAATATGCAAAAACCTCTATAGATACCGAGGAACTGTTAATCTATTCTTGATGAAATTAGGGCGGTGTCATTTGACGGAAGAGCAGTCACACTGGGAGGCTTATTGTTTATTAAGTTATGACGGAATGGCTTTATGAACGATGATTACACCGATGAGAAATTAGATATCACCACAGGGGGATGCCAATTTACTGTCTCATTGGTCATTCATTGCAAAACATCAAATATTGGGTGAATTAAAAGCGGCTGAAAATTACTGATTAGGGCCTGTTCCCTGCAATGAAAACAATCTGTCTGTAACAGATACAGATAAACTAGATAAAGTTTCACTGAATTCAACAAAAATAAAGTCGAAGTCCAAAACTTTGGACAAGGATGGTTTGGGAAAGTTATCCCTCACACTCTACGAAGGAAAAGATATCCACTGGTGAAATGTCTCATGTTTACTGTCAGATGGGCCAACAAGGACAACAAGGACTACTTAGTGAAAAGCGGAAGGGATCTCCTGCACAGAACAACGATCTCTACACCTTGTGCTTCAGATCGCTCTTTAATAAATAAAAAACGTGATAATATCTCAGTTTTGTAGAAAAAAATTTGATCCAGTCTAGCCTCTGTTTAGCTTAGGATTTCTCAGGAACCGAATAATTAATTATTTTCACCTACGGAGAGCTTAGAGTCTCACCTTTCAAACGAGCCATAGCATGTGTCCATAGCTATAACATAGAATATGCTGTGGTGCTACAAATATCATGAAAAATGGTCTGGATTGTTGGCACTCTACAGCTAAATCCCAAAAACAGAATGAAAATGTTCAGACATAATACAAATGTCCGATCAATAGAGACAGCTGGACATTTCTTCAGACAGACAGCCGGTGTTTCGTGATTAACTCAATCACTTCTCCAGGGCAAAAGTTAGTGACTTGGTTCCCATAAGGTAGCAAAGTGTGTGGAAACTGGGTTACCAACTTTGGCTTTGGAGAAGTGATTTAGTTGTCAACCATCCGGATCAAGAAATGTCCAGTTGTCGCGATTTATCGTACTTTGTTTATCAGTAATGCAGTAATGTAGTGGTGTGTTTTTGCTCAGAAATGGTTGGCCATTAGCCTTCAGGTTAAAAAATGCACTGACTAGGCGTTAAGTACCGGTTAAAAGTTTGGAAAGGCTTTCTTATGTACTGCATGTTCTTTTATTTCTAGGCTAATTTGACATTGTAGATTCTCACTGCAGCTATTAACTTATGAATGAACACATATGGAGTTGTTTTAAAGAAAAAAAGTTGAAATAGATTCTTCAAAACAGCCGCCTTTTGCTTTGATTACTCTTTGCACTTTTGGCATTTTCTCAATGAGCTTCACGATGTCGTCACTAAATGGTTTGGACTTCACAGACTGTTAAACCATTTCAGGGACAAGGACCTGATGAAGCTCACTGAAAAAATGCCAAGAATAAAGGGTAGCAATTTGGAAGAATTTAAAATACAAAACACACTTTGAGTTATTTCACCTAATACATAAACAGTGTTTCCAAACTTTTGACTGGTACTGTATGTATGATAATAGTACTGCATTAACAGAATTAGGCTTAACCATGAGATTTTTTAAAGCAGTACTAAGTAACTTGCTTACCATAATAAATCCTTTCCGTAGTCCCTCTGGGGGTAATACAAATGTTAATGGCATGATTGGGGGGTCTTTCATCTCCCCCTGGTGTCTCTGGTCAGAAAACCACAATTGCAACTTGCCTGCCACCGGGTTGGACTCACCAATACACACTAATGGAATAACGAAGAAGCAGCTAACAGGCAAACGGGCAAAGCTAACTGCGGGCTAGCCCCACTTAAACAGTATTTACAGCCAAGTTTCAGTGAAAAACTGATCTCCATTGTGTAATTGGATTCATAATATCCCTCTCTCCCTTTGTCTTTTCTGTCAGCGTAGTATTTACTCTCACGGACAATTAATGAGTAAAAAACGCAACATGCTGCGGCACCTGCAGTGGCGCTTATTGGCCTCTAGGGTGCACGAGTTACTTAGTACTGCTTTAACTTTCCGGGCTGAAATAAATATATACCTGAAATATGTTTAGTAGGTACTTCAGAGGGAGCTTGAGAAAAATGAGCAGGTTCCAAAACAAAAAAACTGCAAGTCTCATATCGGCCTTTTTAATAGCTGATACTGTAAATAACAGGACAAATATTGGCCCGATATATCAACCGACCGATATACTAATACTTAGTCCATTCTTATTTTAAAGTCTATGGTCCTACATGTCACATTAAAAGTCACAAATGTATGTACTGTAGTATTGGTCTCTATCCTTCATCGGAGATTGTAGCATCATCACACCCTGAATGCAAACTAAAACAATCTTAAAAAAACAACAACAATCTGTCAAGTCTAGGGCTCCAAGATATTGGAAAAATCATCTGTATTCGATTTTGGTGACTAGATCTGATATTTGTGTTATATTTTGCCGACAGCATGTGATTTTCTAAATGCAACCATTAAAACTACTATTCAAATGAGTTTGGAACCAACAAGCCCAGTCCCAGTCAGCCCAGCGCCCCAGGATCCATCTTAGCGACCCCCGGGACCTTTGCAAACCTTTAGGAGACGTCCCATTGAGCGAGACTGTCAAGGCCTCGCAGCTCGACCCACACATGCTTTCACTCAGGACGGATTTGGCCGGGGGATCAAGGACCACGCGGAAAAGGACACGGACACTATCCTTGTTGACAGTGCCCTGACAAGCCTAATCCTGTGTAATACTCGCTGGGTAAACAAAGCGCGGGGAGCTGAGCACGCAAACCCTCTCCGCTCCCGCTTTGAAATTCCACATTCTCTCAGAAACAATGCGCAACACAAGCTTTTTTTTTTTTTTTTTCAACAAACAAGCGGAGGGAGATCGCCCAAACCAAAAGGAGCGAGGAGAACAAACATAGCGCAGAAGAACAATCACAAAGTCCGGGATGCAGAGGGGATGGGGTAAACAAAGCCGTGACGGACAGGCGGTGTTATCCTGTGAAGCTGGGAAGAAGAGCCAGAAGAAGCTCGCAGACCGTTGGGTTTGGCTGTCCCGGAGAGCGGGTTCAATGTCGGTCGTTTGCTGAGGAGACTGATTGCAGCCATTTGCGATTGGCTGATTGATAGATTACCGTAGTTGCAGAGATTTGGGGATTTTAGATATCTTTCAAAGCTCAATAACTCAGGCTAGGTATTAGATATTGAAAAATACCTGAAAAGCCTTTAAGAAATATGGTTGACCATGTTTGGATTACAGCAGCGGTGTTCAAACTCGGCACGATAACAGGATTTGAAGTTCGATATATTGAGTCTGGAAAATATCGCGATAAACGATAATATTGAAGACCTTTTACCCTCTTAACCCCCACCTTAAAGGGATATTTCAGGATTTTTGACATTGGGCCTCATTTCCTAGTTATCCAGAGTGTTGTTGATGTCTGGAGATATTTTTTTCTTAAATTCATGCAGTTCTTATATTTGAAGAGCTTAGTGGCGCTAGGCTAGGGCAAGGCTAGAGCATGTCTATGGTATCAGTTAGCCTGCATTAAAAACAGTGACCCACTCCACAGTGCACCTGAGGTAAATCACTTGTATAACACCAGACTAACCATATAAATGTCTGTGTTAATAGAATAATTTTAACCATTTTGCATTTAAAATAACTTATATTTGAGCGGCATCAGCTTCGTGGCTGTAAGCTAACGCAGCGGCGGAGTGATCTGCGAGAAAATAGTCCCTCAAAATGCGGTAATTCATGTGATACAAGGTCAGTTATATTTTAAAAATTATTCTATTAACACAGACATTTATATGGTTAGTCTGGTTGAGTTGCTCATATTTGCGAAGAAAGGGCTCAGGATTTGCGTCTTGGATGAACTCTGACAAGTTGAACCACTGCCATGCTAGCTAGCTAACTTTCCTAACTTTTAGCCTGACGCTAACAACAACACGGTGAAGAAAACCACAATGCAAACGGGGTTTAAGGCTAATAATATCCTTCTCATCTGGAGCGCCCACGTAAAGTCTCAGGACAAACTCATACGTACTTCTCTCTCTCCTTCTCTCTGTCCCTCCTGCGTGTGTGTATCTGTGCGTGTGTGTGTGTGTGTGTGTGTGTGTGCGTGTGTGTATCTGTGCGGCTGCCCCGATCGGGAGAGAGACGTGCAGACGCGAGAACTAGGGATATAGTGCATCCTTTGAAAACTATGAAAACTACAATAAATTTGACTCATGTTGCAGAAGCAAGCACATGCCCAAACACGTTAATTAACTTAATACCCACAACTCTATCCCCAGCCTGACAATAAAACACAAGTAAACTGCACAGAGGCAGGTGAACTTACAGGAGCATTTTACTGTGATGGAGATGAAATAATATTGCTACAATTATCTGCACCTTCATCTTATCTTCTGTGTTCTTCCAGGTGAAGGTAGAGATTTAAGTGAATTTAGATGAATAAAGAGAATAAAATAGCTGTATAATGAATTTACCCCATTGTATAAAAGGCTTTGTTTTTGAAGTATTTTGTCAGATGTATATCATATCACCCTGCCCTAATGCCAGAGGCTCATTTACTTTTTATTTTGGGATTGTTTACGCATTTTAACTCTTGAGGACAATAACAGCAATAAAGTGGCACTTTTGACAATATATCTGATCTGCAGTCATTTTTAAGTGCATTGAAGAAAAAAAAATCGAAAATCGAATCGAAACTCGAATTTTTCTTTAAAAAAATCGGAGATTTTCTTTTCAGAAAATCGCCCAGCCCTAATGCAGGCTAACTGATACCATAGAAATGCTCTAGCCTTGCCCTAGTCTAGCGCCACTAGACTCTTCAAGAACTGCATGAATTTAAGAAAAAAATATCTCCAGACATCAACAACATTCTGGATAACTAGGAAATGAGGCCCAATGTCAAAAATCCTGAAATATCCCTTTAAACGCATTTTCTCCAGTTCAGCTTGACCCAAATCCATAAGGTCACAGCCTATGGGCCAGTCTAACGCCTCAATCGAAAGCGAAGACCGACAAAACTGATCTAAATCGATCTTTTTCCTCGTGTTGTCGTCACTTTTTTTCCCCATCGCTTTGTGTTGGGTTTTCTTCACATTTTTGCCAAATTTTTTGTCGCTCTTTTGTTTTATTTTTGTTGCTCTTTTCTTTTTTTGGCACTTTTTCGTGGCTCTTTTTGTCACACATTTTTGTCGCTCTTTTGTTGCATTTTCATCCCATTTTGGTCGCCATTTTGACACTTTTCTCAAGAAGCTTTTAGATTTGGGTAAAGCCAGCCAATTGACAAAAAAGCGACGAAGAAGTGACGAAAATGTGACAGAAAAGTGACATTTTTCTGCACCACCGTCGCGAGAGTAGAGCGGGTCGTCTTGTGACCAAAGGGTCGGCGGTTCGAATCCCGCAGGTGCCCACTGTCGTTGTGTCCTTGGGCAAGACACTTCACCCACCTTGCCTCCAGTGTCTGCGTACACTGGTGTATGAATGAGCGTGTGAATGGGTGACTGGTTCCTTGATGTAAAGCGCTTTGAGTGCCTAAAGCAGGTAGAAAGGCGCTATATAAAATGTGACCATTTACCATTTACCATTTACCAAAAAAAGCGATGAAAAAGATCAATTTAAATGACATGCTGTAGGTCTTAGCTTTCAAATGAGGCGTTACGCTGGCCTATAGGCTGTAAACCGTTAGATTTGGGTAAAGCTGAACTGGAGAAAATGTGCTCAGTTCAGGCACGGGTTAATTTAAACTGATCTTTTTCATTGCTTTTTTTGGGTCACTTTTCTGTCACATTTTCGTCACTTCTTCATCGCTTTTTTGTCCCTTTACTGTTGCGTTTTCATCCTCGTTTTCGTCTCATTTTTGTCGCTAGTTTTTCCAAGAAGCTTTTAGATTTGGGTAAAGCCAAACTGGAGAAAATGCACTTGGTTAAGGCG
The DNA here is from genome assembly GCA_007210695.1 of Neogobius melanostomus. Taxonomy (NCBI): domain Eukaryota; kingdom Metazoa; phylum Chordata; class Actinopteri; order Gobiiformes; family Gobiidae; genus Neogobius; species Neogobius melanostomus. The sequence continues at coordinate 1,877,151 of VHKM01000278.1, read as the reverse complement.
GCGTTTAAGAGGTTAAGGACCTTTTATTTAGGTTTGGATCCTTACCGCAAGCTCTGTCTGTTAGTTTGGGAAAGTTGCAGAAAAACAAGTTTTCCTCTGGATTTGTGTGCCAGTTCAACACTTTGGGCACCCCTGGATTACAGCGTCATCTCGGTTGCCTTTTGTGCTACACGTGGATACCGAACATGACAATATTTGTGAATGAACTACGGCAAGCGAGTAGAGAACCATCATAAAATAAAGAAGTGCTTTATTTGTCATTATACAATCGTGTAGATCAGATGTAGGGAGAAAACGAGCAAGACATCTCAATACTGTATACTGCATGAAAAACGTATGTGTCTCGCCTTAACTTGGGATTTTGATTCGATTGTAATAAATCCTGCAGCTCCTAAAGTCTATCTATCCATCCATGAAGATCATATTCCCTGTGTGTGAAGCCTTTTCCATAGCTGTCAGCCCTCCATCCCCACAGCACTCACCCTGTAGGCCTGGCTGTAGGGCCCGATGTTGGCAGGGGCCCAGTGGGACATGCTCTGGACGTGCAGGGCCTCTCTGCGCCGGGAGCAGCACTCCTCGTCTTCTCCCACCACAGCAGAGGGTGACCAGGCATGGAGGAGACAGTCCATGAGCAGCAGCTGAGCGTCCGGGAGAGGCGCCTGCACACACACCCTGGGGAAGACCACGCATACATTAGAAACTGTGGGCCGGTATCCACGCTCATTCTCAACTTTCCTAAAGTATTTCTAACATTCCAGTTCCTCACATGTGCTTATATGCACTTTTCACAACTTTCAGGAGGCAACACTGTCAAGGGAATGTAAACCACAACTGGTGTGCCATCAATCAAAAGGCTTTATAATTACATGCACAGTCAATGAATATGGGTTTGGTCATTTGTAATTAAAATGAAAAAAGCTTTTAAAGGAATAAAATACCTTTTGAAATAAAAACCCTGATGTTAATGCTGTTAAGTTTCATTTGCAGTACAGATAAAGTGACAGCTGTTATTACCTGGCAGGAGGGTTTAGGCCAAAGTGCTGCTTATAGACTGTGTTGAGGGCCATGAAGTCCTCCATGTTCTTCACATACAGGTGCACCAGAACGATGTCGGTCATATTCCACCCTTTGCTGTCCAGCTCACCTGAAGATTAGAAATAAAAAGCTTTTTTATTAAAAGGCGAAACGCCGCAGGTGAGTAGGGGTAAATGTGAATGTAGAGATATCAATTGGAAACTTTTTTTGTAGACAAAAAAAGCATTTTATGCAAGTCATTTTATGATTTCATGTTAAAAAAATACAGCATTTTAGAGCAGTATTAATTAATTAATCTTTCCGTAGTCCCTCTGGGGGTAATACAAGTGTTAATGGGATGATTGGGGGGTCTTTCATCTCCCCCTGGTGTCTCTGGCCAGAAAACCACAATTGCAACTTTCCCTGCTCCGACCCAGAGGTGCAATACACACTCATGGCATCACGAAGAAGAAGCTAACAGGCCAACAGGCAAAGCTAACTGTGGGCTAGCGCCACTTAAACAGTATTTACAGCCAAGTTTGAGTGAAAAAAAATGATCTCCATTGTGTAATTGGATGTTCTATATCCCTTTCTCCCTTTGCCTTTTCTGTCAGCGTAGTATTTACTCTCACGGACAATTAATGAGTAAAAAAACGCAACCTGCTACAACACCTGCAGCGGCGCTTATGGCCTCTAGGGCAAGAGTTACTTAGTACTGCTTTAAGTGAAAAAATTGCTAAAATTGTCTATATTTACAGCAACAAAATGTAAATAATGGATAGAGGTTTAAATGCAGTTCATTCCAAAAAAATTCAGAGGGATGTTGGATCTTGTTTAGTTGAATAAGCAAGTTCAGAGGTCAGTGAATCAGGCTAAGAACTAATTAGATTTTTTTTTTTAAAGTCCCCTTGAATAAACCTTCAAAATAGTGCTCAGCCCAAGACTGAAACCTTTGGAGTCTGCAGAATCTACTCAGGGCTAGTCCACACGTAGCAGGGCATTTATATAAATCCACCCTCTGTCTAGAAAAAACTTGAGTCCACACAGCCTAGTGTTTAAAAAACGCCATCCACACCTAACTATGTGTTGTCAAGTACATTAACTATTCAAATCTCTCCACATATGTCTGCATCGCACATTCATTTTTTTGCAGCTGTATGAACTGGGGTCCCACCGTTATAGCTTTACAGACCAGCCAAACTATTTTGAGACAACCTACCGTGACAAACCAAATGAATTGTGCTGTTTTTCATAATGTTCCATCAGATAATTAGAACAGCGTGTGAGCAACATTCTTGACCACACTGACCGGTGATCGCATGACAGTAGAATATGTGTCCTTGCACATAATAACTCCGACAACGGGAGCAGCGAGGACCGTGACATTCGTCTCACCGTTCCCTCCAGGAGGACGACTTCATCTCAAAGTTCTGAACCACAAACCCCTGTTGGCGTCTTCGAGGAACATGTTGGACGTGTGATGGTCACTTGTCGGGAAAAGAGCCGACAGTAAAGTGTTCATTCGCCTGCGCACTTCCACGTGAAGCAGAACTTGAGATTGTAAAAACAAGCAAGTGAACAATCGTTAAAACCAACACAGTTTTGAAGCATCCATGCGTGTGACGTCAGCCTAACACACTGGTTATTTATGTCCACACTCAAACACATAACCGGAGTATTCCAATCTTTGGAAACCTTTGTTTTTAGGGACAGACATCTGCGGTTTGTGGATGACAGGCCAAATCGTAGGAAAATATCTTTGTTTGTGAGACACCCAGCTGCGCTAAAGCCTAAAGTGGAGATAAAGTGGACAGAACTCCTCAGTTGGTGAGAACCATAAAGTTTTGTATTGTACTGTATATGCATATGCTATTTGTGCATTTCACTTTCACAGCTGAGATCTTCCACAAAGGAAGAATCACAGAGTCTAATCGGAGGGATTCAGAAAGGGTAAGTATTTGTGAATAGTGTGCCAAACTAGTTCTACTAAAGTTTACGATTGATAGGGGATCGCTGACGTCTGATTTCACTTCTCACTTGCGTGCTTCATTCAAAGTGACAACGCCACATCTAAAAGTCCTCTGTGAAGTCCTCGTGCCGTTGGTCCTGTGTGCAAAGCGCATTCTTCAGCTCCGCTCTCAGGGCCCTTGTAGACTTTGCAAACACCGGAATGCACTCTCAAAGCCTTTCTTTCTCCGTATGCTGTTTTCTTTCTTTTCTTTTTTTTTCTTTTTTTTTGGAAAAACACTCCAGAGTTTGTTTTCCTTTTGCTTCTCCTCCTCGAGACTTACTTCACCCACATACAAAGGGCCCGGTCATTAAATATTAACTTGTTTAATATTGTCTCTGCTGTGTGAAGGCTGTTCTGCGGAGCGCCACGATCCAACATTAAATATGCTTTTCATCTCGTACCCCCATTTTCTCCATCGAAACGTAAGAAGAGACGGCGATGCATTGTTTCATTTTGAGTTGTTTTTTTTCAATAACCCGCCCCGCATGAATGAACTGTGCAAAAAATAGATCATTTGGGAAGAATTTGTCCTTGTGTTTGGTGGCTGGGTTTAGATAACTGGAGATTTTTGACGTGTAGCCGTCGTCTGATAGGCCCTTTTGAATAAGACATGACTCCTCACCCGCACCTCTTCATGTGTGCTGAGCTAACATGGAAGCAAAGACACCCAAGGGACACCAAGGCTTTGGTGTGCGCACAAGGGTTTAGCTTGAAAATGCTAAGAGGTATACCTTGCACTTCAAATAAATACTACATAAATAATGGACTACAGGATCTTTGTTGATAGGGGAGCGCATTAAAGTTGCATTCAACAAAATGTTCTTTCAGGAGAGCAGCTGGGGATTACTTTGCAGCTGGAGGAAAGCGGCTGACGCCTGGGTCTGAATGTCTGGCGCTTGGCTGCGTAGGCCGTTGATGCCGGCGACCCACTGGAAGCCCCTGGAAGTCCTCTGCGACCAGGACGGAGGCACGTCTGCAGAGAAAGGGATGACGGGAGGAGTAGAGAGACAGGTTAGAGTTGGTTAGTCTTTTCAAGCAGAATGTACAACTAGTGAATACTGTATAAAGCATGCTGACACCAACACGTGGAAATAACTAATAAAAGTCATACAGTACCACCTTCTGCCAAATAAACAGCCCAACAACAAAACCTTTTAAGTTATAAAGTTTGTTCAGAATGATGCAGGATTTGAGAGCATTAGAGTGACCTGTGACAAATTTGCATCTATGATAAGATTGATAAATAACTTGGGATTGGCGCTTGGCAAAGTCCTCGTCGCTCCTGCTGTTGAACAAAAAGTAGGAATGGCTGGGCTATTGCTTTGAGTCGTCAGATGTAACGCCTAAAACCAGTATGCAGTAAACTGATTCAGATTGATTTATTGGTCCCAAAGGGCAATTCATTTGTAGCAAACCTCAGAACATTTCACACATCACAGTCACTGTGTGTCAGTCCCAACAGTTCAGACAAGAGTAGAGGCTCAAGATAAACAATAGTTCTATAACAATAATAAAAAAGAGCACATTTCAAATCATCCATCTTACTTAATACGCTTTAGAATTAATAAGTGAAATGACAGAGGGGACAAAAGTGTTGGAGAACTGATTAGTTTTCCGAGAAGGTAAGATAAGATAAGATAATCTTTTATTGATCTCAATGGAGAAATTCACTTGTTAAATCAGCTCTCAGAAAACACTCAGGGTGTGCAAAAAAAAAGACAGGAAATGTGAATCAATATAATAGTAATTAAGGGTATCTTATATACTATATATATATAATGAATGCAAATAATAAAAATAAAGAATGAAGAATAAAGTTAGAGCGAATTCTTTCAGTCTTCGTGCAGGTAAAGTGAGATTGATACAGAGATTAAAATGACGCTTATCCAAAAATTATTGCACGTAATTTTTTTATAGTACAGTCAATGCCATTTTGTTTTGTCGTCCTCATTCCCGCTTTCCGTGTGTCACGCAGTTGCGTGAAATATAATACATCTTATCGCCACAAGGTGGCAGGTGAAGTCCACTTCAGCTCTGCCGGCGCCGTAAACTGAGCTATAAAACTGCTTGTAAACTTTGCCTGGTCAGTGTGAGTATGCTGGGGTAATGGTGAGTGCAACAGACTGGCACGCTGTAGACCGGGGTTCGACTCCCGTCTGAGGCACTTTTGCTCCGTGCCTTTTTTTTTCTTTTCTTTTTTTTTTTTTACATTTTTATTGTTTCATATACTGTATGTATTCATGTAAATATCTTGTATAATCTGTGACAAAATAAATATCCTTGCATTGATTTCATATTCCTTTTTTAAACACTGCTATTTTGGTTGTGCAACAATATCACTGTTAATAATATAGTTGTCAATGACAATCGACTGAACAGGTAAGGTTTTGTAAATGAAATCAAACATCTCTGTCCAATTAATCCCACAATTAACAGTGGTGTTAAAGTATGCCCGCACTGTCTGCTACTGCTGTATTCAAACGCACTCACTGGCTGCATCACGTTATGAATGGGCACTAATCCCAGTTTATGTATGTTATGTTATCTAATCGCCCCAAAAATGTAATTTTTTGTGAGCACCCCCAATGTTGTGCTTTATTTTCATAATCTTTATTCAGTGAACACCAGTTTATAACCTAAAATAAAATATGATTACCCTGTGGCTTAATAGCTCAGTCATAACGCGCAAGTTTCTGGTGCAGAATGAGCAGGGTTCAACTCCCACCTGAACCAAACATATACTCCAGTGTTGAAAGCTTCTACTAAATTATTAATAAATGATTACATTTTTTTGACATTTACATTTTTTTTACAATACTTAGTAACCCGTGAGTATTTTTATTTTTTTTAAGTTTACATGTTTATCAAGCTCCACGTGTACCGGTCTCTCCGCAAAACTCACCTCAGTGATAGGCTATTAAAAATGTCTTGTCCTAAATAAAGGACGCACAGGCTCCTTTCACTTTATGACAGATAGCAAAGAAATTGCAACCAGATCAAATGTCGGCGCGGTTCATGCTAAACGCCCCACCAACACCTCTTAACTCCCACCTGAACCGAGCCCATTTTCTATACTGAAAATGTCAAAGTAATCAAACACCGCCTCTGTGGCGAAACGGGATTATGAATGACTCTCACATCAGCGACCGGGGTACGAATCCCGCTCAGGCCAAACTCTTAAACTTTTATGTTTTTATTTTATGTTTAAACGTGTTAGTATTGAATGCTATTTCTAAGTAATAGAATACCAAGAAGTTTAACTATTTTACTCTGATAAAAATCAAAAGTATTTCAACAAAATGTATATTTTATTGATTTTAAACAATATTGTACTGCATAACTGCTGTATTTGCCAAAATTTGCCCACACTGAACATTTATTTGTTTGTTCTAAATCTAATAGTTCCTATATTAAGGTAAATAATAAAAGGCCATAGTTCAGTGGAATACAATGTAATCCATAGGTACAAAAGCAACAGCTGCACATGTACGGCCTGCACACTTTATTGAATTGCGAACATGGCAGTAATGATTTTGCATGGGCTGCCATACGCTTTTAGATTTGGGTGAAGCTGAACTGGAGAAAATGCCCTCAGTTAAGGTGGGGGTTAGGAGGTTAATTTATGTCATTAGACCTACTGCATGACCCCCTCCCCCCAGAGGTGTGAAAACGCAGGGTCTATTCATTTGTAAATAGGCCTGAGAAATCAGGGCGGCGGGTGGAGCGTAGATGTCTCCTTTAAACACACTCAACTTACGTGTAAAGTAGTGAAAAGGAGTAATGACATACTGTAGTAGTGATAAAAAAAAACGTACTATACTGAATAAGGGCATAATAGATGTAATAATAGATATTGGATATATATATGAACCAGGTATGCATAATAAAGGACTAATTTCACTTTATTTAAAAGGTCAGTTTACTATATAAACATATAAACATATACACAAGACAAACATTTTTTGGCTTCTTTAGCTCAGGGGCTGGCTGCTGCTTCTCCATGATGTCTAGCACAATCTTCTCAATGGCGTGTTGAGTGAGAGATGAGGCGACTGAAAGAGCGGGGGGGGGGGATTCACAGTGGCAGGCGGCATGGTGACAGGCACCGTTGTGCTACCTGCTGTGAGAGACTGCCACAGTGTCTGTGTTTCCTCAAGTTTTTCCGGACTGGTGTTCAGTGATGAGGATGTGTTTAGTTGTTTGCAGGTGTGTTTGATGTATTGTGATATGTCTAATCTGGTGGTTGGGTGCAGCAGGCTGTTGGGATCAGAGCTGGAGTTGTGGACAAGTGTGGCATACTCCTGATCCACAATTTTCAGCATGTCCTTCTGTCCGCGGTGTTTATTGAGACGACCATCAATAACTGCCTTCATGGGAGCAGGCCAGCGCTTGTGGTCCAACACAAAAACCCTCCCTCCTGTCTTCACTGGTCCTGTACGGGCTGCGGATGGAGAAGGCTTGATGGGCAGCGGGAGCAGCAGAGGTGTGGGCTCTAGGCACAAAGAGAAATAGAATACGAATGTCATCTATTTTATATTTGATTAAACTATACATTGTTTTGACATAGCTAGTGGGCTGTTACCTAACTTGGATGTGGAGCCTGGTTTTGCGTCAGCGTCTACAGAGGAAGCCAGAGCAGCAGCGGCTGTGGGAGCTGTCGCAGCAGTAGTAGTACATGGCACAGGATTAAGAGAAGAGAAGCTGAAGAGCCTGGTGAGAGCAGTTCCACTCGCTGAGCTCCTGCTCAGTGGGAAGCAGCGGAGGAGGTGGCCTATTGACTGCAGCTGTGGGCTGGACTGGACGCTGGATGGCTGGATGGGCTAAATGATGAAAAAAAAAAAAAAGCTTTATTCAATTTATACTCGTCTGAGCACTTATACCATTTTCCCACTCCTCCACCTTATAGATAAGGCCACACATGAACAACAGCAGAAAGCAATGTGTCTCTTGCAATAATCTACTTCATGTTTAACTTGGGTTTGTTATTAAATGTGTCATTAATTATATCAATAATATGGTGCTTTGTTTGTGCACAGCACAGCTTTGGTTGTGAAGCACTTTAGAAATAAATCTGATTGATTGATGTACTGTAATCGTTGAGGGGAAACCTGAAATGACATTCTCACTTTGCTGTCTTTCTTCATTGGAAGGCTCTGAGTCGGGCTGAATGAGCGCTGTAGGAGGAGTATCAGAAGGGGAAAGAGTTTCTGGGAGTAAACATTAAAAAATTAAATACAGAAGGTGCATCGTGGTATGTAAGAAATGTATCACAAAAACAGACCTGGAACTGAGGTGTTTCTGGCCTCAGGAAGCAGAAACTTAAGCTCTTGTGGAAGAGGCAGAGGGGACTTCAGAGGCACCGCAGCTGGAACAGCTGGAGAGAGGAGAGAGGTTAAAGTATCCACTGTAAAGGCTGAGCTGTAGTTATACACTGAGTTATTGTAAAGTGTTTTGGGTGGACCATCTCCTGATTCCTCCAGGGCAATGGGCACGGACTAAGCAGCTATAGAGAAGAAACTGCAATTAGTTTTTATTTTTGTTAAATCATTTACAGTTTAACCAAATGTTAGTAAAATGAACACACAGCATTCAGCTGTTACTTCTCCTGCTCGTTTGCTGACTTGTCATGTTTTGAGATTATTTAACGTTTCACATTATCCAGAATAAACATAATTTGAGGAGGGGAAGCACTCACATCAAATGTTAAAATACAAAACAGCACTCACCACTTCACACATATTCACAACCATGCATAATAAAAAAGTCACTTACCCTCATCGCAGATGGTATCAATTCATAGTCACTTGGACTTTGGCAGAACACACATGAGAGGAACAAAGCAGAAAGTGACCGGAACGTGGTCGTTGGGCCCTTGCGGAAAACCACATTGACTCGGCCAGGGGAAAACAACTGTCTTCTTCATTTTCTCTGAAATGACACAAGAAATTGTAATCAGAAACCATGAAATATTAATTTAAAAAAAACAACAACTAAAAGAACATAGTGTGCAATCATTCACCAATCAAACTACTATAATTACATCATTATAAGATGTTAAATGTTGAAGTACAAGTAATATATCTAATTCCATTAGATTAGTTGTTTATCATGATACCACTCAACCAAATATTACAAAGCATTATAAAAAAATACAAAATATATGCCTCAATTTAATTAGTACACAAACAAAACAATCAGGATAACAACGTGAATGAAATAACTTGATTTGTGAGTAGCTTTGTATTTTATTACTCTAACTCATAACGTTACAGTACATGACAGCAATAAATCAAAATATAAACGTAACACAAAAAGCTTTTAATCCAAGTTGCAGTCGAGTGAACAACAATAAAAATAAAAAAAACTCCGACTTTGGGTCTACTGTAACATTGTTTACGCACGTACTTATTGATTTGAGCCCTAAAACTAAAGGATGATAAACAAAAGTACCATATTAACCAAAATCATAAAAAACCCTGACAAATCCAGGAATAAATGTTAGCTTTAGCGTAGAATTACTACATGTGACTGATCGAGTCAATACATCGCAACCGCGTTACTGTAAACAATTAAACACACTCAACTTACGTGTAAAGTAGTGAAAAGGGTAATAATGAAATAGTAGTGATAAAAAAAAGTGTTCTACACTGAGTAAGGGCATCAAACATAATGAAAAATAAAGCTACGTTGAAACAGCATGACAGTAACTTAACCATAAAAACTACTCAAATGTCTGTTCTAAAAGACAATCTATCAGAGTGTTTTGCAAACTTAAATGACTAAAACAGTGAAAAGATTACCCAATCTGGGAAGAAAAGTTGCTTACCGTTTTGTTACTCACGGGACGGGACGCCAATGCCAGAACTGGAAAATTACTAGCAAAAACGGAGCCGCCGGGACAGCGACGCCGCAGGCCAAACGTGTAATTGCAAGGAGGGCAGTGGTTTAGCACTACCATTGAAAATGAATGGGGCCGGTTTAGGGCTGTTTAGCAAAAGAATCATTTGTATATTTAATCATTTCTCTCCATGTTTTGTGTCTCATGAAATAGAGCATGTCGCTGCATTATCTGCCACTTTTTGCTATATGTATCCACGTTGAAGAGAAAAGGCAAAATAAACAGCATTCAGTGCCCGGGGTTCGAACCCACGAAAAGAACACTAAGATTATTTAGAGCCAGGTACTCTACCCATGAGGCCACCGTATTCTCACTGTCAAAATACTGTTTCCATGCGGACTTATACCTCATTACCTGAGCGAGTAATTCACCGACACAGCTACAGCACAAACATGTAGGCTATTACAATGCGCGATATACAAGGCTTATAATATGTTATAAAAGAGTAGGGTTATGAGTGAAAACCATTATCTCTGCTGTGCTCCATTATCCGCGTGTACCAGGCGGTGAAGAGAGAAGAAAGAGCTCACAAGTGCCACCTGGTGGTTGTTTGGGTCATTGCAGCCACTGGGAAAAAAAAAAAAAAAGACGCGTGATTCACACGTGACACCACGTGTGTTTCACGCGCGGGAGGCGACAAAACAAAGTGGCACCGACTGTAGTTATTGCACATGTTACTTTAGAGTCTTGTTGTACAGCAGTGGGGATGAAGGTCTTGTGGTAGCGCTCCTTCTTGCACTGAGGGTGTGTCAGTCTGCCAATGAAAGAGCTGCTCAGCTCCTCTACAGTCCCGTGCAGTGGGTGGGAGGTGTTGTCCATGATGGAGGTGATCTTGGCTAATACCCTCCTGTCCCTCACCTCCTCCACAGAGTCCAGGGGGCAGCCCAGGACGGAGTTGGCCCTCATGACCAGCTTGTTCAGTCTGTTCCTGTCCCGCTCTGTGCTGCCCGGGGCCCAGCACACGGCAGCGTAGTGGATAGCAGAGGCTACCACAGAGTCATAAAAAGTCCTGAGCAGAGGCCTGCTCACTCCGAAGGACCTCAGTCTTAGCGACTTTGGTACGTAAAAACAACGAACAGAAGGCATGAGAGAAAACTGTGAGGAACCAAGTATGGCTGACCCAAGATACATTTAGCCTTTCGGATCTAAACATCTGCTGCGTCTGTCCATAAATCAAGGTGTAATTAGTGCTAGAGCCGAACTCCATCAGTTAAGTGGTTGACATCAGAGCCTAGTATTTCAAAATTTGGAATTCAGATCAAAATGATGGGGATTTCTAAATCCATCTGTCCTGATCCATGGTTCAGAATGAACTACTGCAGTGAGGGATGTTACGATTCATTTGGGTCTATTATGAGGGGGACGATTATTGAAATTAAGGAAGAGCATACAGAGAATTTGTCAATTCTCTTTCATCTTTTTGCTTTTACTCTCTGGTAAAATAAAATAAAAAATAAATAGGCAATAAAATATCACTATTAGCCATATCTAAAGGGGGGAGGGGGCTTTTTTTTTAATATGCTTTGCCAGTTTTAAAGTTTTGTATTCATCGTACATAAGATCCCTCTTGGGATTACTATTACTTGTTTGCACATTATCCTGTCTGTTTGCACCCCTAGTGTTCTTGAGAGTTGATGCAACAAGTGATTTTCTCCACTGTCAGATCAATCATCCCACCTTATCTTTTATCTTCTATAATAACATATTCCCTCTGATCTGTGTCTCATCTTCACTATAATTTAGACTTCCAAAACAAGGTATCAGGTGATTTCCATGTGCCCACAAACTTTAAATTTCGTTTTTACCACAACATAAGAATCGCAGCTGCACATGGTTCTTTTGGGACTCTTCCCTTGACAACGTTATGCAATTATCATGAAATTGTAGAAGCTCTGCTCTCTGCACATTGGATTATTGAACCTGCCACAGACTTCATGTGTTCTGTGGAGGGAAGAGAGTGTGTCTGCGAAAAATAAATTCCCAAGCCCAGAAAGGCCCCCGAACATCGAAGTTTACATGGTTACTCATTCCTCGGAGCACTCATCTGGGTTTGTTTGTCCAGAACTAGGCCATGCAAAGCGCCGGGCTGTAATCCTAAACGTGCACGCCGTTAATGTCAAAGGATAAATGAATTCAGGGAACTGTCACACAATCAGCGCGGCCACTCGACAGCACACGTCAAAGCATCACTCAGCGGCACGCGCATTGAGACGCCGCCGCGAATGACACCGAATCTGAGGGGGAAAACAAATGAGGGGGGGGGGGGGGGCGGCAAACGTCATCAGCCGCACCCCTGTAACCGTAACATAGAGACGTGAATACGCGCTCCTCATTCGTGACAACGCACGCCAAGCAAGAAAAAAAAAAAATCACGACAAATGAGACTCACCCCGGGCCGGCTGACAAGCGAGGTCGCCGCTCCACGCAAACGCTCGCGGCTCGTCTCCGGCTCCATCAGCATATTCAGCCTCCTCCGTCATCTCGTCAACGGCACTCCGGCAAGGACAAGCACCACGGGGCAAAACGCTCGCCGCCGCGTCCTGTTACAGAGGGAGGGGAAAAAATATATATATGACCACGGGGGGGGAATACAGAAGGCCAAACGCCCGATGGGAGAGGCTTTGGCAAAGACAAACGAATGGCGAATAGATAGGTTGCATTTTACGTAGAGCAAACTGTAGACGTGTGGATCAGGTTTACGCTTCGTCACTTTAGAATCATCTCGGGGTCTATTCCTATAATGCAAAAAACTGGGACTTCCACAATGTCAAAAGTTCCAGTGTTGCATTGATTTTTCACCAAGATCTTGTACTGATGATGGGACAGTGTGACCTCTGCGCAAAGCTTTCTCCAGCACATCCCAAAGATCCTCAATGGGGTTTAGATTTGGACTCGTTGCAGCCAATCCATGTCGATGGCCAGAATGCAAAACCTCCTATGTGCACAATGCTGCAAGAAACGTAGGGGGGAAAAAAACACTTATCTGCACTTTGGGAGGCAAAAATACCTTGTATTGTTAACACATATTGCAGAAATAGGATCTAAGAACAGTAGAATATGCTTGAATATATTTAACATACTATAATAGAAATAAAGGTTTTTTTTGTTTCCTGAAAAAAGTGATTTTTTTTTACAGATAGGAGGGTTTTGCATTCTGGCCATGTGTCAAAATGATGTTTCCCTGAACCACTCTTTCACAATCTGAGCCCGATGAATCCTGGCATCGTCATCTTGGAATGTGCCAGCACCATCAGGGAAGGAGAAAATTATCGGAATGGAAGTTTATTTGTATAGCGCTTTTCACATGACACTAGTCACCCAAAGCGCTTTACATAGTGTCGGAGTTTTGTTCTACATTTACTCCACACACACGGTGGTGGTTAGCTACGTTATAGCTTCAGTTTCCTGTGAAGGCAGGCTGACAGAAGCGCTGTCGTGACTGCACGCATCTCTGACTCTCACAACCACCATTCATTCACACACACACATCATTCATCCCATCATTCATTCAAACCTACGCAGACACAGGGAGAACATGCAAACTCCACACAGAAAGGCCCCACCTGGGGATCGAACCCTGGACTGTGAAGCACGAGTGCTATCAGCTGCGCCAACATGCCACCCACGCCAACGCTATTGATCATGGTCATTCAGGATATTCAGGTAGTTCAGCTGATTGTATGCTTTCGACACATAGTGTTGCTGAACCTAGATCTGACCAACTGCAGCAGCCCCAGATCAGATCAGTTACAGGGATATCTGTGGGCATGTTGCACCAAATTTGACATATGAAATTGGTGTATTACAGTAATAGGGCCCCAAATGTAAATGTGTCAACTTTTTTTTTTTTTTGGTCAAGCAGCGTAGGACCATTTGCACACAGTCATACTGGCCCTCTATCTAAGATTTTGACATAAAGCAATAATAAAAACGCATTTATATGGTAGAATTCAAACACAGTGTAATGTTTCACCCCAAATGAATAAATTCCGAATGTTTCTGTGAATAATCACGTCTTTACTGTGAGCGCCTGTTCTCAGACATGATTCATAACTTTGTTGGGAGCTCGTCTCCATGGTGATGTTGCTGCTTAGCTATGGGGTCTGAACAGATTAGGTATTATTATTTTTACCCATAATTCTATTCGTTTTTAAAATTCCTCCCAAATTGCCCCCATTTTTCACACATTTCTTGACATTGGAGATGAACCCGATATTGTAAATTGTAAATTGTAAAACACATTACTGTTCTGTTCTCTGGTTTTAAACGACACATATTTTAGTATAGGTATCGGAAAAAGTATCGTTCAGGTATCGGTATCGAAAACCAAGTATCATTCAAGTACTGGTATATTAAACATTTTTACAATATCCAGCCCTAGTCTTGATAAATGAGCTTATTATGGCGCAATTCTATAGCGAAAAGCGTCAAGTGTCATTCCCACTGCTGCCTGCGTGGGGCACTCCAGACGACGCAAAACGCAGACCAACACAGCCCTCACTTCTGAACTTTCTTTCTCCTACATTTTCAAAAAAAAACACTGCAGTCTTTAAGTTTTCGAAGAGAGTATCTGACCGCCCGGAGAGTAACATTGGCCGCTCTCCTACATCTGAAAATCTGGCCTCATCAAACGCTGAAACCCGACAGAACCCAACGAAGCGGCGTTTGGCATCAAGACTTTGGATGCCTTCAAGGTGACAGCGAACGAAACATCACGCTAACATATTCACGATTGGGGGGGGCGAAAAGCTAGCAGTGTTACCATATTGTAGATTCAATCACGCGGCCTGTCAGTCAAAGAAGAAACTCAGGGATGCAATGTACGCTTTTGACTTTTATCCATTTTTTTTTTTTTATCTTCTTCTACTTTAAATTACAAATCATTACCATTCTCTCAAGGCGGACATATTACCTGCCAAATCCTGCTGGGCGTAACACATTTGAATACATCTTTCAGTCTTAGCTTGACACTCCTCTCTTCCCCCGCCCCCCCCCTCGCGCGCTGTCAACCGCATTACCCCGTACGATAATCAAATTAATTATACTTCGGCTCCCTCTTGGTCCGAGTCTGGGCAATGGAAAATAGCTTGACTAGCATTAACGGGAGGGCAAATGAGGGTGGTCCCGATATCAACCCCCCCCCGCCCGCCCGCCTTCCCCTCTCTCCCCCGATGGTGCTTCTCGTGGGGCGTGGGGTGTCACAGTGGATATGTCACCCCCATGACGAGAGGAGTTTGAGCAGGCTGGGGAGTGTAAGGGGCAGGTTCTCCCCTGGTTTGAGAGGTGGGGGTAGGGGGGTGGGGGAAAACAACAACATCGCTGTAGGGGAGTGAGGCTGCGGGGGTCACGCAGGCTGTGAAACGTGGGGGTATGTTTGCTGTCCATAAAGGGACTCCACCGGGCACATACCCCCCCTCTCCGATGTGTCATAAGCATACGCAAAGAGTTGGATACTAATGTGGATAAAGATGGAGATTTTATGGAAAAACATCAAACAAACATAGGAATAAAAACAAGAGTAATGCAAAAAAGAACTAACTGGAGGGATGGAAGTGTTCTTTAGTCTTTGGGCCCTAATTACTGACCGGATTTGAAAATAAAAATTTGAACATGATATTGCTGCGCTCAATTTAAATGTTTAAAGTCCATTCCTAACTTTCCAAACACATTAGTAACATCCCAAATATTAACCGTAGTGTAGACCACAACAACTTGCCTGCTGGTTCACAATGGACATAAAGGCTTTAACCCCCTAACCCTCTACTTAACCGAGTGCATTTTCTCCGGTTCGGCTTTACCCAAATCTAAAAGCTTCTCGACTGGAGCTCACAGCCTATAGGCCAGTATAACGCCTCATTTGAAAGACCTACAGAACACATCTTCTTCATAGGCTTGTTCCTTGTTATGATTGTCACATTTTCATCCTTTTTGATTGTATTTGAAATCATGTTTTTGTGGCTTTTTTTTTAAATGTTTTGGTCACATATTTGTGGCTTGATCACAGTTACATTACACGAAAAAAAAAAAAAGAAAACAAATGTGGCCAAAACGCGACAAAGAAAATGTGACACAAAAAAAAGCAATGAAAATGTGATTAAAAAACTGAAACAAAAACAACTAAAACATGATAACACAAACAAAGAAGAAGCTTAGGTGAGTTTTGCAGGCCTTAGCTGTCAAATAAGGCGTTTTACCCAAGCTTTTCGATTTGGGTAAAACTGGCTAAGGGGTTAAAATTAGATGCACAGCACTCACTCCTTTTCTTTTGCAAATATCTGCTTTTCCAGAATACCGAAGTCAAAAAACATTTTCATTCCACTACTAGAACAAAACTCGGCTACAGGAATGTTGCCTGAGGACAGGGGGTCACCTGCTGGTCAGGGGCAGTGGGCGACCGTAGCCCTCAGGAGGCCTTAGGTCTATCTAGGGCAGGTCTCTCCAACAAGTAGCTCGGAGTTACCGGTAGCCGTTTCATGGTTGCTTACCAAAGGCTTCGCACATTTCTACACGCGCTTGATATTTTATAGGCATTTTCTATTTGTTTAGAACCGAATCTGCAAATATTTAGGTAAATAATGTCAAGTATAAGGACAATGTTCAATTTACTTTCTAAAATCATGTTTAAATATCATCTCTCCAGGGTGAACGTCTCCTAAGTCACATAGTTACACAAGTATCTTCGAAACATAAGAAGCTCCTGGACGATTTTGTTACATAAAAGTAACCAGGTCACAAAGGTTGGAGAAGCCTGATCTAGTGGTCTTCACGCTGAAGGTAGAAGAAGCCAACATATTTCAACAAAAATTGACGTGAAGTTTGTCCTTATACTTTACTTTTAGATATTTGGTTTGGTTTGGTGGTTATAATAACTATACCTTATTTAGCCATAATAAATGATGAGTTAACACTTAATTTATCATGAACAATTCATTAGATAAGTGTGACTAACACTTAACTTCTTAACAAAAAAAATAAGTGAAGTACGTGAAGAACTATTCATTATGAGTTAGGCATTAACTGGAGTAGTTAAGTGTTAGTCACTTAAGTAATGAATTAAGTGTTAACTCCTCATTTATTAAGGCTAAATGAGATGTCTTATCAAGCGTGACATCAAATGTAGAGTGCCTTTGGCTTCAAGAAAAGGTTTGGAGAGCTTCTCGTAAGCTCCCGTGCACGTTGTAAGAGATCCTTGAATCTAGCTATTCAACATGTAACTACTTCTCATAATATAAACACACTAAACCTGACTGTGACACTACAGCTGCATGTCTCATAAACAACACCATCGCTACAAAACTCTCCACATTTTGTCAGAAACAGGGCAGTGCTTTATTCCCCATCATATGTTTTCTTCATGTTTTACATTCATGGCGACTGGTTGTGCCATAGTTTTTCGTCGGTTTGCTTTGTGAGAGACATTTTAGTTACGACTATAGTGATGTTTGTTTAAGGGCAGGTCTGAATCAATTCCGCGGGCTCTGGACCCGAAATAAATGGATCGTTTCTATTTCTGACTCGTTTTAGGTCAGTATTGCCTCTCGCCTCTCGTGTGGCTGGTCATTTTGAAAGTGTATCAGCTTTTCAAAACCAAACTTGGCAACTTCCCTCCAAAAGAATCCAAAATAATGTCTTTCACTCACATTTTTCATCTAGCCTTGGCCCTTGTTAACATAGCCAGTTAATAGCCATGTAATCAAAAGCCCCACAAATTAGCTCAGCGTCTTAATTGTCTTCATCGTCATCATCTCATCATCTTAACACTGTTATAATGAAGTCTGGACAAAGTTCCCGAGAGTCGCTTTTGCTGCCAGTGAAGCCTCATTCAGCCTCTTGCAATATAGAGCCAATTCCACAGCCCCCTCCTTCTCCTTCTCCCCCTGAGTGCTTAGCCAGCTACCTGAATGCAAAGAGGCCTTAATGCGAGCGGACATGTTTATTAATCTGGGGATAGTTTGGGGCGCCGGCGAATATTGCGGCCGTCAAACTAGGCCGCGTGGGGCTGGGGGGGAGCGAAGGGGATGGAAGAGGCTGCGGAAGCTGGAGGACTACACTGAAAAGGGCCCTTGGAAGCGGGATCTTAGCCCTACCCTACAACCAAACCACTACCGAGTTAAGCGGACTTGAGGGCCTATGCTCTCCTGTTTGTGCTCGCTGTGACCTTCAGGCGCCATTTTAAGCAGTGTTTTCCCAAAGTCATGGAAAGTAACCTGTTTTAAACATTTTGTTGCATATAAAAGTAGTTTAAAAAGCCTCGATAACACTTAAAGATACTATACTCGATTATTTTTGTTTAAAAACTAGGGACACTCATGTGTGAGTCAAGAGGTTTTTTTTATATTTCACATAGGAGAGCTACATTCTTTAGAGCTTACTGTTCCACATGACGTTATGTTAGTCTTTTTTACAAGATGTATGAAGGTTGGCGACACTTTTGCTCTTCTAATCAACAAACTCTGACACTCGGCCTCTCCTCCACACTTCTCCCACGCGGGCCGTCACATACTGTATAATACCTATTGGGCTTCAAAATAGTAATATAAAAAACATTAATTTGGGTCCATCAGCATCAATATTTTACCTTTTATCATTTCAAGTAATGTCTTTGTAAGTGTTTCGGCGATCTGCCGGTCTCCCCACCTTTCCCATGGGAGAGCAGGGGGAACCAATTATCAATCACTTTAAATGGAACGGACCACTTCCTGTTTCTATGCACCTTCGGCTGGCAGGAGACCACGGCAGTGCAAGTAAACTGCAACAATCCACGATCAAAGACTACAACCTTCTAAAACTGCTGTTGTGACAGCCGGTGAGCATTGAAGCCTGTTTGTTTGTAAACTGAACTTTACCTGCAAACTACCTGTTGCAGCTAGCTAAGGATGTCACGGTTACCGGTGTAGTGGTAAACCCCGGTAAAAAATATTGACGGTGATAATTACCGTCTTGTTTTTGAAAAACTATATTATCTCAGTGGATAACCGCGCCCGCGGTTTAGGCAAAGTGAGCCTCACCGGCCGCCGTCTCATCTGCTAAAGGTGCACTCTGTAGCTTACAACCAAAACAAAACTTTCTCAAAGCTGGAATCATGTCTGAGACGACAGCGCTCAGGACGTCTATCAGCCTTCAAACAGGACCCAGTCTGAAGTCTGAGTATATTTAGGGTATTTTAAGAAAGCCGAAGGACAGTTGATAGAAGACAGTTATCCTGTTTGCAGAACGTGCAGGAAAAACCGTCTGCTAAAGTCAGCGATACTTCAAAACTCATGACTCACCTGTGAGTCAGGTGTGTGGACAGGTTAAAGTTGGTCGCCAATGCAATAGATTCACTCTCGCCGCATTATTATGAATTTAACAATGATTACTGTCTGATGGCATTTTCCCAAATCTGCAAAGCGAAAGCAAACTGGAAGGACACAAACTGAGAACAATATTCCTGATATAGAGGGTTTATCTAGTTAAAAATATTCTAACACGGTTCTGGCGCTATAAATAGTACATGTAATAACCTTGAAACGATCAACAATTCATAGTTGTAGTTCATTTACTTTGATGTGAAAAGTTGCACTTTTGATATGGCTTTGTCTGTATTTTTAATATAACAAACCCTGTTACACTTTTTTGAAACTATTTCAGTTTGTGTAGGACTATCAATGCTTTCTGAACTTATTAACACACATTTAAAAAAATACCGCGATTATACCGAAAACCGTGATAATTGTGGTCACAATAACCGTGAGGTAAAATTTTCATACCATGACATCCCTACAGCTAGCTACGGTGGCTATGTTACGCTGCGTTCAAAGACTCTAGTAAATGCAGCCGCTTAATGTTTAATGCACATGGTGATTGTTTACTTATGTGTGAGGTGTGACATTAATTAGGGATTTTCTGTCTGAAAGTAAATTATTTAAAAATGTGTGTTAAATAATATGGTTAAAATGATTTGTGTAGTTGTCTTAAAAGCAACTGGTTGTTGCAGGAATTCATGGGTTTAGATAAATAAAAATGCATCTAAAATGTAGTTAGTAAAAAATATTGTAAACTTTAAAATTTATTATTTATTTATTATTTATTAAATTATTTTTGGAATTCTTAAAACATAGTCTGTGAGAGGGCTTATTAATCTAGTGGTTAAAACTGCATTGTAAATTCAGAGGTACAGTATATTTTCTAATACCTAACTGGTAACATGAGTAGTTGCTATTCTTGCGATTTCTAAATGTTTGGGAGTGTTTGTGTACTTTATGATTATCTAAACTATGAATTTTGTACTCAAATTATGTACTTAATTGCTGTAATTTAGAAATAATTGCTTATTGTAAATATGTGCTCAACTTAATGTTTCTTTTGTGTGTTTCACCTGAAGGTTTTTTACCTGATGACTGACAACTAATAAAAAAGATCAGATTCTAAACTGACTCCTCATTTGAGTAGAATCCAGTCAGTGTGTGACCCCATCCTCTTCACGTGTGGGAACCGTGCAGCAAAAAGCTAGATTAACGTGAATAGTACAGGTGTAACGATCTGTCACCGATCATGATTGGCCGATCATGACCTGATTTGTGTGATCGGTAGGGATGGGAATTGATAAGATTTTATTGATGTCATTGTCAATATGTCATTGCCATCAATAATTTTACCTATCGATTCGATTGTTTATCGATTCTCTTATCGATGCCTGACTTGTCTGTGTTGGGGAAAAGCAAGGAATGAATGTGCTTTCGATAAACTCTATCAAAAAGACACATTGTTAGCGGGTGACGGTGGCACAGATGGTAGAGCGGGTCGTCCGATGATCGGAAGGTTGGGGGTTCGAATCCCGCCTCCTGAAGGTGCACACTGTCGTTGTGTCCTTGGGCAAGACACTTCACCCAGCTTGCCTCCAGTGTCTGCGTACATTGGTGTATGAATGAGAGAGTGAATGGGTGAGTGGATCCTTGCTGTAAAGCGCTTTGAGTGCCTAACGTAGGTGGTAAAGTGCTATATAAGTTGAGACCATTTAGTTTTCCAGAGAATTTTTTATTTTTTTTAAATAAAGCAAGTTTCCAAATATACTGTGGCTTCTGCTGGCACTCAGCCTGCCTGGCATCCTCTATAATATAATGGTAACATTTGTACTTTTTGTAACAGACTGATGCTGTTTTGTAACACCTAAACAACAGGACTTGGTCTCAGCCCAAACCCTACAGATTTTCATCTATTTCTGCTTCATCCGATGCTACATTCTCCTTTCCCCTGTCCGTGTGAACTGCAACAAGCCCGTTAGCCAGAGCTGCGAGAGATCAGCCGATCCGCTCATATAGCGCAATCATAGCGGGACGGACAGAGGTAGACCCGCTCACAGTGTGCTCTGGGCGGGGACAGGCAGCCGCAGACTCGGGCTCAGAGCACAGCGGCACGGGGAGACAGCGGGCGCAGCAGTGAGGCACTGAACCCTGTGTGTGTCATGACAATAGCGACGTATTGAAAGTTTGGAAAGAAACTCCAAAATCAGCCAATACAGCAAAAACGTAGAATTGACACGTTTATTGCAATGGACTGTTTTAATTGAAAAATGGGTGGATGTTTTAATTGACGACACCCCTTCGTCTCTCGAGAACGCGCAAAACGGAGGGGGAGAGCTAAGCAGAGGAGAGGACTAAGGGGTAGAATTGAGATTGGACCCGTTATTATAGTAGATCCATGATTGGGCCTTCCTCTCCATGTTTCCCTGCTTACTTCGAAGCAGCGTAAACAGACTTGGAGAATACATTATTACACACGTGCATCTAGCACTACGGTGTCCGAAAAGGGGGGAAAAGAGTGTTTTCAGAGCGGGAGCATCGATAAGAGGGATCGATAATGAAGTAGACGTACGGTTCCGATGCTTTGCTCAAACAGAACCGGGTCTACTTGTAGGGTAACTAAACACCCATAGAGCCAGAGCAAACCCACTACGCTTTAAAGGCACTAGATGCAAGTTGGCATTTTTATACTCACTACTACCACCTCAGGTCTTACGCGTAACTGCAGTTTCTATATTAAGTTCGTGCATGACGGCACTTCGGGCCCGAATGAACACCTTTTTGAGTGACAGTGCAGGATTTTAGAGGCAGTTGTGGTGAACAGGTCTGGGCTCGTTCTACACATTAGGACATTGCTGGAACATGTAGGGGGAGGAAAATACATCATTTTTACATTTTTAAACTCCGTATAGTCCCTCGCTTTAAGACAAAAGTACAATGAAAGTTCATGACCATGAAAAATCCACGTAAGAGACTTCTAACAGGAGATGAAGAAGGAGACGACGTGCCATGTGTGTTCATTTACATTGGCATCTATGCGCTCCCATAGTTAATACAGACACGTTTCATAACACAAGACTGCTATATGAAACGTGTGCGAAACTACAATCAGAGGCAGGGGTCCGTGAAGCCTGTCCTGTTCTATTTCGCTGAGGAAATGTGCTCTTTAGTGTAAATGGCTGCTAGTCAAAAGAGAAAATAAAACGTGGCTGTGTTTGGTACCTCATGTCACCGTCTCCTTGTGCAAGTTTAGTTTTCTTCTCTTTCTTCAGATGTTGTCCATAGTTACAGCCAAAACCAAACTGCTGCTCCTAATTCCACTGTGTCTTGGCTGTGCTCCACCTGGCCTCTCCGTAACCCATAACGCGCATCTGAAGCAACTACGAGTCGCAAACTCAGACAGGGATTTGGCCGAATTAAAAAAAATACTAAGCTATAATAAACTATACAAAAGACTAACTTTATTGAACATTGATTCATTTTCCTTTTCTAAAGCCTCCACAGTGATGTTTATGCTGCTGTGTAGCTGGGCGTAGCATTAGCAGCAATCACTCTGCAGCGGCATTAACGTTTACAGCGGTGTCCGAACAGAACACCAGAATTACACATGAACAGCAGCTTGAAAGCGTGCATTGTTGCATTGATTCCAAAGCGAGTTTCAGTTTTTGGATTGAGTCAGAAGTCGGCACTCACACTGCCTTTGTTCTCAGTGTGCATCTCGGTGAAGCGCAGGTATCCGACCGGGGCGAAGGCGTCTGCTGAGTGGATGACTGTCTCCCAAGCATCTCTGAGCAGACAAAGGTTATCAAAGTGCTGAGATATCACAAAGAATAAAGCACGTTTCAAACTCAGAAGGGTAAGTGTGGGTGTGTCTGGGCTCACATCACGATCTTCTTTTTAAACAGAGGGCAGTCCAGGGTGAAGGTTTCATACTCCCCTCCTTCACCGCAAATATGAACGCCGTATTTCTTCGACAGCTGGATAAAATAACAAACAAACATGATTTACAGGAAAATTCCCAGGAAAAAGCCTATATCAGTCATCTACAACTTTTGCTGTAGATCACTGATATAAATATGATTAAATTTGTATTTCAGGTTTTCTGTCATTTTATGATTTCATTTTAAAAGATAAGGCATTTTCTGCATAAAAATGGCCAAAATTGCCTATACTTTCAGCGACAAAATCTAAATAATGGATAGAGCCAGGTTTAAATGTATGATTAAAAAAACGCCCAAAACTGGAAAGTTTGTAGTCTGTGGAAGCTACTAAAGTGGAGATGTTGTTTTAAGAAAACCTCATTTTGTTTCGTCTCTCGACCCGAGAGCGGCACTTTAGGGTCAGTGTGAATCCAACCGCAGCACTTTGGGCTAGGGCTGAACGATTTTGGAAAATAATCTAATTGCGATTTTTTTCTTCAATATTGCGATTGCGATTAAATATGCGATTATTGTTGCAAGATCCTCTTATCATGTATTTTTCACCTAACACAAGCAATAAATCAGTCTGATTCATAATAAACAATATTAGATTAATTTGAAGTGAAAATTGCAACAAAATTGTTGTTTTACCTATTCAAAATGTGTGAATATGTGGACTGCACTTCTTAAAAACTGTCTGAACTTAACAGTACAGTCTATAAATAAAAGATACATTATATATATATATATATATTAAAAAAAAAAAAAAGATAAAATTCACTGAGCCAGTCAGTATAACATCACCCATACTAAGGTGCAGGAAAAGTAAGAACAAACGCCTGCTTTAACAAGTTGGAAAAGTTTTAGGAAATCAAACTCCCAATTAATACAAAATAAACTATTGATTATTTATTATTTCGGCCAATCAAATCCCGGTCTGAGCTGCAACTCGTAGTTGCTTCAGAGCGCGTTATTGATGGACACGGACGGAGAGGCCAGATGGAGCACACGCCAAAACACAGTGGAATTAGGAGCAGCATTTTGGTTTTGGGATGTAACTTTGGACAATATGAAGAAAGAAGCACAGTGACGCAAGGAGACATGAGGTGCCAAACACAGACACGTCTCTTTGACTCGCAGCCATTTAGTGACATTTCAGCTTAAACAGCGCATTGCATTTACTCAGCAAAATAAGACAGGACACGGAGTCCTGCCTCGGATCGTAGTTTCCAAAACTTTTCATACAGCAGTTTAGTGTTTATATCTATAGTGCTTTTGTTACGACGCGGCTGGACTACTGTAACGCTCTGTACACCGGCATTAGCCAGTCCTCGCTTGCACGCCTGCAGCTGGTTCAGAACGCTGCAGCGCGTCTTTTAACTGGCTCACGAAAGCATGATCACATTTCACCTGTTTTGTCTTCCCTTCACTGGCTTCCAATCAAATTCAGAATTGATTTTAAAATTCTTTTATTTGTGTTTAAATGCCTCAATGGTCTTGCTCCGTGTTATCTGTCCGACCTGCTCGTGTCATACTCCCCGACACGTTCGCTGCGATCGGTGGACCAATCGCTGCTTATGGTTCCTCGAACCCATCGCAAACTCAGAGGAGACCGAGCTTTTTCTGTGGTTGGTCCCAAACTGTGGAATGAGCTGCCTCTGTGTGTTAGACAGGCTGACTCCCTTCCTGTTTTTAAATCACGCCTTAAGACGCATTTGTTCTCTTTGGCATTTAACTAGTTTGGAAGTTGACTTTTACTGTTCAAATCGTCCTCTTATGCCACTGTTTATGTGTATATTTGATTGTATTTTATATTTTTATTTTTGTACGGCACTTTGGTCAACTCTGTTGTTTTTATTAGTGCGTTATAAATAAATTGGGATTGGGATTGGGATATCTAGCGTCTGTACCTACGGAGCGCATATGCGGTAGATGCAAAGGTAAATAGAGGCACATGGCACATCGCCTCCGCGGATACTTTACGGTCATGAACCGTCATTATGCTTTTGAGATAAGTTCTTTATCCACAACATTCCCAAACATAAGCCTCCTAAACTGAGCCACAAACGACTCTTTACTCTTTACAAGCAACACAGGCTCACCTGTGGAGGCAGAGACGTAAGAATCCGGAGGTGAGGGAGTTTCTGTGATCATCAGAGCGTGTAGTACAGTAGCAGCGAGAGAATGGCGTGGTGAGCGCTGCGGCTAATGGAGTGCTAGCGGAGAAGAAAGTAATAGTCCTTCACGGTGGCTGCATGATAAACGCTGATATTTTCACTGTACATCCACAATCTACCGCGCATCTTAACTAGACTGAGACGTAAACAAAAGCACGCGGCGGAGCGGACTTTGCTGCCATATCTTGCTGCTTCATTCACTTCCAAAATCGCGTGCCCTGCGATTACGAAATCGCGTTGTGTCATATCGCGATAAAATTGCAAATGCAATTAATCGTTCAGCCCTACTTTGGGCCGGTCTAAACAGAAGGGCTGCATGATTTTGACAAAAAACCTAATTGTAATTTTTTTCGGACAAATATTGCGATTCGATTTATTTGATACATGTAAATGCATAAACTCCTAAAATGATGAGTGAAGGAAGTCATGTTGCTTTTAGACTTTAGTCAAACAACATATTCTTATTTCTATATTTCAAAAAATGTTTGGTTTTATGTGGACAGCGCCCTCTTCTGGAGGAGTTGGGCTTCCACCTTTCTCCGACATTTAGAGTACCTCTGGGGGACAGCCACGTGAGGAAAATAATAATTCTGGGATGGAATCACAAAGCGTCTATTGAAACTTCTAAACTTTAGAATCTGCTTAATGAAAACTCAGACTAACTTTTATTCGACAGTTCTGCCAGAGACAGAAGGAAAAAAAAAACTCAGGGCGGTCTCGGGTCGACCCACAAGGCGCTCCAACATGTGTGAAAACCACCTCAGTCGCCTTTCACTCTACATGGATGCAAAATATATTCGTGAATGAATACTTGTGAGGAACCGTGTGCTGCGATGTTTTAGTTATTTTAGGGAAATCTGTGAGTTGCTGGTGGACAAAACCTTTTTGTGCTTTTAAATTTAAAAAAATGTTAAGGAAGAAAAGTGGCTAAAAATCTTACAACATTAACACACATAATTTGTCTATTGTTCTCCACCTAACTCCAAACCAGGTGCAGTTACTGTAAGAGAATTAGCGATAGACCTGGCCATTAACAAACTCCTTTACAATAACTGAGATTAACCAACTATTTGATTAATTGCACAGCCCTACGCAACAGTTTTTTGTTTTGTTTTGTATGTCTTCCCATAAACCAAAGCAGGAATGCAGTAGAAGGAATAAGGTTACTGTAGTGCGTGACCTGTTTGAGATAGGGCTGCATTTCAGCCAGAGATTTCCCCAAATGCTTCTCTGGATCCAGGCCTGGAATACAAGAAAGAACACACTGTTACCACATGACCGCATAAACAAAACAACATAACGCTGTATACATCGCGGCGGCACGTCCAAATGAAGGGGTCTGATGAGGTTCCACTGACTTTGATTGAAAATGACAAGCAGAGAATACAACAGGCACGTGCTTTGATCCTGCAGACGGCCCTGTTTGTTTAGTTTGGAAGGGAGCGCTCGCATTTCTGCTGTAAAGGCAAGTTAATGCAAGTCCAATTCACAAATAAAATGAAAAACAACTTGTATTTTGTCTTTGTCTCTGGCTTGGACCTGGAGATTTTTTGTACAATGGTCATCATGTTTTTCAAGTTTTTTTATTTTTTTATTTTCATTTATTGGTTTATTTAGTTTAGACAGTGCAAGTTAATGAACAAGCCACACCGGATTGTAGCCTTAAGCTAATTTTTCCATCCGTCGTCCCCCATGTGCACTCTCCAACACACTCACATTCATCCTGGCCTATTGTACATGTTTTTAGTGGTAGGGGAAACCGGAAAACCCGGAGGAAACCTACGCAGACAAAGGGGAGAACATGCAAACTCAAGTAAACTCAACACTATATGAACGGAAAAGCTTAGAATATTTTGCTCCCTGGACATCTGAAAACAATAATGTTATATTATCCATCTTTCCATCCGTTTTCTTCCACTTTATCCGGGGCCGGGTCGCGGAGGCAGCAGTCTCAGCAGAGATGCCCAGACTTCCCGATCTACACACACCTCCTCCAGCTGTTCTGGGGGACCCCAAGGTGACACCAGGCCAGCTCAGAGACATAGTCCCTCCAGTGTGTCCTGGGCCTTCCACAAGGCCTCCTCCCAATAGGACATGCCTGGAGCACCTCCTGCGACCAGGAGGCATACGGAACAGATGCCCTAGCCACCTCAGCTACCACTTTCAACGTGAAGGAGCAGCGACTCTACTACGTGCTCCTCCCGGGTAACTGAGCCCTCACCCAATCTCAAACCTAATTTCAGCCGCTTGTATCTGCGATCGTGTCCTTTCGGTCATTACCCAGATCTCATGACCATAGGTGAGGGTGGGAACGTAGATCGATCGGTAAATCGAGAGCTTTGCCCCCGACTCGGCTCCCTCTTCACCACAACAGTCCGATACAGCGACCGCATGACTGCTGACGTCGCACCGATCAGTCTATCGATCTCACGCTCCATTCGTCCCTCACTCGCGAACAAGACCCCGAGATACTTGAACTCCTCCACAGATAAATGTCTTAATGTCAAAGTAATAAAAAGAATAAACTCACCCTTTGCGATGCTTATTTTATGAACATCTGTCCGCAAGAGAGCCAGAGACTTTCCGGATGCAACAACAACATCGCGACACGCAGGCCATTTTCCCACGGGTAAACAGTCACAATATTGACAAGTTTGTTAGCCACGTGTACTGTGAAAGGCGACCGTGATGACACTTTTAATCCAAACATGGTCATTTCCTTCCTGGGAGTCAGCTGTGGCCGTAGTAGCGGCTAAAGACAGGAGATATACAGAATCTGTTTTCTCAAAATGAGCTTTTCTTTACATCATCTCATTAATAACCTTTATTGAGCTATCCATCATTTAGATCAGACCTCAAACTTTTTCTCTGGGGCCACATTATCGTTCCTGACTGTGATGGGGGGCCCGGCCGGGTTGGCTATAACATGGAATTGTATGACCCAGACCAAAATGCAGCAGCTTACTGTATTGTGCTTTACAAGCCTGTGTCACAAGTTTCTCAAAGTACACTGTAGTCGTCATTCATTCACTCCACACTCTGTGGTTAAGCTTCATTTACCACGTGTCTATAATGTGTTGTTTTTATCCTGATCTCTTATGTCATTGGCCCTGCTGGACACGTGTGGACTTTTTAAAAATGTATTTAAGTTGCCCCCTAGTAGCTGGAATTAGTATACTGGTTATTTAGTAAAAAAAAAAAAAAAATCATAACTCCGCACAGGAATGGGCTAGAGACTTAATTTATTTATTTTTTTGACATACTCAGGGATTTGTGCTCTACAAGCAGGGTCCGGGTTAAATCATCTTGCGGGCTGGATTTGGCCCCTAGGCCGTAGTTTGAGGACCCCTGATTTAGATGATGTCGCTATGTGTATTTTTTTTACAATTTTTATGCATATTTTATATATATGAAAACGTAAAATAACAGAAAACTTGCAATTGATTTTTTTTCTCATATTATGTCAGTAATCTAAAGCAAAAGTTTCAAATTGATATCTCTAATTTGATTTAATATATAGGCCTATTCACCTGCAGCGTCTTGCCTTAGATGAAAGTTTGATTTGTAGTTTTAAGATGTCTGGACAGGAAAGGTTGGGTGTGAAAGGGGGTAAAAAGCATTGAGACAAAGAGCTGGGAGGCAAACTCATGTCCTGATGCAGAAGTCGACAAAATGACCAGCAGATAGAGATAGAGACACATCAGCCATAACAAAGCTAGACGATATTCCTCCTGAACTAAAAACATACAGGCCTCACATCTCAATCATTTCTGAAAATTTCCTCCCACTCAACTTCTCCTTTACATTTCTCCGTGTCTCCCTCTGCCTACGGATTGGTATTAATTGATTGACATAATCATTTACGCGCTGGAAATGACCTATGGGAGACGAGGCTCGGTTGTGACAGGGATGCCATCGCGATCCGGGCCAATTCTCCCGAATGTCCCTAATGACCGGGAATCGGGGAATTGCCACTTCTATTCCGCGATCATGTGTTTAATGATGACCAACTTAATCGGAACGTGCAAAGAAGTTTTCTCATCTCCTGAAAGGTTAGTGCATCGCCTCGCGGGCCCCGTGGGGAGTCAGGATCGGACTGAGTGGAAAAACTATTCCTCTGGGGTGGGAGTCCATCTGGGGTTCAACGTAAAGGCTTTGGCAGTCTGGGCAAAGGCATGTGGAGATGGATTTATGGCTCTTTCGTAGGAACCCTCTCTTTGTTCATTTCAAAGAGCCGTTTCATACTTGTTTAATTCCTACAGATTCTTTTTTTTTTTATTCATCTTAACTCATTTAATC
Organism: Neogobius melanostomus; assembly: GCA_007210695.1. Lineage (NCBI taxonomy): Eukaryota > Metazoa > Chordata > Actinopteri > Gobiiformes > Gobiidae > Neogobius > Neogobius melanostomus. The sequence continues at coordinate 1,847,551 of VHKM01000278.1, read as the reverse complement.
ATTTTCTGCTGGTTTTTCTTTTTGCCATAATCCCCACCCCAAATATCCAGGCTAATTCTTCTATTGTTTCTAATAAAAAGAATACCTAAAAAATGACCAAAAAAGGGGCAGTTCACCTCTCCTAAGACTTGACTGTAACTTCACTGGGAGCGGGACGTCTCCAGCTCGTCTCCATGGAGATGTTGACTAAAGGCAGCCAAATATTTAAATAAGTTAGGTCCTCATCCAAATCCACTCTTTGATTATCGACTGCAAAATAGCATTTTCTGTCTAGTTGGTCATTAGGAGCATGTTTTGTATTGCAGGTACCAGTATAATTCAAAATATTGCACAGTGTACCTTTAAAGCAGTACTAAGTAACTTGTTTACCTTAATAAATCCTTTCCGTAGTCCCTCTGGGGGTAATACAAGTGTTAATGATTGGGATGATTGGGGGGTCTTTCATCTCCCCCTGGTGGCTCTGGCCAGAAAACCACAATTGCAACTTGCCTGCCACCGGACCGGAGAAACCAATACACACTAATGGAATCACGAAGAAGAAGCGAAGAGGCTAACGGACAAAGCTAACTGTGGGCTAGCACCACTTAAACAGTATTTACAGCCAAGTTTGAGTGAAAAAAATGATTTCCATTGGATGTACAATATCCCTCTTTCCTTTTGTCTTTTCTGTCAGCGGAGTATTTACTCTCACGGACAATTAATGAGTAAAAAAAACGCAACATGCTCCGACACCTGCAGTGGCGCTTATGGCCTCTAGGGGCATGAGTTAGTACTGCTTTAAGAATATCATGCATTTCCAAACGTTTGTAGAGGTCTAAACTACAGGGTCACCAGCACAATAATAATAATGGCTTAAACTTGTATTGCGCTTTTCAAGCATGTTACCAAGTGTTGCAAGTTTCTCGAAGTGCTACACTGTAGTCATTATTAATTCCATGCTCAAAGGTGGTAAGCTACTATTGAAGCCACTGCTGTCCATTGGGGTAGACTGACGGAAGCGAGGCCCTTCCGACCACCACCAACCACTCACTCACACGTCAATTCATTCTGGCCTATTGTACATGTTTTTAGTCGTAAGGGAAACTGGAGTACCCCGAGGAAACCTATGCAGGCACGGGGAGAACATGCAAACTCCACACAGAAAGGCTGGGGATTTAACCCAGGACCTTCTAGCTGTGAAGCACAAGCTCTAACCACTGCAACTTTTATGATTTGCTAATTGCGATCATTCAAATTGCGACTTTGTATTAACTGCTATACTTTACCACTGTTTACTGCATTTGTTCAGATAAATCTGTACAATATTGCCTTCAAAAAGTAAAGGATGTAGTTTATTACTTAAATTAGATTTGTTTAAACCTTACATGCTACAAAGACGTTCAAAATATTCCATTTGGTCATTCGTGGGTGGAGTAGCCCTAATGTTTACTCAAGTAGGAGTGATGTCACTTTAAAATAACTTCATTCAAGTAGTATAATGTAGTAAACAAAATAATTCATGTAAAAGTAAAAAAAAAAGAAAAGTATTTGGGGAAAATGCAACATGAATACGTCAATTCGTCGTAAATATTAAAAAAAAATGTAGTATGAGATGATTCTGAACTTCTGAATAAAATCACTGAAGTAGAAGTTTAAAAAAGGACTGAGAAACTGGAGAAACGATTCCCCTGGGGTGAGAGTCCATCCTGGGTTCAAACGTAAAGGCTTTGGCGGTCTGGGCAAAGCCATGAAGTAAATTAGTCGTCCTTTTTTTTTTTCTCCACTTCCCAGGAGATCTTAATTAGTGTGAGGATTTCTAATCTCGACATCCGTCTCATCTTAACCCGGCCACAAAGGTAATAGGAGAAAAAGGCATTAAAATTCAATTCAATTATATATATCCTCTTTAATTAGTCATGCCTTAACAAATTGCAATAATTGGCTCTAAATTGCTAAGGGGATGCTGTGAGTTTAATGCGGCCGTTTGAATAATAAATGAAACATGATATGATACTCTAATGGCAAGAGGAAATGTCTGTCAGTGGGAGTGAGGGATGAAATATTGGCTGCACTTTTGTATAGATTTCGGGAAAACTGTATAACATATTGATTTACAGTACTGTAACAAGGAAAACAAACCTAGGCTGTATATACGTAAGAGTAAATCAAGCCCCAAAAGTTTGTTTGACATGTTAGCTCATTTCAAAACAAAACTAAAGATGTCGCAATTCCCCTCTGAACAATCTTTGAAACGAGTTATTAGTGACAAAATCTGTAAATTTCATCATGTTTTTAGGGGTTCAAAACTAGGAATTAGATATACTGATAGTCGAACTGCTAAGGGCTGTCCGCTCCCTGTATGACTGTAGCAGGAGCTTGGTTCGTATTGAAGACAATAAGTCAGACCTGTTCCCAGTGCATGTTGGTATCCACCAGGGCTGCCCTTTGTCACCCGTTCTGATTGTTACCTTTACCAGGGTGTTGTTGTTCTGTTGGCTTCATCAAATCAGAACCTTCAGCGCGCACTGGGGCGGTTTGCAGCCGAGTGTGAAGCGGCCGGGATGAGGATCAGCACCTCCAAATCCGAGGCCATGGTTCTCTGTGGGAAAAGGTGGCTTCGCCTCTCCAGGTCGGTGGAAAGTCCTTGTTCACAGTGAGAGACGGTTAGAGCATGAGTACTCAGAGACATATCGGTACAGCATCGGACTGTTGAGGTGAAGAGAAATCTGAGTCAGGGGGCAAAGTTCTCAATTTACCAGTCGATCTACAGTACATTCCTACCCTCACGTGTGGTCATAAGATCTGGGGCTTGCCCAAGATGAAAAGACTGTGGAGACAAGTGGTAGAAATCGATTTCCTTCGCAGGGTGTCTTAGAGATAGGGTGAGAAGCTCAGTCACCCGGGAGATCCGCCTTCTTCACGTCGAAAGGAGCCAGCTGAGGGCTCGGGCATCTGTCTCGCTTGCCTCCTAGTCGCCTAGATGTTCCAGGCGAGTCCCATTGAGAGAAGGCCTCGGGACTCGCTGGAAGGACTGTCTCTGAGCTGGCCTGGTGTCGCCTCGGGATCCCCCCATAACAGCTGGATGAAGTGTGCGTGAATAGGAAAGTGAGGGCATCTCTGCTCAGAATGCTGCCTCCGCGACCCGGTGTCGGCTAAAGCGCAAGAAAATGGATGGTGCAGGTAGAGATGTTGTTGCAAGAGTTCCTCATCGCTCAAAGATCCCCCCACAGATTTTGTAGATGGTATCTTCCACAAATAAAATTACCATCTTTGGAGGGTAAGAGCTTTACAACTGTACTACTGTTGTCATATTATTGTCAATGGAGAGGGCACAGTCGGCGAAATGCCATTAACAGAAGAAGAAGCTTCTGCAGGAAGAAGCTAAACGTCCTCAACTCAGCCAAACCCAGTCCAGTCGACAATTTAAGATATAGAATATAGAGGATTACTGACACATAATACAAATGTCACTCCAGGCTTCTGATAATGGAAGATTACACAATGCACATCTTAAAAAGGTTTAGCATATATGTACTGAAGGCCTTTTAATGGCAATTGCAACAACCTCGTACCAGCCCAGCCCTGAGAAGGCTTCAGCAACTAACTCCAACTAATTTGCATGATCTTTACATCTTCGTCTCGTCTGAACCTGACCTAAAAGCAATTACCTGACCTCATTACAGAGCATTAAAGCTAATATGAGCCCGGTAGAGTGTGCCATTAGGCTGCCGCGCCGCAGTCCGGAGATTCCCAGAGAGGCATGAGAGGAACAACGCTGGTTTTAAAGGGCTTTCCGGCTTGAATTGTCTCATAAAAGTCAAATTAAAACAGGTGAACTTTAGAATCAGGGAGTCCCGTAACGAATCTAGCATTTGAGAAACTAAAATGTGTGAGGAATTGTGTATAAAAATAAGGTTTAGAGAGCATCTTGGGAATTGGGTTGCAGAGTTTGGAAAATAGATCTTTTAAAATGTCTAACTTCTGGGTTATTGCGAAGAGAAAGGCACTAATTGCAGGTGTATACGCTCGCACAACTATAAGAGAGGTTTTGATGTAACGAAGAGTAATATTGGGAATAAAGCACCTTAAAACTAGTCATTTATTTGTTCATTAAAAGGTAAACCCCGTGTTGTGAGAAAACTTAGCGAGAGATATATTGTATAGATTAGAGTAGTTGTTGCCATTATTTTGTCTTTTTTTTTTTTAAACCATTCTAAATAATCCTGAGCAAGTTTTCAGTTCTGGACTAATTCTGTTGGAATTAGCCGTCAGATATTAGCAAGACATGCTTTGTAGATGAGGCAATTTGTGAACACGTTTGGACTTTAAGGCGAGACAAGGCAGGTGAAAGTATTGATTTTTCACGCAGTGGTCGAAGTGGAGATTTTTATCTATTTTCATCCCTTTACATCTTAGTTTTCATGTCAGAGTATAAAAATGACAAAACTCACCCCGCATGATGCTTATTTTATGATGTTTAGTCCGTGAGTGAGGCGGAGGTAACCTGGAAGTAGCAGCTGCGGCGCGTCAAAAGACAGTCTTTCCCGCGTTTATTCATTCACAAATATTGACAGATTTTACATCCACGTGTACTGCGAAGGGTGCCCGTGATGACGCTATCACCCAAATATGGTATTTTTCCTCCTACAAGACGCCTGGTGCGGAAGAGCCAAAGAAGGTTCTGCGGACTCGCTACAAAACTTCAGGGCTTGTTTTCTCTGAATGAGAGAAGGCCCCACTCGGCCCTTATAGTCGCTCATACAGACTCCAAACTTTACAGTCTTGGACTTAACAATATTTTGAAGGTTTTTTCAGAGGGATTTTTTAATATCTAATTCCTAGCCTGATTTATTCAGCTTTGAACCCCAAAAAACTGTCGGAATTTGAGTTTTTACAGATTTTTTCACTTATGATTAGTTTATTGAAAAACTAAACAATATATCCAAAATCCCCTCCGAAAAAATCTTAGTTACTAGTATGTCAATAAAATGAAACCATACATTTTAATCTGGCTCAATCCATTATTTTGATTTCGTTGCCCAAAATATAGGCAATTTTGGCCATTTTCATGCACAAAATGTCTTATTTTTATCTGAAACATAAAATGACAGAATAAAATGCAATACATTTTTTTCTCATATTTATATCAGTGATGTTCAGCAAAAGTTTCAAATTGATATCTCTACATTTATTTATTTTCCCTATTCACCTGCAGTGTCTCGCCTTACAATAACAAAGTATCGCCACTTCATGACACTATCAGGTGAGGGAGATACGTTTATAGCCCCAGAGAAATCAGAATGTAGGAAACAAAACAAAATTTGAGAAGGGACTAGGATTATAAAGCTAGAAGTTTACCCTAAAAAAAACAAAAAGAAAACACATTTCTTTTCTAGGGTGAAACAAAGTCAGATTCATTTGCTCTGTTCCAATGCAGCCAACATGAAGATATTATTAAAAGAAAGCCCAAAACACGTTTATTTGTTTTTATTTGCACAAAAAGCTTGCCAGAGCCATTCTTTAAAAATGAGGGCGGGCGGTGGTGCAGTGGTTAGTGATCTCCCCGTCCTCTGCGTGCTCTGGTTTCCCTTCCATCTAAAAACATGCACAATAGGTCAATCCTCCAGCGACTTGCCTGACTCATCATCTGGAGCTGGGTCCCCGGGCGCCGCACTGCGGTCACCCACAGCTCCTTATGGGTGATATCTGGTCGGGACAGTGCATGTTAAAGAACATACACGGGACACCGTGCCGGATCGTAGCCGTTGGCTAATTTGCATCCAATGTCCCTCGGTTGAACTTTCCAGCACACTCTCATTCATCCTGGCCTATTGTACATGTTTTTTTTTGTGGCAGGGGAAACCAGAGTACTTGGAGGAAACCTACGCAGAAAATGCAAACTCCACACAGAAAGGCCCCCTCCTGGGATCGTACCTCCAGGGACAACAAGTACATAAACCATAACCTTTTAGCATTCTAATATTGTAAATCTAGTCACAAAATGGTTTATTTAATGTCAAAAGATCCAGTGTTGCATTGTAATGCAGAATGAGAACTACTTGGCAATACCGACTTTGCTATGCCCAATCCCGTCAGACCTTGGAAGCTAAGCAGGGAAGGGCCTGGTCGGTACTAGAGAGAACGTTTGGTAACACCAGGAAGCCTAGTGAATGTAGTGAGTGTGTGAGTGAGTGGTTGGTGGTGGTCCGAGGGGCCGCCAAGTATGGAGTGAATGAATAATGCAATGTAAAGCGTCTTTGAGTGTCCAGAAAATCCATCTATCCATCCATTTTCTTCCACTTGTCCGTTGCCGGGTCGTGGGAGCAGCTGTTGGAGCTGCCCAAATCACATTGCACCAGCCCCTATGGCTCCTCCTGCAGGTGGTGGGTCCACAGAAGGACGGCCTCATGGTTCTAACCAGGCCTGTTGGTCTCTCATAAGGGACTTGCCATGGAAGACCCTACCAGGGGCACAAAGCCCCCGACAACAGAGCCCCCAGGATTATTCGGGTGCTCAAACCCCTCCACCACGTTAAGGTGGCAGTTCCAGGAGGGGTGTCCAGAAAACTAATGCATTATTATCATCATTACTTAATGCTAAAAAAAAAAAAAAAAACTCTTCCTCACCCTCCGCGGGCGGTCTCTCTTTTTCCTCCAAGCTCGGGTCCTCTACCAGAGGCCTGGGAGCTTGAGGGTTCTGTGCAGTATCTTTGCTGTTCCTAGAACTGCACTTTTCTGGACCGAGATGTCTGATGTATTTCCTGGGATCTGTTGGAGCCACTCCTCCAGTTTGGGGGTCACTGCCCCGAGTGCCCCAACGACCACGGGCACCACTGATGCCTTCACTCTCCAGGCCTTCTCTAGCTCTTCTCTGAGCCCCTGGTATTTCTCTAGTTTCTCGTGTTCCTTTTTCCTGATGTTGAAGTCGCTTGGTATTGCTATGTCAACCACCACGGCTTTCCTCTGCGCTTTGTCCACCACTACAATGTCCGGTTGGTTCGCCATTACCATTCTGTCTGTCTGTATCTGGAAGTCCCACAGGATCTTGGCTCGGTCATTCTCTACCACCTTTGGAGGTGTTTCCCACTTTGACCTTGGGGTTTCCAGCCCATACTCTGCACAGATGTTCCTGTACACTATGCCAGCCACTTGGTTATGGCGCTCCATGTAAGCTTTCCCTGCCAGCATCTTGCACCCTGCAGTTATGTGCTGGATTGTCTCATTGGCCTCTTTGCACAGTCTACACCTGGGGTCTTGTCTGGTGTGATAGATCTGGGCCTCTATTGCTCTGGTACTCAAGGCCTGCTCCTGTGCAGCCATGATGAGTGCCTCTGTGCTGTCCTTCAGGCCAGCTCTGTCCAGCCATTGGTAGGATTTCTTGATATCTGCCACTTCAGTTATGTTTCGGTGGTACATGCCGTGTAGGGGCTTGTCCTCCCATGACGGGACCTCCAGCACCTCATCTTCTGTTCCCCATTGTCTGAGACATTCACTGAGCACGTCATCTGTTGGAGCCTTGTCCTTGATGTACTTGTGGATCTTGGATGTTTCATCCTGGATAGTGGCTCTCACGCTCACTAGTCCTCTGCCTCCTTCCTTACGGCTAGTGTACAGTCTCAGGGTGCTGGATTTTGGGTGGAACCCTCCATGCATGGTTAGGAGCTTTCGTGTCTTAACATCTGTGGTCTGTATCTCATCCTTTGGCCAGCTTATTATTCCTGCAGGGTATCTGATTACTGGCAGGGCGTTAATGCTTATATATATATATATATATATATATATACACAAAAAAAAACTCTTCCTCACCCTCCGCGGGCGGTCTCTTTTTCCTCCAAGCTCGGGTCCTCTACCAGAGGCCTTGAGGGTTCTGCGCAGTATCCAGTTTGGGGGTCACTGCCCCGAGTGCCCCAACGACCACGGGCACCTCTGATACCTTCACTCTCCAGGCCTTCTCTAGCTCAAGTGGCAGATGCTTTCTAAATGTTTCCAAACAAGAGAGTTGGATCATCTCACAGCACTCCCAGACCAGAAACAGCTGTTGCTCATAAGCTAGCTTTTGTTTTGCTAAACATTAAGCTCAATATTAAGATGCCATTGTCTCAGAATACGACACTGATCGCGAAAACGGGACAGAACGTGGTTAAATGTGACAAATGTATGTGTACGCTTTTAGGCTTGTGCCAGTTGCGCATTCTCCCTCATCTCCCTCATAACATAGATTGCATTACAAGCAAACCGCTCCAGACCCCAGAGCTAGGGCCGCATGAAAGGAAGTGACCTGGTTGTTTCAGCTCAAAAAAATAATACAACTTAAAAAGAAATGGTCTTTTATGGAATAAATTACCATTATTGTTCTGTTTTCTGGTTCTAGATGACAAATATTTTAGTATTGGTATAGAAAAAAGGTATTGGTATTGTAAACCAAGAATCATTAAAATACCGGTATCGGGGGGGGGGGAAATGAAACAGTACCCAGTCCTGTTCTTGAACCTCTGTGTTTTAGACTCCAGAAAACACCAAGCTTGTTCTGATCCAGTGTGTCCATCTCTCTTGCGCTTCCCAATATCGAAGGATTAATTATTTTTTTCTAGTACATTCTGAAGAAGTGGCAAGTAGTATTTAGTTTAGTTTAGTTTATTTGAGCATCTTACATTATTTCAAACTTATAACTGAATGTTTATAACAGGGCTAATTTCTTTTTTTTATTTATTTGGTTGGTTGGGACAGCGCATGTGAATGAACATACATGGTCTAATTTGCATCCCACACTCGCACTCTCAAACACACCCTTATTCATCCTGACCGATTGTAAATGTTTTTTTCTGTGCTAGGGAAAACTGGAGTACCCGGAGAACATGCAAACTCCATACAGAAAGGCTCTGTCCAGGTGGGAAACGAACCTAGGACCTTCTAGCTGTGAAGCACGAGCGCTAACCATTGCGCTACCGTCACACTTTGTTTTAAGTTAGACTACAAGAAAAAACCAAGGCTAAGTACCTTAAGTGGTTGTAAAAGCCTGAATAAAGCATTATAGGACCTTTAATGAGAGATATACCACTTGCAAACGCACACGTTCCTCGACGTCTACGGTAATTATCTCCAGAGTAGACTTCAACACGAGTCTTTTAATGATCCTGATAGACTTTAGGCCACCACTGAGAAGCTCCCGGTGGAAAATCTGCAGCACTTTTGCCTATTTAATTGAAGCAGCTTGTGATTTTGCGTACCGAGCCTAATGCTAAATTAGAAGAAGGGGGGGAGAGAAGATTGGAGATACTGTCAAGATCCATGCTGGTCGTCGTCAGATCTGGCAGCGCGTTGCTTTGACAGCTCGCCTTTAATCCCGCGGAAAAGCCGGGGGGAAATTGGATTCGCGATGTGTCACATGTTGGCCCTTTAAACGGGGTTGGAATAAGCGCGCGTCGCCAGGTGTGACAAAGACGAGCCCACCGCGGAAACAATAGGGCTTCGCTATCGCCTAATCTGCGGCGGAGAGGGAAGGGGAGGCGGTGCGAACAAAGCCTGGCAAGATTAAGGTTATATGTGAAATTTGTCAGCAGCTTATCGCCAATTCAGACTCTGTGAAGGGAATAATGGGGGGTATTAGGAAAAGGCAGGGATCACACGGGAGATGAGATCAACGCTGGCAAACATATCAGAATGAATGAAGTGGAAAAATTAACCTGTGGAGATGAATAACGTGCAGTGAGCTACGCGGAGATCGGAAGTTCAGCAGGTTACGCAAACAACCAAACAAAATGAGAACTATTATACTATCTGCTGAGAACCTTTTGGGTGTTTTGAAGGTTAAGAGGAAACTTAAAGTATTGGGAGATACTGTAGCTCATACAAGAGTTCAATTCAAACGCACTCTTGCAGGTCCAAAGAATTAGTATGCAGCTATTTGCCCCCACACACAATTGGAAGGAAAGGAACATCTGAAAAAACAGTCACAAAAAGGGGGTGCAGCAATTTTGAAATTTCAACAAATATTGGGACTTCACAAGAGAACTATACAATTTTTCATTGTACTTTGCGTCTTTTCCATCATCTCACTTCATACGACCCTGGTGGTCTTTGGCAAAGACAAAATCAAGCATAAAGCCATGAGGAATCCATTATCTGCCAGTGCTGTCAGTTTTAGAAGCTGTAACCGACCTGAAGTGTCCAGAAGTACAAGGTGTTCAGTGCTGAGAGACATCGCCAATATGAGAGAAGTGTAAACCTGACCACTACTGATCAAGACACATAGGCTGAAATGTTTAGACTGGGTCAGTAATGATCTCTTTTTAGGGTTTATGGACTAATGAGATCATTCCTGAACCAGTCTAAACATATTCGCTTATGCGTCTTAATCAATAGTGGTCGAGTTTCAACATATCTCACATGTAATGTCTCTGAGCACAGAACACCTTGTACTTCTGGACACTTCAGGTCGGTTACAGCTGCTAAAAATAGAACCACTGGTGATAATGGATTCTTGGTGGCTTCATGCTTGCTTGTTTTCAAGTCTTTGACTGTTTCTTTGAATCATTTCCTGTCATCTCACTTCTTACGACTCCTGACAAAATATTTGATCTTCTGTGGTTCCAGTATTTGTTGAAACTTGCATCCCAATGTGTGACTTTTCAGAGTGTTTCTCTTCCCATATTATGAGGGAAAATAGCTACATAATAATACTGCATTCAGAATTATTCAGCGTAGATCTGCTTTGACCACACGTCCTCTCATTACAAACACCATCACCGGGGACGCCTTTCAGTTTGAAAATGTGAGGAAAAAATATGGTCAAAAAAACTCACTAGCATATTAATTGTCCACGCATTGTAAATGATTTGTGTGGCGTGCATGCCATGGTCTCCCTGTGTCTGTGCTCTAAATGACTAGTTTCTTTTTTTGTTTTGTTTTTTCCAGGTCATGGTTTTTCCAGGTTCTATTTAGTGTACTGAGAATAATTTTCTATATGACAGTAGTCATATAGTAAAGTAGAGTTTCAAGGCTTTTTAGTGTAGACGCGTTGGTATTGGTATCGGATGGAAACTAAAATCGTTTCCCACTCCTTCAACTCTTCATACAATCATTTAAATGCAATCCCTCTACCCTTCTTTCTTACTTTCATCTGCATCCCTCCAACGCCCCACCCGCAGCAGCTATTAAGCAACTCAACCTCTACATATCCTCCTCTTCATCATCACTGTTCGACTCCAGAGGAAGGCAGGTTTTCACTACGTCTTTCCATGTTGAACAGCAGCAAGCACATTCCTAATGAACTAGGTTGTTAAGAATTCAAGTTTGCGAATCATCAAACTATGCAATATTGCCAATTATACATTTGACACCAGTACTTGCCGTATCTATAATTGTCATTTCCATTAAATATCCTCCCTTTCCGTAAACGCATGTTGATCATAGAAGCTAATTTGCAACATAAATCTTTCTCTGTTCGAGCGAGGGCTAAAAGATCACATTGTGATGAAAGGTTTATCCCATGGACGCGCCTCGATTTCACACGTGCCAATTCTCTCCGGAACTGACGACCAATTAACCCTTGGACCCGTGCCCCCTTACACACCTTTGTTAATCAATCAATTAGCCAGAGATGAATATTTAATACCGGCCGCCTTTTGGAATCGCCAATTAGCAAGGTTAGTTCAAAAGACACGGATAACAACAATACTTTTCCCTCCGAGGGTTTTCCTAGCTAATTAGATGTATCCTGACATCCGTGAGCGCAGATAGTTCAACTTTTTCTTACAATTTGGCATCTTCAAAAGACTCAAACCTTTCTTTCTCCTCTTTTGTGGTTTCGCTTTTTGAAGCCGCCGACAGCAAATGAGCGCTCGGAGAAAATTCACTTAGAGGATCATCTCGCGTTTGGACAGCTGTCTTTTCACAAAACAGGGATTTGTCATCAAGGAATATGTGCCAGCCTTAAGAAACAACGTCGTACAGCGCCTTCATCCGCCCGCTGCTAATTTCTACCTGTCGTCTGGGGGCGAATAATGAAGAAATATTAATCTGGGATGATTTGAAGTGTTTCAGACACTGTGGAAAAACGCCAGTTTGGCTCCCAATTCAGATTTCACTTGAAACTGTCGGGTGTTTAGAACAGGGGGCATAAGTGACATTATAGTCCACACTGGGGCAACCCGCGGTAATCTGTTCTAAGCATGTTCTGTAGTTGTATCCCTGGGCAAGGCACTTAAGACAATCTTTCCTTAGAATGACCTGGTTGACAGGTTGGAAAGCACCATGGTGCAAAAGTGACTTTGATGATGAACACGTCAAATTGTAAAGCTCATTGACTGCCGAGAAAAAGTAAAACAAAACGCATCACTTTTGTTTGATAACCTGCAGGTGAAAGCATCGATTTAGCACAGTGGGCAAATTTTAGATTTTTTTGCCAAGATCCAAGTTTTCTCCCTTAACGGCTTAGTTTTAATGTCAGAGAAAAAAGACCAATCTTGCCCTTTGTGATGCACAGTTTATCATGATGTGTGTGCTATAGATGGGAGAAATACAGTATATACAGTACACTCATGCTGCTTTATGGCCCATTTTACCCCAAAACAGGTTTTCTTTACACTCTTGCAACAACAGAACTCCACTTCAGTAGCTCCTACAGACTCCAAACTTTCCAGTCTTGGACTTAACAATATTTTATTTTCTTTTTTTTGAGGAGGGATATATCAATATTTAGTTCCTAGTTTGATCTATTGAGCTTTGAACCACATAAACAAGACCGCATTGTGGATTTTTTTCCCCTTTATAAATAGCTTATTCAAAATAAACAAGATCCAAAATCCCCTCACATCTTGGTAACTAATATTCCAACAAAATAAAACGTTTTTTCTTGTGCTCTGTGAAGGTCATTTGGATCGAGGAATTGCAATTGGTGCATACACGACACACTACCGCTCACATGAATTTAGACAATTGGAAGTAACATCAAAGTATCATCAAAGATGTTCTACATTTCAAAACGTGATAACCATCCTCTCCTCTATTTGTTGGACATCTTGTAACCATATAACATTTAGGTTGACAATGCTAGATAAAACGTCTTTGTTCAGACACACTGCTAATTTCCCCCTGTCTTCTCAAGTACCTAATAAACTCATTTTCATCTTGACTGACTTCCCGCTATTCAAAACCAACTCATCCCGACTTGGCAAAGGGATCATAAACTGTTTTGGCTGTCACGCAGGCATTGACGCTTAACCTTTGGGCGCGGCTTGACTTGTTTTTCTGCAGCGGCTTGGTAAGAGTAAATCCTTTTAAAATCACTTTCAGGCTGAAAAACCAAAGGCCGACAGGTATGCCCGGTGTCACCTGAGCTTTTTAACACGAGCACATCTCAGCGCTTAGACCTGCCATTACATGCGCCCTGCCAAAAACGCCCAAAGCGTTCATACCTCCATTCAATTCTCCCCTTTCTAATTACAAGCGCCCCAGGACAGGTGAGGAGTCAGAGCCCGATAAGATCTCTTTTTTCCCCCCCTTTTAGCGTGTAGCCAAAACACACACATCGACATAAACATTCACAGAGGAGCGAAGGCACCTGAGGTCATTTTGCGTTTTAATTATAATCTTCCACACACACAGAAAAGAAATGCTGAGAATTTGCAGAAGTTGAAATGTTGGCCACAGGGTGAAGCTAGGTCAGAAAAGTGTGTTTGTTTGCTTTACACGAGTCATTTGGCAAAAGGAATGATGGATGATTACTGCGGCGCCTGTCTTTGCAAATACTACTGAGAACTTATTTAGATTTGAATCCCTTTTCATTTACGTGTTACCACTGCTGATTTTAATAGCACTGAAAACCTGGATTCTTCTTAATGTTGACATTTCCTTGAGGCGAGATGAACAGGAAAAAACATAATCTAGAGATATTACTGTGAAACTTTTGCAGTAGACATATATATGAGGGGAAAACCTGTATTGCAAGGGTTCTGTCATTTTATGTATAAAAATGGCCAAAGTTGTCTAAAATTCGCAAATTTAAATAATAGATAGAGCGAGGTTTAAATATATAGTTTTATTTTGATGATATATTAGTGACAAAAAAATGAAATTCTGCGGGAATTTGGTTTATTTAGTTATTTAGTTTTTGAATGAGCTATTTATAAGTGAAAAAAATCTGTGAAAATAAAAATCGTGCCTTAATAATATTGTGATGTCCAAGACTGTAAAGTTTGGAGTCTGTAGGAGCCACAAAAGTGGAGATGTTGATGCAAGAGTGGAATGAAAACCTAAAAAACAGGCCCTAAAGTTTTGTAACGTCTGCACATGTGCCTGTACAGGTGCTCGTCATATAATTAGAATATCATGAAAAAAGTGCATTCACTTCTGTTATTCAACTTAAACTGTGAAACTAATATATGACAGACTCATTACATGCCAAGTGAGATATGTATAGCCTTTATTTGTTATCATTTTGATGATTATGGCTCAGCTTGTAAAAACCCCAAATTAAAAATCTCATGAAATTAGAATATTTTGAAAATGGACTGTAAGCCATAATCATAAAAATAACAAATAAAGGCTTGACATATGTCACTTTGCATGTAATGAGTCTATATCATATATTAGTTTCATATTTTAAGTTGAATTACAGAAATAAATGAACTTTATCATGATATTCTAATTAAATGAAGAGCCCCTCTATATTTTTCCTGTCTTACACTATGGCCACGGCTTTCTCACAGAAAGGAAATGATCATATTTGGAATACAGCGTCATCTCTGTCACATTTCATGCTATATGAATGCCGCAAAGTTGTAGTCATTTCCTGTAAATCTACAGCTTGCTAGCGGATAAAACTTTTAAAAAAATAAGCATTGCAAAGGGTGACTTATGTCTGTTTTTAATAAATTGATGTTTTCACCTGCCGTGTCTCGCCTTTAGAAAAAAGAATACTGGTTCTAAACTGGTGGTTTAGGACTTGAAAGGGGTTTATAGATACATTGTTTTCTTTTGTGATCAGTGCATGAATCTGTAGAACACTGAGGAACTACTGCATTTTAGAGTAATCATACTATAATAATAATAATGCCAAATGCTTATGTATAAAAGCCATTTAAAATAATAGTTTGAACTGAAAAAAATCAATAAGAAACATTTACTGTCCAAATGTTATGTTGCATAAGGCCATAAGCTTTAATTGTGCATAGTATGACATTTATAGCTAAACATTTTGTAAATTTTACAGGAATCATTCTTAGCAAAGAATTAAACAGTCCATTACTGCTCAAATTGAGTACTTTTAAGTTTAGTTATGGCAGGGTTAACCTTTTGATGTGTACTTGCACATTCTTAACTTGCACAGCTTACAGTAATTGCTTTGTTAAATGTATGAATTGAAACATTTTTCCAGCCTATTTCAAATGACATCACTTCAGTCATGCCGTATCACATCACAGAGCCGTTGATTTATGACACGAAGCAAGTTCATCATCGAACCGTTCAAAAAATGAGCAATGAGCCGCAGAGATCAGGTGATAAATGAGTTGACGAGAGCATAGCATGGACAGGCTGCTGAAAGATACGCAGAGTACTTTGGTCCAACGTCAATCACGGACCAATTTCAGAATATGGCTATAATATCTTAATAAACTCATGATCTTAATTAAACAGCATTTGTACATTTAAAGGAATCTGATAAAAACTCAAAATTCAACCCACGTGATCTGCTTTACAGGGTGCAATAACAGCACTAGCCAGCAGGGGGCAGTATGTCAGTGTTGGACAGAAAGACAGAAGTGGACCTTAAAGCCTGTAGATTGCAGAATGAGGAGTAAACGATCTAGCTCCGTCCCCTTCCCCTCCTGACCGGACCTGAAAGCCCCGTCACATTGTCTGTGCACAGGAAAGCTTGTTTCATACTTACTTTACATCAAAATGCAGGTCCAGAAGGTCATTTACACGCATTATATCCAACTTGTAATGCATTGAGATTTACAGACTTTAATATTACGGCTGAATTTCACAATTAAGTAAGTATAATGTTTAGCGCAGTGATATTGACACCCGACAGATTTATGTGACTCTTGGCAGTTTTTAAAGTTTGTTATATAATATATTATATAGATATATAACAAAGTTATCTATCTATAAAAAAATATATAAAATATACTAGAGTGGGCATAATGCTTTTTGCATGTACCCCGTTCAAATGTCAAACACATCTTTATCACTATCATACACTTTGTTAGAATATGCAATATTGATTTCAAATAACTGAAACAAAGTATCCTGTAGTTTCACATCCTGATTTTTAAACAATTTCCCCCATAAAAAAAAAACACCCACCATCCTCTCGCTCCTCTTTGCTGCGCAGCTGTTTTAATAAAGATAAGTGAAAAATCAGTGCACTCATGTGGCTGTAGTGAAGCTACGGCGAGTGTTTTCACTTCACAATTTTCGCCCTTAAAATCTTAGTTTTAGTGTCAGAGTAAACATTTATTTTCTATCACAGTGCTCTGTTGGACGCTCCAGGATCAATTAATCCTGGAGCGTTGTAGAGACCACCATGATGGAAGGTAAAGGCGCCATGTTAACCACTCACACAGCCAGTGGGGCAGTACAAGGTCAAATACGTATAAAAAGGTGCATAATACACCTTTAAACTATACATTTAAACCTAGTTTGATCCATTATTTGGATGTTGTTGCTAAAAATGTAGGCAATTTTGGCTTTGTTATGTGTGTAAACTGTCTGTTTTATACAAAAACAAACAACAGAAAACTTTAATATTTTTTCCTCCAGTGTTTCACCTTAAAATGCGCAAAGTCAAGTTAAGTCTTAAGGAAATCATAATTGCACAACTTTATAAAGGTTACAGCCTGTTGTTTTTCCAGTTCAGGTAAAAAAAAAAGAAAAAAAAGAAGAAGCCAGTTCTAGGCTTTTCAATGACTATTAATCATTGGAAGCATTCCTTCAAGTAGGTACAGGCAGGGATTTTAACATTATCTATGCGAGAAAGAAAAAAAGCGCTGATGTTTTTCTGTAATGTTATCCGTCTGCCCTTGGGCCGTTTCAGAGCACAACCTCTTCCCCGTGCTTAGGCAATAACGAAACGCTTTTGAATCTTCATGCCCCATAGATTCTAAGTGCGAAAACTGCAGATTGCCGTGTTATGCGATGGAGATGCGATATATTGACAGCTCGCATTATTATAAGGGCGATCACCTGCTGTATGGCGTTCAGTAACAAAAAGAGCGTTTAGCTTCTATCGCGCCTCTGAGCTCCTTATCTTCTCATATTGTTCTCCGCTTCAATGAGCTCGCCCCTGGCACAAGTCTGAACACTGCTGCTAAACCCGAGATTAATGACTGGGGCATTATACCAGCGTGTCTCCCTCTACTGTTCCATTCTTCGTACGGCTTTTTGGGCTTTTCTTAGGCACTTTGATGCTTTTGCCAAAAACAGAAGGATTTACATGGTTATCAGAGCTTTTTGAAAACTTTCCAACGAGCAAATTAGTTTAGGTGCATTGTTTCACCAGTGGAACAAGAGGGGAGTGAGAAGGGTGTTTTTGAAGAAACTTGTGGCTAAGTTTTGTAAAAAAAAAAAAAAAGAATAGCATTTTAGCAAAGAAGTTCTAAGTCTTCATAACTACTTTTACTCAATGTTGGTGGACAATAGGTTCTGTAACTGTCAGTAGATTATAAGCTGAGGCTACATTATGGTAGGTTTACACATAACAAAGACAAGTCACGAATGCTACGATGGAATGTGATGATTCGGGGCAGAGGCTTCACGCGCCGTCACAAACTGTTGCGAACTGTTACCACGTGTTATGATTAATGGCATGAATTATTACACACGGCCACGAATATTGTACTGTTGCTGCTGCAAGGGGGCACTGAGAAGAGTCGTGTCCTGTCAGGAGGCTGTTAAAGAGATACTGAGATTATGTTCTTATCTGAGCTTAGACGAGTTGATGCGTAACTGTCTGGTCTTTGTGCGTGAGCTCAGTCACGCAAATGTTGTTAGCATTTAGCCTCTCCCAGCAAAGGTATAAACTCAAACTGGGGTGAAGTTAGAAGCTACCAAGCTGTTCCACGTTTTCCCTATTTAAATACATTTACGTGAGCCTTTACACGATCCAAGTATAGTCACACAAAATTAAACATGTCGATTTTCTAAGTGGATAAAAAGGGGCACTATATTGTGAGGCGTAATAACACCTGGAGTAATTCGACGTCCGCGTGGTAATATCGTCAAAGTAAAGGCTTCCGTAACTGTATTTAAATGGCAAAAACGTGGAACAGCTTGGTAGCTTCTAACTTCACCCCAGTTTGGAGCTATACCTTTGCTGGGAGAAGCTAAATGCTAACAACATTTGCGTGACTGAGCGCACGCACAAAGACCAGGCAGGTACACATCAACTCGTCTAAGCTCAGGTAACAACATATCTCAGTATGGAAAAACGGTGGCCTATTCCTTTAAGAATGTCAAGAATCGGGCGAATGTGGTACCTAGAAGTATAAATAAATATATATATAAATAAAATCGCTCCCATTCTCGTTTGCAGCATCTTGTCAGAGTTTATGTGGACTTGCAGTTTCAGTTCTAAACGAAAACAAAACTCCGCAAAGCTGCCTTAATTTAGGCCATATTGCTACAATAATATTTAAAGAGGAGGTATTATGCTTTTTCAATCACATAGCACCAGTCTATAGCATACTACAATGATGACGTAACCTTCTGTTGGTCTGTATATGCAGTAAATTAAAATAACTGCCTTGAATAAAATTGCTCTCTCAAAATGGCTGTACTGAACGTCTTGAAATAGGCCTCTGTCTCTTTAAGAAGCTTTCCGACACGCCCCCTTCAGCACACTGCTGTGGCATCTAAACAACACTACTGTGCGGGGAGGGGGCTCTGCTGAGCTTGGCTGGTGACGAAAGGTCCAGAGGCGTCTCCAGGAGGTGGGGGCGTTCCTAGGAGGACTGAGGCATAGCTACACCTAAAATGGCTGCCGTCCAAGTTTTTACTGATTACTCAAAAATATGTGAATGAGCCAAGGCAACACTCCAGGCATGTGTTTAATGAGGGAATGACATAATAACATGATATAAAGCCACCGTTTTTCCATACTGAGATATGTTCTTATCTGAGCTTAGATGAGTTGATACGCACCTGTCTGGTCTTTGTGGAAGACCTTGGTCGCTTCTAACTTCACCCTGTTTGGAGCTATAGGAATACATTGGGAGAGGCCAAATGCTAACAACATCTTTGGTCTTTTTGCGTGACTGAGGGCACACAGTTCTTCCATACTCTGATATGTTCTTACCTGAGCTTAGATGAGTTGATACGCACCTGTCTGGTCTATGTGCGTGCCCGTGGAAGAGCGTGGTCGCTTCCAACTTCACCCCCATTTGGAGCTATAGGAATATGCTGAGAGAGGCCAAATGCTAACAACATCTTTGGTCGTTTTGCGTGACTGAGGGCATGCACAAAGACCAGACAGGTACGTATCAACTCGTCTAAGCTCAGGTAAGAACATATCTCAGTATGGAAAAATGGTGGCCTGTTCCTTTAAGTTGCACTTGCACCAAAATAATTGAGAACAGCACTGTTCAATCAATTTTCAAATAGAACAATGTTCGACTGTAACTACAGATGTATTTTAACAAAACACTTTATTTTGTTTTGTTTTGACTCTCTATTAATTGAAACCAACTTCCACCATAACATATTAGTTCAATGTCTTGCAGTGGTACCAGAAAGTGTACACATGCTTAACAATGCTGCATAACCTATTTCTTACATTTCCTTTGTTTCCTTTTTTGTTATAGCAACCAGCCAGACCCGTTATGGAATCTAACCCCGGGCAACACTGCAGCCTGTCTAGACTCTATTGTCGTTTCTTTGATACTCACTGACGTTTCCTGTTGATGGCTATAGTTAAATTACAGACTACAATGCATCTCGCCACCTCTCGGCACATCCAGTGACTTGTAAATACTCCGATCAGGTTGCAATAAGTCAGACACTGTGACTAACTGTTATTCAAAGATTTCCAAGACGTGGGAGGCATAATGTGAAACTTTTAACCCTTTGTTTGCACTTAAAACCTAAAATCTTTTCTTTTTCTTCAGGAATGCTCAATGAATATGAACTCAATTACTCTGTTCAGTGTAACCAACGGTTTCAGCCTCGTCTGCGTCTGCGACTACCACTGCGACTCACCCACAGCCGCCACTTTGATGAGGATGGCGTGAAGGTCAGCTGACACCATCTCGGACAGCAGCGACTCTTGGTCCCGACGCCACAGGTAGGCCAGGGGCTGCAGGCCGAGCCGCGAACATCTGCGCGACAGGGGACGGGGAGGTGTTTACCCTTTCAGACGCCACTACAAAGCAGGAAGGGAAGGGATCGAGGTGTCTTTGTCATTCTCTGAGGAGGCCCGGGTCATCCGTAGGTCAGATGCGCTCGCTGCCAAAAGATTACCTCACGGCTCTTTGTTCAAGCGCCAAGAAGCTCGACACAAAGCATGACTCAGCCACATTACCTGGTGTGACTATGAGAAAGCATTGTTTGATGTGAAAAATGGATGACGATGTTTGTAACCGAATACACAGAGTGGAGTTGATTGGCACAACATGCGAGTACCAAAAGTAAGCATTTCCTATCCAATAAATAATCTACAAAAGGTCCCTGGTTCCATTCCCAGACCACATCCAGTCTTTCTGAGAAGCAGGGAATTAATTGCGATTTGAATGTTTTTCACTGACTTCCATTGCAAAAAAAAATGCAATTTACCACATAGCCATGACCATCAGCGGCATACACATAGTTTTAGAGTCAAAGTTGCAGCAAGAGAAACAAAAAAACCAATACAGAATTATTTCCTTGGACCGCCTTTAGCTTCAATTACAGCACACATTTTCTGTGGCATTGTCTGGAAATGCTTCTGTAATGTCAAAAGATGCATTTCCATCCAAAGACAATGGGACCCGCGTGAATCCTGGCTAAGTCATCTCGTAATATGCTCGTGCCTTCAGGGAAGAAGAACTCTATCCATGAACAAACTGGTCATTCAGTATATGTATTCAGCTGTTTAGCTGGTGACTTATTTTGGGCTGGAAAATGTGTAAAAAAAAAAAACTCTACAAACCTTTCCTGAAATCTCCAATCTTGCATTAGTTTTGCACTAAAGCCGTGTCAGAAATATTTATTATATCGGGCCGATATTTGGGTATAGTCAATATTGGCCGATAGCCGATATCTGCCTTTTTTTTTGGGCGAATATCTCCAGAACCAAAAGTGATAGAGACTTCCCATTCACTGGAAAGAGTTCAGTCTGGGCTTTAAAATGAGCACTCCCACAACGTCCTAGGCCTTAAGGGAGCGGAGAAACATCCTGGTGAAAATTGGTCCCCTATTTTACGTATTTTATGTCGTAGACTTTTGTGTATAAATTCGGAACCATAAGAGACAGAGACTTACCGTTTTTTGTTTTGGAATCTACAGATTTTTGTCTTTTAAACAAGCTCCCTCTGAAGTACCTACTAAACATGAATTTACAACGCCCTCTGCTGTCACAGTTCAACACCGACAACACTGGTGCAGATCGGCATCGGCCAATCAAAATCCCCCCAAAATTGGCATTGGCCTTGGAAAAACCCACCTCGGTTGACCTCTATTAGATATATTTTTATGATTTAAACTTTTAATATAATAATAAATGTATAATTATAGACTATTTGAAAGATTAAAAAAATAAAAAATAAAAATAAATTACTTAAAATATGGGCCTATATACCGGCTATCAGCCATGCCAACCCCCTTCATATCGGTATCGGTATCGGACCCCAAAAATCTGGGGAAATTAGATATCTTTTAGTCCTCCTAACTGGAGTTTGCATGTTCACCCAACATGCTTCAGTATTTCAAGTCATTTGGTTCAAGTCCAAATCAGGCCCTGAACAAGACTAAAAACCAAGACATATAAATCAAAGCCAGGCTGGACTAAATAAAGCTCTATAAACAGAGTATGTGTTTGGAGGGCGGAGGGCGTAGCGTCTTCCTTCAGTTAGTGCGTCACAGGGTTCAGAGGGCTAAAGCGGAGGGGAAACGGGAGGCGTATTCTGGGATAGACTTACACGTTCTCCACCCGGACCCTCTGGTAGTCAGACAGAATGGCCCCAACAGACACTGCCTCCACAGACTCCTTCTCCTGCGCACAGAAAGATGAGGAGGAAACCGACAGACAGGCTTTTAATTTTGAAATCCCTTAAGATTTTTTTGTGCAATAAAATACTATTGTATACCAAGAAAAAGGGAAAGGTCCGTGTGCAGAAGGGGCACAGAATTTCACGAAAGGTACGTCTGGTCAACTATGAAGCATGTGGGTGGATCGAACAAAGAACTGGTTCAATGAATTTCCAACAAATTCTGAAAAAAGTAACACCATCTGTGAAAAAGCTGCAATTCAAAAGCAAATGACTCCTCTTTGGATGACTTCAGGACTGAAGGTTTTGCTCTGGCCTTTTTTACATTTTATTCTGAAAATGCAAACGATGAAAAGAAAAGCTGATAACTATTTTTTTTATGTTAAGGGAATGTCTCATCTGTAACTTCCTGCCTTTAGGAGATCATTTCATCATCTCACTTCATTGTCAATTATCTTTTTCAGTGGGAACGGATGCAGTAAAGCCTTGTGCAACTTCCATGTAAAGAGCATACTTGTAGACATTATTTTATTGAGTCAGCAGGTGGCAGCAGTGCTCTTTGGATGCCTGATGACAGGTAGAAGTAGAAACCGCAGCTACTTCTTTTAATCTGAGCATTGATCTGAGACGAGGGAAGCGTCCAACAGTCCACAGTAGATTTTTCCAGAAGTGCAGTGGAGCATCCAAGAGTTCTTTCGCAAACCAAAGTTGAATAGTTTGGGAGGAACACACAACGTCATGTGTGGAGGACAAATGGAACAGCACACCAACATCAAAACCCTATCCCCACTGTGAAGTATGGAGCAGGGGAATCATGGTGTGGGGCTGTTTTGTTGCCTCAGGGCCTGGATAACGTGCTATCATGAATAGAAAAATTAATTAAGAACAAGTTTATCAAGATATTTTGCAGAAAAACCTGAGACATTCACAAACATGTATGGAATAAGTAAGTGATCCCCTGTATTAAATAGCAGCTGATCCTTCTTTTGCAGCAATAACTGCTTTCCTGTAGTTGCAGATTAGACGTTCACAACGATCAGGATGAATCTTGGACCATTCCTCTTTACAAAACTGCTGCAGTTCAGTGAGATTCAGGCGGTGTACTTACTTATTCCACACTCACCTGTGAATGTTTACATGTTATGGCCAATAGAAATATGATAAAATCTAAATGTTTGGGTGGTATTAGTTCAGGCAGGCAATTATTCCTGTGATTTTGATAAAGATCAGACCACATTTAGTGACCAATTTAGGCAGAAATGTGAGAAATTCCAGACGGTGTACTTACTTTTTCTCGGCACTGTATCTCACCATTACGTTATGTGTAAAATCCTTTATTTGCATACATATAAACAGAAGCTTCAAATTTCCATTTCTAATCTCTAGAGTCTCGGCTGAAGTCCCAACAGTTTATAAAAATGCACTGCATTTCAAAAGCTGCACAAAAGGCCTTGATCTCTCGAACTCGAAAAGTCAAAAGACTTTTCTGTGCTCTTTGGCCTGTATTTTTGGACATGTTTGAAAGTGCGTGTTCAAATCCGGAAAGTTCTTTTTTTTTCACTACAATAAAAGTCAGTATTAGAGCCATGTGTTTAGTAAATGGCTCCAGGCGATCAGCTCACACACACACACAGACACAGACACACACACACACACACACACACCTCTGCCCTGTCAGTCAACCCCCACACCGCGGCCCACCTCCGCGCGCTCATACATAATTCCCCGTCTCACTGCCCCAGCTCAAAAAGTGCCATTTGATGAAATATTAATTTGCCGATTAATTTTTTGCATCTGATCTTCTGTCAGTCCAGATAAAACAGACAATGGGCCTTTTCCTGTGAAGCGGCTTGTTCAAGGGCACCTTTCTCCAACTCAAACATCAAACTTTCATTAACTGATCCAGCGCCGACAAAACACAAGTTTGGGAGTGAAGGAAAGAGTATCTCAACTAATGCTGCGACTTCGACTGCGGCTAAAAGTTTGTCCGTTTCGTATCACCGCGTGCTGCTGCTGCTCTGTCAAAAGTCTAGTACTTTGTCGGTTAGAAAATAGAAATAATGTAAATATTGATCTAAAACAGCTAAAACAAAATATCCAGTTTCCTTTCACGATCCTCCATGCAATCTTCAAAAAAAGCCCCTCCCACCACCTTCCTCCCGCTCCCCTTCGCTGAGCAGCTGTTTCAATAGTTTAAAGTTTAAAAAAAAAAAAAGTCTGTGTGGCGAGTGTTTTTACTCCGCGATGAGTGGATTAAGCTTAGCAAGAAATGGAGGGAGGATCTCAGGCAGAAGCTTTTTGGGAGCCGTCGTCGTGGTGCAGCTACTCAAAGATGCGCGAGTGGGTCAAAACACAACTCCAGGTCTTTGATGAGAGAACAACATTGTAACATGGTAAAACGCGCTAAATATCGATTTTGCATAATACCTCCTTTATGTGGCCCTCTGCTACAGATTTCATTCAGTGTGTGGCTAACTCAACTCCCTCACGCCCTCACACTTCAGTGAAACGGAAAAAGCCCTGTTAAGAAATGAGTTGAACTAATGTTAAAAGAACAATCTCCAACAACTGGACAGGTTCTAGATTTGATGATAGTAGGACGACTACTAAAACGTTCATAAACACATTATAATCATCTTGAGTTGAGTGGCTTATATTCATAGCTGCACTTGTGTCAGTCTGTTGCCAGATAAGATGATGTACATCTACTTTGGGGTGTTGACACGAACCTACATAAATGTGTTGATCAAAAACTGTCAATTTAATTAAGATTCAGGACTGGTTTTATGCATTGTTTGTTCTTTCATTTCAAGTTTTATTTCGCACTGAAGGCATTTTAAAAACAATGGATTAGTCTTATACAGTATAGCGCGTTTCCAAACATTCAAAGCTGTATCACAATGTTATGCTTTCTTCATTTACTCTCCACACTCCCTGGTGGTAAACTAAGTAGCCACGTACAGTACACAGGTGAAAGTGTGTCCCGACCACTCTCCTGTTCACCACCAGCCTATTCCTGTAATACAACACAAGCTACTTCTATGGAACGGTAATGACTGACAATAGTGACACTGAGACGTTCCCTTGTGCGTCCGTACCTTGACCAGTCTGAGCAGCTCGTACAGGTCCTCCACCTCGTCGCCCGGCGTGTGGCTGTAGTCGCGGCTCGTGTCCACGCTGCTGCCCTGGATGGTGCGTCTGTACAGGGGCAGGTCCATGGCCTCCGCGTACAGCCCGATGGCCTGGTGCCCCACCGTCTGATACATGTAGCTGTCCAGCTCGTCTGGCAAAACAACAACACCAATATGAAGAAACCATGTGCAGAAAGTTTTCATTTGTCAAATATTAACAATAGATGGAGCCATGTTTAAATTGATGGATGCGCTTATAGTCTTATAGTTTTAAGTTTTTATAGTTTATTATTTATCCAAGTGCTGTTTTATGTTTCATGTTGCAAGATTGAACCGAAAAAAAATCCCAGTTGTGAACCTGTTCACTAACAATGGCCAATAAAACAATTCTGATTCTGATTTATTTTGTTGATATATATATTAGTTAAAAGGGTATGTTCAGAGGACTTTTTGGATATTGTATAGTTAATAGTTAATAGTATAGAATAATCTTGTTAATTAATTAAGAGAAAATCTTTTTTCAACCTTGTTTTTAGAGGCTTAATAAATTAGGCAGGAATTTCGAATTTCAAAAAATCCCTTTGTACGAACTTTCAAAATACTGTTAAGTCCAAGTCTGTAAAGTTTGGAGTCTGTCGGAGCTACTACTGTGGGGATGTTGTTGCAAGAGCGGAATGAAAACCTAATTTTGAGACAACTGGCATCTTTCACAGAGGAAATGACCATATTGGATCACAGAGTCTTGTCGGGGGGTCACGGGGATATCAAACATGTCAGTATTTGTGAAAAGTTAAGTGTGTGAAACATGGCGGAGCGTGACCATGTTGTAGTGAGATCTAGTGAGTTTGATCTATATATATATATATATATATATATTTTTTTTTTTTGTTTTTTCTTTTTTTTAATTTGACATTAAAACAAAGATGTTATGGGGGAAAATAGCCAAAAGTCTCAAAATTTGCCACAGAATGAAAAGAAAAATGTTTTCACCTGCTATGTCACACCTTCTAAACAATTGACGATACATTTTTAAAGCGATAGCCTGTAAGATCGCAAAATGAGGAGAAAGAGACAGGTTTCAAAAGTATGAAGTCCCGCCCCCGCCCCGCCCCCTTCTGATTGGACCTGAAAGCCAGTCCTAGTTTGCCAAATGAGGAGAGGGGGAAAAAGATTTCTAGAGTAAACGATCACGCCTGACAGATCGGTTCACAGGACAGCTCGTCTCATTGGACAAAGTGATGGCACTGGGGATTATGATTCCTGTCTAAGATCAAGTGTGGGACTTCAGACATAAATACTAATTTAATGTTACTTATGTTGCGTCAAATTGGAGGCCCAGACGGTCAATTGTACGCAATGTATTAAAATTGTAAAACATTTACACGCTCAGATTATCACTTTAAACTATTAGTTGTGTCCAACCTCATTCCGATCTTTGCTAACACATTTATATCCACACCTGAAGTCAAATAAACAATATTCATCAAACCTGCATCAGTAAATAATAATGTGGCTCATTTTATTTACAGTATTGTCCCCCAAAGGAAAGCAAAATTCTGTTCTCCCCAAATCTGTCAGACTGAGGGGGAGAGGCCGCTACATGAGCAGAGCTGGTGTGCCATAGTTCATATTCATGACATGGGTGATCCATCTGGGCTCTTCGGGCTGCTGAGGCCTGTGAGAACAAAGCTCCTGGTAAAGTGTATCGCAGCCACCGCATACACCATACAGAAGCACGCGTGGACCGTCCACAGAAGTGCTTACCCAGGGGTCTGCGAGTGCATCTGGGTGACCTACATGGGGGCACAACTTTCCTCACACAGGGGGCTGTATCATGAACTTGGATGAAATGACGTTACTGTGGCGAATGTTAGTAAATGTGATCAAAAAGGGCTTGGCCAACCATACAATGATCATTTAAAGGCACACGGTTTAACCTTTATACTGTAGCCAGCACTGACCAGCATGACACAGAAAATGCTCATTTTACAGTGGGTAATCAAAGAATGCAAAAGCAAGCAAGCAAACATGTATGCTTCACAACAGGGCTGAAACAACTAATCGATTAATCAACAACTACTTGATTATTGAAATAGTTGTCAACTATTTTAGTAATCGTTTTCTGGTTTACACAGACTCAAAAACAGAAAAAAAAAATGACAGGACAATTATCCAATCAGAAAGCAGAATTAACTCCACTCCAGTTCCTATAGTTTTAAACCAGTTTGGAAATAAACTTCAATTTCAGCTCTGTCCCCGATAAAGTCTCAGTCAGTGCCAGTGCTGCCTCCAGTCGTCACCACTTTGAACTCTGGAGGTTCTTAGCTTTCAAATGAGGAATGGCCTGTTCACGGAAACTTGTGCTTGTGTTCATGGGCAGCTTTGAGCAAACCAAGACTTTTTCAAAGTGCCAAGAGCCTCCTGCAAACACTTTCATTTTACTCCAACAACAGGTCCTCAAATCTCACATTTTTCATGCGCCTTTTACAGCCATGCGATTAATCAATTATTTGTAAAAAATAATCATATTTTTTACCAAAAGAACAAGAAAAAATCATACATAGAAAATAATGGATTTGGATGAGGAGGAGTCAAAATCCATGGAGACGAGCAGCAGACTTCCTGGCTCCCAGTGAAGTTACAGTCAGGTCTGAGGAGAGCTGAGGCACTCAAAAATAAAGTTCACCTTAACCTTAACCTGGGTTCAGTTTGATGAATGACTGAAGAACTGAACAATTGTATTATGCCTTTTTGATCTACTCAGTTTTACCCAGAATGTCACTTCAACCTTATCGTCACAAAGTTTCCTCAGCTGCATATGAAAACAGGATGCTTACATGTCCTAACTTATTTTCAAAGACCCATTGCTTCCCTGATTGATATTCCGAGCCGTGTTCCTCCTCACCTGTGTGGGCCGGGCGCAGGTTGGCCAGAGCCACCAGGCGATGTCCCGCTGCTACACACTGCATCATGTTATAGCAGCTGTCCTTGCCCCCACTGCAACTCAGCAAAAGAGGGAGAGCACAGGGTCAGCAAAGGGATACAGTCGCATTAGCATGTACACACAGTATTTACAATATAATGCACACAACTGCACGTGTGCCCTACTTGTTAACGAAGCAGGTGCTGAGCTCTCATGAAATATTACGCAAACATATCAAAAGCAAAATTAGCCAGGCAGACCGTAGCAGGGACACAGGTGCTACCCATGTGCTGCTCCCCATATAGGGCAATTTATTTATTTCATTCTCCATCCATATAAATCCATTACGTGCACATTGGACTTGACATACAGCAAAAACAGATGGTCAACATGAGCATGAAAACAGACATATCAACTAATGCATCCTATGATTTAAGTTTGAAAAAGTGATTTAACCTCTTAACCGAGCACATTTTCTTCAGTTTGGCTTTAACCAAGTCTAAAAACTGGAGCTTACAGGTTAAATGGTCCTATTTTGTTCGTATGTGGTGGTGGTGGTGGTCTACTCTAAACTAATTTACAACATTCCTAATGCACTTCTACATCCCAGTTTCACCATTTTCTAACAAACACTGCCTAGAGCTGGGCAATTAATCGAAATGTGATCGAAATTGCAATCTCTACTTTGGTCAATCTCAATAATCGTCATAGGACTTTATAATTGACAGGTTTACAGCCATTTCTTTGTCACAAACAGCACCTACAGTAGTTTGGGAGTTTGGACGAGACAATGAAGACTTTTGCGTGTTAAATGAGACTTGATGAAAGCATTTTGTTTTTGTTTGCGCTGAGGTTTGAATAAAAGATCTATCTAATTTCATGAATCAGCAAGATGTATTTAATTTATTATGAAAAAATAAAATCGAATCAAAAATTGAGATCAATCAATATGGGGAAAATAATCGTGATTATTTTTTTTCCAAAATCGCCCAGCCCTAACACTGCCTGACCAAAAGATAAAGCTACGACAAAAAATAAGTCACAAGCTCTAATATTTGGTTGCTGTGGCATTGTTTCAATAAGCTTCTGCGATGTCAAGCGATCCAGTGATGCAACTGTAGCGACTCTATAAATCAGAGCAGTTCATTTCATCGAAGAGGAGAACACTTTTTTTTCATCAGGCAGTGTAGAGAAAAAAAAAAAAACTTTAAATTTGCCACTGCTAATCAATATACTGAATAGTGCCGAGTACTGTTAAACAATACCAGTCTGGTATCGGAAAAATGAAAGTATTGAAAGCAGAAAAGAAATCGTATATCTTTAGATCCAAGTTCTGATGCTGATTTTGTTTGCGCAATGATTGCCCCATTTTTCCCCACACAATTTTCATTCAATTTTTTCTCCCAATTTTTTTCCATCATTTATGCTAATTTTTCATGACTAATATTTTCCCTAATTCCCTCCATTTTTCCCATTTCCCAATTTATTCCCCATCTTTTCCCTATTTTTGCCCCAATTTCTCCCGATATTCCCCCAAATTATTCCCCATTTTTCGCACATTTCTTGACATTCAAGATTAGCCTGATATTGTACATTTTTCCACACACATTATTGTTCTGTTTTCTGGTTCTAGATGTCAAATATTTGAGTATAGATATTGGGAAAAGGTATTGTTCAACTATCGGTATCGAAAACCAAGTATCGTTAAAGTGCTGGTATCGAAAAAAATTGAACGGTGCCCAGCCCTAATACTGAACGAAGGTCATACTTGTGAAAATAATCATGCAATGCCTTTAATGACTAATTTAAAAGATATATTTTTTGTCATGTAAGTTACCTAGTCAGTAACTAAGTCGTCCTCCTTATGGTTTCTATACTCCTTTATTCATTGCATATAAGATGCCTTTATTCTGTTATTATTACTTCTTTACACATTTGCCTTGTTCTTCTTTAAATTACATTTATTTGCACCCCCACTGTGTGTTCTTAAGAGCTGCAAATTATATAGTATATTAGGTCAGAATTACACTGAGTGTTATAGTTTCTCAATTAGGAGGGCCATAATACACCTTTGAACCTTCCTCCACAATGTGAAAAACAATCAATGAAATTGTCATTCTTTTCCAGCAAACAATAGAGAAGTTAGAGCTCAACTTTGGAAGTAAGTTCCAAATCCATGATTTCTTTGGCCTGGCATGCCCACTTTATACAAAACGAATAATTTCACAACTACAAAAGATACTAACTTCCAAACATCTCACACTCCCTATTTTGATATAGACTGTATATAAGCAACAATCAGGCCAAGTTTAAAGCAAACCCAAGATTGTCCTGCAGGATAGTTTCCATGAATGTGTTGATTTGACATGAAAAGACCCGGTGTTTAATTCTTTTACCAAATGAAAGAAAGAAAGAAATTGACCTCCAGCCACACAGTAATTTTTGCAAATTTGTGTTAAGTTTTTGCCACTTTTTATGCATTTTCATTGCTTTTGTTGTCACATGTTTGCTGCTTTTTTGTTGTTGCTCTTTCATTGTTTTATGTTGACGCTTTTTGCTGCGTTTTCATCCTAGTTTTCTTCTCGTTTATGTTGCTATTTTGACACTTTTGGAAGAAGCTTTTAGATTTGGGTAATGATTAAGAGGTTAATAAACAAAAACGTTTGCCCATAAATTGGTCAATGTACTTAGTTTGAAGGCTTTTCGATGCTAATTGTGTGGTAGATCTATTATGTGATGAGAGTTGTTTGTTGTCCGTTTAGCTGAATGTTTCCACAGAAAATGTTCGCGCTGAGAAAGTTAGCATTTAGCATTCACCTTATCAATGCGACTACTCTCATCCTCCCGCTGTCCTCTGTAAGCCTCAAGGGGGAGGAAAATGTCCCAATGAATGTCTGGTTCCAAATGCAGCTCGTTCAGCTGCAGGGAGAGCAGTCCATGCCGGTGCGTGCGCGCCTGTCACAACAAAAACACGTGAAAAACTCACTTCCGGGTTTTGAAGGACCCCTTTGAAATTAAGATGTTCAGGAATATGCCTGAGCAAAATGTTGGCGCTCTGTCTGAAAAGAAAACAAGTGTGTAGGTTGTGTATTATACTGTATAGTTATGCTATTATATGGTTGTACATATAAGAAGCAATAATATAGTTTGTCATGCTGCTAGAAAAGATATGGTATGCTTTGAATGTAAAATAATAGCCTAGATGCCGGGTTCTCACCAGGATTTTTTTTCACAGTGTCGGGGCAGCATGCGCGAGTAGGTGGGTCAGAAATTTAAACAATTTCCTGCATTTTCAGGGAAATGCATTATTTCCCTGAAAATGCAGGTATTATTCCGACAGTATCGATTCAAAAAGGAAAAAAACAACAGAAAATTCCCCCTACTTTGGTTGAAACACAGCGAAATCGCAGCTTGGGGGAAGAAATTCACAAATGCGCTGGCGAGAACAGTGCTATGCTAGTTAATAATAATAAGTTGTAGTTTTGTTTATGGTTTCATTCGTTTTTATGTTGCTTTACCTACCTAAAAAAAATAAATGTGGGAACTATATAAGCCGAATGCCCATCTCGACTGCGCATGTGTGAGTCAATCAAGCTCCTAAATTTCTGCTACCAAACAAACCACACCGCCATTGAAATGTGTAAGCGAGTTCAGGTAGTGGAGCGTAAACACTGAAGTATATTGAGCCATAACCGTGAACTATAAGGCTTACGGGCATTGGTTTACAGACTTTAAGTCTCAAGTGACATTTCTTGCAAATATTTAAGTTGTCAATATCTTGAAAGCGAGGGAAAAGTCAGGACGGCGGCTCAGTAGGCTGGAGCGGACCATCGCGGACAGGGGAACGACAGGACCTGGGATCAGCCCGACACAGACACCCTCACTTTTTAAATCATTTAAATTCATCTTGGAATCACAGGGAGAAGTTTCAAAACGGTGTTGATGTTAAATATAGTGGGTAAATTTCCGTCTGTCAAATTAGCGATCGATTAGCTATGTTGTACACCAACAGATCACTTGTAAAAAAAAATAAAAAATAAAGTACATTTAGATGACAGAGCCTATGTGTATGTGGATCTCTCTGGTCACAATAAAAAAAAGATTTCATCTACTGTCCACCTCCTTATTGACAAAAAAAAAAGAGAGGGATTCTATGTTTTTATTTCTCGTTTCAGTTTAAATGTTAGTGACATGAGGCCACAGTTTCAGAGCCTGGACTTCAACGGTCAGAAATGTTTTTCTCACATATTTATTCCAACTATGTGAACAAGGCTGATCGTTACTTTTGACAGCATCTCTTCGTATGAACGGCCATTCAGTTCTTTTCGTTTCTGTCTATCTCCGTACGCAGCCCTGGTTGTAAAAATAGACGTTAAGCTAATATTGTAACAGGCTCCATGGCGACGACAAAAACACTTTAAATCATCAACTTTCCAGTGGTTAAAACGCTCCAAATCAGAGCTTTCTTCGTTGCTTTACGCTAACTATCATTATTGTTTGGTAGCCAAAAGACATTCCATTACCCATAATGCAACGGGCGACCCGAGATGGGCATTTGGCTTAACTATATTAGGCTTGTTCGAGATGAACCAGACGGACGCAGTTTTGACAACCGACTGCAGACACACGGCGTATGCCGGTTAGATTTCTGTCCGACTTGCTCCAGACAGGCACTGATGTCACGGGTACGTGCGGCACGGAAAGATCGTGAGACCCCAACAAGACCAGCTGACTTGATCAGCCGCTGCATCTCTCCAAAGGCTACTGCAGGGGCTCCATGGCCCCGTGCATGATGGGAAAACGCCCACCTGTCAGCGGCTCACGCTCATGTGATTGGAGTCTGCTGTGATCACAAACATGCTCTGACCCCCTCCTCTCTCCTCAGGGCAACACTTTAGATCTGAACAAATAAACTATGACTGAAACTATTAAAGTTGTGTATCGCCCCTAAAGTAGACCTCATGTTTGATGCTTTTCATAACAAACTCATGATTTAAAAGGAAATATTTTATCTCACAAACTTGAACAAACAAACAAATGGGAAAGTTTTCTCTGATGAGGAATGATGTCACTGGAAACAGAGCAGGAGGTCAATGAGTTTTATTTAGGACAAACTTGAACTGAACGCGAGATCTGAAGGAGACGCTGCGTGATCTGAGGCCGCTCTCGTTGTTCCCTGCATGTGGAGCGGTCAGATGGACTTCAGACTTTTTTCCCCGCCCCCGTTGCGTCGGCTACTCTCGCCGATCACCCAGGCGAGCCGCAACCGCATCTCGAAGGGGGTGGGATTTTCGCAGTCTCAGTCTATGCATCGATGGTAATATTAATGTAAACAAGCATTTCAAAGGAATCATTCAAGTTGATAGTAAAGTTATCATATGGATGTAACCAAATGACCAGATAGTTTTCACTTGGTTGGCAAAGGCACTTGGTATGGTCCCGGACCGGTGCCACACTAAAACAACCGAGTCTTTAAAGGCTACTTAAATTAAAGTTGGTGCTCATTCTTTAGCCCGTTATACGCATACTGTATCAGATTAGGATATAGTATACTTTGTCCCCGCAGTGAAATGTGTCCTCTGCATTTGACCCATCCTTCAGTGCAGTTCCTAAAGACCATCTCCAGGCTAATGGTCAGAATCACCTACCCGGCTGGAGGGGTAACCTATGTTAATTTTCAACCTGCTTTTGCTTACTGTCGATAGAGCTTTCCATTTGTTTGACATTACTGTTCTGATGTCTGAATCGTTGCTGCCAAACGAATCCTGTGAGGAAAAAACAACAACATTTGATTAGATTGGAGGGATGAGAGTTCAGCCTGTGGGAGTGAAACGGGTAAGTCAGTCAATAGTTTAAATTAAATAGAGAAACAGTCCTAATGTCTAAACTATGTAGAACCTAGTTTCATGGGTCTCAACCCTAAAGATGGTCAGAGAATATTTCTATTAAAAAATCACAATATAATATTAGAAATGTAGGCTATATTCCTGCGTTTGCTCAAATTACTATTGTACTTTACATTATTTAGACCTATAAGAAATCCAATTGTTATTTGGCTCATAGGGTGACAGCGGTGGGGCCCGACACCATTCTGAGAAACTCATCTAGATAATTCATCAGGTCTTCTTACAGCTAACCACCTCACAAGTTCCTCATGCAATAAACAGTGCGTTTGAACCTACTCCCGCTGCGCTCACTCTCCTCTCCTCCGCCTGCTGGTATGAATGGCCTGGTGGTTCCCGGGAGAGTCCACCGGTCCGTCACTGGTCTCCTCCCCCGGCTGCCTCTCCTCCTCTGAGGCAGCCCGCCTCTCACCGCGGGCCTTTGATGCTCTGTTAGCTCTGTGTTGTTGTGCCAGAGCCGGATAAGTGCGGTGCTTTGGTGTGCTGCCCTCACCTCCTCGCCCTGAGCTGCCTGTGGGCAACAAATCCTGACTCGGAGTACAAAACTGTTCGAGACACCTCCGCGTCCCAGCGCTTTCTCTGCCTGCTTTGTTTTGATTCTCGCTCAGCGAGGGGTGAAGTGTACAAAATGCAGATCAGCTTGTTTGTGCACCCCAACAGTCAGTCTTATATCACTTAAAACCTGTGCATGTAAAATGACAATCATAACTTGTGATGTGTGACTGGGATTCTATGCAGGAAATGAGCAATATGTCACATACATTCAAGTATATTCTTTGCCGCGCATCGTAATGATTCAGTGAATAATACAATGAGAAAAAGAAGACATATTTTTTACATAAAATAACACTAAAATAGTCAGAATTAGATCAGATTAAAATAGTCTACATGGAACGTTCCGTGACTTCACAAAATAATATATAAAATTAGCGTTTAAATACTGCATAAATGATCATTAAAATGATGACCTGAGTTGTATGACCATCTGGTCATTAGCCACGAGGAGAGCTTCTTCCACATGTTCTCCTCCTCTGCACTTGAAAAATACATTTAAAAACAATCATGTATACTATTTAACACACCTGGAGGAGCATGAGCAGCATAAGCCGATGGACCAGGGACCGGACGCAGGGAGGCAGATGAAACCTCAGGTGACAGAGCTGCTGACCAAAGCTTCTTGGATGAAAGGTTAAATGTCCAACAACCCAAGTACAGATGAAGGCTTAAGAACCTTTGTCTAATAACTTATGGGCCTATTTCACCAGAGGAGAGTTGTGGAAACTGACAGTAATGGCAGGTCACGGTGTTGTCTCTGAGACCTCCCCTGGAGATAAGGCGAGTCTCCAGGTAGTGTCAGTGAAAAGGAACAGGTTTGATTTTCACAACATTCAAAATACAAATCACTGGAAGACAAAAGAAAAGAAAACAGATCAGTAGCGATTTAAATCAATGACAAAGTATTATGTGAAAACTTCATACCAATGTAAAAGAGCATAATAACTTCTCAGACCTGTTCGATTCCACACTTTTCAAAGCGCCCTGTAACTCCGGGCAGACGCCACTATCCCGCGGTTCCAAATATCGCTTGTTTGGAGCTACAACGGGATCCCAAAGTGTTCTGTGCGCGCGTGTAAACAAACCCAGGCTGTGTGAGCAGAGACACGGTGCGCGAACGGCTCGGCAGTGCTGTCCTTTCATTGCCCTGTGAGGCTGTGGATGTTTACACTCCGCCGCTATCAAGGATAACACGAACCAGCCCATATCCTCCAGAGATAAGTCTGAATGTCAACACACACACACACACACACACACACACACACACACACCATCTACGCCGCTTTGTACACTACTACTCTACTACTCTACCACACAGCAAGAAGGCCCCGAGTTCAATTCCCAGAGCAGACAGAGCTTTGTGGGGAGATTTGGCTCATTCTCCTTGTCCTGCCCGATCCGTAGATGCCATAGATATTGTTGGTGTATTTCAAATTATATTGCGATACCGTCATAATAGTTTTTTTTTTTTTTTTTTTACAAAACCATTCCAACGCATGACAGGATAAATCTCAGTCGGATGGAAGACCTCAGGGATATTGCGATGTATTGTGGCTTCTTACAGTACAATCTAATAACGATTGGCAAAAATGTGTCAATATATCGTACAGCGCTGACGTCCAGCCTCTGTTGCATCACTACTAACACTTAAAATCAGCTACAGACAGACCAAAAAGGGGGAAAAAACAATTATGAACAAATATGGCTGCTGCTCCAGCGACTAAGTAAAGTATCGTGCATAATGGACACTGAAAAACATCCTCTTGATTGCATCAGCATCAATATTTGACTTTCTAAAATGTAAATAATGCCTGGCCTGTAACCCCTGCAGGCAGCAGTGGGAACGACATGTTACAAACAGTGAAAACAAGCTTTCACTTTTGATCTAATGGCATGCTATAAAGCCACGGCGTTGCAATGAACACAGGACACTTTTACAAAATACCAATCAGGGCTCTTCAGCATAGGAGAAACTAGCAACGTAGGACGTAGGATTACTCAGAACTTCTCGTCTGTTTTTGATGATGCTATAACCAGAGGAGCCAAAAATATTTATCCAAGTAGGAGTAACATTACTTTAAGATGATTTTATTCAAGTACAAGTAAACAGTAGTGGCCAAAATATTGAGTATATATGTATGAGTAAAAAAGTAGGCAAAGCAAGTTAACTTTATTTATACCGCGCATTTCGTTCAAAAAGTGACATCATGTAATCACCACAAGCCAATACAGTATGAATGAAACGGAGCAGAGGAGAACAAGTCTTATAATATCTGCCCCTTTTGTTACTTCACACTTTACATGCTGTCTTTTAAAAAGATATGTATATACATATATATATTTACAGTCTTATACATATTTACAGTATTTACTGATGTTTTTGTATTCTATATTTAATTATTTACAAATATGTACAATTTACAAACTCAATGTGCCTTGAGCATTGAGCGTAGAAATCTGATTCATGTTTCAGTAGTGACATAAATGATGGGAAACATATAAATATTTATATAAAATGTAAACATTTTAAGAAAATGCCATTAAAAAAGATATCAAAATAAATCATTATGAAGAATTAAAGGTGCATTATGCAACTTTTTATGTGGGATAAAAAAAGTTGATATTTGTGTGTTGTTTTGTTTATTGTTTTGTTTATTGGTTTATTTGGTAGGGAGAGTGCAAGTTAATGAACAAGCCACACCGGATTGTAGCCTTGGGCTAATTTCCATCCGTCGTCCCCCATGTGCACTCTCAAACACACTCTCATTCATCCTGGCCTATTGTACATGTTTTTAGTGGTAGGGGAAACCGGAGTACCCGGAGGAAACCTACGTATTTGACCTTATAGTGACTCAGCAGCTGTATGAGTGCTCAGCATGGCGTCTTTACTTTCCATTACAGTGGTCTCTAGGACGCTCCAGGATCAATTGTTTGGAAGGTTTTCACTGCAGACGGACCCTCTCACCAGAAAACCTACCAAACAATTGATCCTGGAGCGTTGTAGAGACCACCGTGATGGAAAATAAAGGTGCCATGCTGACCACTCATACAGCCGCTTGGTCACTACAAGGTCAAATACACACAAATATCAACTTTTTTTCTCGCATAAAAAGTTGCATGAAGCACCTTTAAAGCCACACCATGTAGAATTTTACCCAATAAATAAAATTGAAATACAGGCATTTATTTGTTAAACAGATGTTTTCATCATTGAAAAATACCTCATAAATGCACAAACAAACATGTGCCTTTGCTGTGAGCGGCTCAGCTCTCCTAAGACATGACTTTAACTTTACCGGGAGTGGGTACGTCTCCAGCTCGTCTCCATGGAGATGTGACTAAAGTCAGCAGAATTTGAGATTTAAACAGGTTAGATTCTTTTCCAAATCCATTTTTTTGATTACCCACTGCAAAAATAGCCTTTTCTGTGTTGAGCTGGTCATTAGGAGCATGTTTTGTATTGATGGCAATAGTATAGTCCAAAATGTTACGCAGTGTGCCTTTAAGTAAACAAAACACAAACTATTTTACACATCAAAATGAAGATTTGTCACTTAGAGATTTACTTTTTCACAGTGTCAGGAGTTTCTGTTATTTTTACGATGTTTTACGATATTTCAGATATTACAATAGCAAATACGGATCTCGTTTCAATAAAATCGAACACTCTCAAACATTGTGTCTAATATGTCAACAAAGCAAACCCATTTAAAGCAGTACTAAGTAACGTGTTTACCTTCATAAATCCTTTCCGTAGTCCCTCTTGGGGTAATACAAGTGTTAATGGGATGATTGGGGGTCTTTCATCTCCCCCTGGTGTCTCTGACCAGAAAACCACAATTACAATTTTCCCTGCTCCGACCCAGAGTCACCAATACACACTAATGGAATCAGGAAGAAGAAGCTAACAGGCTAACGGGCAAAGCTAACTGCGGGCTAGCGCCACTTAAACAGTATTTACAGCCAAGTTTGAGTGAAAAAAAATATTTCTATGGTGTAATTGGATGTACAATATCCCTCTGTCCCTTTGTCTTTTTCGTCAGCGTAGGATTTACTCTCACACGGTAATTAATGAATAAAAAAACGCAACATGCTAACGACACCTGCAGTGGCGCTTATGGCCTCTAGGGGCATGAGTTACTTCTGCTTTAAACCTGGTGTTTAAAGGGATATTTCAGGATTTTTGACATTGGGCCTCATTTCCTAGTTATCCAGAGTGTTGGTGATTTCTGGAGATATTCTTTTCTTAAATTCATGCAGTTCTTATATTTGAAGAGTCTAGTGGCGCTAGGCTAGGGCAAGGCTAAAGCATTTCTATGGTATCAGTTAGCCTGCATTAAAAACAGTCTGACCCACTCCACTCCATATTTGAGCAGCATCAGCTTCGTGGCTGTAAGCTAACGCAGCGGCGGAGTGATCTGCGAGAAAATAGTCCCTCAAAAATGTGGTAATTCATGTGATACAAGGTCAGTTATATTTCAAAAGTGATTTACCTCAGGTGCACTGTGGAGTGGGTCAGACTGTTTTTAATGCAGGCTAACTGATACCATAGAAATGCTTTAGCCTTGCCCTAGCCTAGCGCCACTAAGCTCTTCAAATATAAGAACTGCATGAATTTAAGAAAAAATATCTCCAGACATCAACAACACTCTGGATAACTAGGAAATGAGGGCCAATGTCAAAAATACTGAAATATCCCTTTAAAATTATCAAGATAAATAAGACTTGCCAAACATGTTTTAATTTAATCCTATGTGAAAAGTTTAAAATTGCTATCTGCAAATGTTCCCGGAGAATCCCGCTCCTCTGGATCCTCCCCGATGTCTGCATGGCGCCTGTGAGTGTGCAGCGCATGTATCTTTTAATATAGCTGAGGGCCAAACTAATTGCTTTTCATATCATATTCATATTTCACAAACAGCGCGACACGTGTGCACGCGGGGGAGACGGCGGCGCGGCCTTGAGACGTCGTCTGTCTCCCTTCAGCAAAGCCGGCCTGATCGGGAGCGACACAAACAAAGCCACGTCTGCGTAGGAGTAAACGCGACCGTGAAAAGCGCCGGCACTCTTTCGGAGATCTGTTGTTCGCCGTTTCCAGCGTTCCCAAAAGACGGACTAAATATATAAGTTACATAGCAGCAGGTGACGTGAAGAGGATGATGTTTGTTTGCGTTGGAATCTTTTGTTTCGAAGCTATTCCTGCACGGGCCTTACAGGGCTGTTTCTATCGTCAGCAGACTGAAAACATACACAGAACAATAATATGGGGGGCCAAGGAAACGCAAACTGTACAAACAAATGTGATGGATTACGGGTTTTCAAATTGTGTTCTCTCAGCTGTGACGCAACAACTGACTATATTCTGCACGTTTGACAGTGTAAGCATACTGAATAAACTTTAAAAGGCTGTTGTAAAGGGATATTTCAGGATTTTTGACATTGGGCCTCATTTCCTAGTTATCCAGAGTGTTGTTGATGTCTGGAGATATTTTGTTCTTAAATTCATGCAGTTCTTATACTTGAAGAGTCTAGTGGCGCTAGGCTAGGGCAAGGCTAAAGCATTTCTATGGTATCAGTTAGCCTGCATTAAAAACAGTCTGACCCACTCCACAGTGCACCTGAGGCAAATCACTTATAACACCAGACTAACCATATAAATGTCTGTGTTAATAGAATAATTTTTGAAATATAACTGACCTTGCATCACATGAATTACCGCATTTTGAGGGACTATTTTCTCGCAGATCACTCCGCCGCTGCGTTAGCTTACAGCCACGAAGCTGATGCTGCTCAAATATAAGTTATTTTAAATGCAAAATGGTTATAATTATTCTATCGACACAGACATGTATATGGTTAGTCTGGTGTTATAAGTGATTTACCTCAGGTGCACTGTGGAGTGGGTCAGACTGTTTTTAATACAGGCTAACTGATACCATAGAAATGCTTTAGCCTTGCCCTAGCCTAGCGCCACTAGACTCTTCAAGTATAAGAACTGCATGAATTTAAGAACAAAATATCTCCAGACATCAACAACACTCTGGATAACTAGGAAATGAGGCCCAATGTCAAAAATCCTGAAATTTCCCTTTAAAGGGCTAAAGGCTAATTTAAGAGGAGCAAGAGATTACTCTTAATATTACGCTAGTTTGGCTGGCTCGTGCTTTACAGCTAGTGTATCAATCCCTGGTCAGACGAGTTCTTTCTGTGGAGTTTGGATGTTCTCTCCATGTCTGTGACGGTTTTCTCCGCTTTACAGAAAACATGACCATCCGTTAGGCTAATGAGTTTCTGTGAGGTGTTAGTGAGTGGGTGGTGGTGGTCAGAGGGACCGATGGCACAAAGTGGAAGCCTCACTCCCGTCAGCAGGGTATCCGTGGGGTCTTAAAAAGTATTAAAAGTTGATATAAGAAAAATTGCCAAATTAAGACCCAGCTAAATAATATGAACATTATATGTTTACCTCCATATGCACTTCAGCCGTGTGCGGCATGACGTAGCCTACTTAAAGTTGCGTGCACCTCCGTGTCTGCTGACCACCATTCTGTGAAACTATCTTTAAAGAGGGGTATTATGCTTTTTTCAATCACATAGCACCAGTCTATAGCATACTACAATGATGACGTAACCTTCTGTTGGTCTGTATATGCAGTAAATTAAAATAACTGCCTTGAATAAAATTGCTCTCTCAAAATGGCTGTACTGAACGTCTTGAAATAGGCCTCTGTCTCTTTAAGAAGCTTTCCGACACGCCCCCTTCAGCACACTGCTGTGGCATCTAAACAACACTACTGTGCGGGGAGGGGGCTCTGCTGAGCTGAGGAGCAGTGGTTGGTGGCTTGGCTGGTGACGAAAGGTCCAGAGGCGTCTCCAGGAGGTGGGGGCGTTCCTAGGAGGACTGAGGCATAGCTACACCTAAAATGGCTGCCGTCTAAGTTTTTACTGATTACTCAAAAATATGTGAATGAGCCAAGGCAACACTCCAGGCATGTGTTTAATGAGGGAATGACATAATAACATGATATAAAGCTTGAAAAAGTCGATTTTACATAATATCCCCCCTTTAAAAAGATATTAAATTTGACTAAGGGGGATTTCAGCAGCTACCCTGATCAGTCTACTCCAGGGAAGCTGTACCACCAGTATAGAGTGAATGTAATTTGTTCCATGTAAAGTACTTTGTCTGTAAAAGGTGCTA
This sequence comes from Neogobius melanostomus, assembly GCA_007210695.1. NCBI lineage: Eukaryota > Metazoa > Chordata > Actinopteri > Gobiiformes > Gobiidae > Neogobius > Neogobius melanostomus. Next base: position 1,805,679 of record VHKM01000278.1, on the reverse strand, counting down.
TACAAATAAAGTCCTTGTTAGTGATTTTGTCAGGCCGACCTGTCTCTCCCTTTTTCACCTGTAACACTTTTAACCAGCCTTTAGTCTGTAATGACAGGTGCATGGATCTGCTGTTGGTCGAAGCTACAATTGTCTCTTTGAGTGCAGCTCACGATCTTACAATCCCCACGCCGTGCAATGTGACATCTAATAATCTCATATGACCAAAAAAAAGTTTCACAGTTAAAGATTGGAGAGTTTTATAAGCTACAGACAAGTTTTTTTTGACGAGGATCTGACTTTATAACTTTATTGCTAAAATGTACTTTGCGGAATAAACAGTCTTTACCATGGTCTCGTCAAACTTTCTGCGAAACCCCTCGACATGACTGATCCTATAGCACGCGTCGCGTACATCCCTCGATGCATCCACCTCAGCGTTCATTACCCCATTACAGCGCTTGTAATTACAATGAAATGCCCAGCCAGGATAGGCGGAGGCGGAGGAGGGGGAGGGGGGTGTCCCGGGCCTTTCACTAAATTACCTTGTAGCCATTATCAATTTCCCTGGCTACTGGTCCTTAAGATAACCTCCCCCCAGCCCTGCCCCCTCCCGCGCTCCCCTTCCTGCAATTTTTCTCTGCCTGATAAACACGCTGATTAAAGCCAACAGCGTGTAAACCTCTGATACTCCGCTAAATGAAATCCATGGCCTGCCCAGGGCCGGTTGCTGCGCACACATAACAGAGGCTATAGCCGGCTAATCAGATAACGGATGTGCAGCGCATGGGGAGGGAGCGAGCCAAGGGAAGAGGAAGAGGAGAGCGACTTGGGAGTCTTTCACCTTTTGTTGGCCTGTGGTGGAACAGTCAAAGAAGTTTTGCACTCCGGAAAGTGATCAGAAATGACAAAGAAGAAGAAGAAGAAGTATGTGAAAAAGTAACACACGCAAGACACCCCCCAAAAAGAGTGATCGGTGTGAACGACTACAAACTGGAGTTGAGCTCCTCCGATTGCTACAGTATATTCATCCACTCCACACTTGTCGGTGGAAAGCTACTATTATAGCCTCTATGGCTGGGATGATACACTTTTGACACAATCCGGTACGTACCGTAAATTCTCTAATATAGGCCGGGGCCTTTATTTACTCAAGCACATCGAGGACCAGGCCTTTATTGAAACCAGGCCAAAATTAGAGACAGGCCTTTATTTCTATTTGAGCAAAACGGACGACCAGTAGAATGAAGAAAAACGAGATTTGTGTCCATTTGAACCTAAAATAATAGGTTCATTTATTAATTAACATTGCAAACACTGGAACATTGACGCTTTTTATTTTGTAGGGACAACAGGAAGCGTTTCGCTGCTGTTAGCAGAACATTGCCATCAATGTCACTGCAGGTTTCTCATAGACATATTATTAATAGACCGTCATTCCTCACTCCTCCCCGTTTACCACAATGACCATGTTCGAGGGGGAAATCATGGTGGATTTACAGACTCCTCCTCCCCAGCTCTGACGACGCATGTTCCTAATAAGGGCATAAGGGCGGGAGCTTCACTGTAGACTCGGCCCTTGCGTGACGTGTAGCTCGCGCAGCTCCAATGCTAACAGTCAGACCCCCGTTAAGTACGAGATTTCTAAAATGTATCCTACCATAACCAGCCCGGTGCCTCTGATTGTGTCTAACCCAGCGTAATCACAGGAGGAATATCTAGCTCTAGACAGTTCCAAAAAATTAGGCACCGGGCATTAAAGTGTTTTTAACGTGTCTAAAGTGCAATGCATTCCAATGGGGGCCTAGCGGGTATATGGCGATACTACAGCAATGGCGGCCTCCAGTGTCGTCATCGCAAAGCAGAGCAGCCAGCACCCATTGAGGTTTCTCTTTCCTTTTTACCGCGGACTTGGATTATTTGTTGTCATGGTGTAAAGGCGAGTTTAGACGGAGCGTTTGTGTTTGTGATCGATCATAAAACAGACCCGAGAGAAGACGAGACACTCGGGCCGATCAGAGGAGTTATTTTGAGGCGTGGGACTTTACCTGCACACAGAGCCGCTGGATGTGCTTTGAGGACGTGATGGTGACTTTATTTAAACCCTGGAGGGTCACACAACATTTGTTGCTTGCCCTGTTTCCAAAAATAGTCACAGAAGGTTTGAAAAGTGGCTAAATCTGTCTCCGCAGCGTTCCCGCTCTCGGCCTGGGTTCCCGTTTGTTTACTTCCTGCACGTGAGTTATCGTTTACACGAGTATGAGACAAATTCCGAACATGGGAAATATTTCTACCGCTATAGTTTCTAATAATAGCCCCGGCCTGTTTTAGAGACCGCCAGCGACTAACCGGCCACTGTTAGAGACCCGGCCGGTAATACAGGCCAGTATTAGAGAATTTACGGTATCATGATTCTCAGAGGCCGATACATATTGCAATACAGTTAGGGCGGGGTACCGTACATTTAAAAATATATATATTGTAAACATACTTGGTTTTCAATACCGATACCTGAATGATGCTGTTTTGCAATATCGGGTTCATCTCCATTGTCATATGTGAAAAACGAGGAAATATTGGACAAAAAAATTGGGAAAATGAAACAAACGTTGGGCAAAAAATTGAAGAAAAAAAATAGGAACATTGTTAAAATTGTGCAAAAATCGGGGGCAAAAAATAAATAAATAAAAATTATAATTTCAGTACCTGCTTTCGATACTTTCATTTTGTCAATACTGGTAAATCGAAACTTTTTTTTCAATACTAAACTGGTATCGTTTAACGGTACCCAGCCTTAAATACAGTAAGTAATTATGATTAGTAATTTATTTACCTTAAATGTGTCCGAAAGTTATAAACCAAAAGGCCATTTGACAAAGTGTTAAGATCGAAAAGTGCATCAACACAATAAAAGGTAAGAAAGTGCTGTGTAACTGTTCTGAGTGTAAAAGAAAATGCCATATGCCATGGCTTATTGCAAACGGCTTCATTTCAACCAAAACCTAAGCCAAGCTTCTCATTTTATAAAGCACTCCCAGAAAGAAAAGCATCTGCAAGAGTTCATTTGTAAAAGCAGACATCTCCGTTTTGGATATCTGTTCTGGTATACTCTACAGATGACACTTGTGAAGCTAAAGTTGTGTACATTTGATCAAGAACTATATTTTCATGGCACTGAAACAGACCTGGTCATGATAAACACTGCTATTTCTCGCTGGCTTCTTTAAAAAAAATAAAAATAAAAAAATGTGCCAGTCTTTTACATATCAATTTTAGAAATAAATGTACTGCACATTTTCTGTCAAGTTTTCATATAAGACATATTATGCATAAAAGCAACGAAATCTAAATAATGGATAGAGCCAGGTTTAAATTAATGGTTTTATTTTGTTGACAGAATGGATTTTGGATCTTATTTAGTTTTTGAATGAGCCAATAATAAGTAAAAATAAATCAGTAAAAAAAAATTGCCTTGTTTTTTAGTAGTTCAAAGCTCAATAAATCAGGCAGGAATTAGATATTAAAAATCCCTCTGAAAAAACCTATATTGTTAAGTCCGGGACTGGAAAGTGTGGAGTCTGTAGGAGCGACTGAAGCGGAGATGCTGTTTCAAAAGTGTAAAGCAAACCTCATGTGGAGAATATGGCTCTAAAGTTTTGCAATGTCTGCCCATGTGCGTGTATATTTCTCCCGTATTTTTGTCCACCGTTGTCTCCCAGAAAGGAAATGACCATATTTGTATCACAGAGTCAACTCGGGTCAACTTTTGCTCCACACGTGGAGCCCAAACATGTTAATATATCATATATGTGGATTAAAGCAATACATTTCCCAGCACTGGAACATTCAAATCCACCTATTATTGTGGCCAGCGAGTGCAGATATATACAGTATACCGTGTATATCCCATTGAAATCTATACACTGACAGTAATTGTGGCAGACTGGTAACACTTGAGTGGGGGGAGCTTCGGGCGCAGTCGTGTAATTCTAGGTGCAAGCCTCAGGGCCACCTCTCAGTGCTAACACAATGATAACCCGCTCCCTAATGCAACTGTCACTTTGTAAAGAGGGGAATTAGGAGCTACAGAGTGGATGAGAGCAGACGTAAGGGGAAGAAAGAGGAATCACGATGGGTCTAAGGCTCACTCAAAAGTCAAGGCCACGCTGCGTTACATTTCAGCGTTAAATAGATTGGATTACTTGTGGTTTAAAAATACCTTAAAACAAGCTAGACCAAGTAAAGCACGCAGAGTTTCAGCAAAGTAAGGTAAACTTTTTCGGTGTAAACACACACAAATCTGTGTTGCTTGTACAGTTGGAGTGAGATTGAGTTACTTCCAAATTAAAATAGGGTCTCCAGGCTCATTTACGCTCCCATTCCGTACGTAAATAAATCTGTACGTTTCAAGCGTAGTTACTGTCACTGCATTTATGCTTCCACACGTTTGTAATGTCCAGCCTGTGTTATCGAAACTTACCAACAGTGGGTGCTGAAAATGCAAAACCACATTTACTGAAGAATGGACAAGACACCGAGGTAAAGCAGTGATGGTTTGCTAATGGTTTAAATCACTTTTTAGAAGTTTAGTTGTTTGTTCTGCTTCACCTGTGGAGCTGTGTGCAGCAGTGTCCCCAGCGGTCCTGCTTCATTGCTAAGACTCTGGTTAAACAAAGCGACTGACAGAATCACACAGGAGACGGACAGAAGTCTCCATGAGTCTCCGTATACATTCTGAATGTAGGGCATAAATGAGCCTTGAACAGGCGTGTGGCAAGAGAGAATACAAGGCACTCTGTATCGCAAAGATTTTTATGAAAAAACATAATTTTTGCATATACTGTACATGCTGTGGCATTGCGGCTGTTGCATCTCCTCCTGCCAGATGGTGGCGCCGCGGGTATATAAGCCTAATACATTCACTCCTTCGTTCTCTGACGTAACTCACTTCCTGGTGCAGCCGGTGAGTCAGTGTGTTCCTCGCTCCTCTGAAGGACAGGTAGCGTTTGCTCTACGTTTTATTGCATTTAATGTAACTACCTACTGGCCCTAACTGGAGGTTTTGTAATTTAGCTTAGTTGTGGTAACGGTTCCACGATGTACTGTAGCCCCCAGATGCTCCAGGTGCAGGGATGGTGTGCATCTCGCTGTCATGGCCCCACACCCGTGAGTTATGCCCTGCGTTCGATGGTACGTTTGGGGCAGAGTTTCACTATATACTACCAGCAGTGGCGGCTGGTCCATTATGGGCGGTGGGGCGCCGCCCCTCCTATCAATTTTTGCAAAGAAAAAAAGAAAAAAAGAAAAAGTTTTAAGTTGAGCAAAATCATGACTTTCTTATGTACAGGTGTTTTATACACTGGAGGGAGGGGGAGCGGAGGGGAAGGAGAGTGTAATTTTCTCTGCCAGCTTCATCGTGTTGTAACAGCATCATAAATGTGTAGTTTATGCTTGGGGCGGCGAGGAACAGCGCCCTCGCGATATAACCAATGGCGCTCTAATATGGTATAAAACGTCACTACATATCATTAATTCAACCAATCAGAGACGCGCTATGTTATTTCTCCGATGGACGCTCAGGCCAAGCGTCCATCGGAGAAATAACATTGATGGAAAGACAGGAGGCGTCTACTGTAAACAAACGCGAGTAGCAGCTCTGAGCTCACGGAAGATCGGATGAAAAACTTCTCATTTGAGAGACCGGAGAATCTTGTTGTTGTTGGCTGAGAGGAGGTGAAAGGATTTAGTCAAACTAATGGACTTTGGACAACTTTCTTCAGTCAGAAGTGACGTCTAAACGGACTTTACTGGAGGTAGCATTACGATGCTAACTAGCTCGTCTCCTTTAGCTGCTGCTTGTTTATTTCACACTTTGGGACAACCCTCGCTGATTTGGACAGACGGTTATGTCCAGGACGTGGACATTTAATGGAGAGAAGATTCAGGACCGTAAGGAGCGTATGACAGAAGAGGTGAACTTCATTCATTCATTCATTGAGTGAAACAGAGGTGGAGCTCCAGGTGCTACGGAGGAGGACTCTCATCTAAACACGTAAGTCACATAGTTATTTCTGACCAGAACATTTGTCTGACGGTTATACAGGTTTAAACCTGTGGCTCTGAGGCTCATAATGGAACCATAGCAGGTCTGGAACTAATACTGTACATGAAATCAAAGAGGAAACACCTCCTGCCTTTGTTCTGTTGGTACAAAACACAAATCAGTGGTGCAAAACAAAAATACGTATAGTGACTATCTTTACACTTTGATTTAATTTCGTCAGAAAAAAGATTATCCAAAAGCATAAATTCATTCCATGCTTCTTTATTTTAGTTGAATAAAACTATGTTTAGTTTTGATTATATTCCGCATAAGATAATAATATTAAAAGCCCCAAAGATAACTTTCTTTTTGAAGTTAAAAACAATGTTTATAAGTATCTTTTAAAATATAATTGAAGGTAGGTAGAGGCAACAGCCCCCCTGGTTTTCACATCACCAGCCGCCACTGACTACCAGTAAGGCTAGACGCTAACTTCTATTATTCACAGGTGATCTGGCCCGCGCTGATGCGATGATGGCGCTGTCCAAATGTTGTTGCCTTGTCTTTTAACCTTGTCTTTTAACCTTGTCTTTTAACCTTGTCTTTTTGGTTCAATCATGGACTCTTGTTTTGGTTTTTAACAAAACATTGTCAAAATGAAATACGTGTGAATAAGAAATTATGGTTGAAATGTCTGAAAATGTGAATCGGTGGACCAACTGAACTTTTTAACAGCTAAAGAAAAACAGAAAGTAATTTATTGAAACGAAATAGTAAATAAAACATATATTTTGCTAAGTATGGACTCTGCCTGTGTCAGTCATAAATGAACCTGCGTGCCTTGAGGTCTGGAGCCTTCTCTCCGGTGGCGTTGTCAATTTATGTTAGTTTCTTTTGGCTTGTAATATTATTTTACAAAAGCCTATACCGCTTGTCTGGTCACAATGCCTACGAGCAGGGGTTAAAGTGGGATTTGGGAGGTGGGGGAACTCTAACCTTTAACAAGCAGTAGGAATCGCGCTACATTTTAAATTTTTTATGTACTTAGGTACTGACATGTAGTCATGGGTTCTGAACAGATACTGCACAATACAAGGTATTTGATACTGTAATTATTTTATTTTCCAATATTTTTTAATACCTTGAATTATTTTTAGATATCCTTTAGTAGGTTTTAACAATCATAAATGATTGGAGGTCTATGTGATTTACTAAATGAACAAATTCTGCTTTTGCCAGATCCACTCTTTTGGGTTCTTCTTAGATAGGACTGCAGAGCACCATGCCTGCCCAGAGAGGAGCTTAATAGATTATAGAAACAAATAAAATGTCAGGATCCACTTATTCAAAGAAGGCCCAACCAAAGAAATGAACATGTGTGCTGAAACATTACTTATTAACAATTTTGGCTTGTTATTATGTTCTTTATTTAAGAAAATCCTCTTTCACAGTCAGTGGGGCTTACAGCAGGGCTCTTGCAGGCTGGTCAGGGGTGAGCCTCCCACCACCAAACGTATACATATTTTTGGGATAAATAAATGAAAATTTAATTATCATCACTGCTTGAACAGAATAGAATTGGGCCTAAACATAAAAGTTATATTATATTCCAGCATTTTAAGGCTTTAGAGGAAAAAAACACAGCAATAGATTAATACAGAATAATAAAGAGCCTAATAATAAACTAGGACTACTCAGAACTAAACCAGGATTAAGCCAGGGCAAAAACATGCAATATCAGGACTAAGGCAGGACTAAATCACATCTAAACCAGGCCAAAGGCCTAATACAGAATGAGACCAGTACATCTCAAACAACATGACTAACTCCTGCTCAGCCACTGCTCCTCAGCGCTGAGCAGACAGACCATGGAAAATAATAAATAAGGGCGGACCAAACGCTGTTCTGTCCAGACCTCGCGCTTTACGAAAAAACTCAGTAAATGAAGCGCTCCTTGGAGATGGCGCGCTCATCCACATATTCAGCTTCAGCCTCGTTTACCATGTTAACTTTGCAAAGAGCATCTCTGCGCTTGTACATTTCCCACAAACACGTATTGAATGAAGTCAGAGCAGAAAAGAAGAAAAATGCACCTGTCAAATGAATGATTCAGATGTTATTTAGTAAAATTAGAGCCCAGGGAGCGAGGTTTAGCGTGTTGACCGGTTAAACACGAGTGCTTGTGGTGCAGAGCAGTTTTCCAAAACTCACGCACTATCAGCTTTATCGTCCGCTTTACAAACATCCACAGCTGAACTGGTGTTCCTTACCTTAAAGTCGCTGGTTAAGCCCTTTGCACCGGTGAAGGCAGGAACACACGCTGCACCTGACGCGGACCGCGAGGAGTCCTGCTTCTGCATGGGATAATCCGAGCAAACACGATTCATACTGTCCTTGTGCTGCGGTTTGATCAAATCTGTCAGTCCATCCAACGATAAGACTCCTGTTTTCTCAGTTTAGCGTCTTACACCGTTTAACAGAGCCATGTTTTCATTTGAGCCCACGCTAGCTAGATGATGGTCCGGAGCCGGAGGCACACTGCTACGCAAAGTGCCGCGAACTTGCTGTGGAGCTACGCGAATGCGGCGCGGATAATGCCGGAAAAAATATAATTTTTATGGAAAATGAGGTCAGATTATATTTTTTGGCCCCGGGACGCATATTGAGTGGGCCCAGCCTTTATTGCATTGATTTATCTCACAGGCAGAATTTCGTATGTGCGTGAAAATGACAAAGTTGCAATCATGAACTTTTTTTTTTTCTTTTTTTTTTTTTGCCATGCGAAGGTGGGGAACGCCGTTCCCGACCGTTCCCGCCCACTTTAACCCCTCTTCATCAGGGCATCAAGTAAAATGGTGTCTATTTCACCAACTTTATCTGTTCTCTCACAAAATTAAGTAGTTATAGGCACACAAAGCTAGGAAAGTAGGAATAGCCCCGTGACTGTTAAAAAGATTGGTTATGTGGGTCACGTACTATATCTACCATTTGAGAACCTCTAACACAAGCGGGTTACCGCCAAAGTATTTGGTATAGACAGGGTTGCCAGAAATGGTTGGTGCTGTATTCACATTATGTGTATGCACATCCAAACAACAGGCCTAACAATTTAGGGCACGCTATCAGGCAAAGACGGGCCTTTTTTGAACACATTAGACAAGCTAAACTAAAAATAAATCCTGCCAGAGGTCGTTTGGACTGCTGCGTTCCACATAGACACCTCTTCTCTTCCCGCTCCTTGGCACTGCGTCCACGCTCCCCGCCCGGCTGTGGCATTTGGAGATTTAATGACCCTGGTTCGTAAAAAGAATCCTCACCTGATCCTGCGCTGCCCAAAGCGCCACTAATTCCGGCATCCGAGCGTGCAACAGTGCGGCGCCCCGTGGCAGCCCCACCGGTGGAGGGGCTAAACAAAGAACTTGCCCTGGCAATTAATGAGAATCTATGGCCCAGAGCGATGGAGCCCCCAACCACGTCCGGCGCGGTACTTAGCCCCATGCCGTCGTTAGCTTCTGTTGCTAATTGTCGAATTCATTAAGCTAATCCCGGGCCCCCATGTCAGCGCGTCTCTGGTGGAAAAGGATGGAGAGGTTGAGTTATTAAGATGTCAGCCGTGGGGGAAGATTAAAGCTAGCGGACAGGCTACACTATAAAAGAAAATGGCCCTCACGCTATTTATCAAGGTAGCGCATAGTGTTCGCATTGAGATACTTAAAGTTGTAGGTGTTTTCATAGTTTTTGCATGGTGTACACCCAATTTAGACATGCTTGAGTCCAATTTAGCCCATGATTTGATCTTGCTCTTTGCCCGTTGGAACTTGGAAGGTCAAATATTTTACAAGGTAAAATGGGACATGGTACACTGTACATGAGAGGCCAAATGTTTAGTGTGATATAGACAGCATCCTGGAATCGCCCATATATGGTCATGTTTGAAGCAGTTGAGGGAAAACAAAAATGAGAAAAATCAAAATGTTCAATAATTACTCCAAAACTACTTTAACAAATGCTGAATTATGAATATAGTGTTCTACCCAATAAAGACACAAAGACATGGAGAGGAGCAAAGTGGTTCGTATGTATTTACAGCCCGTAAATACATAAATAATGAAAATTGCTAACAAGATGTTTCATGTTAGCATCATGCTACATGCTAACGCCAGCTACGACTGTCGGTTTTTCATTTCTACTGGACAATCTGCTGTGAAAAAATCATCCATAAGGTTAAGCCTTGACTTTATTTGTATGTGAGAAATAAGTTTATATTCTGTCAGAAAACGGCTAAAAAGAGTGGAAAATGTTATTATCCAAATCATACTTCCTTCCCCGTTGGTCGAGGCTGTGATGCTGTCTGTATCTATGCCGTATGTAAAGATTTTTACAGAAAAAAAACACAGACGTCAAATGACCAAGATGGAAATGTGTAAATTACACACTTACCTGTATATTGTTGTGCATCAAAAATTGTCCATATTTATTAATTTCCTTCACCCACTGCCAAAAAATGGATCTGTAGTGGAGTCAATTTGAGCACTGAAATTATAAAAAGACAAGTCTGTGAAAAGTGTCCAGGCTTTGAAAAAACAAAGGAGCACCACCCCATGACATCAGCAGGTGAGGACCAACGTCAGACGATGGTTAAAAAGTTAGCAAAATGTGAGAATTTCAACAAAGAAGGCCCTCAAATTAATTTGTACTAAGACGGATTCCGGTTGTTTCATCCTATTTTCGTTTTCTGACATCTTTAAGAAAAAGGCAGTGGAGACCTTTTAGCTCATTTACATGGAACAGTAGGGGGCGCCATTATTCTGTCCGTCAACTCCAAAAGTAGCACGCATCCACTTAGCTCACACTGTGTCTTAGCATTATTCACAAGTCTTTTAATGGCAACCGGGGCAATTAGAACGCCATCAAATATTAAAATTTCAATATTCATATGGAACACATCAGAGCCCTCATTAACTCTCGCTCGACGCCTGTCACTGGGATTTCTTAATTACACCCGCTAACAATACAAAGCCCCATTTGGAGACATTGTGGGTCTCCGGAATACAATTGAATGAATATCAGCATTTCCTGAAGACGCGATAGCCCCATGGCAGCGTTCATTTTGACAACTTTTTTAGCATTAGCCTAGGCCAGCGCACAAAGGACCAATTTGACACAATTTCACAAGAAAGTATACCAAATTTACCTTAGATCGTTTCATCAGGAGCTTGGATCTAGCTTTACTTTTTGTCCTCTCTACAGAGTTCGGGAAAATGTTACCGTTGAGATCCTCCATGTTTGTGGGTGCTAGCAAACATTTTCCATAGACTAACATTAGCTAAAAACTGCACAAAAAGTGTAGAGAAGCTGTGGAACAACTCTGTGTCCAAGTGTTTTTGATGTGAACGATAACTCCAGTATTTTACTTTTTAAAATCTCCAATGGTTTACTATTGCTGCAAATCCCATGATGCTTTTCCACTCTTTTTAGACTGGCAGACAATAAATATGTTTAGCACACACAAAGTCAAGCCAAAATCCTAATGAATGCTTTAAGACATCAAATTGTGGTAGAAGCGAGAAAAAAATCAACACTCGAAGCTAGCGTTAGCATGTAGCATTAAGCTAACGTTAGAATTTTGGCTAGCATTCCCTGTTATATGTACAAATTTGGGCCACTGAACCATCTTTCTTATATACAATTCAGAAGTGGTTTAGTAAAAGAGTAGTTATTTCCCCCATTTACCCTTTGCTGTCTCTAACTTAAATTTAAAAAAATGTTATAGTAGGACAATGTAGTTAATAAAATTTGAATTGAATTGTGAGTAAATCTACAGCCTCCTGGTAGTGACGGATCATGGTTTGAAGCTTGGACTTTGGAGGAATAAAATGGAAACTTATTTTGTGTTGAGTGGTGCTAAAGTGTAAATCATTAATTTGTCAATTAAGCTGAGATTTTATTTTGAAATGCCTCCCCCATGAACCCTGTTAGTAAATGCCATCTATTTTTTTTTTCTAAATGAAAAAATGAGTTGAATCAACAATCAAGATTGATCTGGGCTTTACACACAGAATCAATCCGTGACTGTCAAACCAAGGCCGATGTTCCACTCCTGTTATTTTCTCAAATAAATGAATTGATATTTTAAGATTGCGAGACGAGTTACTGAAGGACAGCCCATGGAAACATGTTAAACGCATGTTGAGTGTACTCATTTGAAAAATCCATTATTATTTAAAACTAGCCCTGTGCAGTTGTCCCGCCTCCTAAGACAAAAGATGTTTCAACTGGAAATTCAACTGGATTCAACATAATATTGGTAATTGAATGATGATGAATTGAAGGCTCAGACCATTTTCTATAGCGTAATAGTTGATTTTAGCACTGCACATGCAACCTTGAGGTTTTCAGTGACAAGCCTAAATCAATAGTCAACATTATTGTTTGTTTTAGTCAGCAAAAAAACTAAATATTATCAACAAAATGAACCTTGCAGCGTGGCGCACCGTTCTGTTGACGTCTATTAGATGATTGGCTTCGGCCATGATGGCAGGGGAGGCGGACAAGGAAATTAACTAAAGTGGTTTGCTCAAGGGCATGGTGGTACACCACTTTGTTGGTCATATCCACCCCCGTGACACTTCCATCAAGTAAGTGACTGGATGCGACATGGCTTTAAAGCTGTCCACCGGTAGGTATATCATGTAATGGCGTTGTCCTGGTCCATTGAATACACATGAGAAACATCTTGTAGAACAGAGTAAGGCTATGGAGGGTCAAAAGCGCTTGTGGCTAATGGAATGCCGACATAGTCCCGGGACGTTCCAGGGCTGTCCGGACAACCCAGGCGTGTTCGAGTGACGGAAAGTGGAGTAGGGTAACAGCAGGAGGAGGTGTTGGTTATTTGCTTTCTCTAAGCATTGTTATTCACAGATCGCAGGACCAAGGTGACTCCTGGGTTGGTGAAGGAAAGTCCCATTTTCAATTTTCAGTTTACAAATATTAGTCCCTTGCAGTGTTCTCTTTTGCCCCAGGAGCTGAGTTTGGGGGGGTTGGCGTCATCTTTATTATGCTATTACTTAATTTTTAGTTTAAGTAATGATGACTGAAAGAATAATCAGTCACTTGCGGGGATGATGCACAGTATGGAAATGTAATAAAAGGAAAAGTAGATAAAGCTTTAAAGAAGGTGCCCTGGCTCTGCCTGTTATTAGCTGAACCTCAACAAACTGTTCACAGCAAGGTGATTTGATATCGGCATCTTTCATTCACATGACAGCTTCCACAGAAAACTCTGGAGGAGGTTTCATGTCTCAGTGGGAGGTCGTTTCTTTGTGCTTACCTAAACTGAGAAATACAGGAACTAGGATCTGAAAAAGTGGCTATAGTTGCAAAATACAACGACTTTGGCCTAATATATGTATTTAATCAGACAATGGTGCATAAACTATTTAAAATGGCAAACTTTTGCATCAGAACAGCAGACAGTTTTATCTTTTCAACCGTTTTTGTGTAAGCGGGACCGTTGGGTTGCAATTAGCGCATTAGCTTTCGGCAACAAAAGGACATTTTTTTAAACGGTCTATCTCCCAACAATGCAAACCACAATGCAAATATGGTAAAATAAATATATAAGCGTTAACATACATTTTTGTCGTAGCATATCAGACACAATGGCAATATGAGTCCATCTAATGACTGCTAAACAAACCAGCCATTTCCTGTTTTCTTAATACACAGCCACATCTTTGTACCCTGCACGCGCCAAACAATGAACGAGCTTTGCAAAGTCTACAAACGGCCACGCGCCTTTGCAAACGTATCGGCTAAAGACAACACGTGGGATCTTGTCGGAAAAGAACGCCTTGAGACCGCGATTGCCGGCAATGATGTCAGTGACTAAGTCGGTGAAAGACGCGCTCTTGCTTTGCCCGATGGGGGAGATGACTGTCAGTCCTCGAGCGTTAAGAGCGAGCGGAATAAGAAAAACAAACACGCTCCCGAGACAGCTGCGGAGACAGAAATGGCCCACAGCGAGAGGATAGCTCAGCACAAGGCGAGAGAAGAGAGTTCAGGTGTGTCCGGCCGGAAGAGGGGAGAGGAGCTACAGGAGATGAGCGAGTGACAGCTTGGCCCAGGAAAGTGGGGAAAGACGAGAGTGACGCATCTTTGGGCGGTGTGTCATTTTCTTTCGTTCATTGTAGAAGGTACATCGGATGCACACTTAAAGATGTCACAACAAAATCAGAAGCAAGAAAGGTTGCCATAATCCATCCTATTTTTTATGCTTATTGCCAGGTGGCTTTAGTACCTGGCAACCCAAAGGCTACCCATACCATAGTCTACCATGTGCGTTGTCGTCTTTCTGCAGCCTAGATGCTAACTTGCTATTGATTTGACGGTCATGTTATGCCTCTTTTTAAAAGGTAATATTTTGTCATTCTGAGTCGCTGGATTTGTATTTTAGATAAGTTTAGCTGCTAAGAAACACTGTCCGAGGATTGCCAGTAGCAGGATTGCCAGTAGCAGCCAAGTAGCCACACTAGCCTGCTTATTATTTGTTTTATTTATGATATTTCCACCCTCTTTATTCTCATGTTTGTCTGTCTGTGCGCTCTGCATAGCTCTGAAGTGTGCGTCCAGTGATAATGTTGCCATCAATGGCCGCTAGCTGCTCTGCTTTATGACCGCAACACTGGAGGCCGCCATTGCTGTAGTACCTCCATATAGTCGCTAGGCCCCCATTGAAAAGCATTGGACTTTAGACACGTTAAAAACAACTTTAACGCCTGGTTTCTATTTTTTAAACACTTTCTATGGCTACATATTCCTCCTGACATAACGCTGGGATAGTCACAAAAAAAGAAACCAGGCTGGTTTTCGAAAGACATTTTTTAAAAATCTCCTACTTAACGGGGGTCGGACTGTTAGCATTGGAGCTGCGCGAGCTACACGTCACGCAAGGGCCGAGTCTACAGTGAAGATCCCGCCCTTATGCCCTTATTAGGAACATGCTTCGTCAGAGCTGGGGAGGAGGAGTCTGTAAATCTGCCATGATTTCCCCCTCGAACGTGGTCATTATGGTAAACGGGGAGGAGTGAGTATTGACGGTCTAATAATAATATGTCTATGGTTGCCATACAGTAACGGTTTCTGGTGTCAGGTCAGGGTTGACAGGTATAAGGGGCTTAATCTGCCCAAAAATATGTTAGAATTGAGAAACTGCCCAAAACCCTGCAGACATACAGTAGGACGCAGCTGGAATTGTCAATGCATTCCGAACAGCGATGATGTGGATACGCACCCTGTATCTCTCTCTCAAAAAGTGTTAGTGATTATTTGTAAATGACATGGTAAACCGATTTGCCAAAACTTGCGGACAGTTTTTTTAACCCGTGGAAAAGCTGGGTGTGATCCCCCTATTAGGACCACATTTGTGAATAAAAGTGCCTGATAGCCATGACTGTGCATCCCCACACACAAAAAGTGAATGAAAACAACTTTAACAACTCCCAATCTCAAAAAGAAATGGTGAGAAAGTGGAACACTGTCATGTCCCCAAATGTTTACCATTTTACCATTTTAGAAGCTGGGACCCGCAAATGATTCTTTTACTAAATGCAGTATGATATCAATAATGCCGACATTCTATCGCACTTTTGCAATCCATACCCTCCTCTGGTGCTCCCACTGAGCGACTACAGAGCATTTATGTGTGTGCCTTCCCGTGAGGCAAAGTGATTCATTTACAGTGACAGAACTGTTTTTGCGATAGAGTCCGACCGTAAATATGCCACGACGCGCAGCTGGAACAGGGGCTAAAAAAAGTGGTCAGGTTAACGTTTTGCCGGTTTCCTCTCGCTTTTATACGGTTGCCCGAACAGAGGGCTAGCCAGCCGTCATGCGGGGAGCGAGGGGAGAGGAGGGGGGCGGCGTCCAGGGCCAAAAGCAAGCACAAAGCCCCCATCTGAGCAGGGCCAAGGACATGGAGAGGAGGGGAGTCCGCGCCGAAGCGGAAAACTAAATGTTGGGAGACTGAGGGAAGAGACTGGGCCGCTATGTGTCTGCAAACACCGGGAGTTTAAAGCAAAATTGAGGAGTTTCCAAAACATTTGAGGTGACGTTTTTACATTCAAGCAAGGTTATCCAAGCTTAAAAGGGCAATGGGTATATTTAACCCGTTCGTCAATGCCCCATTATGTAGCTCACAGCTGCACAATTTATATTTTTCTTGGGCTGCCTTGGATCACGGCACATATTCACTGCGTTATTGTTTGGACTGATAAATAATGTCAAACTGGGCCAGAACTCAACTCACAAAGCTACTACCTATCCCACGTTTCTCACTGTTTTGATGTCGGAGAGAGGCCACAGGAGTCCTGGCGACTGAAAGATATCGTGTTAATGTTTGTCACTTTCTGCACTTCCACATGAAAGTGATGCACTATGGAAAATTGAACTTTTAGCAATAGACTTTGATCATTTTCAGGCCCCTTTAAGTCCACGAAAAGCTATCTGATATCCCCCAGTATTGCACAATACTGGGGGATATCAGATAGCTTTTTGCGGACTTAAAAAAGCCCACATATCTACGTTTGCATTTGGGTAGATATCTGAGCCTCTACCTAAATGCAAAATTCTTCTGATTGAAAATAGGCAAGGCAAGCCAAGTTTATTTGTAGAGCACAATTCAAAGTGCTTCACAGTTGAATAAAATGACAAGAAAACAGATAAAATCAATAAAACATCAACATAAAAATTAATCAATTACAGTAAAAGGCAAGAGTGCAGATAAAATACTTTCAGTTTTCATATGCACGGGTAAAAAGAGCTGTTTTCAGCCTGGATTTGAACATTGTCAGAGTTGAGGCCTGTCTCACATCCTCATGAAGACTGTTCCAGATTTTAGCTGCATGAAACTGAAACGCAGCCTCACCGTGTTTATTATTGACTCTGGGAACCACCAGGAGACCCCTCCCTGAAGTTCTCAGGGCCCGAGATGGTTCATACGGCTCTAACATGTCAGAGATGGACTTTGGTGCTAAACCATGAAAAGACTTGTACACAAGCAGAGCTGTTTTAAACTCTATTCTCTGAGTTGTATTTCCTGGTTCTATCCCCATACAAATGAGTGGTGAAGTCAGTCCCTATATTAAAGGATGACCTGGTATAACATGTCAATGGCAATAAATTACAAAGGACATGTTTGTGGCATTTCTTTTGGTTTCTCTATCGGTTACATTGTATTATAATATGATTTGTATATGGCCCACATAAAAACAGGAACTTAAAGGTGCATTAAGTAACTTTTTATGCGGTAAAAAAGTTGATATTTGAGCATAATTGACCTTGTAGTGACCCAGCGGCTGTATGAGTGGTCAGTGTGGCGCTCTCTAGGACGCTCCAGGATCAATTGTTTGGAAGGTTTTCACTGCGGGCGGACCCTCGCATGAGAGAAACCAACAAAACAAGTGACCCTGGAGCGTTGTAGAGACCACTGTGATGGAAAGTAAAGGTTCCATGCTGACCACTCATACAGCCGCATGTACCGTAACATGAGTATGGATTTAGCATTTCGCTTAAGGGCCCCTTTTACATGCCGATACTTATCCAAAGTCAAATCCCAAGAGAACTGTACATTCATAAATGATTTCTAACTAGACCTTGACCTCACCTAAATGCGGTCGATGGGTTGACAACAGCTGAAAACATCTGGATCTTTCATATTTTGCGATGTTTTATGGTTAATGCTAATGGCTGTGGGAAAAATACACCAAACAGGCCAACAAACTCTGAAAAGTTTCCCTGCACTAGCCGGCTTGCTAACTATCTAGAAACATTCCGAACGAGCGCCTCTTCTCCTTTTTCCATTTCTATGGCGTCTACTGCGCAACACAAATTGAAGACATCTAGTAAAGCAAGATAAAGAGTGTCGCGCGGGGGATAACGAGAAGGTGATCTATATACTTTGATTAATCATTACTTTCAATGGATGCAAAAAGACATCATCAATATTATAGACAGTATCTGAAAAGTGATTATTACCAAATCATGCATCAGTTACCATCTGCATCACTCTTGCAAATGTTTCTTTTCCAGTCAGGTCACGTTCCAGCTTCTTGGCATCTTCACGCTACCGTTGTTGATCATCTGTCGCTTCAAACAGCGATTCCACATTTCTTTTCTCTCCCCCGAGAGACGTAGCCAAAGCGATGCTAGTTTAACCCACTCTCCGCGCCCCAGACGGTGTTTTTGTTGGAGCGGGTTATGACTTTAGCTGCGGGAGGTGATGGGGCCTGCCACGGATATTTCTTGTACGGGAATGCGTCGGCCTCTTCATTTTTGGTGGGTCTGACTGGCAGGGAGCTGAAAGATGTAGCGTCGCTCCTCTCGGCTGTTTGTTCACAGTCAGACAGTACTCAGACGGGATACTTAAGTTTGCATGCACTTAGAGAGAGTTCAGAAACAGGCTTTCGACAACAGAACGATTGCATGCCAAGTGTATTGTCAAGGTTCTTTTTGAAATCTTTCGGTGGCATGGTGGATGACTGGCAGCACTCTTCCCTTACAGCAGGGAGGTCCCAGCTTTAGTGTTTAATTTGCATGTCGGTGGATTCCCTCTGCATGCACCAGTTCCCGCCATCACTGTAAAACATGCAAAACAGGCTAATAATCCAGTTTAGTATGTCATGACCAAACGCTTGTTTGCTAGTTGCTCTGGGAATTGAGAGTGACAAAGTACACCTAAACTGTAACTATTCTTATTACTTTTTTTCCAGAAAAGGCAGAAAAGTTCCAAATGTGCTTGGGGCAATGGGATGAATACTAAGTAGTTACAGTTGCTTCACTGCAAACTTCAACTGAGCAAACTGCATTGAGGTTACCGTAAAGACTTGGTGGCAGCCTGGTTTACACTCAAGCCAAATGCAAAAACTATGTTGAGTTTAACCCCTGCTCCGTATTCACCTTATTCAGCCCACTTTTATGGTGTAAGCACTTCCTGTTATGCTGTGTTCACACCAAACGCCTCCGGCGCCTCCAAAGCGTCAGGTTTACATTGAAAATACATGGGGGACGCGCCTCCGGGAGCGTCGAGAGGCCCCGCGGCGCGTGACGCGCCTCCTGTGCGGCGCGTTTTGAAGATTTTCGCGCCTCGGACGCGGCCGACGCTAGAGTTGGGATTGTTGAACTTTTTCGAGAAATTCGCGAGCGTCGACCAATCAGGAGCTTTCTCCAACAGTGACGTACGCTGTAGCTATGCCACCGTCGGTCTGGGGCAGATCCTCTGCCGGCTCGCAGATGTAAACAAGTCACGGAGGATTATCCTGTTGTGAACCGGGACTACAGCAGCTCTGGGACTTTTACAAAGACACACATCAGTGTTTCATTTACCTAAACACCCAGGATTAAAAGCGGCAACAAGAAAACTTATTTGAGTGGCTGGATCTGCGCTGGGAATGTGTTTGGGACTTGATGATGCACAGAGCATTCCCAAAGCTGCTACAAGCCAATCGATGTGAAAACGAGAACTATGCACGAATAAAGTCTATTAAGCCCCATCTACATAAAGCAAACGTGTAACAATGATCACACACTGATTCAGGCTTGTTAATTTTTAAGTTTATTGCTCACATTTTATCTACAACGGGCCGTAATTTTCTCCCCGAGTTAGCTACGCATAGAAATAAATTATTTCTATGCTAGCCGCTTAGCAGCAGATAGCTCGCATTGACCCCCTTGAAAACAAGTATTATGCACTAATCACCTCAATAAAGCCCTTAACTACACAGAACAGCCTTTATGATGGTCACACACTGAGATGGGCTTGACGCATTTGTGGTTTACTGCACACACTTTTTTTTTTTTAATCAACAATGAGCTGTGCGCGATCGCAAAAAGCTAACCGGGCTAACCTAGCCTATAGCCACTTGCCACCAATGTCCCTTCAACCGTATGGGCTGGATATGAGCTTAAATACTGGGGATATCCTGCGTAGACCATGGGGGTATAGTTAAAGATCCATAGGACATGGCAGGAGCAAAGAGGGAGACTACAGTAGTTAGCCTCCGAACAACTGTAGTTTACAGGCACGAGCTGTTTCCAAGATGGCTACGAACGCACCCTGAGCTGACGCGCGGCCAGGGCGTCTTGACGCTCTGTGACATTTGTGACAAGCGTCTGACTTCAGTAAGCACAAGCGTCCAACTACGGCCTTGAGGCGCGTTTTTGACGCCCAGGAGGCGTTCGGTCTGAACACGGCATCAGTCTTAGCACTGACCAGACGGCAATTTCTCTCAGAGGCAACACAGTATGTGTCCGAATGTCCTCACTATTCCCTACAGCTCACTATATTGTGGTCACGCCATTTTATAGGGGTGCCCGAATGTCCAGAGAGAATAAATAGTGCACTCAAAATTTCCCACAATGCAATCTGAAAGGTAGTGTGGAGCGATGGCCATTAGACGGGTCAATATTATAGACCATAATGCATTGCGAGAGTCAAGAACAGGTCTTTGAACTAAACACAACACAAATGAGTGAAAACGGCTGTTTTAATCATGTGTTGCATATTTTTAATGAATAAACTACTTGAATATAAATGGTTACAGTGAAAAGCTGCTAACGTTAGCTGCTTACCTTTAGCTCGAGCTGTTAAATGATCAATAGCTTCATCTCTCAGGCAAAAAGGCAATAATCCAAGCCGTTTTCTTCATTCATGTCAAATCCATGTGAAATAAAAGGTATCTGACTAATATTTATCCATTAATATTCCACTGTCTCTTGAATTTGGTTGGTCTTCATCGCAGAAATTATTCCTGGAGTTAGCGAACTTTAAGCAGATGTAGTCACTCACTCTGCTTGCATTCCGGACACCAGGCTCACACTTTCTGCACACCTTACGTGAGGATAAGCGGCGAGGAGAAAGTGTCTGAATTGCTAACAGAATCAGTGCACTATATAGTCTACTATAAAGTGTGAATGAGGGGTTAGAGAGGTGAGGCTAGTGTGGACATTCAGACACAGCCACAGTCTACCTTTTCCTTAACCTTTTAGAGCACAAATGCATGGTTTGTGGGAGTCTTTCAGGGTTCCGTTACCGGATCGCGTGGACCTTTCTGTGTGGAGTTCACCCTGTGTCTGGGTGGTTTTCTTCTGGGTGCAAAGGTTTGTCCAATCAACCCAAAACGTGCACAATGGGATAATCTTTCAGCTAAGTACTCTTGACATTGAACCTACATCCAGATCTTGTGATGGATCCCAGGGCAGCGAGCTACTCCTGACAATTGCCTCTTCCATACTGAAGGATGGATCAAATGAAGAGGACAAATGACAATAAACATTAAAGTGCACCGTAACCTCCCATTTGTTTCCAAAACAAGGACAGACATCGAAATCTCTGCAGGAAAAACAAAAGCTGAACTAAAATCCAGGAGTGGTGCAACTATCTAGCTTCAAAACCCATCGCTGTCACCACTGTCTTGAAGGGCCAAGTCTTAACCACAACATACAGCGTGTACCTAACTGCCCTGCAAAAGTACAGGCTGCTATTTTTTTTTCTATTTTTTTTTTTTCAGATCTAGAAGCTGACTGCTCTTCAAAAACACCGTCTTAATCGGAGAGGAGCACAGCCCGGCATCCTGCTGCTTCCAAATTAACCTAAAATAGCAGAGAACAAAGCGGTGAGTGCAAACTATAGTTTCATTAGCCCTGACAGCGGAGGGGAAATATCAGCTCTCTCATGATCAAAAGTAGCATCTGTTTTTGAAGCAAACAGCAAAACTAAATGTCAGGACGGAATCTAATTTGGAACTGATGCACTTTTTTTTTCTCCACTTCAACAAAAGACAGACTTTGAGAGATGCACTTTCCAAGAATGTACAAACTACAGCTGCATGATCGGTTCCAATCATGTAAAAGTAGCAAACACTGTTTGGTCTTTTACGACCATGAAATTCTTCATTCTTGAAGCAGTCACTGTTCTCTCAGCGGTCAATGCCCACAGGTGTGTTTGACATGTGCACTGTAATTGGAACATTTGTCAGAAAGGTTGTAGTTCTATCTTTATTTCACAATTGTCCAAATGCAGCCCTAGAACGTTCTTTTAAAAGTTCACCACGTGTTACCTTTGCGTCTCAACCTGTCACTTGTTAAGCGATTAATGCGCCAGCCTTTTCTGTGAATATAGGCCATACACCTCATATACTTCTCTACCGCAGCAGCAGAACCATCAAGCCCTCAGAGTCCTCCTCACCAGAGCCATTGTCTATAGAAGTTGAGTTGCCCTGTGTACGAAATGTGTGGTATAAATAAACATGCCTTACCTTCTCAACCTGTGCTATTTTGTGTCATTATTTGTTCTTAATTTGATTTAGCCATTTGTTTCCTTTGGTTTTTAAGTATTATATAGGCTAATATCCCCGTTTCCCACAGTGTGACCCCAACACTGGAAATAAAGAAGATACATACATGGGCGAGGGGTCATGAACCCCATTAATTGTTATAATGGGGTTCACGACAGAACTGGTCTTATATATCAGAGGTGCCAAATATGGAAATAAATTATTGGACTCAGACCCAAGTCAAATTGTTTTTACATGTGCAAAGATCAAAAGTAAGAGGATTCATGATTAAAATGTACAGTATATTCATAGATATCATAGGACTATGAGTGTTTCTTGAGAGCTAATTTAACAATCTCTGTAGATTACTGGCATAAATAATATGATGCAAGATTTCTTTCAGAGGGGAATATCTGGTCTAGTCTCATTACTTATACTTGTTACTGAACAAGCTGGCAAAATTCAAATTTCCCAAAGTTTTGTGTTTGCAAAGCTAAACAAACAAGGCTAGGATTTAGATATTGAAAAAAATACTTCTCGGACAAAGCAGACAAAAGAGTTCTAGTCGTCACAGTTTATGCATTCAGTAAAGTAATCATCCGTAAGTCAGTGTTCCTATCCTTCCTGGTTGTTGCCCAGCACTTTCCTTTCAGGGAAAATTCAAAGCTTTTTTTCCCTTGCTGTCCCATAACAAAAAGGGGGTGGGGAGGGGTGAATAGCTGCTCAGTTACTCAGTAGAACCAGCGAGGCAGTGGCTCATGCCCTTGGCCAGGCGAGATAAGGCTATCAGCTTCCATCATCGCTAAACAAGATTGAGCAAAGTACATTAAGCTGAAAAATACAAACAAATTACAAAGGCTGGAGGCTAGGCTCTTTATCTAATGCTGGTTTGGAGGAGGGTGGGTGGCAGTTAGCGTTGGTCGGAGGGAAATGGGCCGAGCGTCTAATAGATCCGACCCGGCAGTTCCACACAAACGCTGAACAATGCGCCGGGGCCATTATCTCGCCCGCTAATGCTATCGTTCCCCGTGTGCAAAACAAGGCGGTATAAACTTGGAGGCCCGCTGCCACCGAGGCACTGAGGCCGGGCAGCGCAAAAATCAAATACCGAGAGTGATTTTTATTGCAGGAGATTGTGGAATTCAAACCGATTCAAAACTGTTAGACGTTGATGAATTTTCTGGTGTGTTAGTGGGTCGGGAAAGAGATGTCACGGAGCTGCTAATTAAAGCTGGCACAAAGGAAGGCGCGCACGTTTTCCACTATTGTTCCTCATCATTCTAACGAGCCAAAGTCGGTGTCTTTATTCGTCAGCGCGGGGGTCACACCATCGTCCAATTAGGTTTTTTTTATAGTAACAAATTAGCAAAGTTAGAGCGCGGACAAAGGCTTTCCGTAACTTCTGAAGTAATGTGCGAGGCGCAGCGGATCTTTAGAGGTCGAGGTCAAGACAAATGTGTTATTTTTCACTAACAACTCATGAGACGAGGCAACAAGAAGACATTTCGGTTGTTTACCAGCGTGCACTACTGGCTGGTGAGGTTAAAAAAAAAAAACACACCAAAAAAACAGTCTCCAGGTACAAAACCCTTTGTCTCTGTGCATCATAGACAAAGGTTGTTGAGACGTCATCTGTACAAAGTATCGGGGAGAATATACTTTGAAAATTCAGTTACACAATAAGGAATACTTGCCCCACCGTAGACTTATATAAGAACAAATGCCAGCACGTTGCGGAAAATGACGCTCGCATACACCGTCTTTATTTTTACTCAGGGAGAGGCAGGTCATTGATTATTGAAAGCGTCGTAGCATCAAGTTGTGAGTGTGAGACTTCCCCTGACCGACAGAGATAATAAACTGTTTTCCAAATCTTCTGACCTTTTCTTTCATATAAATGCTAGTCAGTATGAAGCTAATATTTAATGACCGAGTATATCATTGATATTAGGAAAGTAATCCCTAAACATGGAAGAGGAGCTGTACAGGAACACATGTTGGGCAGATTATACTCGGTAATATTAATCCAATAACTAATTAGTGCTGGGTACTGTGAAACGCTGTTCGATACCGGTACTTTAACGGTACTTGTTTCACGATACGGATACCTGAACTTTTATTGATACCTATACTACAATATTTGTCATCTCGCAAAACAGAACAAAGTTAATTTATTCCATAAAAGACCATTTCTTTTAAGTTTGTATCATTCATTTGAGCTGAAACAACCTTTAATTCTGTTCCTGGACCAACAGCATTAAAACTTGGTCTTGACGATTTTTTTTCCGCACCTACTTTTGATACTTTAATTTTTCCCTAAAACTTTTTTCCCCGATACCATACCGACATCGTTTAACAGTACCCAGTCCTACTACTGATTACTCCTCCTAAAAGTAATCTAGTTACTTCTTTGATTACTTTATTTAAAAAAGTAATCTGATTACTGATTACCAGTTATTTTGGTTAAAGAAAATAATCATGAGTCTGAGTAGGTCTGTGGCACTGACATGTCTGGGAAAATCCTCCTGTGTTAGTGTTTAGTAAGTTCACTGTGGAGTTTCTGCCAGTTTGTTGCGTCTTGTTTCCTGCACATACGTAACTGACAATGGACCACAATATTCTACTTCACTCAAAATAATGTCTGTATTTCCAGTCAGAAAACACTCCCTCCGCCTCCACGCTGTATTTGTTTTACTGCTTACATCGCAGATGAATGGCATTTCCGGCGATGACATCATGAATTTGTGAATTCTAAATTTCTGATATTTTCGTTTAATAATAAGACTTTTTCTGCTGTCAAGATTATTTGTAAAAGTAAGTCATTGTTACTTGATAAAGGAATTATATTTGCAATTGTAATCCGTTACATTACTGAGTCTCTTTTACTTACACTCCCTGCACAAAGAAATGTCACGTGCCTTAATATTTGGTTGTTTCGCCTTTAGCTTAGCTGTGGCATTGTTTCTATAAGCTTTTGCAACATCCAAAGATCCAGTGTTGCGTTCATTTTCACCAAGATCTTGCATCCCCACTGTGCAAAGCCTTCTCCAGCACATCCCAAAGATTCTAAATGGGGTTAAAGGAACAGGCCACCATTTTTCCATACTGAGATATGTTCTTACCTGAGCTTAGACGAGTTGATACGTACCTGTCTGGTCTTTGTGCCCGTGGAAGAGCGTGGTAGCTTCTAACTTCACCCCTGTTTGGAGCCATAGGAATATGATGCTAACAACATCTTTGGTCGTTCAGCGTAATTGAGCACACGTACAAAGACCAGACAGGTACGTATCAACTCGTCCAAGGTCAGGTGAGAACATATCTCAGAATGGAAAAACGGTGGCCTGTTCCTTTAAAGATCTGGACTCTGTAGTGTCCAATCTATCTTATGCTCCCTGAACCACTCTTGAACAATGTGAGCCCTATGAATCCTGGGCATTGTGATCTTGGAATAATGCCTGTGCCATTGATGGAATGACCTGGTCATTCAGGATGCTCAGGTCTTCAGCTGAACCTAGACCTGACCTATTAAATGTATAATTTTTTTATTATAACAAACTGTGACATTGTACCCTAAATTAATGTATTAAAAGGTGCATTATGCAACTATTTATGTGAGAAAAAAAATAGATATTTGTGCATATTTGACGCGGCTGTAGAGTATGAGTGGTTTCTAGGACGCTCCAGAAGGTTTTTTCTGCTGACGGACCCTCTCACCAAAAAAACTACAGAACAAATTATCCTGGAGCGTCCTAGAAACCACTCATACTCTACAGCCGCAGGCTCACAAGGTCAAATACGCACAAATATCTATTTTTTCCCCACATAAAAAGTTGTATAATGCACCTTTAAGAAAGCACTCATTGAGTTTCTGATACTGATTAAAACATTCTGAAAAACGCAAATGGCAGAAACATTTTAAAAGTCTGGACTGGACTCAAAAACATGTGTATTTTGTTGTTTGAGTATCAAAAGTTTTACGATACATAGTTTACAATACGATACACGTATCACAACAAAG
The DNA here is from genome assembly GCA_007210695.1 of Neogobius melanostomus. NCBI lineage: Eukaryota > Metazoa > Chordata > Actinopteri > Gobiiformes > Gobiidae > Neogobius > Neogobius melanostomus. Next base: position 1,779,311 of record VHKM01000278.1, on the reverse strand, counting down.
ACATATTGCGATGTATAATGCAAAACGATATTTTCCCGATATTCTAATACGTTCAGAGAAAGTTTAACACGTCCTGATGCACGATTTGCTAATAGCGCAAGAGGACGATAATGGCACAAAGTGAGGCGCCGCCGCGGGGCCGGGCGGGCGCTGCCACGGGGAGACAGATCGGCTCTGTGACGCGTGGTGGAGTAACAGAGGCCGACTTTGACCTGACCTTGAGAGACAGGAGTGTGCACGTGCCCCCCCACAGACACACACACGCACACACATATATATATACACGTGCACAGATGAGGGGAAGGAGGCGGGGTCGCGCGGCATAAAGGGCCAGTGTGTCAGGTCACGGCGGGCGCGCACAGGCAGCGGGAACGGGCAGCACTTGAGGGATGTGATATGACTAACACGAGGGGGCTTTGGGGCGGGGCGGGGGCTGTAGGTGGTGGTGGTGTGGGGGGTGTTATGGCCGCGGGTGACTGACACTGCTGATCTGTATCACACATCACAGCGGAATATAGGAGGGGAGGAGGAGAGGAAAGGGGAGACAAACCTGCGAGTTCGCCACGGAGGAGACAGGATGGGATTCAGAGGGGAGGTGAGTGACGACGCTGAAAGGCTTCACCCCAGGTCCAGGCGTCTGTGTCCCGTATCACAATGATGAGCCAACGGAGATTCTAAAATGTATAATACTGGAGATATTGCTCACATACTGTGCCTCTCGAAAGTACTAATACACCTCGAACTTTTGCACATTTTGTCATGTTTACAACCCTAAACATAAAGATTTTATTTTGAATTTTTTACTGAAAGTTCACACACAAGTAACAGACAACTGTGAAGTGAAAGCAAAATGATACATGATTCTGTTATTTTACAAAAAATAGAAAAGTGAAAAGTGGGGCGTGCATAAGTATTCATACAGCATTTTCGGAGTGCATTAAATTACCTTTATAATATTCCTAATGACTGCAGAATGTTCACACCTTGCCCTAACCATTAAATAGAGGCCACCTGTGCGTAATCTACTCTCAGTATAATTCCAGCTGTTCTGTGAGGGCCTCAGAGCTATGGTCAGAGTGTATTGGTCACTAAGCAACATCATGAAGGCCAAGGAGCACACCAGAGAGGTCAGGGATAAAGCTGTGGAGAAGTTTAAAGCAGCGTTAAGTTATACAAAGATTTCCCAAGATTTGAACATCTCACGGAGCACTGTTCAATCCATCATTCGGAAATGGATAGCACCACTGCGAACTTACCAAGACACGGGCGTCCACCTAAACTAACAGACCGAACAAGGAGAGCACTGGTCAGAAATGTAACCAAGTGCCCCAAGATAACTCTGGAGGAGCTGTGACGTACTGCCGCTGAGCTGGGGGAATCTGTACATGGGACAACTAGAGTCGTACTCTACACAAATCCGGCCTTCATGGACGAGTGGCAAGAAGAAAGCCATTATTGAAAGGAGGCCATAAGAAATCCCATTTGACGTTTGCTAGAAGTCATATGGAGGACACAGCTACCATGTGGAAGAAGGTGCTTTGGTCAGATGAGACAAAAATTGAACTTTTTGACCAAAATGCAAAACGTTATATATGTATGGAGCAAACCTAACACAGCTCATCGTCCTGAGTGCACCATCCCCAGTGTCAAATATGGTGGGGGGAGCATCATGCTATGGGGCTGCTTTTCCTCAGCGGGGACTGGGAAGATTGTAAGAATAGTTGGGAAGATGGATGGAGCCAAATACAGAGACATTTTGGAGTAAAACCTGCTGGAGTCAGCAAGAGAATTGAGGCTGGGACAGAGATTCACCTTCCAACAGGACAATGACCCTAAACACAAAGCTAAATCTACAATGGAATGGTTTGAAAACAAACATATTAATGTGTTAGAATGGCCCAGTCAAAGTCCTGACCTAAATCCTATTGAAAATCTGTGGAAAGACCTGAAAACTGCTGTTCACAAACGCTCTCCTTCTAATTTGACAGAGCTTGAGTTGTTTTGTAAAGAGGAATGGGCTAAAATGTCAGTCTCTGCAAATCTTGTAGAGTCATACCCCAGAAGACTTGCTGCTGTTATTGCAGCAAAAGGGGGTTCCACAAAGTATTAAGTCATGCTGTATGAATACTTATGCACGCCCCACTTTTCGGTTTTCTATTTTTTGAAAAATTAATAGAATCATGTATCATTTTGCTTTCACTTCACAGTTGTCTGTTACTTGTGTGTGAACTTTCAGTAAAAAATTAAAAATAAAATCTTTATGTTTATGGTTGTAAACATGACAAAATGTGCAAAGGTTCAAGGTGTGTTAGTACTTTCGAGAGGCACTGTAAAAGCAGATGTCCGCGGTAACACAAAAACGTTGGATCGTTCTGAAGAAGACACAGAGGAGCACCAACTTCAGATATCCGCAGGAGGAAAAGGAGAACCCCGGGTGCGTTTCGGATGAGGGAACAACAATGTGACATGGTGAAAGGCTGAAAGCGCTGCCGCAGTCAAAGCTAAAGTGTCCAAAACAAGACTTGGAGAGAGTAATCCAGCAGGTGAGACAATACTGTACATCCAGAACGGAATGGGACCAGTGCTTAGGTCTCTGCACTGGCTTTCCCGTTGCTCAGAGAAAGGAAAACAGCTCTGCTAATTTCAAGTCTCTTAGTGGTCTCCTGTCCCAGAGTCACGACTAAACACTGTGAGGTTGCATTTCAGGCCTAAAGTCTGACGATGAGCTGTTTGTTTATCATAATTGGTATTATCATTGATTAAAAATGAAAATATTTACAGAAGTTCTTCAATAAAGTAACAATTAAATGTACACATTGTTCATGCCAAATTGATCAAATATACCGACTTTGATTGGCATTTGGGCCCGATCTTCAGGGGCCCTCAAAGACATGAACACATGCCATCTTGCATGGGGTGGAGCTTTTGCACTATGTGCCTGCGCCACTAGCGAGAGGTCATCGCTTATATTTAAAAAATATATATATTATTGCACATGTTGATTGTGTTGTATGTCTGTGGATGTACTGTTTTTATGGGGCCTGTACTGGCACTTCCTTTGCAAATGAAGTTCCTAACGGATAAATAAAGTGAATATGATTTGATTTGAAAAAGGACGTCGACTGAGGTGTGGTTTATTGCCAGCAGTGCCTATAGCAGTCTCACATTCTTTTCCTCGTTTACATGGCGCTGCCTCATGTTCTTCCTTTAGCATTATAGGCTTTTATAAGCTCTATCAGGTCAAATTGATACTTTATTCATCCCACCATGTTCGACCGTGTCCCGGGAGAAAGAGATGTACATCGCTGTAGCCCCTCTCCCATCCTGGCTTGTTGTTCTACATACAGTAACATCACCATTGGCTACGGGAGTCTGTCCGGCCCACATACAGCCCACTAATGCGCAAGGTCTAGAGCTGGAAGATCTCACATCAATGCATATGACATTGGAAGTATATTTTATCTGCCCTCTTTGCTGTGTATTTAGAGTACAAAATGATTACTTTGGGTTCATTGACTTCATGTAACCTTCTCTCATATCATCCATGTACCATAAAGCAGTGGTCCTCAGCAGTTGGGTACTTGGACCCCAAAAGCGGGTCCCCTAACCATTTTCAGCGGGTCGTGAGCCTGTCTTTGTTGTTATGAGTTGTTTTCTGAGCCCAAATGATCTCCATGGGCTCGTTTAATGCAATGATATGTTGTAAAATTCACAATACCTTTTCAGGGCCAAGCCTCCATCGTCCCAAGCCGAAATATTGGAGACATCCTTTACCCCTTTGACAAAACTCTTGCCCCCACCATCACCCAAAAGTCCTGAGTTCAAAGATCAGCACCTATAGCAGGATGGGACCTTCTCCTGTCATATCGGGTTACCCGCTTCAAAGGGGCATCCCAAACACGAAGGGCGGGAGGGTGGGGGGTGATGAGAGCGTGTTGTCAGTCCGCCATTATAACTGCTGCCAGAGAACGCTCGGATAGCTTCTTCTGTCATAACGGGAGCTTTTTTCTCTCTTTCTATCGACAATGGTTTGGAAGAATTCGATCTCTTCCTTTGAATCTCGTCAATGACTTCAAAGGGCAACGCTTGACATCTTTTCCCCGTTTTCGTCGGGGAGAAAAGTTCAGTTCCACACTCGTATTTCTCCCCCCTTTTTTTGATCATTTGGCTTTTTTCATTTCACCTTTATTTCTTGAAAGAGTTGACAGACAGAAGGCAAAATGCTCACAAAAGTGGTGGTGTCTATTTTGAAGTAATGAACGGACACTTGAGGTGAGACGCTACAGGTGAATGGGGAGAAAATAAAGAGATTTAGGGATATCGATTTGAAACTTTTGCTGTGGTTTAGTGTTATTAATCTGAAAATATAATGTACTGCAAGTTTTCTGTCATTTTATGTTATCATATAAAAATAAGACATTTTATGCATACATTTTCCCGAAATTGCCTATAGAGTTCGGGAATGTGATGCATTATGAGATTAGCAGCAATTGTTAAAGTTAAAATATTGGAGTTATTGTTCACATTAAAACACTTGGACACCACAGTTTGTTAGCTGCTGAGTTACTGCTGGTAAATACATCTAATGGAGTTGTTCCACTTTTTATACTGTTTTTAGCTAATGTTAGTCAATGGAAATGTATGCTAACAGCTGCAAAGATCATCCATGGTAACTGGAATTTCCAGCACAGACAGCAATGAGTCCATTTTTTATCGGACTATAAACATACAGTATTTATCATACACCAATAAAGTCGAGCCAAAAGTGGGTTCGTATGGATGTTTTTTAACAGCCAATTGTTCAGTAGAATCAAAAAACAGCACTCGTTAGCATCGCTTCTCTAACGTTAGCATACGTTAGCATACTTCCTGGTTAGCATTGTTAGCATTTTTAGGACAGATGAACTTTGCTCCTCTCCATGTCTCTGTATCTTTATTTAGTGGGAAGAAAATATTCATAATTCAGCTTTTGTTAAAAGTAACGGTGGAGAAAGATAGGAGAAAGTTCATTTTTTTCTTCTTTCTGTTTCTCAGGCTGCTTCAAACATGACCATATATGGGCATTTGCAAAGATGCCGCCTGTAACTATATTTTCGGCAACAAAAAGCCCAATAAATCAGGCTGGGAATTAGATATTAAAAAGTCCCTCTGAAACAAAGTTCAAAATATTAGCTTCTAAAGTGGAGATTTTGGAGTTACTTCCTGGAAATCTATGGCTCGCTAGTGACAAAATGCCATAAAATAAACATTGTAAAGGGTAAATTTCTTAAAACTAAGATAGGGAGAAAACTAGCAAAACATGTCAACATTGACCACTGCTTGAAAAACTTTGTGTTACTTTAAAGGCGAGACGCTGCAGGTGAATAGGGAAATGTTTTTTTTTTTTTTTAATGTAGAGATGTCAATTTGAAACTTAGATTAGGAGACTTATCTGTTGGTGAAAGTTTATATGTTTAAGACGAGACACGGCAGATGGAAACACAATGTTGAGATTTGTAGCTTGTTTTCTCACTTAACATTTTAGTCTAAATGTCGGAGTAAAAAAGACCAAACCAAACCGGTATTGCAGTGCATCGGCCGTTTCCCCACGCTTATTCGTTCACAGATATGGACACGTTTGATATCCGCGTGTGTACTGTGAAAGGCTCTGGCCGAGATGACGCTGTGATCCAAATATGGTCATTTCCTTCCTGGGAGACGGCGGGCGGCTAAAGACGGGAGAAATATACAGGTGCAGACGTTACAAAATGTGCAGTTTTCTCCGAGTGAGGTTTTTATTACACTCTTGCAACAACATGTTAAATGGTCTCAACTTATAAAGCGCCCAAATCGCTTTACAGCAAGGAACTGGTCACCCATTCACATTCTCATCCATGCACCAGTATACACAGACACTAAAGGCACCCGCTCTACCAACTGCACCACTGTCCACTTTAGTAGCTCCTACAGATTCTAAACTTCCCAGTCTTGTACTCACTCATGTTTAGAAGTTTTTTTCAGTGGGATTTTTCAATGTATAATTCCTGCCTGATTTATTGAGCTTTGAACCGTAAGGCAAAATGTGAATTTACACTTTTTGTTTTGATCACTTATAACTAGCTTATTCAAACAAATTAATCTCTTAACCCCGACATTAAGCACATTTTCTACAGCTTTTCTAAAAGCTTATCGACAGGAGAGCTTACAGCCCATAGGCCAGGATAACACCGTATTTGAAAGCCAAGACCTACAAAACCGATCTAAACGGATACGTAGGCACTTACAAGCTTTCTTGCTTCGGCCTACTCCTTTTGAGTTCTTGTTACCTTTTTTGTTACTTTATTTATTTTCTGCACGGCTACAATATAAATGTAAATAATGTAAATAATCACTCAAATAAATAGTTCAATCTATCTATCTTTTTTTCCTTGCATTGTTGCCGTGTGGTCGTCACTTTATTTTTCAGCGCTTTTGTTGCACTCTTGTTGTCACTTTTTTGTTGCATTTTTGTCACGTCTCCGTCACATTTTTGTCGCTCTTTCTTCGCTTTTTTTTGGGTCTTGTTTTTGTTTTCTATTTTGATGCTTTTTTCCCCCCAAGAAGCTTTGACATTTGGGTAATGACAAACATGCTCAGTTCAGGTGGGGGTTAAGGGGTTAAACAAGATCCAGAATCTCCTCAAAAAACAAAAAAACATTGTTCCTTATATATCAACATAAATGAATACTATAAAATTAAACCTGTTTTTGTCCATTATTTAAATACATCAACAATTTGTTCCGTTTTATACATGAATGTCATTTTATTTTTATTTAATAAGAAAACAAAATGACAGACAACTGGCAATACATTTCCCCCTTATATGTTTTTCAGTTTCAACTTGACATCACTAAATCAAATTGTTTCCCCCTATTCACCAGCAGCGTGATCCTCTTCTGTATCCTCTCATAATACTATACCAGATATCTGACCTTCCCGCATTCCTCATGTCAAATCCCGCTCTCTTTTCACATTGTCCTTTTTTTTGCAGCATCCTCCTCTTCCTCCAAAAGGCCTAAAGACGTGTCCGCGCAGCAGCCCATAGATGGCACTGTTGGCTTATGGTTCTCCACGGCGAGCTCTGCAGGAGACCGAGGCGAGAAACTGTCCTGAAACTCATCAATCGGAGACACGAGGAAAAGAAGAAGAAGAAGGGGGAGAAGAAAAAAAACATGCTTTCATCTCTGCCGGAGTGTCATTTGCCAAATATAATCTTGTAACTTCTAATTAATTCAAAGTGTTGGAGGGACGGGGGGGAGGTAAAGAAAAAAAAAAAGCATCAAAATATCACACTCGGCACAAAGTGTTCTTTTCCAGCAGCACTGATTTAACAGCTCATTATCAAAAGACAGGCTTCATCCTCAAGATATCCGTCAACAACAAACTTTAAGGTGTGGATAATGATGCACTTGTAGAGATAAATAAAAGCAGAGGAACTGCTCATGAGCAAAGCGTAATTAGATGTGGCTTTGGATTGGATTGGTAATCTGGAAAAAAGAACATAAGTAATGCTTTATATTCACATTTAGAGGTATTTTTATGGCGTCAAATTAGGGTCTGCTTTAACGTAAACGTAAAAGAGGTATTGTAAACGTAGGTTGTCAGTATTGTAATGGTAAAGAGAAAACTGTAAATGTAACTCTAGACTCCATAAACGAAAAAAGTTACGTTTACAATTCACAAGCTACGGTTACGATAATTTTTTTCCTGAGCCTTTTTTTAATGGGGCCGGGCTCAACGCTCATTGGCTGGAGTGACAGGCTGTGACGTCATCACTATAAGCTGAAATCAAACGCACACTACAGAGGCTGTGTCCGAATGTCCACCCTAGTCCCTAACCCCTCATTCACTACAAAGGCCCTATATAGGCACTATATAGTAGACTGTATACTATATAGTGTGTCGGAACTCCGAGCCCCAGCAGAATGAGAGACTACTTCTAGTATAAGTTCACTAAAATTCATGAATAATGTATTTCTGCGATAAACACCGACTAAACTCAAAGGACAGTGAAACATTTATGGATAAATATGACTCAAATACGTTTTATTAAAGAGGGGGTATTATGCTTTTTTCAATCACATAGCACCAGTCTATAGCATACTACAATGATGACGTAACCTTCTGTTGGTCTGTATATGCAGTAAATTAAAATAACTGCCTTGAATAAAATTGCTCTCTCAAAATGGCTGTACTGAACGTCTTGAAATAGGCCTCTGTCTCTTTAAGAAGCTTTCCGACACGCCCCCTTCAGCACACTGCTGTGGCATCTAAACAACACTACTGTGCGGGGAGGGGGCTCTGCTGAGCTGAGGAGCAGTGGTTGGTGGCTTGGCTGGTGAGGTCCAGAGGCGTCTCCAGGAGGTGGGGGCGTTCCTAGGAGGACTGAGGCATAGCTACACCTAAAATGGCTGCCGTCTAAGTTTTTACTGATTACTCAAAAATATGTGAATGAGCCAAGGCAACACTCCAGGCATGTGTTTAATGAGGGAATGACATAATAACATGATATAAAGCTTGAAAAAGTCGATTTTACATAATACCCCCCCTTTAAACATGGATTTCACATGAATGAACAAAACTCCCGGGATTATTGCCTTTTTGTCTGAGAGAGTCTGTAGTGTGCGTTTGATTTCAGCTTATAGTGATGACGTCACATCCTGTCACTCCAGCCAATGAGCGTTGAGCCCGCCCCCATTAAAAAAAAGGTCAGGAAAAAATGTATCGTAACCGTAGCTTGTGAATTGTAAACGTAGCTTGTGAAGTGAAGCATGAAAAGAAGAAGCGTGAATGAAAGTTTTACGTTTACAATATTTTCTTTTCTATTTATGATACTTTTTTCGTTTATGGAGTCTAGAGTTACATTTACAGTTTCTCTTTACGATTACAATACTGACAATATGTATTCGCGACAGAACGCCATCAAAGGACTGGCGCGATCTTTGCCTGCGTGATTGTCGACAAATCCATAAGGTCACACAACCCATAGGCCAGTGTAACGCCTCATTTGAAAGCTAAGATCTACAAAACTCATCTAAATGGATCTTTTTCCTCGCGTTATTGCTGCGTTTTCGTCACACATTTTTCCGTTTGTTTGTTGTCATTGTTTCTGTCGCTCTTCTGTCGCATTTTCGTCCTCGTTTTTGGTCTCACCCTTATTGCCACGCTTATTTAATGACGTTTGTCCTGGCCAGGTTTCCCCACGCGTATTCATTCACAAATACCGACATGTTTGGTATCCACGTGTAGGACGAAATAGGCGACCGAGACGACTCTGTAATCCCAAATATGGTCATTTCCTTTCTGGGGAAAAGGCTAACTGTTTTAGTAATGCAGCTGACAATAGTATTCAATGAGAACGATGAAGAGCTACAGAAATGTGGCGGAGGAATCCCTGTGCTGCGAGACGAGACTTCACGCACGGCCCACTCATACAGACGTCTGTCTCTCTTCACTTTGCAAACTTACAGACTATCACTTTAAGTTTGCAGAGAATTGACGAGTGAAATCTGAAAGTAAACAAGTCATCAAATTCCTCCCCTCTATAACCAGAAAGCCCTTCTTAGTTTGCAAAATGAGGAGAGACGGAACATGATTCTCTAAAGTAAATGACAAGCTCCTCCCCCTCCCTCCTGATTGGACCTGACAGGCTGGTTCGCAGGAAAAACTCATTCCATTGGTCGACGTGGGAGGATACTAGACTCTGATTAGTTGCTGGGATCCGGGAAGGAGGGGCTTTACTTTATAAAAAATAAAATATATATTACTACTTACTTCACATCAAAATGCAAGGCCAGGTGGTCGATTTTGCCAATTTTATAACATTTAGACCTCCAGACTATCACTTTAAGTTCAGATCCTCACAAAACCTTGACATGATGTTCTCTGGTGCCTGTGCTCGCAGCAGAAAACAGGGGAAGGCACAGAGAGGGAAGATACGTCTGAGCAACAGTGTACACAACGCGATTTCGTAATCGCAGGGCTTGCGATTTTGGAAGTGAATGGAGCAGCGAGATATGGCAGCAAAGTCCGTTCCGCCGCGTGCTTTTCTTTATGTCTCAGTCTAATTAAGGTGTGCGGTAGATTGTGGACGTAAAGTGAAAATATCAGCATTTATCATGCAGCCACCACGAAGGACTATTGCTTTCTTCTCCGTTAGCATTGTGTTAGCCACAGCGCTAATCACGCCATTTTCTGGCTGCTACTACACGCTCTGATGATCACAGAAACTCCCTCACCTCCGGATTCATACGTCTCCGCCACAGAGATATAAGTGAGCCTGTGCTGCTTGTACAGAGTAAAGAGTCGTCTGTGGCTCAGTTTAGGAGGCTTATGTTTGGGAATGTTGTGGATAAAGAACTTATCTCAAAAGCATGATGATGGTTCATGACCAAAGTATCCGCGGAGGCGATATGCCTTTATTTACCTTTGCATCTACAGCATATGCGCTCCAGACACTAGATATAAACACTAAACTGCTGTATGAAAAGGATTGGAAACTACGATCTGAGGCAGGAGTCCGTGTCCTGTCTTATTTTGCAGAAGAAATGTGCTGTTTAAGCTGAAATGTCACTAAATGGCTGCGAGTCAAAGAGAAAGTAAAGTGTCTGTGTTTGGCACCTCATGTCTCATGTCTTCTCTTTCTTCATATTGTCCAAAGTTACATCCCAAAACCAAAATGCTGCTCCTAATTCCAGTGTGTTTTGGCGTGTGCTCCATCTGGCCTCTCGTGTCCATCAATAACGCGCATCTGAAGCAACTACGAGTCGCAGCTCAGACCGGGATTTGATTGGCCGAAATAATCAATAGTTTATTTTGTATTAATAGGGAGTTTGATTTCCTAAAACTTTTCCAACTAGTTAAAGCAGACGTTTGTTCTTACTTTTCCTGCACTTTAGTATGGGTGATGTTACTGACTGCATCAGTGAGTTTATTTTTTAAATATCTATATAATTTATCTTTTTCATTTATTTATAGACAGTATAAGTTCAGACAGTTTTTAAGAAGTGCAGTCCACATGTTCACAAATTTTGAATAGGTCAGGCAACACTTTTGTTTGCTTTATTGTTGCAATTTTCACTTCAAATTAATCTAATATTGTTTATTATGAAACAGACTGATTCATTGCTTGTCTTAGGTGAAAAATACATAAGGACATTGCAACAATAATCGCATATTTAACTGCAATCGCAATATTGAAGAAAAAAATCGCAATTCGATTATTTTCCAAAATCGTTCAGCTCTAATCTAAACTCATTTAATTCTACAAATATTTGGTTTCTCGAGTGTGCTTGGTTACCATTAAACATTTCTGCTTAGGGCACCAAACTTTTCACATTACCACTAAGTTACAATCCGCCTTTACATCTGCAGACAGCTTCTAATAATACATGTATTTTATTTGTATAGCGCTTTCCTAGACACTCAAAGACACTTCTACTTTACACGTGCGTCGCTTTAAGCCTGTAGCTCCTCTGCTTTAGCTTGCAGAGTGGTTAACCTGCAGCAAGAGAGGGCAAGGAGGAAGCCCTTGTTTACCGTGCAAGGGCTGTTTACCTGTGGTGGTGGTGGTAGTGGGGGGCCCCGGGGATCAGCTTTGGCCCCATGGGAGTCCCCTCCCCTGATCTGTGGCCCTCAGACTCAGGACAAGGGGGCTCTCTTCAGTTACAGGTCAGGGAGACTGATCTGGGAACCCAAGTTCAACCAAATCAATAACACTCGACGTGATAGGGGTCTTATGTACTTAACCTATTCTAACCTTGTAGTTTAGAGTTCTACAAACACGTTCTGAAATGCACGCCATTCTTATGTTAGTTTCTGAAACATTACTACTCCCACACGAGTTTAATTATGGTCAACTTAACATAAATGGCAAATCTAATAATGGAATTATAGGGCTGGGACAAAAAATATTGTTTTGCAATTACAGTATATCGCAATCCTTTTTTATTGTGATACCAAGTCTTTGATAAAGTATCGATACTTTCACTACCTTTAGCAAATGTGTTCAGTTAAAAGGATGAATTGAAGTTAAAAGGGTGAACTAATCCACATAGCCCCAGGAAATGTATTAAGATGTTTGCACACTGTGTTTACAATGTGCAGATGATTTTCCTCAAAGTTTTGTTTCTGGAAGTAATTTATAAAAGGAGAAGCTTAGTTTAGCTTTTGGTTGAAATGAAGTGGTTTGGAATAGGCCTCTGTTTATGGGCCGCTGTGTGTTTGGAGGCATTTTTAACAGTTACACAGCACATTATTAGATTTTGTGTTAATGCGCTGTTCCATCTCAACACTTCAATAAATGCCAGATGTCGAGGTTAAAAACGGACACATGGCTGTTTTCTAGTTACACAATTTAAGGTAAACATATTACTTATCATAATTACATACTGTACTGCAGTACGTATCGGATTGGCCCCCAAGTATCGTGATACGTATCGGATCATGACAAAAGTGTATTGTCCCAGCCCTAGGAATGAGTAAAAATGTCACATTTAAAAAAACAAAACTGACAAGCCACCTTTTTGGACTGATTGGGACCACCCTGTGTGCAAGTCCAAGTCCCTCTCAAATGGTTGCTTATGCACACTAAGACTGAGGACCAGATCTTCCGCCCGGCAGCGCAGCTCCAAACATGATGGTCATCTTCCATTAGTGCAGCTGTTGCATTATGGGCCCGCACCACTGGCGAGAGGGCGTCGCTTAGACTGAGGCGTGGTTTATTACAAGCAGCGCTGATGGCAGCCTCGCATTCATTTCCTCGTTTACACCGCGCTGCCTTGTGTTCTTCCTTAAAAGGAACAGGCCACTGTTTTTCCATACTGAGATCTTACCTGAGCTTAGTCGAGTTGATGCGTACCTGTCTGGTTGTTATGTGTGCCCTCAGTCACGCAAAACAACCAAAGATGTTGTTAGCGTTTGGCCTCTCCCAGCATATTCCTATAGCTCCAAACGGTGGTGAAGTTGGAAGCTACCACACTCTTCCACGGGCACAAAGACCAGACAGGTACGTAATCAACTCGTCTAAGCTCAGGTAAGAACATATCACAGTATGGAAAAACTGTGTGCCCTCAGTCACGCAAAAGACCAAAAATGTTGTTAGCATTTGGCCTCTCCCAGTATATTTCTATGGCTCCAAACGGGGTGAAGTTAGAAGCGACCATGCTCTTCCACGGGCACAAAGACCAGACAGGTACGTATCAACTCGTCTAAGCTCAGGTAAGAACATATCTCAGTATGGAAAAACGGTGGCCTGTTCCTTTAAGCATTATTGGCTCTAACAGGTCAAACTAAAAACTTTATTAACCCCATCGTGAGCTAAACTATGTCTGTGACCCGAGATAAAAGAGATGTACAGCCGGTCCTGCTGTGGCGCGGGTCGACACTCGCTCGGCCGTAATTGCGTTAACGCGACCCAAACAAAAGCACGTGTTCACCCTCACCCTAAGTCTATGATTGACAGGCTCTGGAGCTCTGTGGAGGCTCGTAGCCGGTCCGCCTGCCCCGCAGGGGTTCCTTTTTGCCCTTTTAAGGAATAGGCTTCGTAGGAGGAGAGTGAACTGCCATGTTAATTTCATAGACCACATGGGATCGTTACTATAAATGGGGCTGAATGGGACCCGCTGATCTCTATTATTTAGATCCATGGATCAGGCCCATGTTGAACCACACCGGCCCACAATAAAAACAACATTTTCCATCGAAATATAGAGTCAATGATGTAATAATAGATGTAATTGCAAAACTCATCTTAACCCATCTGGCCTGTTTTATACCTCTCCGTTGGCATACTTTCTTGAGAAATGGGCCTCTCGGATATAACATTACTCATGGCCCTACATCATATTTGCCAAAATAAGTGAAGAGAGTTTATTGTAACTCTCTTCAGGACCCAGACAACCTCAGACCTCTCTTTTCAGACAAATGTATGCAAAGTGCATGTTGGGAGTTTTTCTTCAGGATTTGTTGGATATTGATTGAATCCAATCTTTGTTCCTCCCATATGATGGTCCCTGTGCCACTGGCTGTGCCCGAAGGACGATCGATCCCCACTGTTGGACTAAAGTGCATCTTATAAAGTTCATCTTATAAAAACTTAATCATAGATGGCCTTATGATCTCAGCCCTGACCAGTACATACAACTGTTATGTCCTTTCACCCTCAAGTCATAACAATCATTATCAGCATTAAAGTAGATTCAAACGGGCATTCAGTTTACATTTCTGGCAAAATCATGACATTGCTCAACATTTTCACTGTTGAAAATATCAAAATTATGGTCTAGAGGCTAAAACTATTAAGCCGCAGTTTAGGCTGAAATTGACACATTTTATTTGCTCAAAAGTTGCCCGCTGTTTCCACTGTTTGATGAAATGTTTGCAAATCTTAAATAAAATATGCTGCGATTTCCCCCCCCCCCCCCCCCCCCCCGGTGTTTGTGGCATTAAAATATTGTCTTTGGGCATTAAAAAGCAGTACATTTGGCTGGCTTCTGCCTGTATAAACCTGTCTTCGGTCATCTTCATCCCCATCAAAAACCCTGCGCACGTGATGCAAATGTCGTCACTTTCGAAACCTTCATCTACGCCGTTTATTACTCCACACAAATAAACGGCGGCGCGCTGTCATATTTACGCTGGCGTTCTGCTGACGTCAAAAAGAGCGTTTTATGTCCATGTTGGCGTGGCGTGTCTGGCGCGGGAGGCCGGTTGTTGATGGATGACCGAAGCCCGACGTGAATATGAGAGGCGTAAATAAAACACACGGGCAGTCCGTGGATCCACACGGCACCCTTGGCCTTTTGTTTTAGAAGGCGCGGCGTGCATACGACGGCTGATTTACGCGCCGCGGCTAAACTCATTTTGGCCCGATGCAAGGACAGGAAAAGTTTAGCGGTAATGAGAAACCGCGGCGGCAAATCACGCGGGGATAAATCGGGTGTCAGCGGAAAGCGGGCTGGGACCAAGGTTGAACAACAAGCGGGTGGAATATAAATACAAACATAGATATAGGCACAAGGCTAAACAGCGTCACAATAACGGTCTAAAGAGGCGGGAGAGGGGCTTTTCTCCATTCCAAAGATGCTTTTATTTTATTATATTCTTCATTACAGTGACAACAGTACAGTGTTTCATCAGTTTGGCCCCATGGGTTGCTTTAATATGGAGGTAGAGGAAGTCACAACTTTATGGTCATAAAGTCTATCAGTGTGTACATGTTTGGATCTTAAATAGTCCCAACAGAAAATAAAATAAATCAATGTAAAAAATTGATTTCACTATGTTTTTGGAGGTTATGAATGAGGCAAGGATTCACTTATGGCATTATCGATTTTATTGATTAAAAAACGGGTCTAGGTAGATATTTCTCGCTAATTCCCTGACTTAGATTTCGGTTTAGCCTCTATCGCAGGTCTAATCTTAGCGCCACAGGTGAATGAAAGCCTCAACGCGCTCCACCCCATGGCGTCCACTGCTCCGCACGTGAGAACCCAGCACCCGGACCACAACCCGAGCTCGAAGTGCAGTAGCCGGCTCCGGACAAGCCGAGGGGCTAGATGTATCTGTGCGACGCTAGGATTTACCGTAGTAAATAATAAAGTGGTAAAGTAATTCTTCTTAAACTGAGCTCTCTGTTTACATTTAGGGCCTGGGTCTTGTTTCTTCTGTATTTTGCGTTCTAAATCTGCTTACGGAACTCATGAAAATTAAGTATCTCAAGCTAACTTAAAATGTGATGTACCTGGAAACTAAATGTGAACAAACTGAAAACTACAGTAATGTGTACCAACTAGTACAAACGAAACTTCGGACCAAAATGTCAACTAATGTATGAGAGGCGAAGAAACAGATACATAGAAATAAAATGTCAGGGGAACAGGCCTCTGTCCTGTTGGTGGAACCTGTGTGCCTTAAGCACATTTTCCAGTTATACTGGAGGCGTTGTCCGGGCTTTTAATTATTTAATTTAGAAAATACCACTACCACTCAATGATTGGGCTAGTGCTTGTGCCTCAGGGCAAGAAGGTTGATCCTTTCTGTGTGGAGTTTACATGTTCTCCCTGTGGTTTTGTAGAGTTCCTCTGGTTTCCCCTACCATAGTCCCCCCTCTGTGGTCGGACCCCCCTGAAAAAGAGATTCTAAATCTCAGTGGGAGTTTTCTGGTTAAATAAGGTGAAACAAAATGCATTTACAAATCCGTCAGGGGTTGTCACGACCGGCTCAATGAGGTGACCGGAACAGATGAGGAAGGTACCAAAAAGGGCCGTTAATGCCAACTTTTATTAATAGAATAACAATAAATCTGTACAAATGTACAAAAGGTGCAATGGTGGCTGGAGCAGGGCTGAGACACAAGCTGAGAGCAGAGAGCTGACCCCTAGCCAGTTGCAGGCAATCTTCTTAAACAGGCCAGGAAGGAGCCACCCCCAGCAGCTGAGAGGGAGGGGCGAGCCAGGAGAACACCTGTACACAAAGGAGAGGGAGGAGCAGCAGCAGCAGGAGCAATATTCCCTCCCCCACACACAACACAGGCCAGGGGCCGTCACAAGGGTCAAAATACAAAACAAAATATAAAAATTAATAACTTGAAATAGTTACCACACGCCTGGAAAAGTGAAGAGTCACCCTCAGGGTTTTATAAAGGAATATTGATCTAATGAAATAATACACACATTAGAAAATACCTGTGGCTCCAAAGATAAGATAAGATAATCCTTTAATGATCTCACAATGGAGAAATTCACTTGTTACATTCGGCACTTAATAAGATCACTCAGGGTGTGCAAAATAGACAGGAAATGTGCAAACAGTTAAGTAGTAAAAAAGAAAGAGGTATCTTATGTACAATGAGTAAAAGCAAAAATCCAAAGGGGCAGAAATATAAACAATAAGGAAATAAAGAATAAAATAAAAATATAATAAAATTAGAGCAGACTACAAAGAGAAGGATATCAAGGCATTGGCAGTGCAAAGTTTACAGTCCTAGTGTAGGTTGTCAATAAGTGAATAAGTGGGGTCTAGGTTTCCCTGGAGGACTTCCGAGGCAGCGAAAGGGAGAATGAACGGAACTTTACTTTAACTTTGATTTTAAAGTTCTTTTCATGGTTTTTAAATGTCTTAATGGTCTTGGTCCTTCTTATCTTTCAGAACTGCTTTTACCTTATGTGGCATAACGAGCAGTATCAAGGGGCCTTTTACTTAAACGTGTTAGCAGTGCAGACCCTTAACTTGTTGTTACAACGCCACCCTTGATTTTGTGGGTCAAGGGAACCCAAGAATGAACTAATCCCCACGCATTTAAGTCACACAGGTTCGTTAACGGATAGGGACAGAGACAGTAAAGTTATAAAAATATGTCATTTTATTTACTTAAGTTCGTATTATTTTTGTACTTGAGCAGGATTAAAACAGAGGGACATAACAAAACCGTCCCTCTTACATTGACCCCCCATAGTCCCCATAATCCAACTGAAATAAAGAAAAAAAGAAAAGTGGCAGACACATACCGAGTCGTTTGCATGTAGCATGCCACTATAACGTGCGCACAAACATGCCTCGACTGCACAGGAGACGCAACGGCCCGACACAGGAGCCACAGCCAGGAAGCTAAAAACAGTTAGCGGTGTTAGCTCGGTACGAGTATATCGAATGTTTAAAACGTCTAAAACTCACAGAGCATATGCAAGTAACTGTAGCAAATCACCGGGGCTTGACTCTGGAGAACGTTGACAACGCGTTTACTTCTTCAATAAACACAACATGCTACGGCTGAGCTCACAGCGGCCATCACTCTGCTCTGCTGTGACGTCAGAGGGGAGAGGTCAGGAGGGCCGAGCAAGAGAGAGGGAGCACCTTTTATAGGGTACGGGAGGAGGGCGCGACACCCGTTTATGAACCTTCACGGCCCCGTCGCTCCTCTGGCAGGCGTCTCAAAGTCTCAAAGTCAACAGAAAGACTCACGGCGAGGCGTCTTTCCAATATTATGGCCCTCGCCTCTGGAACGACCTGAGGAGGAGCTCAGGACCGCAGAGAACGTTCATGTCTTTAAGAGCAGACTCAAGACCCACCTTTTTTGCTTAGCTTTTAACTGATCTATTTATTTTGTCCTAATTATATGTTGTGTATTGTATATGTATATGTGTGTATGTATGTGTATGTATATGTATATATGTATATGTGTATGTGTGATGCAGGGCGTATTGTTTTAAATGTTAGTATGAAAAGCGCTTTATAAATCAAGTTTGATTGATTGATTGATTGATTGATTGATAGATTTACCGTCCCCATAGGGGAATTTGTCCTCTGCATTTGACCCATCCTTCCATGCTGCTGGGGCGACCCATAAGGAGCAGTGGAGAGCCATGGCACATAGGGACTATTTTCTGCTTTGGAGCCAGGCTAATGGTCACAATCTCCTTGGTTGGTTATGGTGGTCGGAGGGGCCTGCAGTTGTGCTTCTTTCTCCTTACCCCAAAGAATCTGTGGCAACATACAGTATGTTTCCTCCCTTTGAGTATGGAGTGAATGAAAAACTGTCCCTTGTGAAACCCTTGAGATGACTTGTCATGTGAAACATGCTGCACAAATATATATTTAAAGTTAGTGTTTCATCTTATTCTTTCAGTTTAAGTTGTATCCAAATTCCTCTTTCATGTTAAAATCCAGCAAACTGATATGATATTTTGTGAGAAATGGCAGATAGAGAGTTGACAGCAGCTGGGTGCCGTGCTAAAACAGTGATAAATGCCCTCTCTAGTGACTAATGCTGTTTCCTATCACTATAGCTCAGCGCTGTCTCCATCAGGGACTCATTTTCCAAAGCGCCATCAACATAATGACGTCTCTTTAGGGCCTAACCACATCCAAATCAGTCAGTAAACATCCCAAACGGGACGGGCGCACGTTTTTACACACAATTAACTGTTATCACTGAGGGCCGCGAGGATTAGCAGCCTCGTTACTGTCGCTGGCTAATCGCTGCTTGATTACAAACGTGGAGGAAAGAGGTTTGAGCTAAATTGTGCTTGAGTAAGAAATTGATGTCATTTTATCGAGGGTTATTGGGAAAACCTTGTTTTGAGAGATACCTCTGTGGATGGTTCTGGTCTGGACTGTTTGTAGATTGTGTAAAAGGGAGCATTTGTGGGGGGGAAAGGTCAACTGTGCATCTAATTATAGCCGCTCTCCCCTCCATAAAGGACATGTACTCCACCCGAATCACCCGCAAAGTCTTCAGAATCACCAGGGATCCTGGTGATCACACCAGTCTCTTCAAAGCAATGCCTTTAGGGAGGAGACTGTGAAATCTACGGCTAGGTCCAGTCGACTGAAGAACAGTTTTATCCACCAGGCCATCAGGAAGCTGAACTCCCTTCCCTGCACTTGCATCCCCCTCCCCCGCCCCACACCAAGGACTTGAGAGAAATGAACATTTCGATTCTTATGAATTGCCAATACAATCTTTTGAATTTAATTTTGAATAAATTTAATAGGATTTTTCCAAAAAATCCAATTTGAGCATTAAAAAGGACCATGTATTGTGTGACAGTGACTTAGAGGCCAGAGCTTGGCAGTAGCTTGTCGGAGCACATGTCTTTGCACAAACAAACTGAGTTTCTAGCAAACAGCATGGTTTAGCAGCTTCATGCCACCATGATGAACACACTTTGAGCACAAAAATGATCTAATATCGGGCTATGAGCTTTAAAAATGTGGAGAACAATTTTGGGTTTTATCTATGACAAAATATAACCCAGGAAGCACAAATCAGAGTGCTTCAAAAGTAGCAGAAACGACCAAGTTGAGATGTGAAGTACTACTTCAAGTATGTTTCTGACACTTGCATCCACACACCAAAAAAAAGGTCACACGCTCTAATATTTGGTTGGACTCTGATTACTGTACAGCAGTAGCCTGGTTTTACCATACCCTCGTACTCATTTCATTTCCTACAAGGGTCTGGATCTTCACAATTGAGCTCCATTATCAGGTGGGAGGGGTGAACTCCTTTGAAACGATTGGATCTGATTTTCGCTAGCGTTTGGTCATGACGTATGTAATGCACCCGTGTGAGTGAAGCAGCTATCATAACTCTATCATAACTCTATCATAACTCTATCATAACTCTTGGGAGCATTCCTTGCAAATTCCAAGGCTTCAATTTCAATTTCTGGATATTTGGGAGCCGAGCCAGAACGGATTGAAGAGCTTCCTTTACGTTCGTATCCGCCGCCATTGCCGAACTACAACCAGCAAATGCGGCGCAAATGCTTGACATCACCTACAACACCCGCCTCCCCCGCTCGCTGAATGGTAGGTTGAAATTCAACCGATGTAACGCGGCCACTGAGATCAGACCCAGATGTACATGTAGGGAAAAGATCATTTACGGATGGCTAAGGCCAGGCTAGTACAGCAGGCATTAACTCCATTGTTTCAATAAGCTTCTGCAATGTCATAAGATCCAGTGTTTCATTCACTTTTCATCGAGAGTGTGACCACTACACAAAGCCTTCTTCAGCACATCCCAAAGATTCTCAGTGGGGTTAAGATCTGGACCCTGTGGCGGACAATCCATCTCATGCTCCTGGAACCACTCTTTCACTATGTGAGCCCGATGGACCCTGGCATTGTCCTCTTGGACTATGCCGTGCCTTCAGGGAAGAAGGAATCATTGACGGTATAATCTGGACCTTCAGGATGTTCAGGTCATCAGCTGGTCTCATTCTTTGGGCACATAGCATTGCTGAACCTAGACCTGACCAACTGCAGCAACTCCAGATAAGAACAGTTACTGTAGCTACATCCAGGTGGTGACTTCTCTTTGGTCAGGCAGTCTGACTGTAGCCAAAATGCATTGATGTAACTCCGATCTATAACAGTCTGAACGACACAGATCCGATGTTTTCAAATGCGACCCCAGGTCTATATGTTGTCATTGTGGATTCTCATCTTTGAGCCATGAATTGATGATGGAAATGGGCAGTTAGGATTCATTTTTGGACCGAGATGAATGTAAAGATTGTACTTTCAGTTACATTTATTATGCAAGCACAGCTCCTGTCTACTTGAATAACACTGCCCTTACCCAAGCTCATAAATCATGTCTCAGTCATCCTCTTCTCCCACAATGATGACTTTCATCAACAAACTACCAAACATTATCGAAAAATAAGCGTCTGGTCTGCACAGGAAAAGAAGCGATCCAAGTTTTAAAGCTCGTCCAACCGTCCCTAACTACTTCCCCCTGATGTGCGCTCGTCTTAGCCCACGGAGCGTGCCTGAATCTGGGCTTGGCTTCAGCGGCGCGGGCCTGTGAAGACACTGCCAGGGAAGGATGTGGTCCATTACAGCAGAAGAAGACCGCCACTCTCCAACTCATTATGAAGCAGCCAAAGCAAACAGCGCTCCCTGCCATCTCCAGAACGCGCTCCAAAACCAGATAATGCTTCACAGGGAGAGGAGGCGTGGATTCGTCAGAGACATTTCCGCTCTTCAGTAATTGAACTTTGGAGACAACATGGGATTCTGTCACGTCCATTTTAGACGTTGGTCTTCAGATGCAACAATTTACTTGGCTTCAGATGAACTGGTGGCCGCTCACAACTAAGAAAGTGTGGTTCCAGAAGTAGATTTCTCACTCTTTTGCCTCTCAAAATTTCTTCTTCAGGTATGGTCAGCAGTTACCACAGCTGATGAGCCTTTAAAGTCTTATTTGAATATATCGAAATGTTTATGGGAAAAATTAATAAATGGGAATTTTACCTGACTCTATCAGATTTGCCTTGGCGGGCAGGCCTGTTAACATCCCCTATTTTATGATACCAAACCTTCAATTTTCTTAAACCATGGGCTTGGCCAGTGTTTTGTACAATGTATTTTGTATGTATTTATTCATTATTCATTTTCACAGCAATTGATTTCTAAGCTTATTCCAATCAGTTAGCATCACCTAAATATTGTTTTGCCAATGGCCTCCTCGACAATTGCACTGCAAATGACAGATTTTTTGTCAATCTGGTGGTGAATTAGTTTTTCCTCCCAGCAATGGCAGAACTCCTTAGTTTGTCTTAGTTCCTCAGAACTAAAACAAAATAAACATACCTCATTGGCCGCTTGGACTCCAAGGAAATAAAAGGTAAATCTTATCACACTTGAGGTGGGTGCCGGTGGCATTATTTTGCTCTGTGTGCCACGCCAATACTGTCCCCACAGCAATGTAATTAAAACGGAACCAAACAACAAGTTCCTCTCTGGTTTACATGCTTTCAATGAGGAAAATAGAATTGCAAAACAATTATTTATTGGGAAGTACTATTCATTTACTTGCTGCACTGTATTTATATGAATTCTTTGCCTTTTTAAAGGTGCACTATGCAACTTTTATGTACAAAAGTTGATATTACCGTGTATTTGACCTTCCAGTGACCTGTGGCTGTATAACCACTAGAAAGCCTGCCGTATAACCACCACAAAGTGGGCAAAGATACGTATCACTCATTTGCACAGTGTTATTTTTGTGCTTTCTGTCTGTTTAGACACCAGCATAAACGTCACAACAAGCTATTTCCTCCCCTGAAAACAAGGAGAGTACAGGCTCATCCCTCCCTCTTTCTCTGTCTCTACCGACAGACCGACGGTTCCCTCGTGCGCAATTGTGCTATTGCGCACAGCTCCGGTGTTGTCTGTGCACAAAATAAAACCCGACCTGCGAAAAGCTGATAATGATAGAGCCTTATTAACAGTCTTCATGGCCCTGGAAAAGTTGCGTACGTCTCACGGTCAGCTCAGCGTCTCCCTGGACACTTTCCCCGCTGAAGTCCACGGGAAAAAACGCGTAGACTGATCGAAGTGTGTGCTTTACAGACACTGGAGCTATCGCTTGAAAGAGAAAACCATGCTTGCAACTTGACTGCCACCGGGTCGGAGTCACCAATACACACTAATGGAATCACGAAGAAGAAGCTAACAGGCTAACAGGCAAAGCTAACTGTGGGCTAGCGCCACTTAAACAGTATTTACAGCCAAGTTTGAGTGAAAAAAATTATTTCCATTGTATAACTGGATGTACAACACCTCTCTCTCCCTTCACCTTTTCTGTCCGCGTAGTATTTACTCTCCAAGACATTTAATACGTTAAAAACATCGTAACTTGCTAAGACACCTGCAGTTGCGCTTATGGCCTCTAGGGGCAAGAGTTACTTAGTACTGCTTTAATAGTATGTGACGGGCACATTTTTTCAGCGCATATACAGTAATTGGTCATCCCCGCGCCTGCTAAATATACATTATACCCACTAGAAAATTGAAGACTACTGTACACCACTGGTTAGCATAGCACCTTTACACCTTTACTACTCCCGATGACCTGTAGGACGCTCTAGGATCAATTGTTTGTTAGGTTTTTACTCCTGATTGAACCGTATCCTAAAACTGAAATAAAATGGATCCTGAAGCATCAAAGTGGCCACCAGGATGGAAAGCGAAGGCGTCAAGCGAACCACCCATACAGCCGTTGGGTCACTGGAAGGTCAAATATGGACTCATATTAACTTTTTTTTTACATATAAAATTACATAGTGCAGCTTTAAACAGCAATTTAAATTATTAAATCGAAAATTCAAAGCTGCCTTTGACTGCAGCTACAGGTATGTTGTTACTTTATTATGTACTGTACTGTATACATTAAAAAAGCCCACAGCCTATATCAATATGTCTCTCTCCCTTTGGGTTAGAGGCCCGGTCTTGACCAAAAAGTCTTGGGCCATTTTTTTCCTGCCAGTCCAGTCCTGCGGAGATGTGTAGCTGACTCTTCCTGCACTGCTGATTCATTCTCTTATGCAGTGGCTGTTTAGTTTCATTTCATTGCATGGATGGCGCTACGTTGTTTGGCTTGTGACTGGAGTATTGTCACACGGATGTACACATTTATGTCTCAAGGTCTTTACTGACTTATAATAAAACCGATTTTTTAATTTTTGTTACTTAAAATTCCACTGCAGTTTTACACCAAAAACACTACATATGACCAAACACAGAAAACAAAGTTCCATTGACTCACCTAGAAAAAAAAAAGTTAATGACCCAACGCGTACGTCAAACCCGTTCTTGTGATCATGCTCACTTATTACCCATAACCCCATTTGTTTGTGCTTACTTTACAACCCAAACGTCCCTTTATCCCCCCGTCTCCATAAATCCCCGCCTCGTTCCCCTATATCCGCGATCCATCTCTGTCCGCGGTGCTTACCTACCTTTTGCATCATCCGTTCCTGTTCTCCCGTCTGCGTTTCCTCACAGTGAGACGTCACCCGCGCTAAATCGCTGGCCGCAGCAGAGCTAAGGCCATTCGTCTTGCGGTTTTGGGACAGGGAGATTTGTCTAGCGGGCCGTCCAAAGTCAACACAACGGAGTTCTAAATACTCGGAGCGGGTTTTCCTGAAGATTAATGTAAGAGAGGTGGGAGGAGGAAGGAGCGCTGGATATAAAAAGGTTTGATACAGTAATTTTAAGGACAAGTGCAGGGAAGGGAATGGGGGTTTGTGGCTATATTTAGTCGAGTACTTTACAATAGATGGTACGTCGTAGCAAACGCTGCGCACCGCGACGTCAAAGTGCCCTCTGCTTGTACTGACCTCGGATGGAATCGAAGATGATGTATGGGTACTTATTCTGAGCAAAATTGTTTTGAAGTATCAGAGCTATCAATTGGTTAATCTTTCCTCTGTGAGTACCAGTGTTGCCACAGATTACTTGAAAAAGTAATATATTACTGATTACTGAAAAGTAACTTCATTACGTTACTGATTACTTGAGTTTAAAAGTAACTAAGTTAGGTTACAAGTTACTTTATTAGTTACATTCAGCTGCAGCCGACAACATCTCCACTGTCTCAACACACTAATGCAGGGGTGTCCAAACTTTTATATTGGGGGGCCACATACTGAAGCGTACACGGATTGAAGGGCCATAGATCGGTGGTTAGTGCCGCGAAACCTTCGACTAGCAGGGGTTTAAATTGTGCCCCACACCTTTATTTATGCTTAAAACATTCATGCCAACTCTGTCTCACAATAACATGTTAGTTGCTACTTAGAATTGTGTAGAATTACTACATTTCAAATAAAAGGACCATCTCTGATGATGTGTACCGATTCAGCAAGAAGGCCGAGGGCCACCAAAAATTGGTCTGAGGGCCGCATTTGACCCCCGGGCCGCACTTTGGACACCCCTGCACTAATGACAAACCCTTTTATCAACACTCAGTTTATTGGAAGTGTATTTTAACAGTAACATCATCAAAGCTGTGGCAGACTCAGAAAGTGATGCATTTCCATCTCTCTCCCCGACCAGTGTTAGTGTTTTTAAACTGAAAACATGACTCGTCACATTATGTTACGTCACTCGCCGAGATGCAAAAAGAAATGTATTTTTTCCAAAGGAAATGACAAAATAGTAACTCACAGTGATTTGGAAAAGTAACTTAAATCTGATTACTTGTTTGGAAATAGTAACGCGTTAGATTACTAGTTATTGAAAAAAGTAATCTGATTACAGTAATCCGTTACGATGTCATTAGTTACTGGCATCACTGGTGAGTACATTTGCCTCAATTTGTTTTTTTAAAAACTTTTTCCTACCTACTTGATAAATTACTTGCGTCTCAACTTTTTACTTTAGAATCAGTATTAAGTTAAATTACTCTAGTACTGTAGTGTTCAGCATACAAATGAGGAGAAAATGGTGAAAGACTGTTGTGGCGCGGAGGGAGCTGCGCAGGAGGAATGAGGAGGAGCTGACCAGTGCAGGACACCACGCTCTGAAACAGGGACAAACCCAGGAGGCGCTGCACCGTTTCAGAGAGTCAGAGACTGAAGGCAGACAGCCAGGTTTCCTCCGGGTGCTACGGTTTCCATACATCCAAAACATGCGGATAACTCAAGAGCTAACAGATTCTTTTTATTTTTATTATTAACATTTTATTGATTTTGACAAAGAAACAAGCACGAAAGACTAGACATCAGACCGGACATACATCAAGGACAAAAAGACATGGGAGACATACAAAACACCATACACAATAAAACAGAGACAAAAAACAAAAACAAAAAAACAAACAGAGCAAAACAAAACAAGGGGTTCACAAGACATCACCATAAGGGGGGGGGGGGACCTCCAAAACTGAAGACAAGTACAGAAGATACAGCTTACAGCTATACAACACATATAAATGACGTTCCAGACATTGCATTATTTACCCTTTTGAAGTCCTTGTATATGCTGTTACAAAGTTGCTCAAAATCCAAATTTAAATCGCCATTGTAGTCAATAATTTGTTCCATAGCCAGTAGATCCATACATTCTTGTAACCATTTTTCTATAGCAAAACAGTTTAATTTATGTTTTTTTCCAGTTAATCATTATCATTCTTTTTGCGGCAATAAAACCCAAATTAGCTACTTTATAGTTTTGTTTGTTTGTCAGTTGAGCATCTCTGTGCCCCACTAAACAGGCAGCTGGGCAAAGGGGCAGGTTGACGTTCAAGAACTTGGATATTGCTATTTGCGTCCAAAAATTATAAATCTTAGAACAGTACCAATATGGATTAATGTTCCCCTTTGACCGCAACCTCCCCAGCATAAATCAATAACATGCGGGTCTATTAGTTTGAGTTTGGCTGGTGTTACATAAGCTCTATGCAGTGTTTTAAATTGTATCATCTTAAGTCTTACTGATTTAGAGATTTTCGTTATATTCCGCCAGATTAGTTTCCATTCTGACATGGATATTATTTGGCCTACATCCTGTTCCCACTGTGATTGTGTACGTATATTAACCGTACAATCGGAGTAATTGAGCAATTTATACAGACCAGAAACAGTCCCTTTATTAACAGTCAACTCTTTAAATTTATCATCAATTTCACTATCATAATTAAAACATTCTTTAGGTAATTTGGAGCAGATTGAAGCTATTTGGGCATATTGCAGAAAGGCCTTTGTACATAGGCTATATTTACTAGCCAGCTTCTCGAAGGGCAACAATGAGCCTTTATGAATAATATCGGAGATGTGTAGTATATTATGTTCTTTCCACACCCTATTTGTCAAAGGATTCCCTGTCGCTGTAATAGCCATATTATGCCATATCGGGCAAGATGCAAATACCATTTTTGTAATACTAATTTTTTGATGCATCTTCTTTATAGTTTTACAAGTCAATCGCATAATAGGGTTATCCAGTTTGGCAGGTAGGTATGGGTGATACCATAGTGCTGATAATGAAAAGGCTACATTATTCTCATTCAATAGTTCCTCCAGCCAATCCCAACTTCCTTCCTCCCGTACCTCCTTGTAACCCCAAATCAGACCATATATCTAATGTTGAATGCAATATAATAATTAAAAATATCTGGGATACCGAGACCTCCCTGGTCTCTTTGCAAAGATAGTTTCTTTAAACTTATCTTGGGTTTTTTGTCTTTCCATAAAAAGGAACCAAACATTTTCTTAACATCATCAAACCAAGACATTGGTATATTAAGAGGCACAGAGGAGATAAGTGAAAGGATTCTTGGGAGAATATTCATCTTGAGTACTTCAGCTCTGCCCCACAGTGATAATGGCAAGGCTGACCATCTCTTGAGATCTTCTTTTATAGTATTAGTTAATGGTTGTTTCTATCCATAATTGTATTACTTGGTAGCCCAATTGTTATCCCCAAATATTTCATTCCCTCAGTTTTCCAAACAAAGGGTGCTGTGCCCAGGTCTTTTTTATATGTGTAGTAATTTAGTGGTATTGCCTCACTCTTGTTCCAGTTAACCTTATACCCTGACAATTTACCAATATTGTCAATAATTTGAAGCATTCTAGGTATGGATGGTATTGGTTTGGAGAGCGTCAATAAGATGTCATCCGCATACATGCTTCATTTAAAATTATGGTTACCAACTGTTATTCCTTCTATTTCTTTGTCCATTCTGATCATGCAGGCTAAGGGTTCCAGAGCAAGAGTGAATAAGATTGGGGACAACGGGCAGCCTTGTCTCGTGGAGCGAAAGAGCTGAAAAGGTGTAGAGGTTATATTATTTGTCTTTACTGATGAAACTGGATCTTGGTATATTGCTTTAACCCACTGCAGACAGCTTGGTCCAAGACCATATTGTGACAAGGCGTAAATAAATACAGCCATTCTATTCGGTCAAAAGCTTTTTCAGCATCCAGTGACATTGCGATCACTGGGTGCTGAAGAGAGCCTGCCTTATGCATTCATTGGAAAAATCTTCTCATATTGCTAGACATCAGACGTCCGGGTATAAACCCGACTTGATCTAAGTTGACTAAAAGGGGAATGATTTTCTCTAAGCGGTTTGCCAAAATCTTGGCAAATAATTTATAGTTGCTATTGAGCAAACTTAAGGGTCTATAATTGTTCACTTGTCTGGTCTTTACCTGGTTTAGGGATTATTGATATAATTGCAGTTCTCATTGTTGGAGGCATAGATTGTTTTTGTATTATATTATTATATAGGGTAGATAAAAACTGAGCCAATTCCTTGGAGGAACACAATTCTGCTGTATAACCGTCTTCTCCAGGAGTCTTACCATTAGATAGACATTTTTATAGTTTTAAGGACTTCTTTTATTGAAATAGGAGCTTCAATTTGTTTGCTTTCTTCTTTCTCCAGAGATGGTAATGAGAGGTTTCTGAAAAAATTCTCCATCTGTTTTTTCCCCACATTATATTCTGATTGGTAAAGGACCGAATAATAGCCCTTAAAAGTATTGTTGATTGCATTATGATCTGTCACTGTTATCCCATTTTCATCTCTTATTGCACTGATTGTATTTTGTTGTTCCTTCTTTTTTAATTGGTATGCCAACATCTTACTAGCCTTTTCACCACTTTCATAGTATACCTTTTTTAATTTATATTGCATAAAGGAAAACTCTTCATGTATCCTTTTTGTACTTCTACTCTTGCTAGCTTCACCTCATCCTTGGATGGGTCAATCATGTGTTTTATTTCTAATTCTTTCAATGTTTTCAATATTTCTTCTTTCCTTTTGTTACGTTCCTTTTTTTGTAGGAGGCATAACTGATAATCCAACCTCGACACGTTGCTTTGAAGGCCTCCCAAATAGTTTGGGTTGAAACTTCTGGAGTCATATTGTGTTCGAAGAAAGATTTTATGTTCTGGATCATTACTTTGAGAAATTCACTATCTTTTAGTAAAGCATTATTAAAACTCCAACGCTTGTATTTTGTAATTGGTGAGGTTGGATGATAAGTTACTGCGATAGGAGCATGGTCGGAAATTAGAATATTGTGTATTGTCACATTAGATATATTTTCCACTAATTTATTTTGGACCAGGATGTAGTCTATTCTAGAATATGAGTTATGTGTTTTAGAGTCAAAGGAATATTGTCTATCATCAGGATTTTTCGCCAGACATCCACTAACCCATGAGTATCTAACAATTCAGCAAATGCTCTAGAAGATGCTTTATCTGCAGGTAATGGATGACTGGAGCGATCTAAAGAGGCATTACACACAGAATTGAAATCTCCACCAATAATATGTAAGGTGTCTGTATAAGAGCTAATAGGTTCGATTTGATTATTCTTTAAACCCACGCGTGTTCAAACTGAAGCGCTTCCTGCACAGCAGCTCCTACCGGGAGTGCCGCCGTGTTTAGAGCTGGCCTATCTGCACAGACTGCCTCAGCCAACTTTTGAGGAGGTTGGTTTAGTGCTGCTTTAGACCTTCTATGGCCTGGTTTTTACCCTGGCGTAGTCCTGTGTGTATTAGAAATTGCTGCTTGGTGCTGCAAAAGTCTGGCCTTTCATACAAATACTGGACATAAATCCCAGTGACATTGGAATGGTCATAGCTTCAAGGCTGCCTAAAATAGCAGATAAGTTTTTTTAGAAAAGCATTGACCTGAGCAGGACCGTCGCAGGGGGGGTGCGAGGCCCTGTGCGAACTTGAAATGCGAGGCCCTGCTCTGACACTTGTCATTCATTACCAGAGGTTCCACTAGACTTTTATCCCCCCAGACCAGAGCCCTATTCGCGCGGGATTAGAAATTACCCTAGGACATCAGGTAGTTTTTATGTGCATTCGCACGGGATCAGCAATGTCAGTAATTCACATTTTTTGCGGAAATGATGGATGGATAATGAACACTGAATGATGACAACAAGCCTTGTATTCATCCGTGATGCGAGCGCTAACTCTCAGGTTTGTTTATGAGCGTTAGCAAGAAAAGCTATTTCTTACCGCAGGGCGCACGCTACGACGAACGACATCAGCGTCAGGTCTGTGGGATTCAGCTGTTCTCATAAAACAGAAGTTTCCTTTCTCCTTTAATGCGTTCGCTCTGAAACAACCTCCTCCGTCTAAACTTTGCACCAAACGGATGAATCAAAACTTTCCCCAGAGTCTCCATGTTGACCTGTCTAACGTTGCCATGACAACGGCGCTGTACTTCCGGTTCATCTCTGCAACTTTGTAGTTTTTCTCTTTTACACTTTTTAGCTTAAATGTGGACAAAATCGATGTTGCTCAGCCCCATATGTCTTCGCGTCTGTCTCCAGTGTAGCATCGGAGCGTGCACACACACACATACACACACACACACACACGCAGGGCTTGGAGCAGGTGTCTGACGGCGGGTCTCGGGCTAGTATCAAAGGTAAGCTCTTGTGAATCTTTTTGTAGGCTGTATAAATACAGGCAAAATGAGTGGGGTGATTTAGCTCGTGAACTATTTTAACCAATGCTTTCTGCACAATGAGTCTGGGGGAAAAAAACAAAAAAACAGCAGGATTGCGAGGCCCTCTAGTGGCGCGAGGCCCTGTGCGGTTGCACAGTTCGCATAGCCCTTGCAACGGTACTGGACCTGAGGCATTCACACCTTCACAGCTGGACAAGCTCAGATGGAAGTATAGTCCGAGGTCTTCTTGCAGTTCTTTGACCTCGTGGTTTACCAAAGAAGTGTTGAAAAAGGTGAACAGTGGTCCCTCACTATAACGCAGTCTCGCTGTTTCCTTGATTCTTTTTTGTATAATTTTGCATGCTTTTTTATAGCGTATGAACACGCATTGTGTTCATGCGTCCTGATTGGCTAAAGCCCAACGCACATCGCGCGTCAAAGCACACCATTTTAACCATCCTGCAGAGGCACAGACGGGTCTCTGGCCTGGGACAAACCGTAAACTTTGTTGGGAGGGACAAGAGAAGCAGCGGAGACAGAGAAACCCTCCCAGGGCCTATTAAACTCCTGTCTGTACGTGGCTCTTTTTTGCAGGTTAACAGCGAGTTGGCGACACTCTCTCTCTTGCAACAGCGAGAGTGTGAACTAGTGAGAAATATGAGAAAATGTTAATGCCTGTCTGAGAAAAGTGTATAACGTGTGTGGTAAGGGGTTTTACAGCCTTAAAACAGCCATATATAATTGTTAAAAATAAAGCTGACTACTTCGCGGATTTCGCCTGTTGCTGGTTATTTTTAGAACTTAACCCCCGCGATAAACGAAGGACCACTGTATAATTATACAGTGAAAATGTATACATACATTTTCCAATAGTTCAAAGAAAGAGGAAGCAGCTGGTATGGCCTTGCATGTGTGGTATAAACGTTATTTACCCAGTAGGAGCGGGTTTTCCTGGGCTTCCCCTCTCAGTACGCAGCTACCTATTTGAAGTGGTGGGCCGTGAACTTTCTTGTTGTGCTGTGTTTTACCTCGGATAGTCGGATTTCTGGTGGCGATGTTGGAAGCATCCGTCATCCTTTGCCTCCGTTTGTCCACATAGTCCTGGTAGGGGCCGGGACTGTCTGTCCACCTGGTCACTGACGAACATAAGATCCAGCCTACCAAACAGCAAGAAAAATGGAGAGTAGCCCGTGGACTTGTTAACAGTACAGTTGTAGGCATGTAAGACTATGGGAAGGTGGCTTTTCCAGTCTGTTTTCTGTTCCTCACTTAGTGTTCTTGGCGTAAATAGAAGTGTTCAGTCAAATCTTTCTGTCTGTCCGTTCCCTTGCGGGTGATAAGGGGTTGTATGTGACCCTTTAAAGCAAGACATTTCTTTCAGGTGGTGTCGCAGTCTGTTTTCAAACTCTCTCCCTACTGTAAATCGTGACGTCATTTCTCAAGAAAGCCAAATCTAAGGCAAAAGTCATTCAACAGTCTGTCTGCCACAGTCTATGCTGCTTTGTTAGCAGTTGCATAGGCCTGAGCAAAGCGGGTATAGTGGTCCATGACTACAAGAATATAACCACCTTTACATTGCTCGAGATACAAAAAGTCATTAGACACAATCTGGAATGGGTGAATCTTCCATCCATCCATCCATCCATCTTCTTCCACTTGTCCATTGCCGGGTCGTGGGGCAGCTGTTGGAGCTGTGGGTCCACAGAAGGACGGCCTCATGGTTCTAACCGGGCCTGTTGGTCTCTCATAAGGGGCTTCTGAACCGCTCTTTGTCTGACCCGTCACCTAGGACCTGTTTGCCATGGGAGACCCTACCAGGGGCACCAAGCCCCCGACAACAGAGCTCCAGGATCATTCGGGTGCTCAAACCCCTCCACCACGTTAAGGTGACGGTTCCAGGAGGGGTGAGTGAATCTTACTTTTCTTTAAACACTCACAAACATTTATGACAAAATGCTCAATGTCCATTTTGGGCCAATAGAAACGGTCTCGAAATGATGTTTATTGTCCTTTCTGAGCCCAAGTGACCCATCTGTTTGGGCAGTTCCTTTAGGTCAAGAGGGTGGTACACTGCTGGGAGAACCAGTTGTTTTTTGTGTCGAGTTTGAGTTTGTTGAGTGATCGTGAGGTTACTCCACCCGCTGGCAAGTCCCTTGAACTCAGGGCTCTCATTTTGGAGTTTTTGTGCAGCGAGTTTCTTTCTTTGTTTTATGTAACTGTACATTTGACCTATTACAGGGTCTCGTCTCTGGGCTGCACAGATCTCCTCTCAGGGCAAAGGTTGAATAGTGTCCAAAAGTCTACCTGCTGATAGAGCATCAAATGAATGTGGGAAGCTGCTCGGTTTGCTGCACCAGGGCGCTCTGCTGTGTGGCTGCTACAACATCCAGACTGACTGACTGTGTACTGCAGCTCATAACGTTCTCAAAGTCCATGGGCATTCTGGATAAGCCATCTGCATCTGCTTTAGTTTGCCTGATCTGTATGTGATGGTACTGAATGATAAAGCTACTCTAAGATGTACAGTTACTTCTAAAAGTTTCTCCTGGGGTTCACCCTTTCACTTGATTTTATGTCCACAGAGTAATGTGTATGCGCCCAGTGTGTTTCTATGACGCAGCTCGTGCACAGGCAGCGGCAGCGTTATAGGAGACAGATTGTAATCGGACGGCTGTGACTGTACATAAAACAAACACCCCCAAGGCCTCTGCGGTCCGCTTGGAGACATGACGCATGGACACGGCCTCAGCTTTAGCACCCATGGCCCTGTGCATCAGAGGAGATGGATGGGTCCTTACAGTATCCACGCTTTGTTCTCCTGACTCAGTGAGACAAGTTTGTTCCTGTTTCTATTAGATGTGTTGTATGGATGCATCTGTTCGACGGGGCAGTGCTCCCACCTCCAGCTGCTCCCACACACATTACATGGAAGCTCTCGTCCTGCTTTGTATCTTATAGCAGCTCTTCCCAAGGTCTGGAGTGCTGTGGACCCCGTACTGATCCGACAATCCCAATGATAATAGATCACTCTATTCAAAAGAATTTGTCATGTTTTAAAGCGTAGAATTACATATCAAATCAGCTACAAACACTGATTTATATCAATTTTAGTTGTTGAATTGGATTAAAATTGAATTGCAAAGTTTGTTTGACAGTAAAATAGTTTTTGGCTTTACACAGTGTTCGTCCCTCAGGCAAGGCAAGGCAAGTTTATTTGTAGAGCACAATTCATACACAAGGCAATTCAAAGTTCTTCACAGTTGCATACAATTAAGGAACGTTAAGGAAAAGCAAACTGAAAAAGTGTCTGTGCTGTTAAAATAAAGTATGATTAATTTTGATTAATATTTTCAGTCGGAAACCTTATATCATTAATTAATCGGAATTAATCAAAAAAAGTCGAGTCCTACAATACCTTTGGTGTCCCCCACGGGGCCCTGGAGCACACTTTGGGAACCCCTGTCTTACAGCAATAAATAGGCTACTGCTCTACAAAGGAACAGAGCAGTATCTGTGTGTTTTGTAAAAATTGAGATAAGAAACAGGCTTCATGTCGTCTATCAGATTTGATGGCAAAGTTTTATGGCTTAAAGGAACAGGCCACCGTTTTTCTATACTGAGATAATGTTCTTACCTGAGCTTAGACGAGTTGATACGTACCTGTCTGGTCTTTGTGCCCGTGGAAGAGCTTGGTCACTTCCAACTTCACCCCCGTTTGGAGCCATAGGAATATGATGGGAGAGGTCAAACGCTAAAAAACATCTTAGTTGGAGTTGTGTTTTGGGCCGTTCGTGATTGTCTCAGTAATCTTTGAATGTTTCTTAGTTTCTGTTAGAAGAGCGACGACGCCCTAAGTCTCTGTTTGTGAGTTTTCGTTGCCAGTGCCGATTACCAATGAAACTCTCAGGAAAAATCCACTCTGACACCCCTGCGGTAAACCGACACCATCTCCATACCCTCTGAAAAGCCAAACTAAGACCCTTCTATGGTCGTGACATCAGTGGCCTGTGGGCTTGAGTTTTACAAGCAGAGGTCCAGGAGCGGGCACATCTCGGTGTCCGCTGCAGTCCGGTGATTAAAGCCGGGACGCAGGCGGGACAGGGAGGTGATTTAGTGACCTGTCAGCCATGTTCAGAAAGAGGGACAAGTTCACGGCGCACCGGGGGGGCTCATAGCGACGGCCGAAACAGGGAGCGAGACCGAGGAGAGAGAGGGGGGGGAGGTCAGACGTTCAAGAGGTCTCGTGGCCCATACGGAGGTCATTGTTAGGTTGATGTATTTAGCGTTAAGGACTAAAAAACATACTAATGTAATTGGCTCGTCCCGTGACCTATTCATTTCCTATGGACCTTAGCTTGGACTCTTTTGTGTGAATGTGTATTTGAAGGATTGGACACAGAGTTGGTTGATGATCACTGACTGATCTCAGACCTGACTGTGACTTCACCGTCTCCATGGAGATGTTGACTAAAGGCAGCCAAATATGAGATGTAAATAGGTTAGGTCCTCACCCAAATCCATTCTTTGATTACTAACTGCAAAAATAGACTTTTCATTTGGAGCATGTTTTGTATTGGTATAGCAACTGTCTAAAATGTCATGCAGTTTTCCTTTCAGTATTGCTAATGTTATGACTATTTAGTCTGATGCTTTTATGTGTGGCATAATGTAATAGACACTTTATTAATCCCCAGAAGGGAAATGTAGGGGTTCAGCAAGACATGGGTTCAGGTCCATGCACAATACACAATGTGATTGTAACTCTCTGTTCTTCGGTGTCAGCAAGTCCGTAACCTCTCTGTTCCAATTAGTATAAAATGATGCTGCTAGGCTGCTAACAAGATGTAGTAAATGCTGCCGTAATTCCACCTGTTCTGGCGGATCTGTACTGGCTGCCTGTTGGGCACAGGATTTATTTCAAAGTGTTAGTGCTCACTCACTGGCTCCAGAACAACTTAAAGGAACAGGCCACAGTTTGTCCATACAGAGATCTGTTCTTACCTGAGCTTAGACGAGTTGATACGTACCTGTCTGGTCTTAACTTGGAAGAGCTTGGTCGCTTCTAACTTCACCCTGTTTGGAGCTATAGGAATATGCTGGGAGAGGCCAAATGCTAACAACATCTTTGGTCATTTTGCGAAACTGAGGGCACGCACAAAGACCAGACAGGTACACATCAACTCGTCTAAGCTCAGGTAAGAACATATCTCAGTATGGAAAAAGGGTGGCCTGTTTCTTTAAAGATCTGGACTCTGTAGTGTCCAATCTATCTCTTATGCACAAAAAATACATGAATTTGAACTGTAACAACATGAAACTTCCTTTAATTCTGTCCCTGGACCAACAGCATCAAAACTTGGATCTAAAGACTACTTTCGATACTTTCATTTTTCGATACCAGACTGGTATCGTCTAACAGTACCCAGCCCTACCTGGGACGGTTCGATTCTACAGCCTTTCAGTGTCACACTGTTTGGAGTTTGAAAAGGTGAAGAAAAAATAACAATGTGGTCCCAAAACCCGGTCACGTAATAACTGTGCACGCCCGTCTCGCTACACGGTCCTTCCCAGTGCGCTCACTTGGGACCGTGACCGATTTAACAGACTCCTCCTGGATTTATCCTCCCGTTTGCCCCCTCCTCCTCCCTTTCGGCCTCAACGTCTTCTTCTTTTTTTTTTGCTTCCCCGGATGCCTTCAAGTACCCCCTGCCCCGTAAACGACACATCCTGACCGGCCCGGCGGCTTCCCTCTGTTGTGTTTGATAGCCGTCCCATCCTAGGATACACCGTCACCCCGCCTACGCTCTTGGCCCTTGGCTCACCCTTCCCTATCCCGGGTTCAGGGTCGGGACAGCAGACTTCCAGCGAACACTCAGGGGCCGGTAGAGTGGCATTTAAAAGTAAACCCCCCCCCCTTCCTCCGAAATAGGGAAGGAACACTAAAGCGGGATGATATTCCTGAGAAGTTTCCATGTTTACAAGATGTGGGATTTAAGGGGCGGGCACCGTGACGAGATACTGTTCAAATACTGTAAGTGTCAAATAAAGATAAGAGGGATTTTTGGAGTTTTACGGCGAAGAAACAGATGAGAGTAACATCGGGGTGAATGTAAGGTTTTATCATTCTGTGGAGATAGAAGTGTAATTATGGAGTGTCCTGTAAAGTCAGTCAAAGCAAGAAAATACCTCCTCCAAAAGAAATCCCAGCGGCTAGCCCCGGAGCAGACCCCAAACGAAGATTCGGGGAGACAAAATCGAAGTCAGATCAGTTTGAGGGAGCGGGCGAGATGGGCGACCCCGACGACAATCCAGGAGACGCCGGGTACGTTTCTAAAAGAGGCTGCCTAAAGAGATATGCTACTCCTGTCAATGATGTGTGTCCCACATTACACAAAATAAAATGGAACAAAATGGATCACACCAACAAGAAGTCTGAGAAATGCCTGAAAGCACAATGAAAAAGTATAAAGTTAAAATGAGAAGCTATAAAATATTGTCTTCTGTTGGTTTTTTCAGTTGTTGAATGTGTTTCATGCAATTGCGAACCTGACCAGCATGTTTTTGGAGGTCGGGCAAACCGTGCAGCACCCCTTAGGTTTGTCCCTGTTTCAGAGCGTGGTGTCCTGCACTGGTCCTTCTTCTTCCCGCCGTGCAGCTCCCTCCTCTCCGCAACAAGTCTTTCACCATCTTCTCCTCGTTTGTCCCTTTTACGTTTCCTGTAGCGCCTCTTGTGGCACCTCCACTGTGCTGCGGGTGTGGGGGGGGGCTCTTGGTGCCTCTTCAGTGTTTCAGAAAAAGAAATGTGTTGGTCTCAAATGTCTTTAGCTCAGCAGCTAGCTGTTTTGTTTACTTCTCAAAAGCTGTTTTCTTCAGGACCATTATGGACTCTGTCGTACGAACATCACAAAACACTAGGGATGTAACGATTCACTCAAGCCCCGATTCGATTCGATTTCCAATTTTAAGTTCCCGATTTCAATTTTTTTTTCAATTTTTTTTTTCAACCTTTTTTTAAGAAAAGAATATGACTCATTCATACCAATGTTTCTTTTGTTTTAACATCTGCATTTTTGTCCTTGTAACAAACTGCAACTGTCAAGTACTGTAAGAGAACGTAACATTTTTACAAGACATGAAAATGAACTATAATTTTTTTACATGTTTTCAGCATAAATACGATGTGTAGCAAAGCAAACATTTTGAGATTATATGTATTTTACCAAACCTTTTTTTTTTTTTTACATTTTTAACATAATACTACCATTTAGAACTAATTTTACAGTGCAGTTTTTTTCACCCTTGAACGCCTCACAGCCTCCTGTGCAGCCTTTGTAAACATAAGGAGGGAAAAGACATGACAGCTCCCTGTAGGTATTGGATTAATTGACAAGCGGACATTTGATGAGGATTTCAGCAGAATCAGAGCAGGTTGGTCAGAGGTTTGCCACTTTACGATCTTTGGTAAACTTCTGTCAAAATGCTAAACTCTGCGTTAATCTCGTAGTTGCATCTGCTGCTTCAATGCCTACATGTGTTTGTGTTTACATGGTGTGGCGTGTGTTGGGGGTGAGGCGGGGGAGTTGTGGAGCTTGTCTTGAGAAAAAGTTAACGTCGTTAGAAACAACGAGCTATGTTCCGGTCTATTTCGGTCGCGCAAAATGGAGTAGCTGAGGGTGGCTTTAAAATCGATTCTTTTATTTTTCACATCAATTATTTTCACATTTATTTTTCACATGATCGATTTTAAATCGATTTTCGATGAATCGTTACATCCCTACAAAACACGTCTTATTAAGTGACGACACTGTACACACAGAAGAATTCACCACAACAACAAAAAAGGTCACACGCTCTAATGTTTGGTCGCACGGCCATCGTCTCTGGCATCATTTCCTTGAATTTCCTCTCAGTTTCCTGCGGATTTCTTAAGTCCACTTGTGTCCACTTCAGACCCACTCCGTCTATAGGTGCTTCCGAGTGGCATAGCATTCGAGAGCATTCTGTCCCTGCTACTGGACTAAACAAAAAACTGAAACGACCAGGCGCTCTGCTCCAAGCTGTTGGATTTTATTATTCTCGTGTTGACATTATGACTTCAGTCAAGTAGCTCAACATGTAAAAAGGTTGGAGACCCCTGGATTACAATACTTAGTTAATACAAGTGCTTTGTGTGTGCTCAGACACAGGAGTGTGCTTAGTCAAAACATATGAATTCATGGTTAGTGCACTAATTATTATTTTTTGATTAATCCTGAGTTAAAGCTTTAACTTTGACAGCCTTCGTTTGTGGACAAGAAAGTTCCATATTCAGCTAAAACAGCTAAAATAAAATATGCAGTAGTTTTACTTCCTGATCCTTCATGTGATCTCCAAATGTCACAGCCACTGGGGAAGATTCAGAGATCACTCAAAGATGCGCTAGCGGCTGGAAACACAACGAATTTGGGGAAGCAGCAAAAAGATGTGTTTATAAAAAAAGCTTCAAAAACATTACAGGAAGAAAGCTTCAGAACTAACTAACTAAATGTAGGATAAAAATAGAAACAATTATAACTCTTCTTGAGTCTACATCCTGGACCAACTTGTCGTCAGAATCGTTAAAGTCCCATGGATTCTGCCCCAAAAACTCTCAAATTTAAGCGTCTAATGACACTAACTCACTAGACTACAAAAAGCCGACTTTTAATACTATTCCAACACATATCATTACATGATTCATGGTTACAGATTACAGTTTGTTTATTCATTGGTCCAGGTTTGCAGCTGTTGGGCGGTCTTAGCTTTGCCAACCATATTTAGTGAAAAATAATGATTGTATGATGTCGGGACACGTTTAACAGCAGTGGATTAAAGTGATCATGCCCTGTGCTGATGACCTTCCACACACGTTCCTCCTTTGTCAGTCTCTCTGGAGCTGGTGAATTGACCCTATATAGCGCAGATTCTCAACACATCTACCACTTAATAACATCACAGGCATTTATTTCTTTATTTACTTTCTGCACGCTAACTCAATCCAAAGAGTTGGCACAATACGAGCACATGTTGCTGCTGGGCTACCAACACAAACAGCCTGAAGTCTCCTCACCGGGATAACGAATGCACTCTGCTTATGGCCCCGTGATGGCTTCATTTTTCACCAGGATTAACTCACTAATTTTGACTCCTCCTCAGCCCGCGTCAGTAAGTCATAAGCGCGCGCCGCTGCGGTGGTGGTGATATATGGGCCGGCCGGATGATGTCAGCGGGAAAACTCTTTCAATAATTGCCATGATTGATAATGTGGACCGCCGTGCACCTCCCCTCTTCATCTATCAGTCTGCTCTCAAAACGCTCCTGTCTGGACGGTGATGCATGCACTCTGCACGCTGTACGGAGTCAACAGGAGCTGCTGCTTTCCAAGTCGCCAACTGGACTGGGCAGTTTGAGCGGAGGATGTACAGCACAGTGGTGGTCCCTTGATTTCATTAGTTCAGATGCTACTGGTCAAATATTGCTCCAGCAAAAGTAAAAGTTGCTCAGTCAAATGCTTACGTGAATGGAAGTACTTATTTTCAAACTTTTGCTATAGATTACTGATATAAATATGATATATTTTATGCATCAAAATGGACAAAATTGCCTTTATTTTCAGCAACTTTCCTCTCTCTTAGTACTGTGGAGTATTTTGCCTTATTCTGCAGTGTCTGTGTTCCTCATTGTTTTACTGGATACTTGTGTACGTCTTTGCTGTGTTTTTGTGACGTTCAGCAGATTTTTTACTGCAGAGTCTGTAGCCATGAAGGACCCAGTTTTTAAAAAAGTAAACAAACAGCTAGCTTATGAGCGACCTCCAAAAACATGCTGGTCTGGCTGGCCCACAGTGACGGTGCACTCAGTCATTATTAATTCTGCTGATAATGTATTGCACAAAAGATTGAGATTTCCGTCTCTCATTGAATCCATCCTAAGTGCAGGGTTTGCAGTGGGAGTGAGGGGGAAAACCAGGTGAGGGGAAGGGTTAACTACTGACATCTACTGACAATAATAATTCAAAAGGACAGAGCTGAAGGCAGCTTAAAGTCTTAGACTCAAAGGAACAGGCCGCCGTTTTTCTATACTGAGATATGTTCTTACCTGAACTTAGATGAGTTGATACGTACCTGTCTGGTGTTTGTGCCCGTGGAAGAGCTTGGTCGCTTCTAACTTCACCCCCGTTTGGAGCTATAGGAATAGACTGGGAGAGGCCACATGCTAACAACATCTTTGTTTTTTTTGCTTGACTGAGCGCACGCACAAAGACCAGACAGGTACGCGTCAACTCGTCTAAGCTCAGGCAAGAACATATCTCAGTATGAAAAAATGGTGGCCTGTTCCTTTAACAATAGTTTAAGATTTTTAATTTGGATTTTTCAACACCTAATCGCTATTCTGATTCATTGAGCTTTGAAGCCCCAAAATTAAGGTGAAATTCGTATTAAAGAAACTAGATGCCAGTTGGTCATTTTATGCTCACTACTGCCACCCCAGGTCTTATGTGTAACTGCAGTCTCTATATTAAGCTCGTGCATGACGGCACTTCGGACCCGAAGTAACACCTTTGTGAGTGACAGTGCAGGATTTTAGAGGCAGTTGTGGTGAACAGGTCTGGGCTCATTCTACACATTAGGACATGGCTGGAACATGTAGGGGGAGGAAAATACTTAGTTTTAACATTTTTAAACTCTGCATAGTCCCTTTAAGTAAAACAA
The DNA here is from genome assembly GCA_007210695.1 of Neogobius melanostomus. Lineage (NCBI taxonomy): Eukaryota > Metazoa > Chordata > Actinopteri > Gobiiformes > Gobiidae > Neogobius > Neogobius melanostomus. Next base: position 1,737,840 of record VHKM01000278.1, on the reverse strand, counting down.
AATATTTGCATTTCTATGCATGCAAGGAAACATATATCTGTCATATTTATATAAATAACTACCAACATGACGGTTTGAGACCTTTGCCTGCGATGGTGAATCTGTACGACGCTCACGCAGCAAATCCAACTGTTTTGTAATCGAAACATGACGAATGCCCCGTCTCCCTCATAAAACCCCTTTGTCCAGCGCCTTCCCAACCCGCCAACGTGCATTTCCTCCGCACATGTGAGAGGAAACGGTTTTACTGCTGCGGCCGCTACGTCCCGTTTGTATTTACAGAAGACTCCGAGCGCACTTAGAGGCAGGATATCTGACCGGGCTCGCTTTTCCACGTCCCTTTCCCTGCCGTCGCCCGTTACCGCGGTTACCGGTCTAAACATTCAAAACAATGAAATGCTCCCCTTTTGATGTTTTATGTCGGGATTTCAGGACGGCCTTGAAACGCGACGCGGCCGGGGCCAGTAAACGGATCACTTTCGCCAATGTTTGGGGGCCGAGCAAACAGAGACATTCGGGCCACATCAGTCCAACGTGCTGCGGTCAGGACGTGGGAACGAGGAGTGCAGGCATGTTGTCAAGAAAGCCAATGATATTTCAAAACGTTCAGTGTGGATATCTATTGGCTACAAGGTATTTTATACATGGACTTTATAAGAAGGGTGGGGGAAGTTAGGACACCTCTTTAGCAATGTTTGTGGGAATGCCACTTCTGCAAAAACAGGCCCTTTGCATGGTATTTTAAACTTTATCTGTGCACAACTGGAGGCAGCAGAAGGAGGGAAGGGGAGAGTTCAGCTTCCTGACAGCCTGGATGAAGCTGTTCTTCAGTCAGTAGGATACGGCTTGGGTTCAGGGACTGTGGTCTTTTTCCTAATAGCACGAGACTTTTCAGGAAAGTGATGTGTAAATTGTGTAAGACCAGGTGAATATGGAAGAGTGCTTGTGCAGGTCGATGTGCCTAGGACAGAGGTGGGCAAACTATGGCCCGAGGGCCAAATCCGGCCCACGAGATAATTTAATCCAGCCCCTGACTTGTAGAGTCAGGGGCTGAGTGTCAAAAAAAAGTAAGTCTCTAGCCCATTCCTGTGGGGAGTTATGATTTTTTAAGGAAATAACCAGTGTGCTTATTCCAGCCACTAGGGGGCAACTTAAATTTAGAAAAATTAAAGAATTGTACACGTGTCCAGCAGAGGGCACTGACATAATAAGAGATAGGATATAAACACAATGGTCAGTCTGCCCCAGGGCAACTGTGGCTACAATAGTAGCTTACCACCACAGAGTGTGGAGTGAATGAATAATGACTACTTTGAGAACAATTAAGCCGTTATTATCATTTATTACAGTCCTGTCGGTCTTTGACCAAATCAGCACTAATAGCACTAAAATCACAGCTCATTATTATTCATTTATTGGAAAAAAAAATCACCGGAAGCTGGATTTCGGCCCACGACCCAAATGAGTTTGACACCCCTGGTTTAAAGGGTGAACAATATCAATATTTTCACTGACATGAAGAAAATTACTACATAACTGCTGCAATTTGTGTCATTAAACTCAAATTGAGAGTTGTACTTGTTTGAAAGGCTCCAAACTGGTCCGGCCCTCCTGGCGAGTTCGAAAATGCATCAAAAGGTTTGCCCATACCTGGCCTAGGAGGACTGTGTAAGTTGGTGTAATGTCAATGAGTAACTTTGTAATGCCCGATTACGTTGTGAGCTGGTTGTAGTATCTCCCTCTGACATAACCCTGTCTGCTCTGCTCTCTGTGTCTGCAGGGCCCAGTCCAGGTTATTGTTATTGAGCCAAAACAGTCTACAGCCGGACACACATTACATGTCCAATTTTATTCTCCCTGCACTGGCTCCCCATCCAATTTCAAATGGATTTTGCATTAGGGAGCAGATGCCTCACATATCTTTTTCAAACAACTAATGTGTTGGAGAGGTCGTGCGTAATGCTCGTAATAACGCATTTGCCCGAAGCAGGCCGAGTTGCTGAAACACTGCACCTGTAAATAAATGTCACTTTTTGCAAGATAGACAGTGTGCGGGAGATTCTTTTCTTCTAAAATGTTTGTTTTACTCTAAAGCCTTTGTTGAATATTTATATATGTTTTTGTCATAATAGGCTTTAATACTTACAGTGAGGAAAATAAGTATTTGAACACCCTGCTATTTTGCAAGTTCTCCCACTTAGAAATCATGGAGGGGTCTGAAATTGTCATCGTAGGTGCATGTCCACTGTGAGAGACATAATCTAAAAAAAAATAATCCAGAAATCACAATGTATGATTTTGTAACTATTTATTTGTATGATACAGCTGCAAATAAGTATTTGAACACCTGAGAAAATCAATGTTAATATTTGGTACAGTAGCCTTTGTTTGCAATTACAGAGGTCAAACGTTTCCTGTAGTTTTTCACCAGGTTTGCACACACTGCAGGAGGGATTTTGGCCCACTCCTCCACACAGATCTTCTCTAGATCAGTCAGGTTTCTGGGCTGTCGCTGAGAAACACGGAGTTTGAGCTCCCTCCAAAGATTCTCTATTGGGTTTAGGTCTGGAGACTGGCTAGGCCACGCCAGAACCTTGATATGCTTCTTACAGAGCCACTCCTTGGTTATCCTGGCTGTGTGCTTCGGGTCATTGTCATGTTGGAAGACCCAGCCTCGACCCATCTTCAATGCTCTAACTGAGGGAAGGAGGTTGTTCCCCAAAATCTCGCAATACATGGCCCCGGTCATCCTCTCCTTAATACAGTGCAGTCGCCCTGTCCCATGTGCAGAAAAACACCCCCAAAGCATGATGCTACCACCCCCATGCTTCACAGTAGGGATGGTGTTCTTGGGATGGTACTCATCATTCTTCTTCCTCCAAACACGTTTAGTGGAATTATGACCAAAACGTTCCATTTTGGTCTCATCTGACCACATGACTTTCTCCCATGACTCCTCTGGATCATCCAAATGGTCATTGGCAAACTTAAGACGGGCCTTGACATGTGCTGGTTTAAGCAGGGGAACCTTCCGTGCCATGCATGATTTCAAACCATGACGTCTTAGTGTATTACCAACAGTAACTTATGTCTCTCACAGTGGACATGCACCTACGATGACAATTTCAGACCCCTCCATGATTTCTAAGTGGGAGAACTTGCAAAATAGCAGGGTGTTCAAATACTTATTTTCCTCACTGTATATATGAAACTGTGTTGATGTAATCTCTGCTTTGAGGTTCCCCATTTTATTATTGTTGTCCTTACTCTTGGAATCCACTGGGGGGCAGTGTGTTATAATGCGGAGTAAGATGGCGCAGCAGAAGAAGCATTCCAAGAGCACTGATTGGTTCTTCGATAAGGAGACGCCTCCTTGCTGTGTTTATAAAAGGCCCAAGCACGGGGCCGCTCGTTCTCTCTTCGCTCCATCCCTCGCTGGCCACTGATCATCACCATGTAGCCTTCTGCATAGCTTTTGTTTTAGATTGTAATGTTAGGGAATAAATAATGATTTTGATTTTAATAGAACGAGCCTCCGTATTCTTTTTCATCCATTTTTGAACACAACACCTTGCATCGTCAAGCTCCCAAATATCGACAGGACTAAAGGTGGATTTCAATAGGACCAGACCAGTTCAGTTCACTTGAGACCGGTTCATTTAGGGAGGGGCAGCCCCCGCAAGTTTGTGTTTCAAGTGCCTTTAGGGTAAAGGGTCTGGGCCGTTATGGGAGTGGCCAAGGACATTTATATGCATGTGACAACAACCACAGCCTGATATCACTGTGCTTTAGTCCTGCATCAAAACACCTTTGTATATGCAAAATTTGGCCATTGTATTGAACAGCGATAAGAAAATTCATATGCAAATGTTTTCCTAAACTAATTTATAAAATAGACTTTCATATAGCCTGCCCATCTCTGACAGGCCACTAGTGTCAATCCATACAGAAGTGAAAGTAAAATCAGCTGTGCCATGTGCGTGTATGTTAACTTTCAGTTTTAGACATGGAAACACTCACAGCAAGAATTGGATCTATTTTCATATTATTTGTCGGCACCTTTCGGATGTAGCTGTTTCTTCCACGCCTATACCAGCACCAGTAAGGCTTTATTTGATTTCTTCATTTGAGCAGTTTGAGCGCCAGGAGAACAGCTATTGAGAAAAAAAGAAAAGAAAACACAACCATGCCCAAAACGATTATTTTCTCGACATTGAATAAAAAATTAAAAATGGAGACACGAGGCCTCGCACCTGTCATTTAGGCGATAAGAAAGAATGTATGGGAAAACTTGATGGAATTTTATTGAATGTTTTCACATCAAACTCAGGCCTGTAGGCTATGAGTAGAGATGGCCTAAGTCATGACAGAGCCTGGTTTAAATTTGTGACGACAAAGCTAACTTTGAATATGCATGCCGACTATTGCCTCTCAAAGGCCTGACCAATCAGAGACCTCTCTGGTTCCCCTTTGCCCCCAAACCGGTCTATTTGGCAAACCGCTCCAGACCCCATGGCTGAAGTGGTCTGGGACTGGAGTGGTTTGGACCCCCCTTTGGGACTCCTCCAATCACACTCTTCGGTCCTCGGGCCAGAACCTTGTCTTTTTCAAGCTGTTGCTCCTAAATTATGGAATGACCTTCCTCTGTCCCTACATGTGGCAGACTCTGGTGATTCTTTTAAAAAACCGTAGAAGACATTTCCATTCAGCTTAAAGTTAAGGCTTGTGTTTGCCTTTATTTTACTTGTGTACTTTTGTTGTTCATTCTCTCTGTGAAGCACTTTGTTATTATATCTGAGAGCAACCTCCACTCAATGAGCAACCTCTGACCACTACAATGGTAGGAATTCACCGTTTCCTCCTCTCCGTTTTCTGTCTCACGCAAGGTGTTGAGTTGCTGAGATCTGGAGAAGATCACATCCCCATAACTTTTCACCACGTCCTTTCATTATATCAAAATATGCAGTTAGCTACCTCGGGTCTAGTGAAACATAAACATAACATCCCCAAAACAATTTTGCAATTTCTTTCAGTAAGACCCCTTTGGGCAAACCAAACACTGCGAGTCGCACCACCATCCTTGCATCCTGAAGTGGCCACGCGCTCCTTTTTCCCTCTAACGGCCGGAGCTGCGTAGCCTGGCTAGCGCCAGACTAAAATCACAAGTGATATTTAGTCTGGGGACCACCAATTCATTTTCTCGTAGGAGAGGTGTGGTTTACGATTGTTCATAGCCGTTTATTGGGCGCTACGAATGTCTCTCATGCGTCTGCACATAGCCATAGCCAATCGTATCATGGTATCAGATGACGTATGATGTACCTGCTGTAAACTTTTGAGCTAAACTATTTAGAACACGTTCTAAAGCTTGATCGAAAGATGGCATCGCGTCTGCTGCTGTCATGTTGGATCCGTAAATATTTTTTTATTTTTTTTATCCCTAAACAAACTACAAGCTTTATGCCAAATAGCGCGTCATCGTCTTACCGTCCCTCCTCGTTCTGTGATTGGTGCCCAAATCCATGGAAAAATGTCGGCCATGGTCCCCAGGCTGTTCGAAAAGTTCGAAAAGATTCGAGCGCACACAGCAGTCTGGCGTTAGCCAGGCTAGGAGCTGCGGTGAAATTTACGACAAGGAGACATGCACAATTAGCGAAAGAGAAACAAGCCGTGCCCGGGGCGAGGCGCGCGGAGATTTACGGCGCGGGGTGAGACGCTCTTTTTGAAATTGGCAGTGCGATTAGTGCTGATGCCCGTGCGGTCCAGAGGAGGACAATGTCAGGAGTACGCAGGTGTCGGTGTAAAGTGCACCGCTCATTAGCTATATATCTATATTTAGCATAATGCAGCCGCGGCGTGCTCTGACTGGCAGCTTCACAATGGGCTGTCAGGTGTTAACAGTAGCCAGTGTGATTTATATGTCAGAGGGAGATATGGTATGTGGATGGAACAGCATACAGGGAGAGCTGTAATATTGATTTCAGTGACTATAAACACGAGCTAAGTTTTTGAGCATCTATACTTCACTTGAGTTGTATTTCTGTTGGGAACTTTTATTGTTTTCCTACTGCAGTGATCTGCTACTTTTTCAGATTTTAAATTGAAAAACTATACTGTACTGTGTAAGCCCCATATTGTTGATATATTTGATAGAAGGGAATAAGGTTTTGTTCGTAAAGGTAGCCTGTAAGATTGCAAAATGGGGATGGCCCATTAGTCCAATGTCTCATTATTACCAAAATGTCCCATTGAGTAGGGCTGCCATTAGTCTGACATCTCTTTACTGTAGTCTGACCCATTGGTCCAAAGGTCCAAACAAAAGTAGCGGCTTACAATCTGGAAATTACGGCTGTTTGAATATTGAAGTGGTTTATTCATAACAAAAATTTCATTCCTTTGTGTTGTGTTTAGTTGTGTTCTGTCTGTTGTCCTCTGACTCTTATGGTCTATATTGACCCGTCTAATGACCAATGGCTGCTCACTAGTTTTCAGAATGCATTGTGGGACATTTTGAGTGCACCGTTTTCTTCCGTGACAATCGGACACCACTGCAAAATGGCGTAACCACGATATAGTGCACTGTTTATAGGACAGGGGTAAGGGCAAACACCAGAACACAATCTTTGGCCCTCAAGATGATTCTGTGAAATATTACACAAATCAGAGAGTACTTTAACATTTTTTAGACTTAAAGTACTCTAAAAATACTGTCAGTTACTTCAAATCTTCTAAACAGAACACCCAGTTAGGTCAGATCTTATGCACCGCACCAGCATTTGTAGAAAGTGGTGCTTTACTTGGCCCTCGGTCTTTTTACAAAGAAGAAAATTGGCCCTGCACTCCTGGTTTAGGGAATAGTCTGAACATTCAGACGCAACCCCATTATGCAACATGAGGAGAGAAAGAAAAAAGATTTTAAAAGTAAACGCTCAAGCTCCCTCCACTGCTAAGACCGATGGTACTGTGACCTGCTCTATGGAGTTTGCATGCTCTAGAGCAGAGGTGGGCAAACTAAGGGCCGCGGGCCAAATGCGGCCCGCAAGATGATTTAATCCGGCCCTCTAGCCCATTCCTGTGCGGAGTTATGAATTTTTAAGGAAATGTGCTCATTCCAGCCACTAGGGGGCAACTTAAATTTAAAAAGAGGAAAGAATTTCACACGTGTCCAGTAGAGGGCACTGACATAATAAGAGATCAGGGTAACACATTATAGCCATGTGGTAAATGGTCAGTCTGCCCCAGGGCGGCTGTGGCTACAATAGTAACTTAACACCACAGGGTGTGGAGTGAATCAATAATGACTACAGTATAATGACTACAGTGTACTTTGAGAAACTTGTGACACAGGCTTGTAAAGCACAATACAAGTGTTAGCCGTTGTTATTATTATTTATTACAGTCCTGTCGGGCTTTTGACCAAATCAGCACCATTTTAAAATAGCAGCTCATTATTATTCATTTATTGAAAAAATATTTTCTCAATAGTATTTGCCTGTTTATATTATATGCGGCCCGCGACCCACTGGAAGCTGGATTTCGGCCCACGACCCAAATTAGTTCGACACCCTTGGTTTAAAGGGTGAACAATATTAATATTTTCGCTGACATGTAAAGGATACTACATAACTGCTGCAATTTGTTACACTTTTGTAATGTGTCATTACAGTCAAATTGAGAGTTGTACTTGTTTGAAATGCTCCAAACTGGTCCGGCCCTCCTGGTGAGTTCGAAACCCAATGTGGCCCTTGTGTAACACCTACGCTGTTAGGCAAAGGACTGTAGGGTATGGACCAGTTCTAGATTCGAAAGGAGTGGTGTGTAATCCAAAATGAGAGCCAAAGTCAATACGTTTAAATGGAAAAGCCGGCAATTTACTTTACATAGACAATAAAAAGGACAGACAAACATCAAACATTAATACTGGCACTTCTGTTAGTTACCCGTTACACCTTTATATTGTTTAACTTTTGAGATGAGTTCAATAAAAGGTATGTTTTACTTGTTTCACTTATTTCAACAAGTTTTGTTTTATGACCGGTCATTTAGTTACTTTGAGTGTTTTTAATTTAAACCTATTCTTAAATTACTTTAATTTAAGTTTAATCTTGGTTTCAGGTTTATATTATTCACTCTTTTCAATTTTCAAACACGTTTTGTCACTTTAAAAATGACACCATAGGTACCCTTTAAATACATAAATAAAACAGTTATCAAAAGGATCCAGTAAACAATTTGGCTTGCAAAGCAATAACAAAAAGAAAATGGTTTCTAATTGTCCAAAAACTTAGCAAAACTTAAATTGTGGATATGTTCTGAGTTCAATGTAGGCGCCCTTTAACGTGCGCTCAAATCCGTTGGAAAAACTCCACAAACGCTCCTCAAACCTTGGTCTGGGAGTCAGTGAGGTTCTTTGGTGGAATGCGGACCACGCGCGCCTCGCGAGACGCTGCCGTTGATCCTGAGAATGTTCCGTTGGGTGGCTCGCCTTGGTCTCGACTCGATCCTGGGTCCAAGAACTCGATCCAAGCCCAAGAACTGAGGTGTTCTCGGGGTGGGGATAAAACCTGGCCTGTGGAGCAGGCCAAACAAGGATCGCAATTAGCACAAATAAAATTACATTCAAATAAAAACACAAATCCATCCGCTTACAAGGCTGCGGAGGCACGTAACTTGAGAGAGAAACAAAAAAAGAGAGGCGACGATTTGTTTTTAGCTGAGCCGCTTACTGTTACTGGGAAATAAAGCTTCTTTCCACATAAAATGAACAAACCACCGTAAAAATAATCAACATTGTGACCAACAGAAATAAAAGTAGAAATGCAGAAAACGTTAAGTTACCGTTATCTGGTCCCTGCCGTCTCGGGCAAAAGCGTAACTGCCTCGTTTAACCGCAGCGACAAACGCTGCGTAAAAGAATACATTTATATTAACTTCAGCACCAAATGCTGGACAAGAGAAATAAAAATAAAAGAGCAAATATATTGTTACCGTTTCTTTGCTCTCTGCCGTCTCAAGCAAAAGCATCGGCCTCGTTTAACCGCAGGTGACAAACACTGTACAATAAATAAGTTTGCGTCAACTTCAGCTTCAAATGCTGAGCAACAAACAAAAACTTTCCAAATAAATAACTCACCGAGACTACTCTCAAAGGTTTCACGTCTCGTAGACACACTCTTCCCTCAACCCGGCAAGGCAAACGGTGTGTAAGATCACTTTTCGGTGTAGTTTGGGTCAGTTTTGTTCGTAACGGCTGCACTGCTCTGTTCGCCCGTGCGCTCTTTTTAGACTCCTGCCGCTGACTGAGCCTCAGCCAGGTGGGGAGGGGCATACGCTGAGAGCGTCTTGAATCAGTTATATTGATAACGGTTTACAATGTAACTTTTTATAATAACATTGTAAATCCCACTAATTATATATTTAATGTCACGTAGTTTTTTAACTGTTTTAAGCGAATATTTAATTAGGTTATTTATGAATATTTATAAGGTTATTTATTGTCAGGTTTTGTCCAGTTACACCAGTGTTTATTTGTAACGGGGGTTACATCCTCCCCTCCTTTTCCTATGTACGTCCTCGTACATGTTTCATACAGTTTCAACTTTAAACACTCTAGGGCCATTCAAGGATTCAGTAAATGCTATGGCTAGGCCCTGGAAGAGTGACTGGACCACAGAAACTAGTGGGTTGCCTAGTTCAGGATAAGTCAGTCTCTGAGCTGGTTCCCTACGTCTGGTTGAGCGTCTTAGGAAGTCAGAGTTACTGTCACAATGGTCAGTGACATCTGGGCACTGGTCTGTGTCAGCTGTGGTCTTGTTAGGAAAGTCAGGAATGTCTTTAGATTGGCTGTCCATTTCAGGGAAGTCATTGGTTGACACTGGTTCTTCAGGTAAGTTTTCTTTTCAGGGTAAGTATCGACTGTCTCTGTCTCTTTGTCATTTTCTTCAGGATTCTTTTCAGGTAAGATCTCATTCAGTGGATTTGTCTCATCAGGTAAGTTTGACTCATCAGGTAAGTTTGTCTCATCCGGTGTCTTTTGACATATTCTGTATTCAGAGAAAGCGTTTGGCATTTCTGAAGAACTTTGTTTGACATCATTTGCATGTTTGTCCGTATCAGGTGAGTATGAACTTTTGGTTTCCACTATCAGGTCTTGGTAGTCATAAAAGTAGCCAGAATCGGATTCTTCACAGTCTGATTCTTGTTCATGACTTTCTGTTTGTTGACGTGTTTTGGGTCGCTTGAGTTTGTCTTTTATTGGTTGTCCTGTTTCATTTGTGTTGGTGGAAAGGAAACCACATGGCAGTAATAAATCACGATGGAGGGTTCTTTGAGGACCTTCTTTTGCCTCAGGCTTTACAACATAAACAGGGAGGTTGTTCGACTGTTTCACTACAACATGGACTTCGGATTCCCACTTGTCGGCTAGCTTATGTTTGCCTCTTATGCGCACATTTCTAACAAGAACTCTATCTCCTTCTTTTAAGGTAGAGTCAACAATATGTTTGTCAAATCTTGCTTTGTTGCGACCTGCTGATTTCTTTGCCATTTCAGTTGCGATTTTGTAGCTGGATTCTAGGTGTGACTTAAGGTTGCGAACATACTCAGAGTGGGAACCTGACTGATGATGGACTGGCAGACCGAAGGCGAGGTCGACAGGGAGCCTTGGCTGTCGGCCAAACATAAGCTCATATGGGGTAAACCCTGTCACCTCGTTTTTAGTACAGTTATAAGCGTGTACTAAGGGTCGGACATAATCACGCCAGTGGGTCTTTTTGTGGTTCTCCAAAGTACCAAGCATGTTGAGAAGCGTTCTGTTGAAGCGTTCAACAGGGTTTCCCCTCGGGTGGTAAGGTGTAGTTCGAACCTTTTGAATGCCAGCTAGTAAACAGAGCTCTTTTATCGTGCGGGACTCGAAGTCCGGGCCCTGATCACTATGTAGTCTCTCAGGGAAACCGTAGTGTGAGATAAAGTTTTCCCAGAGGAATTTGGCAACTGTGCGCGCCTTTTGGTTTGGAGTGGGCAAAGCAAGCGCGTATTTAGTGAAATGGTCTGTTATCACTAATACATCTTTAGTATTGCTTGAATCTGGCTCTAATGTTAGAAAGTCGATGCACACTAGTTCAAGCGGTCGTGTGACAACGATATTCACAAGCGGCGCGGCTTTCTCTGGATGGACTTTACGGCGGGTGCAACGGTTGCAGGTTTTGACTTTAAGTTCTATGTCTGAGGCCATTTTGGGCCAATAGAATCGCTTTCTCACAAGATCCAGTGTTCTTTCGACACCCATGTGCCCCATGTCGTCGTGTAAGCTTTTTAGGACAAGGGGTCTTAACTCTTGGGGTAGCACGAGTTGGTATTGTGTTTGTGCTCCCTCTTGTCTTGTACGATAGAGGACTCCATCTTTGAGAATGAACTTGTTCCACTCCCTTAGCAACAAGCCAAGTTCGGGGAGTTCACTCTTTGCAGTTGGTGGGGGCTTTTCTCCCAATTCCATTTGGTTGATTATTTCTCGAATGCTTGTGTCATTGTTTTGTATTTCTTTCAGGTCTGATGTTGTGTAATGGGACATTACAGGTAAGCCACCAAGCTCCTCCTCCTCTTCAAAACTTTGGGGGATAGCTTGGGGATGATGAGCGAGAGACAGAACCAGAGAGCTATTGACTGTAGACTCAACTGGATTGTTCTCTGAAAGCTGATGGACAAAGTGTTTTTCGCAGATGGCTCGGATTGTGCTCTGGTCAACAAGGTCAAGGTCTGGATGGTCAGGTAGGTGTCTTTGTGTGAACTGTTGTATCCTTTCCAACTCCTTTTTGGACAGCATGTCGTCAGGCTCTGCACTGTGTGGACGTCTGGACAGACCATCTGCATCCTGATTTTGTTTTCCTGCCCTGTATTGCAGCTGGAAATCGAACGTGGACAGCGCCGCCAACCATCTGTAACTCGCGGCATCAAGTTTTGCAGTGGTAAGTATGTATGTTAACGGGTTGCTGTCCGTGATGACAAGAAATGAGCGGCCGTAAAGGTAATCTTGAAATTTTTCTGTGACTGCCCATTTAAGAGCAAGGAACTCTAACTTATGTGCAGGGTACTTTGTTTCACACTTTGACAACCCGCGACTTGCGTAGGAGATGACACGGTTTTGACCTTGTTGATTTTGGTACAGAGCGGCCCCTAATCCACGAGTGCTTGCATCTGTATGCAAGGTGTAAGAAAGTTTAGGGTCCGCGAACCCGAGCACTGGTGCTGTGGTCAGTTTCTGAATGATTGTGTCAAATGCTGTTTGACAATCCTCTGTCCATCGAGCTCCGAAGGGGTCTTTCGGGTTGTGGTACTGGGTTTTATCAACTTTGTTTGTTTTTTTCCAGTGAGGTGGGTATCCACCAGTGAGTTGGTTGAGAGGACGCATGATCTTTGAATAGTCCTTTATGAATCTACGGTAATAACCGGAAAATCCAAGAAAGGTCCTGAGTTCTTTCAAGTTGTTTGGTTTCGGCCAGGTTTTGAGTGACGAGATCTTATCGGGGTCTGTTTCAATGCCTTTTTCCGAAATGATGTGGCCAAGGTATTTTACAGAGCTCTGGAAAAAACTGCATTTTTCTGGTGAAAGTTTAAGGCCAAACTTCTTCAAACGACTGAGGACTCGCAAGAGGCGTTCTTCGTGCTCCTCCAGAGTTGAAGAGAACACAATGAGGTCATCAAGGAACACAAGGGCCTGTTTTAGATTGAGCTCCCCCATGCAGCGCTCCATGAGTCTCTGGAATGTGCTAGGGGCGTTTGTGATTCCTTGAGGCATTCTATTAAACTCGAAGAAACCTAGAGGGCAGACAAATGCAGTCTTTTGTTTATCAGCCTCCTCCATCTCAATCTGATAAAACCCTGACTTAAGGTCTAAGACTGAGAACCATTTCGATCCATTCAAAGCTGAAAAAGACTCTTCGAGGTTGGGTAAAGCGTAAGAATCTTTCACAGTCTGGAGGTTTAACTTTCTGTAGTCAATACATAATCTGACATCTCCATTCTTTTTTCGTACGACTACAATTGGGGATGAAAAGGAGATTCAGAGTCACGGATGACTTCGGCATCAAGGAGTTGCTGCAGGTGATTACGTACTGCCTCTAGATCTTGTGGATGTATTGGCCTTGCCCTGTGTTTGAAAGGAGTAGGGTCGCTGAGTGTGATGTGATGCTTGATCTTACTGGTGCGACCAAAGTCGAGCTCGTTTTGGGCAAATACCTCAGGCATAGAATTCAACTTTGAACGTATTCTTTCTTTCCACTCACTGGGGATTGAAGAGTCACCAAAATCGAATTGGAGATCTGAGTTTTCAAACTTTGGTTTAAGCGTTGGGTCATTGGCTGATCGAACACTTTGAATGGCGTGAATTTGTGCAATGACTGTCTTTGGAGTGAGTGTGATGGTGTGATTGGATTCGTTTTTCAAGATGACAGGTACACTGCGTGGGAGTTTGGATGGGAGGGTTGCTAACCCATCTTTAACAAGAAGGCCACCAGTTAAGTAGGTTGTTGTTGGTGCTTCGACTGTCACCCATTTTCCAGTTTCTGGTACTCTGCATGTTACTGATCCTTCCAGAACTTTTGTTTCTCCAGCTCCAATAGTTTCACAATCCATACTGTTTAGTCTGACTTCGCCCAAGTTTGAATCAGCTGTGCGTTTTTCCTCGCTGCAAGGGTTTTGAGAACGACTTTGTACCCATATGGAAGTGTGTGTTTCTCTTTGGGCTCTACAACTAGTCCATACTGCTCATACAGAATGTCCAAAGTATTTGTACCTATCAGCAGTGAAGGTGAGTTAGAACTCAGATTGGGAACAATCAAAGCGAGAGTTGGCACTTCAATGTCAGCACCCAAAGAACTCTTGGGAAAAGTGATGGCTATCTCGATAAAGCCAAGGTAAGGGACATTTTGGCCATTTGCACCTTCTACCTCTAACAGGTCATTCAAGCTGTGGACAGGTAAGTGAGACAGGTTCTCTTCGTAGAAAGACTGGGAGACTGTTGTTACCTGTGAGCCCGTATCTAATAAGCAACTGCACAGATGGTCATTGATAGCTATTTGAGCTGTACACTTTGCTCCAACTAAGCCTTTTGGAAGAGAGAGAGGCTTTTCAGTTTGAGCATGAAAGTTCAAAGCACGTTTCTTTTTCTTGGGACACCTTGTGTTTTGTTTAGCTCCACTTTGTCCCACAAATGGAGCTGGGTCTAGTTTAAAGAAGAATATTCTGGATCATTCACTTTGTCCCATGTCATTTGCTTTTCTCTTAGCTGCTTCTTTTTAAGAGCAACAAGATGAGAGTTTGGCTCATTCTCGCATTGGGGTTTGATATGCCCATCCTCTCCGCACTTAAAGCAATACCAGGGCTTTGGTCGATTGCTTGAGTGGATGTCCGGTCTTTGATCAGAGGACTGTGACTTTTGAGCTCTGGAGTTATCAAAAGGGACTTTATGTTTTGCAGAGCTGAAGACTCGTGGTTTGGCGTTGGGTATTTCAGCATCTTTTTTAGTTTTGAGAGACGCAAGATGCGATTGCAGATCAGCAATTTGCTTTTTGAGATTTTGAATTTCAGAATCGACTGCTTTTGGTCTGGGGCGTTCTGGACTTTGAGACTGGGCACCCTGATAGTGTGAGTAGACCTTTGGCTTTGTTGTATTTAGATGCTGTTTCATGCGTGACATTTTCGATGTGCGTCTTTTCTCTGCAGTACGGAGCATGAGCAGGAGATCAGCAAAAGTAGGTGGAGTTTGTTTCTTTTGCTCAAGCTGAAGCTCCGCAATCAAGTCATTGTCCCAACAGCCTCTTATGAACTGTTTCAAGAGCTGTTTATCAAGTTCACCAGCAGAGATACCTCCCCTTATGAATGTTGTGTTAAGCATGACTTGGAGTCTCTGAAGGTAAGATGAAGGTTCTTCACCATGATTTTGCATGGTGTTCAAGTATTTGGCGAAAAGGTCGTCACCATCTTCGACTGTACCAAAAGCAGAATCAAGGATTTGCAAGTATGTGACTGGAGGCGAATCGGCAGGTAAGTGTTTTACAAGATCAACTGCAGGTGAAGAGAGACTTTCCAAAAGCCTTCTGGACTTACTTGAGTCTGGTTGCTTGGCATCTTTAAGAAGAAGCTCAACACTTGAGCGCCAGCTTTCAAAGTCAACTTCATTGTTTGGACGGGGACAACGCCCAGAAAAGAGTCTCAACCTGAAGGGAGTGTTCATTTGTGAATGAATATCTTCAGTTCGGAGAATGTGCTCCACTATTACTTTTTGAAGCTCTGGTGGATTAACATCAGAGGTACTTAGAGTAGGAGTCTTTGTACTGATTGGGGTTTGTGAGCGATTCCCCACAGAGACTGGGATCGGTTGGTGGAAGTCACCAGATTGAAGGGCTCTGTGCACTGGATTGTCTGAGTCAGGGACTTGAACAGAGTCACCATGGTCACTTGGACTGTCATGTTCGTCCGTGTCAACAGCCCTAGTAATAGAGCTAAGCTCCTCTCTCAGTACGTCTGTGAAATCTTTACCTGTCTGTTTTGCAATGTCTCTCAGTTCAGCTAAGTAAGTCTGTGTAGCAGTCTTGCTAACTACAGGAGAGTAGACGGTGCTTAAAGTCTCGACAAGGTAAAGTATGTCAGGTTCATCTTTAGGTAAGAATTTGTAAGGTAGCAAGGGTGAAAGTGCCTGTACTGATGCACCTGAAGTGTACTCAACAATGTTCTGCTTGCCTACCTGTGGGCTTGTAGGGGCTATGGGCACAATCTGAAAAGACCCGTACTGTTTAAGAAAGTCAAAGAGCTCCTCATCAACTACAGTGCCAGTTATGCCAGTAATAATGAGTGAGTTTGGTATCTTAACATTACTCTGTCGCACGGCTTCCATATTGGCTGTTTTGAAAACAATACCTAGGCTCACAAGAGTGTACGGACCACTCCTGGCTGGCTCGCCAAGAATATGTAACACCTACGCTGTTAGGCAAAGGACTGTAGGGTATGGACCAGTTCTAGATTCGAAAGGAGTGGTGTGTAATCCAAAATGAGAGCCAAAGTCAATACGTTTAAATGGAAAAGCCGGCAATTTACTTTACATAGACAATAAAAAGGACAGACAAACATCAAACATTAATACTGGCACTTCTGTTAGTTACCCGTTACACCTTTATATTGTTTAACTTTTGAGATGAGTTCAATAAAAGGTATGTTTTACTTGTTTCACTTATTTCAACAAGTTTTGTTTTATGACCGGTCATTTAGTTACTTTGAGTGTTTTTAATTTAAACCTATTCTTAAATTACTTTAATTTAAGTTTAATCTTGGTTTCAGGTTTATATTATTCACTCTTTTCAATTTTCAAACACGTTTTGTCACTTTAAAATGACACCATAGGTACCCTTTAAATACATAAATAAAACAGTTATCAAAAGGATCCAGTAAACAATTTGGCTTGCAAAGCAATAACAAAAGAAAATGGTTTCTAATTGTCCAAAAACTTAGCAAAACTTAAATTGTGGATATGTTCTGAGTTCAATGTAGGCGCCCTTTAACGTGCGCTCAAATCCGTTGGAAAAACTCCACAAACGCTCCTCAAACCTTGGTCTGGGAGTCAGTGAGGTTCTTTGGTGGAATGCGGACCACGCGCGCCTCGCGAGACGCTGCCGTTGATCCTGAGAATGTTCCGTTGGGTGGCTCGCCTTGGTCTCGACTCGATCCTGGGTCCAAGAACTCGATCCAAGCCCAAGAACTGAGGTGTTCTCGGGGTGGGGATAAAACCTGGCCTGTGGAGCAGGCCAAACAAGGATCGCAATTAGCACAAAATAAAATTACATTCAAATAAAAACACAAATCCATCCGCTTACAAGGCTGCGGAGGCACGTAACTTGAGAGAGAAACAAAAAAGAGAGGCGACGATTTGTTTTTAGCTGAGCCGCTTACTGTTACTGGGAAATAAAGCTTCTTTCCACATAAAATGAACAAACCACCGTAAAAATAATCAACATTGTGACCAACAGAAATAAAAGTAGAAATGCAGAAAACGTTAAGTTACCGTTATCTGGTCCCTGCCGTCTCGGGCAAAAGCGTAACTGCCTCGTTTAACCGCAGCGACAAACGCTGCGTAAAAGAATACATTTATATTAACTTCAGCACCAAATGCTGGACAAGAGAAATAAAAATAAAAGAGCAAATATATTGTTACCGTTTCTTTGCTCTCTGCCGTCTCAAGCAAAAGCATCGGCCTCGTTTAACCGCAGGTGACAAACACTGTACAATAAATAAGTTTGCGTCAACTTCAGCTTCAAATGCTGAGCAACAAACAAAAACTTTCCAAATAAATAACTCACCGAGACTACTCTCAAAGGTTTCACGTCTCGTAGACACACTCTTCCCTCAACCCGGCAAGGCAAACGGTGTGTAAGATCACTTTTCGGTGTAGTTTGGGTCAGTTTTGTTCGTAACGGCTGCACTGCTCTGTTCGCCCGTGCGCTCTTTTTAGACTCCTGTCGCTGACTGAGCCTCGGCCAGGTGGGGGAGGGGCATACGCTGAGAGCGTCTTGAATCAGTTATATTGATAACGGTTTACAATGTAACTTTTTATAATAACATTGTAAATCCCACTAATTATATATTTAATGTCACGTAGTTTTTTAACTGTTTTAAGCGAATATTTAATTAGGTTATTTATGAATATTTATAAGGTTATTTATTGTCAGGTTTTGTCCAGTTACACCAGTGTTTATTTGTAACGGGGGTTACACTTGCATCAAAAGTTTGCCCATACCTGCTCTAGAGTCTACAGTGTTCCTCAATCGGGGTACTTGAGGACTTATCAGGGGGAATTATTTCAGATTAAAAAGGAAGATGAAACTGACTATTAGAACCTTATTTTGAAAGAAAAGGCTATTTAAACGACTTTAAAGTCAAATGTTGAATTTTCGCGTTACACAACATTGTCTTAGTAGTCTACTAATTAAGAGTCATTTTCTTGATCCCTTCTAAATAATCCACACCACCCTTGAGGTGGAGGGGTACGCAGAGCACCTCTGAAGGGTTCAAGGGGTCCGCAAGACAAACAACGTTGGGAAGCACTGCTCTAGACTATTGACCCACAATCACCCTGGGATGACAAGCCGCGACCAAAATACGACTATGACTTGGAAAATATAAAGTAAAATATCATCTTGTCCTCAAAAAATGTTGTTGAATAAGCATTAAATAAACCAAAAAGCTGAAATTATGATCAAAACAACCCGATATTGGTCATTTTAACAGATCCAAGTACTGATTTACTTTTTCTGTATGTAAACATTAAAAGAAATGTTTACTGTGGAGTCTACATGCTCCGGCTTCCCCTACTACTAAAAACATGCATAATAGGGGCCACTCTGGGGCCAGGAGTCCACTGGAAAGAGATCCAGAATCTCAGTGGGATTAAATATGGGTCAGGTATTTAGATTTGCCACAAAGAGCCTTCCAATGGCTGGACAAGCATGACCGAGAAAAGGCTTGCTTGATCATTTGTAGAAATGTGGAATAATTCCTCACTTGATCTCATAAATTCCACCCATAATCCCTTTCATCCTGTCGGTCTCTCCCTCCCGCTCTATTCCTGGCTGAGCGTTGTCCGATTGCGCGTGTTTAATGGCGGTCTCCATATGCTGGGCCGTATGAGCGCGGTGAGTCTATGGCCCACATTAGCTCTGCTGGCACCGGCCCCAGGCGTACTATCGCCGCGGTGATTATGGACGCCTGATTACGATGTCCGCGCGCCATAACAAACCACAACTCAGCCGGAGCTCGCCAAACCGGGCCGAAACCACAGCCAGGACTAATGACGCCTCGTACACACGCACATTTACCGCTGATCCGAAGTCGTTTGAAGCGATCGTTGGCATATGGTTTGGTTTAACAATGAGTGTTCATCCACACGGCGACAAAGTGCTTAGCACTCACATGAGCGCTTAGGGATTAATGAAAGGTACAAACACACTCAACCTGGGCTCGCTAAAGGGGTTTGATGCTCCCACTCAAAAAAGTGACTATTTTCATCATGGGAAAACTTTACAGGGGACATATTATGCAAATTTGACTTTTGTGAGCTTCTAAGCTGGTTAGGGTGGATTTGCGTAGTTACGCCTCATTTACATTGAGTACGTTATGTCCACGGTCCGTTTTACCCACATCAAATCACTTATTATAGTTTACACATTGTCCGTATGTCTTTAATCTGTCATGTAATAATGCAGGCTTTTAAAGACATGTAAGTATTATGCCATCTTATTTAAAATGCAATATAAGAGATTTCGTCCATTCCTAGATTTTAACTTCATTTTTTAGGCAATGCCCAGTTTCTGCGTTTTCCTGCACCACAAGAAACATCTCATGGAGCAGCCTTTGGTCTGTGTCCTCTCCCCCTCTCCGACTCCGCTTACTCCTCTGTCCTCCTCTCTACTCTCTACCTCTCCTCGCCTCTGTACTCCTCCAATCATCACCAGCCTCACATCCAACGTCTGAAACAAACGTGCTCTGGGTCCCCGGAGTGTCAGACCGAGTGAGTCGGGGTGAGATGGGTGTCAGCGCAGTGACGGGATAGAGACCCGGCTTTAAGTGACGGGATAGAGACCCGGCTCTAAGTGACGGGATAGAGACCCGGCTTAAGTGAAGGGATAGAGACCCGGCTGTAAGTGACGGGATAGAGACCCGGCTTTAAGTGACGGGATAGAGACCCGGCTCTAAGTGACGGGATAGAGACCCGGCTTTAAACGAAGGGATAGAGACCCGGCTTTAAGTGACAGGATAGAGACCCGGCTTTAAGTGACGGGATAGAGACCCGGCTTTAAACGAAGGGATAGAGACCCGGCTTTAAACGAAGGGATAGAGACCCGGCTTTAGGTGACGGGATAGAGACCCGGCTGTAAGTGACGGGATAGAGACCCGGCTGTAAGTGACGGGATAGAGACCCGGCTTAAGTGAAGGGATAGAGACCCGGTTTTAAGTGACGGGATAGAGACCCGGCTTTAAACGAAGGGATAGAGACCCGGCTTTAAGTGACGGGATAGAGACCCGGCTGTAAGTGACGGATAGAGACCCGGCTTAAGTGAAGGGATAGAGACCCGTTTTAAGTGACGGGATAGAGACCCGGCTTAAGTGAAGGGATAGAGACCCGGTTTTAAGTGAAGGGATAGAGACCCGGCTTTAAGTGATGGGATAGAGACCCGGTTTTAATTGACGGGATAGAGACCCGGTTTTAAGTGACGGGATAGAGACCCGGCTTTAAGTGACGGGATAGAGACCCGGTTTTAAGTGACGGGATAGAGACCCGGCTTTAAGTGACGGGATAGAGACCCGGTTTTAAGTGACGGGATAGAGACCCGGCTTTAAGTGACGGGATAGAGACCCGGCTTAAGTGAAGGATAGAGATCTGGCTGTAAGTGACGGGATAGAGACCCGGCTCTAAGTGATGGGATAGAGACCCGGTTTTAAGTGACGGGATAGAGACCCGGCTTTAAGTGACGGGATAGAGACCCGGCTGTAAGTGACGGGATAGAGACCCGCCTTTAAGTGACAGGATAGAGACCCGGCTTTAAGTGACAGGATAGAGACCCGGCTTTAAGTGACGGGATAGAGACCCGGCTTTAAACGAAGGGATAGAGACCCGGCTTTAAACGAAGGGATAGAGACCCGGCTTTAGGTGACGGGATAGAGACCCGGCTGTAAGTGACGGGATAGAGACCCGGCTTTAAACGAAGGGATAAGTGAAGTTTTAAACCCCAAAAGGCAAGGCCAAATTAAATTTTGACTGATTTTTTCACTATCAACCTATATGAACAATCCCCTCAAAAATCTTAAACAAAGCCATAATTTCATACCTGACTCTATCCATTGTTAATATTATAATATTTATTTTTAAATTAAAACATAAAATGACAGAAAAACTCCTCCCCATATTCACATGCAGTCTCTCGCTTTAATCGCTAAAACAATCAAAATGGATTCAACCACTTGTCACACTACACACGAAACCAAAAACAAAGGTCGGCAAGTGCTGATCCCAGCATGCCTCTGTCCGCGCGCTCTTCACTGGATATCCATGGGAGGGCGAGGGGGGGGGAATAGTAGCTCGATATCTGACACCCCAGCGCTCCCTGCTCTGTTCTCCGGCCTGCGGTGGTCTCCCGACTGCCCCGGCTGCTTTAGAAGAAGCGCTCATCATCTCATCCCTGCCTCCGGGCTATAACCCCCCCCCCTTCCATCGGACTACTGCAGCTCCTCGCCCCTACCTGTCTTCTGCCTCCACCCCCCTCAGGGCAGCCGGTCTCTCGGTTTTGGTCCGGGTCGGAAGTCTATCGCGGCGGATCACAGCCCCCCCCCATAACCTGCTGGTTGCGGACAGTGGGGGCGCAGAACCTTGCCCGAGGATAGGTAAAGGGGAGAGACGAGGCCAGGGGCTATACGGGTCTGCTGTCAGGGCAGGCAGTTTGAACCGTTACAGCGGGAGAGAAGAGGAGGAGGAGGGTGATGGGATGACAGGCAGGTGAGGCAACGGACAGGGGATGGGTTGCATTAAAAGTTTACGAGGTTTTTTTTAAGGATTGTTACAACTGAAAGGAGAGATGGGTGGAAGATTTTCAACCAGAAAAAATGATGGTTTCCGCTGTATCAAAGGGACAGTCTGCGATGACTCAAAAATGTTTAACAACTTGTAATATGTATGTAATGTAATGTTAACCATGAACCATGAGGCCGTCCTTCTGTGGACCCACCACTTGTTATTCCATATTTCGATATAGAGCCAGGTTTAAAGTTCCGGGTTCATGATGCTGACACATTGCGATTTTTGTCATACCTTGGAGGTTTTGCTGGGAGGTGTCTTTCTGAATTGGCCTCTACAGCTCATAGTGTTTGACTTTTTTTTATGCAAGTGAAAGGACATGTTCCGCCACCTTAACGTGGTGGAGGGGTTTGAGCCTGAATAATCCTGGGAGCTCTGTTGTCGGGGGCTTCGTGCCCCTGGTAGGGTCTCCCATGGCAAACAGGTCCTGGTGACGGGTCAGACAAAGAGCGGTTCAGAAGCCCCTTATGAGAGACCAACAGGCCCGGTTAGAACCATGAGGCCGTCCTTCTGGACCCACCACCTGCAGGAGGAGTCATAGGGACTGGTGCAATGTGATTTGGGAAGCTCTAACACCACGACCTGGCAACGGAAAATAGATGGATGGATGAACATTTTAAAGTGAGACACCGCTAGAGAAAACCCCACATTGGTCGACCTCGTGTCGAATAGATAAAGAGAAAAGGTCAATACAAACAATATATAAAAAAATGTATACATGAATGAAAGTGACACTAGTGAAAACCCATCAATCAAAGGTTTTCTTAAACAAGTCTTCAGATCCTTTTTAAAAGACTCAACAGAGTCAGCCAGACACAGAGACAGGGGCAGGGCGTTCCACAGTCTGAAAAGACAGGTCCCCTCGGGTCTTATGAGTCTTGGGGGACTACAAGCAGGTTCTGGCCAGAGGACCGAAGAGTGCAGCCAAAGGTCCTGGATGTCCTGTGGGGCCTGACCATTTAAGGCTCTGAAAGTCAGCACTAAAATCTTAAAATCAATCCTGAATTTTACAGGGCACCAACGGAGAGCTGATACGTGTTTTTAGTGGTAGGGGAAACCTATGCAGACACAGGGAGAAGATGCAAACTCCACACAGAAAGGCCCCATCCAGGTGGGAATCGAACCGTGCCGTATGACTCAAGAAATGCATGGGGTGCTGCTGGTTGGATTAAGGGCTGAGAGCTTAAATAATTGGTGAGCGTAACAGTTGTGTAGATCTATCTTTTTTTTACTGTACTGTTTTGATCCAGCACACTGACTTAGAGCTGTGGATGTGCGTGTCTTGCTTCTACAGCTGCTGGTTGGAGTCTGGATAATCAAATTCGAAACCAGCCCCAAAGATTTCCATCCATGGGACACAACAATGGCGTGGTCCTCCTTCAACGTTAATGTTTCGCACTGACAAAGGATGCCATCTCGTTTTACCCTTAATTTCTGCCTAAATATCGGTTCGTGCAGAGGTTAAGAGAATGTCAAATGATCATCATCTGGGCTTTGGTGTAGCAAACAAACTATACACAGAAGCCTTGGCGCTGATCAAGCACAAAGTCTGCACCTCTCATGTGGCAGCCACATTTAGGAAACACAACACCGACGACAGCCATTGGAAGGAGAAGAGACAAGAATATTTTAAAGTGGACGTCTGGTGCAAAAATCAACAGAAAAATGAACAGCTATTACCACGTCGAGCAGACTATTGCCTGACAATGCATTCATCAAAAGGCCCAATGATACAGTATCAGGGTTAACAGTATCAGTGTGCGTATGTGCGAGGGCGGGACTTAGATCTGTCAGTCAGTACATGAATGAGCTCCGTGTGCTTGACTCCGGGCTGATCCAAACTAGCCCGTGTCCTGTTCTTTAGTGCAGAAATCATTGTCTGATGTACAAAACTACCGTGATTATACACAATAATAAGATGAGTTAGTTATGATAGAACCATAATTATGGAATGGAGTGGCTAACTTCCTGGACCTAGTTGTTTCCTGTCCCCCTTTTTTAGGAGAATAAAAAATACAATAATAATAATAATAATAATAATTAATAATAATAATAATAATAATAAATAATAATAATGCATTAGACTTATATATCACTTTTCCCAGACACTGAAAGACGCTTTACAGTTTTTTGTGCACTATTCATTCAAACCATATGTGGTGGTGGTAAGCTACTATTGTAGCCACAGCTGCCCTGGTGTAGACTGATGGAAGCGAAGCTGCCAATCTGCACCATCGGTCCCTCCGACCACCAACAACCACTCACACATTCATTACATTCACCCAGGCTTCCTGTTGTTCCCCAACGGTCTCCCATCCAAGTACCGACCAGGCCCTTCCTGCTTAGCTTCAGAGGTCTGACGGGATCAGGCAGAGCAAAGGCGGGATGACCTTTATAGAATGCTGAGGCCCGTCTCACATCTTCAGGAGACTGGATTTTGACACATAGCCTCACCATGTTTAGTCCTGACTCTGGGACCAATATTGCTCCTAACTTATTATTTGCGGTGAAGAACATAATTATAGTTATTTTTGTTGAAAATCAGGTGCTTGGATCTTGTTTCCACAAACATTATCTGGTAGAGCCATAATGCCGTATAAAGTAGATGAAATTACCAAAACATTGAAGTGAATTAAGACTGGGAGGGTGTCATCTGGTGCGGAGTTAGTGAGGTGTAGTGAGCACATAGGCAATGACCCTGAGCCTCTCCGACTGATAGAGCCCATATGTTGATGCAATGATACGTGCTAAATGAATCTGTTTTACAAAATGTGCACATTTAGCATAAAACATTTGGGTTTGTTGTGGTGGTATGTCGTCATTTGCGCTGGTTTATAAGATCTGGCCAAAAATCCAATATTCCTAAGACTATTCTGTTCAAGGGGCTCTTCAAAAGTATTGATTGTATTTTTACAAGTCAGACCTCATCTCACTGTCATTCACACATTCACACATTACACATGTGTTTGTGCTTGCATGTACTATATATGTGCAGTCTTTGTTTACTCGTCCTTATATAACAGCTAACTAAGGATGTCCTGATCCGATATTCAGTATCGTTATCCCAATCTGTAGTCCTTAATCTGCAGCAGCTCTGGCCTGCAGGTTTACTGCACTAGAACCACTCACTACACATCATTTACCCAGGCCCAATCCAAATTCCTCATGTGATGGCTCCTGGGTCCTGATCCTAGGCCCTATCCCCTTGTCACGTGATGAGGTCAATCATTAGATCCTTATGCAGTTAGGAACTAGAGCTTCAGCTGCAATCCTCACCCAGCTGTGGAAACAACAGGGGAAATGACATCACCAACAGCTGTTTCATAAAAACTATATTAACCGTTTAGAATTGGATGACAAAAAACATTCCTACTGCAGGCCACTGACTTCAATTATATTTTAAACATGCATAACTATAATCTGTGACTTCAATAAACAGCACTTTATAAACCCCGCAGACTGTAGCTACATCTGCACTGGCTCAGAAAGTTTCAAACATGAACCACCATAATAATAAAACCACACAGAAAACACACAATGATAAAAGGCTGTTTCAGACTAACCTGCACAGCTACAGCCCTCAGTCACAGAAATAAAAAAGCTCTGGTCAAATATTCCACCAAATCTTTTGGTTCATGCTCAAAAAAAGGGACAGCAAGGTCTGCTCCTCCACTGAGCCATGTGGCTTAAGTTTTGATTATACATGAAAGCAAAACTACAAACTGCCTTAATTTACTGCAATAATGTTTAAAACAGTGAGATGTGACTGTACTGTGATGACTCTAGCATTCATTTGTCACATTTATAAAGTTTGGCTTGTGCAGATTTTTGTATTGAATTAAATGTGGATGTCAATTGTCAACAGTGGTTGCGCAGAGATCTGCAATTTTGGAATCCCTCGGGGTGGAGGGGGCAGCAGCGCAGTGGCTTATGGGATGGTTCAGAGCGCCTAATCGCTGGTGAGGAACCTCCCTATAGGAGCTATGATAGGAAGCACACAGGCTCCTTCCTCACTGACAGCATTCGGACACTTCTTATCATGGCGGACGCTGACGTACATCCAGGTTTGACTTGGGCCTCTTACCTATTTGCAGTTTTTGGATGCAAACTCAGGCTCCCTCGTTGTTCCTTCACAGTCTCCTGGACACTAACCACGCCCGACGTCGCTCAGCTTCCGAGAACATCCCAGTGGCTCCACACTGATGCTGGTGTCAGTCTGAAGGACACGCGCCTTGTGCAGAGAATCCACACCCACAGCTATTTCAAAAGTCAGTGCAAATATGGGATTTTGTGAAGCAGAAAGTTCGAAACATCTTGACCCCATTCCCTGTTTGCTTCATTCACCTGCATGATATTTGCTAACTGCATCGGCCAAAGTTATTTTAAAGGCACAGACTCCCGTATGGAGCGAGGACAGGAGCGGCCGGCTGTGACAAGGGCAGGTGTGAGCAGGTGCCCTCCGCGCGTCTGCCTGCCCTCCCCCGCCCGCCTGCCTCTGCCTTGGCCTTGTCTGGGTCAGTCAGCCCCTCTGCGGTGCTGAGACACCAACCACCTGGCCCTCCCTGCACAGCTTGTAGAGGTCTGACCCATCGAGGTATTCAAACTCAACCCACGGCCGAGCCCTTGGGTGCTCCCCTGTCGCTTTTCAGACGGGGATGAGGGTGGGGGGATAGCAATAAACAACAGCACCTTCTTGTCTCACATCTGTCCATGAGTGGTGTCCCGGCGCCAGTGACAGTTTTGGTTCAAAGATAATGAGTTGCGAGACGACCTTAAGAATTCGTTTAAAGGGAAGGGTAATGTAAACGTTGGCAATAGGTGTTGATGGAGTAAGCAGTTCAGCCCGGCTTTTGCAATCTGTGAAGAAGTAAAATGCAGCAAGGATGGATTAAATCAAGAGTAACATAAACCTTTCATCATCCTAATGTATAGAGTCTTAAAATCTTGAGGAAGAATCTCCAAAAGTGGAAGTCTTGGGACGGCTCAGTGAGAGTGGTGAGTATTTCATGTTGTCTTGTAAAGTGAACACAAAGCAACTGGACCTGAATCGCTCCGTTTCCGACCCGTGAAAGCCGGAGGTAGTCGAGGAGAATGTCTCAGCTGTTGCCTACATTAGTTTCTCGACCGTCAGCACATCCCGATGGTTCACCTGAGTTCATTGGAAGCTCGATTCAGCCTGGAGTTTATAGCCAGACAGAATTGAGACGTGAAGCCTCTGTCTTCCTGGTTCGATATTAAGACACACAACAGCACGCATGGCCTGTCTTTCTCTCACAAATGTTCACAATGAGGATCTTGTAATATTTGTATGTTTTTCTTCTACTGATATTTGTATCAGTAATGTACAGCAAAATGAGCAATGAAGTGCAACAATACGTTTATTTCAAATCGTCCCGAGCAGTGTTTCTATTTTGGGTTGAATTTTCATTTCCTATATTAATCCATCATGTTAACATTAAGCCTTCATAGAGGGACGCTGAAATAGGCTAACACAGTGGTTCTCAACTAGTGGGTCAGGATCCATTTTAAGTGCGTACATGGATACATTCTTGTAATGTTTGACTTACAAATAAAAACATCTGAATCTGACTCGCGTAAAAGAAAATCAGGAAAGGTGAGTGCATCGATGGGTCCAAAGTAGCAGGTGCTCCTGCATGTCCCAATGTTAAAATAAAGGACTTTTAACTGGAGGTCAGAGTGTATCGGATCCTCTTTTCTGTTTTATATGACAGTAGTTCTCACTCCCGGCTCACATTAACTCCGGTCCGGGTTCGGCCCGGGTTCGGTCCTGATCCGGTCCGGGTTTGCCCCAAACTGCCACGCACAGTGAGTCCGGCTGACACTGTGGCTCCGCCAGCTCCGGCGCCAGATGCTGCGCCAGGCACAGAAACGGCCCTCGCGAGAACAGAAGTGCACGTGAGTTTCGGTCTTGGTGCGAGTTCACGTGATAAGTCGCCCCATATATAGGTAGTTTTTGTAAACAAAAGCCGTATTTGCCAGTACAACGACTCTCCCCAGTGAAGTGGATGCTTTAAACACACTAGTGCCCCTGTGTCACTGGTAATGGAGAAATGTTTACATTTCAGATGTTACACACGTGTACAGGTGGTAAACGAGACCAAATAAGTAGTAAGCGGACAGATTTTATTTTGAAATACACCGGATCTTCTTTTCTCACGAGACCTGACTTCCTGTTTGGCTCGTGTGTTTCCGTCAGCTTGATCCGTTGGGGCTCCGGTCTCCGGCAAAAATAGACTTCTTGCGGATTCTTTCCGTTGCCGCCGGATGGCCTCGGTAGCCGGACCCGGACTTCGCGGAGCAGTGTGAGTGTGCAACATTGGTTTTAATGACTTTCTAAGTCTGCGGACGCCGCACCGGACCTTAACCGGATTTAATGTGAGCCGTTATGGCGTCGCCCTGGATCATGAGCCGCGACCCAAATACGATTTAGATTTGTAAAATATTATCTTTTCCTCATAAAAATTTGTTGAATAAGCATTAAATAAGCCAAAAAAGCTGCAATTATGAGAAAAAGAACCTGATAACAGTAACGTTGCCAGACTCAATTAGAGATTCTAATTGTTTTCTGAAAGAAATGTTTTCTGGGAAAGGCTCGCGACCCACTAAAACTAGCTTGGGCTTAGCCATCCGTAAACTCCGGTCAATTATCTTTTCCCTACATGTTACATCTGGGTCTGATCTCAGTGGCCGCGTTACATCGATTGAATTCCAACCTACCATTCAGCGAGCGGTGGAGGCGGGTGTTGTAGGTGACGTTACGCATTTGCACCAAATTTGCTGGTTGTAGTTTGAAAACAGATCCAATCGTTTCAAAGGAGTTCATCCCTCCCACCTGAAAACTGAGCTCAATTGTGAAGTTCCAGACCCTCTGTATGAAATGAGTACGAGAGTATGGTAAGACCAGGCTAACTGAAAACGGTCCTGCGGTCCACTTTTGAGTTCCAACCCACGAGTTAAAAAACATTGCTCTATGACAACTGAAAAAGTGACTGTTATTTTGTTCATAATTTCAGCTTTATAGATTTATCAAATGTTCATTCAACATTGATTTGTGGTGAAAATACAATATTTCACTTGATGCATAAGAAATTCCATTCGTAGCTTGTCATCCTAGGATTATGGCGGGTCCTGACAGCGACGTAAGTGCATTAAAGAACAAGTCAAGCTTCCCAGTAGAGGTGGTGGCATTGACTCTGAGTCCCAAGGGATTGAATGAAGAGTTTGACCTAAAATCGTTTCTTTGATTGCACCAATACACACAACACTACTCCAGTGTTCTTGTGCTAATCCATCACTGCTGTATTGTTGACTGCTGTATTGTCATTCCTCCTCGGCTTTCAGTACCAATGTTTTTTTAAATATATATAAAAGATATTTTAAAAAAATACAACAAGAAAACAAAATGGATATAATCTGTGCAATTATCTACATCTACATATTTTCTCCCAATTATCTAGTGGGAGAAAATATGTGAACCCTTTGGAATTTCTTACAGTACACTTCTGCCTTGAATTGTTCATAAATCTGGTCTGATCTTTATTAAAACTATAAGAATGAGTAAACAATGTCTACTTATACTAATACCACCTAAACAATTACATGTTGTCATATTTTTATTGCCATAACATGTAAACATTCACAGGAGAATTCACTTGTACTTCCACTGTACATGTATTGTGGATACACTTTTAAAAGGAGTTGGAACATCTTACACAAACTGTGCGATAGATATGACGATATATTTCTCATATTTCTGATGTTTTGCATTGCTTGTGTATCCTTGTGTACAACAACCTGAACTGTTGATTATTCTTTTTTTTAATGTTTGTAATTTCACTGTTATTGTTCAGTCATGTGACCTCATTAGAGGCACTACAAATACAGATATATCAAATATCTCTTGTTTCATATCTGATGAAGGAAACAAGGAAACATCACTTTTTTGGGTCCTGACAGCATCCCAGCTGAGAACCACTTCCCAAAGTGATAACCAACAATGGAAAAAGTACTGTAATGTATAGAGCCATGTCTGGTTGGAATATTTTGCCAAGTGACATTATTTATGCAAACAGTAAGTACCAATTTAAAGCCCTTTTGAAAATGCATCTTCTCATGTATTAATTTGCTAAGACCAATAGTTGTTTAATTAATTAACTGACCATTACGCTACTAATGCTGTCATTAGATTACTGTATCTCTTCTGTATTCACTAATAGCATACACTATGTCCTTTGTACATAGTGTATGCTATGGGGGGAATTGTATCAATTGTATCACTTGGTGGTGAAAACTGGTGTAAATACTGCTTTGTGAGCAGCTAATGGAGATCAAAATAAATACAAATACAAACCACAACATTTTATAGTTTTGGCTAATAAAATCAGTTGGTGGCTAGTAACTTTAGAAAGCCACTTGCCACAGAGGCCGGTGACCAAATGAGTTCACGTCAAGCCCTGTTAGTAACTATTTTGTGCACGAACCCCCTAATACGAACATCTGGTAAGTTATTTCAATGTTTCCAGGTGAAATTTCCCATGTTAAGAGAGCACACTGCCTCTAAACTTGTACACTTTTTTTTCAGTGTCAGTCCCAGCGTAGAAAGGACATAGATTTCAACACAAAACTGCCTTGAAAAATACTGCTTTGAACACACACACACACTCATGCACACAGGCACACACACACACGCATGCACACAGGCACACACACGCACACACACACACACACACGCACGCACGCACGCACGCACGCACGCACGCACACACACACACACACACACACACACACACACACACACACACACACACACACACACACACACACACACACACACACACACACACACACACACACACACGCTAACCTTGATCTCTCCTCTCAGCTCCCAGACGCCTCCGAACCTGCCATTTTAATTTCCCCCTCACTGCCATGTTGAGCCAGCTTTTGGGCGGGGCCGAGTGGGGGCTGGGGGCGGAACCTCTTCCCTAAAATCCCCCGGCACACTTCCTGTCACGGCTAAGTCGACAGGTGCTAACCGCTAACACCGCGCTAATATCCTGATGCATATGCATGACTCCCCCCCCTCCTCCTAATACGGGCCTCGTTACTGTCATGGCTGCCAAATGTTGACGACTCCTTCCCTTCTTAAAAAGCGCATAAATAAAGCTTCTTTTAAACACCCTGACCTGCTTAAGTGGCGCGTCTTCTGAGGCGCTTTGATCACGCTAACGTTTCAGAATTTGAGCGCCGCTACGCTTTGTTCATCTTCGGCAAAATATAGCTTTATTTATAGCCACCTATCCCGTTACCGCGCTAATGCTAGCTCCTCAACCCGGACCGACATGTCAGCGTGTTGTCATTATAGGCCTATTCGCTTCAAAAACAAGGCAAATAGCTTAAAAAGTCTCCGAGGGTTTAGCCGCTGATTGCTCGGTAATTTGGACTCCCGGTTCTCGAACGGATTCCAAGGAAAAGTTGGCAGACACTGGGGAAGTTGGGGAACTGCGCGAGGAGGATTTTGGACGAGGAAAGCCTGAGTGGAAATCATGCGGAGTAGAAAGGAAAGCTCTTGAACATTGTTCGGTTTGGGGAGATTACGAGCGTTAGAGTTCGGGATCAAATGTTACAGATTCAACATTCCCGTCGAAATTCACCATTTTCCAGGCAATGGTGTTACCATTATCCAAAACAATCAAACAAGTGGCGGAAACTCTGTTAGCTGCAGGGTTACAACTGGTAAAGATGAACTTACTGTAGTGTCCAAATCAAAATAAGTTTTATTGCCATTATCGGAATTTTCACAAACTATATCGATATTTTTTGGTGCAACAAGAAATCTAGACAAATACGGGGTTCCCAAGCTTTTCAGGCCGTGACCTCCAAATCATTCAACCAACGACTCGGGACCCCCTTCTGTAAAATGTAATTAGCATTTATAGTAAGTTAAGGTGCAAAACATTAAGAATAGAATATTCAATATAGCAATCAAACGAGATGTAAATGAGGATGAAAACGCAACAAAAGAGCGACAAAAACGTGACAAATACACAATGAAAAAGTGTAATGATTTTTTGTTTTTTTAAAGTGATGACAACATGGCAACAACATGAGGAAAAAGATCCATTTAGATCAGTTTTGTAGGTCTTAGCTTTCAAATGAGGCGTTACACTGGCCTCTATGCCCCAGTCAAGAAACTTTTAGATTTGGGTAAAGCCAAACTGGAGAAAATGCTCTCAGTTAAGGTAGGGGTTAAGAGGTCATCCGACCGAATCATCCCCTATTTCAGTGTCCCGTAATCCCCAGGGGGTCCAGACCCCCACTTTGGGAACCACTGGACTCTAATAAAAATGAACGAAGATTAAAAAGATAAATGGTAAATGGTCTCAACTTATATTACCCTTTTCGGGAACACTTTACATGATGACCCGGTAACTGTTAGGTAATTACCTAGTAATTACAGTAGCAACTACTAGTAATAAATATCAATAAAAGTGGTAGTTCTTTGGTAATTAAAGTAGTAGTTAATAGTAATTCATAACAATAACTGCTAGGTAATTGCGTAACCCTAACCCTACACTTTAATTGATATTTATTACTACTAATTACTAGACAATTACCTAGCAGTTATTGGGCAGAGTTATTATTAATGACTACTTTTATTACCCGAGAACTACCACTTTGATTGATATTTATTACTAGTAATTACTACTGTACTTATTATGCAATTACCTAGCAGTTATTGGCTGAGTTATAGTAACTACTACTTCAACTACCCAAGAACTACCACTTTTATTGATATTTATTACTAGTAGTTACTACTGTAATTACTAGGTAATTACCTAGCAGTTACCGGGTACGCAGACACTGGAGACAAGGTGGGTGCAGTGTCTTGCCCAAGGACACAACAACAGTGTACATCTTCAGGAGCTGGGATTTGTAACACCCGACCTTCTGATAATGAGACGACCCGCTCTACCAAGAGCTGAAGCTCTGAATAAGCAGCATGAGTTTGTGGATTTCCAAATGTACAATCAGCAGCAGGTTGATTTTATGTTTTCTGTCATCAAACTATAGCTCAAGAGAGTTTTGAAGACCGAAATGAGCATTGTTAACGAGAGATAATAAAATGAAACAGCTCCCTCGTCCTATAGGCACTAACATTCAATATGCGGTGGTAAGGAACCTACGCAGACACGGGTAGAACATGCAAACTCCACACAGGCCCCGTCCAGGTGGGAATCTCTGAACAATTGTACGGCCACAAAGACTTTGGCTGATGAAAAAGAAAGTGATAATGAAGCCTAATAAGCCAGTATTGGTGGTGAGAAAGTGCTCTGAAGAGTGAACCTCCGAAGGAACCCTGAGATCTTGATGGGTTTTTTTTGTTAACTGCTACTGTTTAGTAAAAAACACACAAAGAATTTAAACAACTACATAAACTCTGTTCAAAGATTGTCATTTTGCTCACTCAGATCTTGCCTCTATTGTAAATCAGTTTTCACCAAGCTTTGCACTCTCCAAAATGTAACGTCCACCGTGATCGATGCCCAAATTACGGACATTCCAGGCTAAACCAAAAATCCTCCTGAGACGCTGCGCTGAAATTACACCGTTTATTAAATTGCATACATAATGTCCACACTTGACACTTGGTCATTGCTTTGGGACTTGGGGCTGTCCCTTCCCGTCCAGAAAGTAAACAAATTGGCCCCACGGAGCCGTAGGTGGGGGTCACTCTTCTCCCTCTGAACAGATTTTATCTACAGAGGTGTGGGTAGCTTTTTCTTTTGTGGATGGATGCAGGTAATTACCAAGAATCCCCTGGGAGAGGGATGACATGCTGCCGCCACTCCGTAACAGCACAGGGGCGTGATTAAAGCCACGGGAACAGTTGTTAATAGGCGCCCGCGAATAAAGGTGGTAGGGGACAAGTGGACAAGGGAGCGCAGGAGGGAAAGGGAGTGTCCTTGGCTTCGATTTAGGGCACTTCGAAAAGAAGCAAACATGCAGTAATAAAACTGATGAAACAAATATCATGGCAATGATGGAACTTGTGATTCCCCCTAACATCCCCTGAGTGGGGACATAGACACACCCCTTATATCAAATGACCCTAGTGCTCATGGCTGTGTTATTTCCTCCTGTTTTAATCCTCTTTTCAGGTGATTCAACAATACCTGAAGATGGGCCCCTGGGCGCCGCACTGCGGACGCCCACTGCTCCTTACAGGTCGCCCCATTGGTCAAATGCACATATTGAAGTTTCCAAAAGGCAGGGTATGCATATTACTATAAACAAACTTGTTTATAGTAAAATCATCTCATTTTACTGTAACTAAATCAAGTCAGATTGTTAATCCATCCATTTATTTTCTTCCGTTTTATCCGGGGCCGGGTCGTGGACATAGACATAATATTAATAGACTCCGTCTCTTCAATCCTCCCGTTGCCATAATGACCACGTTCGAAAGGGAAATCATGGATTTACAGACTCCTCCTACCCTGCTGTCACGGAGCATGTTCCTAAAAAGGGCATAAGGGCGGGATCTTTACTGTAGACTCGGCCCTCACGGCCGGGACTACGCACCGTTTGGTCGTAGCCACACCCGCGTCATTAGCTCTAATGCTAACGGCCTGTCAATCAAAGTCCGGTCCTCATTAGTATACAAGATTTCTAAAAATGTTCTTATGAAAACCAGCCTGGTTTCTTTAATTGTAACTAACCCAGCGTTATCACAGGAGCAATATCTAGCTGTAGAAAGTTTAGAAAAATTAGAAACCAGGCTTTACAGTTGCTTAAAATGTGTGGAAAGTGCAATGCTAACTAATACAAAACTAGCTTGTTTTGCCACCCACATATGGAGGTACTGCAGCAATGGCGGCCAAGTCGGCCCCTAGCGCCATGGTCTTAAAGCAGAGCATCCAGCGGCCATTGGTCATAGAGGCATCAGTCTGAGCAGAGATGCCCGATCCACGCACACTACCTCCAGCTGTTCTGGGGGGACCCCGAGGCGAAACCACGCCTCCTCCCAATAGGACATGCCTGGAACATCTCCCGAGGGAGGCGGCCAGGAGGCATCCGGAACAGATGCCTTAGCTACCTAGGCTGGCTGCTTTCGACGTGAAGGAGCAGTGACTCTACTCCAAGCTCTTCCCGGGTAACTGAACTCCTCACCCACCCTGCGAAGGAAACTCATTTCGGGCTGCTTATATCCACAATCTTGTCCTTTCGGTCATTACCCAGATCTAATGACTAAAGGTGAGGGTGGGAACGTAGATCGATCGGTAAATCCAGAGCTTTGCCTTTCAACTTTGCTCCTTCTTCTTCTTACTGGTAGAAGAAGGTGAAGTCAAATTGTTTGTTGATACTAAAGCCCAATAACACAACAGCAGTCCCCTTACAGGGCTGCACCTTAAACTGATTAACAAATCGTTTCCATGCAGGAACTGTCTGGGAATGCCACAGTCATAATAGTAATGTCCAAACTCAAAACCCAGAAGGAGAAAAGAGCAACCTCGAGTAGAACCACATTGAAGGATTGGCCAAATAAATCCAAGCTGTCCTCACATTATCATTAAAAACTTATTCACACTGTAACTTTGATTCATTTCATTGCACTGTGAATATTCCGTCCGCTCCTCACTTATCCAGCACCGCTCCAGTCTTTCCTGACATCTCAAAAGAGGCAGACCATCACGACAAAAAGCTTTTTAAACAAACACTTTCCTTTTCTTCGAACCCTACCGCGCTCGCCCCTTGAATCCGTGGGCCTGTCAAGTACCATCCATGGGCATGAATGTGGTCATTTAGAAAGAGAGAGCGAGAGTGTGGTCGGCCATTTTGGTGCTGTCATGAAGGTTTTTGTAGCTCGGTGATATGCCCTGACACTCGGCTGTTGTCTGGGGCTTTTAAAGGCGGGCGAGGGCACTTTGGGTACACAATAGCAGATGTCACTTCTACGGGCATTAAAACTGCACTTGAGAAAGATTCCCGCCTGGTGGTGAGGGGCCTGGGGTGTTCTGCGTCAAAGGCAGTGGGTTTTAGTTGCAGTGTTTTTTTCCCCCCACAATATTTACTATGAAAATTAAAGGATTTAGTTCTAGTTCATTTCAAGATGCTTACATTTGAATTCTATCATCAGATGTGAAATAATACGTGTTTCTGTTCCCTGCCAATCCTACCTTTTGGGGTTACCACTACAACAGCACCACATTGTGACGCTTTTTGGTGATGGAGCTTTAATTCAGAGGCAAAAGGGGCCGCTAGACGACATGGAACTCTATAGAAAGGCTGTTGATTTTCAGACCACATAAAGCCATGGACTGTGTTGAATTGTGGCTTCTACATTACTTGGCTTAAAGGCCCAGAATGAACCCACTGGCAGATAGATGTCATTTTTACAAACCAGGGCAGGAAAGACCTGACTCTGATTCTGACGCAGCTCCCAACGGACCTCAAACAGATTTACAAGCGCCGACTACTTTTGCATTCATTGCCCTCCATCATTGGCACTCGGCGAAGTTAGAGAGCAGACTGATTGGATTACTGCGGTGATAATGCAAATGTTCATCACGGGAGAGACACGGGATGTCCCGCAGAGATTAGCCTCCACAGGCTGGGCTGACACGGGGATAACCCACCCCGGTAAACGGCGCACGCTGGCAGGGCTGTACTTACAGGATTAACTCAGTGACCCACGAAGATGATGGCTTCAGAAGAGGACCACTGGCGACCACAGGCGGGAGAGGGAGCAGGAGCGGGGCCGGGAGAGATAAAGAAGCTACCGTTCAATTACTGAGATCTAATGGGAGGGACTGTTTGTCCAGAGTGACAGTAACAATTGGACACTTCAAGTTCCAAGAGACAGGAGTGTGGGTGTAGAAAGCAATGCAGGTGGCAGTCTTAATCGGTTCATTCATAAATATTATATTTATGTTACAATATGCATCCTAATAAGGGAATTGTGAAATCCATACTGCCCTACAAAGGAAAAAAGCAGTAACTACACTCTGGGTGAAACTGAGAAAACTGACTTTTTAGTTTTTTGATGCCCTGTCAAAATGGTTTGATCTTTTTAATGTATTTCTTTTTTATTTTGTAGCTTTTATGGTAGAATTATTATGGGTATAAAACACAAACTCTAAATTTACTCTAGTCCCTAAAAATGCACATACTGCACTTTTCCTTTGTACGAGCCTACATTCCACATATAGTTATACAAAGGAAATGTGCAGTATGTGCATGTTTGTTGTGTCAAATGCTGTTTTTTTGTTTTCTGCTATTTTATTTATGTTAGTAAATTATCATCTGTGTCAGTATCAATCATAATTTGAGTATTTGAGATGTAAAAGTAGTTCATGTAAAGCATTACTTTCTTATGGTAAGGGGAATCCATATACTGTATTAAGTGTGTATATGCATATTAAGTATCTAATTCTTATAAGAACCCAAACAATTTTGACTTGAATCAAATTTATTCAACAAACAAACAAATCTAATTTGAACTTAAATGTTAAACTTTCTACAAAACTAATATATAAAAATAGTCAATGAACCATGATGTAAGTTTTTACTTTGATTAAACCTTTCTTTCCATGGATAGTGTTATGTGGCCATTTTGACCATCATCTGGTCCTGTGACAGTGCCATAATCGCTTTTTTGAGCATTCGAAATACACCATAGTGAAGGCTGATGAAGCCAAGACAGGTTTGCTGGAGAGGAGTCCTGGTTGCCACGGCAACCTTAGTGGAATGCGCAGTAACTGCGTTCCCCTTGGTTTTTGTGTCAATTTTGTAGTTACTGCAAATTAAACTATGGATTTTCTCTAAAACGGAATAGTTTTGAAACAAACCACTTTGGTACAAGACAGTACAGATGAGAAGAAGTTCAAATCTGCTCTTAACTCAATTTGACAAACTATGCAGTTACTGCCTTTTTCCTTTGTAGGGCAGCATAGACTAGATGTATTTTCAGCTGTTATTACCTCCACTATGAACCCATGATAGGTAGAATGATGTTGCATGCCGTCCTTTGTAACCATGGGAACTTTAATCTGCAAAAGAAACTTTGAAATCTTTGGTTATCATAGCCCCCATTTCAGACCCCAACTAAAAATGGCAAAGTTCTGTGAAAACTGCGAATTCTCAGTCATCCAGGTTGTTAATTCTGTCTTTTAGATGCCATCATTCCGCTCTGTATCCGGAGAGCATTCTCACAACAATATTTCGTGGGGATATGGTTTTGGTCCAGGACATGTCCGGAGCGTCCTCTGAATGTTCAGTCCTCCATCTCTGTTGAGGGCCCGGGTACAGTGATCTCCCATATGTGGCCTCCTTTAACACCTCTCTCAAACCACTGCGGCTCCTTATCCAACAGGTGCCGTCTCGTTCATTTACAGATACACCGAAGCCAGGCCAGAAGATGTTTTGCAAGAGTATTAGGCACCTCTATCAACACCGGATACTTCTAAAACTGCTGTTTACCGTCGCGGTACTCATTAATTTGAGGCTGTATCAGCTTCATGTAGCAACAAGATGCAAATCTACAGCCAGGCAGCAAAGAGGCATTTGAAGGAGTAGTCAGAAAAACATCCTTAGTTTTCATCATTCTCAAATAGGCTTTACACTCTCACACTCTTTCTCCCTCTTTATTCAGCGACATAAAAGCGTTCTCTGAACTACAACCAGCAAAATGCTGCTTGTAGATGAAAATCAACCTCATATTTCCCGTCAAAAACCTGCTGTGAAGATGTTGAAATTACACCCGGCTTAATACAATGACACGTCCATACGCCGCTGATAAGCAAAAGTAATCGGCTTTTTTGACCACCCCAACCTGCTCTGCAATTAAATGCGGAGTCCATGACCCAACCCAACCCGCAGATCATGAGACATACTTTCTTTGTTACTAGTGGTGATAATAGTTTGCACAGCGTGTTGCTTAAAGGAATAGGCCACCGTTTTTTAAATACTGAGATATGTTTTTACCTTAGCTTAGACGAGTTGATGCGTAGCTGTCTGGTCTTTACGCGTGCGCTCAGCCACTCAAACAGAGCACAGACAGTGTTAGCAAAAGCCTCTCCGCCTCTCCTCCTCTCCTCTATGGACCCAAACGGGAGTAAAGTTAGAAGCGACCAAGCTCTTCCACTTTGCCCCCTATTTAAATACATAATAAAATATTCCATGATCCAAGTCAAATTAATACTATCTTAGTAGCAGTTCATCTTTACTGCGCAGAAGTCGAAGTGCTCCTGGTGTTATTACGTTTTACAATATAGTTCCCCTTTTTATCCGCTTAGAAAATCCACATGTTTGATTTTGTGTAACTATACTTGAATCATGGAACTCAATGAAGGTACTTGAGTCATCTTCTGTACTTGGTAGTTGAAGTCTCCAAACGTTTCGCCTCTCATCCAAAAGGCTGCGTGCTGAGCGAGATTTTGTCCACTGACGAAGCCTTTTGGATGAGAGGCGAAACGTTTGGAGACTTCAACTACCAAGTACAGAAGATGACTCAAGTACCTTCATTGAAGATGGACAACTCCTGTACGACTGAGAACTTACACAGACATCTTCATGTAACTGTATTTAAATAGGGAAAACGTGCAAGAGCTTGGTCGCTTCTAACTTCACCTCCATTTGGGTCCATAGAGGAGAGGAGGAGAGGCTAAATGCTAACGCCGTCTGTGCTCTGTTTACGTGACTGAGCGCACGCGTAAAGACCAGACAGCTACGCATCAACTCGTCTAAGCTAAGGTAAGAACATATCTATTTAAAAACTGTGGCCTATTCCTTTAAAGCGAATACAGAGCGTACAAACACGATACTCCTGCAGCCACTTCGGCCAACAGCCCAAAGGGAGCGAGACTAGATCATGCTGATTGCCGAAAACAAAACAAAAAACACTCTAACACTCTAATGGCGGAGGCGCAAGAATGGGGGAGAAAAAGAAAGAAAAAAAACTCAGCCCCTTGCGGTTAAGTTACCACAGTCGCTCAAACCTCAATAACGATGGTTAATTGTACAGCCCAACCACACTCGCTATTAAACCTTTTACACACTCCTGATTTGCTTTCAGAGTACTGTAGGT
The DNA here is from genome assembly GCA_007210695.1 of Neogobius melanostomus. Taxonomy (NCBI): domain Eukaryota; kingdom Metazoa; phylum Chordata; class Actinopteri; order Gobiiformes; family Gobiidae; genus Neogobius; species Neogobius melanostomus. Next base: position 1,698,118 of record VHKM01000278.1, on the reverse strand, counting down.
TCTTCCTACTCTCAGTAGCACGGGCCCATGTCTCAGTCAAATCACCAGAGGCGTGCTGGCCATAGGGAGGGTCGGGAGATTTCCCGGTGGGCCGCGGCACTGTTTAGGGCCGGGCCGCCTCCACGAGGGGAAATGTGTCAAAATCAGAAAAGATTTTCGCATCTCACTTTTCATCCTTGTGGCGGGGAGATACCATTTAACTCAGAGGGGTGTTTAAGGGTGTTTAATTGGAACACGCCTCCGCTTTAGTTGAAGTTGGTGCAATCCAATCCTGCAGAGACAAGTGTCCGCGCGAGTAAAGAGAGAAAGAGGCAGTGAAAGGTAGAAAAGTGGACAAATAAATATTTTTATCTTCATAACTTGGTGCTGATTGTGGAGTTGTATCAGGCTCAGACTGTGTGTGCAGCGGCCCATGTAAAAAGAGCATTAAAAAAAAAGCGTTAAAAAAATGTCAAAGCCATACTTGAACCGGGGACCTCCTGCACCAGAGACTAGCGCTCTATCACTGAGCTATAAACACACAGAAAAGTGGGCCGGTCATCTCTAAATTCCCGGGCCGAAATGAGGTCCCAGCACGCCACTGCAAATCACTGTGTTCAGGCCAAGTCTCTCCCCAGAAAGCCTACCTCCCTTGCCTCGTCTACTTCAGGTCAGGGCAGACGACGCTTACCATCTGCACTTGGTAGTTTAAGTATTGCAGACGTTTCACCTCTCATCCAAGAAGCTTCATCAGCACTAATGGCTTCGTTCACCTCTCTCCCAAACCATTTTCTTTCTCTCGCCACATTCCCTTAACCTCGCAGCACACAAACACGCTGAGCCACTCTGTCTTGCTCTCGGCTTAATGTCCTCTGTTCCTCGAAGTCCCCAAAAGAATGTCTTCACTTTTGTCCCATTTACACCAGCGCTCTCTCTTTCTGTGCGTTCCGTCTCCAGCTCTCTCCTCTCATCTCTCCACATCACTCCGGCTCATGTCTGCAGCCTGTGTTCTGCGCCGCTCCTCTCGTCAGTGTTTCATGACTTATTCACTCCTTTTATCCCCCCCCCCCCCCTGCATCAATATTTCACGGAGAGTCGGAAGCGTGTTGTTCCCCGCCTTAATAAAAGATAGTGTGTGCATTCTCAACACAAGCGCTACATGAAGGCGTTCGGGGATGTTTTGTTTGCTCTGCGGTTTGTCTGTGCGGGGCCAGTTCGAGAGAGAGAGGGTTGTGAAATAAACATGTAGTCAATACGATGTGCCTAAGAGAGGAAAGAAGCTATTTGGGCCAACACAAATTTGTTGATTATAGCAGTGCTTTTAATACAATTATTCCATCAAACCTTGTAACCAAGCTAAAAGCCCTTTGCCTTTGGATATTCCATCTGCAAGTGGATACAAGATTTCCTGCCACAGACTGTGAGGGTGGGCAACACTTATTCATCTTCTGTGGTTTTAAACATCGGGGCGCCACAAGGATGCGATCTTAGTCCCTTATTGTATAGTTTGTATACTTATGACTGTGTGGCAAAACATCCCACAAACAGCATTTTTAAATCTGCAGACGATACCACGATCATAGGTTTGATTTCTGACAACAATGAGCTGCACTACAGGGATGAAGTGAGTTCCCTGATCACATGGTGCAAACATAACAATCTGGTCCTGAATGTAGAAAAAACTAAAGGGCTCATTATAGACAAAGAAATTGTTAGGAATTTTAAGTTTCTGGGCATTCATAAGTGTGAAACTCTCCCTTGGTAGAGATTTCGGTGGATCCCTCCATAGAAGAGAGCGGTGTTGTTCAAATAATGGCAAAAGCTTACAAAGACAGTAGTATTAGGATAATTTCTGCATTATATAAAGCCTTAATAAACAACGATAAACACACAACTCAAAAAGTGAAATTAAAATGGGAAAAAGAATTTAACATAGAAATTGATGATATGGATTGGCTAGACATGTGGAAATTGCATCATACGACAACCGGCTCTCGGACATGGAGGGAGTTTGCCTGGAAAAATCTTATACGATTTTTTATCACACCCAAATTAAAAAAGTAAACAATTACAAAGGCAACAGATACGTTGGAGAGAATGTGGGGAGACAGATGTTGACCATTCACACATTTTTTGGAAATGTCCGAAACTTCTAGAGTTTTGGAAAAATACTTGTACTGTCATGTGCCAAGTCTTGGGATATACAATTCCTTTGAAACCTGAAGTTTTATATTTGTGTTATTTTTGTGATGGCACTATTCAAAAATGTGATGAATATTTGGTAAAAATAATGTTGGTAGCAGCAAAAAAAATCACAAGGAAATGGGGGAAAGCTACGGTGCTATCAAAGGAGCAATGGATAACGACAGACTGAGACTACAAGAACCACAATTGGAAAAGAAATGGAAAAAATGGTCACTGTACAAGCAAAGTAATTAACAATGATGTAAAACCCAGTCATGTTAATGTTGTTATTGTTCTGTTTTAAAAAGTTCAATAAAATATAAGTTAAAAAAAGAAACTCTCTCCTGGTCTCTTCACATCAGCTGTGCAATTAAAAAAGCTCAGTAGAGACTTTATTTTTTTAAGGTGTCTCAAGAAATTTGGATTGTCAAAAGAAATACTCATCCATTTTTACAGATGTACGATCGAAAGTTTTGACAGGACGTTTGTTGGTGTGGTTTGGTCATGTCACGTCACATGACCACACTCTTCTGAAAAGGACAGTTAAAACTGCATCTCGGATTATTGGATCTTCTCTGACTCAGATAAAGGACTTGTACGATAAGCGGTGTGAGAAAAAGGCTCACAGTATTATGGAGGACCCGAGCCATCCCGCACATTCCCTCTTCTCCTACCTACCTTCAGGGAGACGTCTGCTGAGCCTCAAAAGTCAGAAATCCCATTTCACAGACAGTTTTTATTCTCAGGCGGTGAGGCTCATGAACATCAGCCTTAAGGAGAGCTGAGCTTTTGCATTTTATTGCTGGAATGTTTTGTTGTGTTGGGTTGTATTGATGTTTTTATATGTAGACTAGTTTCTTGTTCAGCGGAGAGAGCGCCAGGGCAAAACTCTTTTCATTGCTTTTGGTACCATGTACTTGATGCACATGACAAATAAACTTAAACTAACGCAAAGAACGGAATTGTAACGAGGAAAAATGAGTCATTTGCGCCTGTAGTAGTCTGGACGGCGTGGTGGACGGGCGTGTTCACGTGCTGTGATTGGGCCTCATTCGTGACACGTTCTTGCGTACAAATCTGTTCTTTGCAAAATTCACAAAATGTGTTCTTAGCTGAAATCGGGAAAAATGTGCTATAATAATAAAGAAACCAAAACCAAGTGTTCCACAGTCAAATTTTTTTCAATTGTGAGGATCCTCGGTGCCTCGACCACTTCCACTTCATCACATGCCACCGAGTGGTGTTCCAATTCACTCATTTACTCAGGATACACCAGTGGATCCTCTGCTGCCTCGGAGAGCTGAATATTACCCATAATGCACTCCAACCTTGTTTTGTGGCCCACACTTTATTTAGCAATGAAACCACATAAATATGATACATAATATGATACATGAAACTAGACCGCTGTTGTAATTGTGCTTCTTTTCTGTTGATGTACGAACACTTCAAACAGTGTTTTGTAAGTTATAGTTCTTTGTAAATAGTTTGTAAGTATGTAGCATTATCATAGTTGTTTCGTAATTAGTTGTTACGTAATCAGTATTGCTCTGTTTTGGGGTATGGTCGGATGCTGCGGGTGTGTAGGGTCTATTTTGTTTTGCTGTTGTTTCCTTGTTGCTGTTTTATTCCTTTGTTGTTCCACTATGTTCTTGTGAAATGATGATTTTAATTGTATTGATTTTTGGGGTGGAGCTTATAAGCTCTTGCTTCGGCCCACTCCTTTTGAGCAGAGTGTTTTCTGCTCAAATAAACAAACAAATAAATAAACAAATAAACATAAAATAAAAGATTATTTTTGTTTTGTGCAAAAAATAAACTCAACGGTAGAAGTGTAAGCAAGTAAAGATGTGAAAATGAGGTTTATTTACAGTTAATCTTTATTAAAGCTCTAATAGATATGGAGTCAATATTTATTGACTAGGTTCAGGAGCAGGGCCACGCCTCAACCAATCACACTTGCATACCGGCCACTCCTGCATTTACCTAACCACGCCTCTAATTACCCATGAGCCATATTTACCAAGCCAAGCCTCGTCATCTCAGTTTGTTTGAAACTGTCGACCCCACGCTCCCTCCCTTCATGTCTGTGCTATTTCAACACTGATTCTTCTGCTTCGAGGGGGGTCCTGAAGAGCCGGGTTCATCTGAGACGGAACCCCCACACACAGTCTCGCCCAGCTTCACTCCGCACTATAACCTTGTGGATAAAATCTGAATTGCACTTTGTTGTGGCGTGGTCCTTGCTAGTGAAATGTCTATGTTGTTGTTATCGTAAGTCTGCACTTGTCGGCTTGTGACGTTTGTCATGTCACAGAAGCCCTACTGCGTTCTGGAGGACAAAGTAGGCGGTTTTCCCGTGCAGACCAAGGTGCCATTTATTTACAAAAAGAGTTTAAAACCATGTCTGGGAACATGCCCCGCAGCACCCACCCAAGGCAGAGTGAGTGGGCTGCTTTTATAGCAGGTGGTAATAATTGGAACATACCGTTAACAAAGTACAAGTATCAATTACAGACATTCCAATTATCTCGATAAAACAGTGAAAATTACTACAACAATGTAATCTTTATTAACTCAGCAGTGAATTCCTAATTTAAAAATATACTCAGTTTAATAAAGCTAAATATCCAGGACACCCCTCCCGTTCTGGCACAGTGGATGAACCTGGAACCCTCCCTAGGGGCTCTGGCTCTCTGGGGACTCTTTTGGCCAGAACACCTACAGAAGTAAGAACAAAGCAAAAGGTAAGTTACAATTCAACAAGTAACTCTTGCCCCTAGAGGCCATAAGCGCAACTGCAGGTGTCTTAGCAAGTTACGATTTTTTTACTTATTAAATGTCTTGGAGAGTAAATACTACGCGGACAGAAAAGACAAAGGGAAAGAGGGATGTTGTACATCCAGTTATACAATGGGAATATTTTTTTTTCACTCAAACTTGGCTGTAAATACTGTTTAAAGTGGCGCTAGCCCGCAGTTAGCTTTGCCCGTTAGCCTGTTAGCTTCTTCTCCGTGATTCCATTAGTGTGTATTGGTTGCTCCGCCCCGGTGGCAGTCAAGTTGCAGGTATGGTTTTCTGGCCAGAGACACCAGGGGGAGATGAAAGACCCTCCAATCATCCCATTAACACTTGTATTACCCCCAGAGGGACTACGGAAAGGATTTATTAAGGTAAACACGTTACCTAGTACTGCTTTAAACATTCTAGAAAAATATGTTACTTACATATTTTCTTCTTCAAGTCTGCACCGTGTCAATTTTAAATAAACATTTAAATGTTGTTTATATGTGTATGTCTTTGCACCACAAACCCTTTTACCCATGTAATGGACCCCACTCCATGACACGGCTATTAGCAATAATCTGGCCCTGCTAGATATATTATCATAATATTTGATTTGAATTCCTTGTAAATCCTTGCAGAAATGTTATTATTTTATTCAGGCCAAAATGTTGAAACCGCAAGACAGCCAACCAAAACCAGTTTCTAAACAGTTTTTATTCATAAAACAATTGTATATGTAAGTATAGATTGATATTTTATCTAATGATTGGACACTTGACATGACCCAGCCGCTCGCTCCGGAGGTTGTTCCTCAGCTCTGCTTTGGTGGGAATAACTTGGTGCCCAAAAAGTGTGCTGAAGCTGAGAGCTAGACTTGTCAGTGCGAAAGTTTAGCCTGCATTTAGAAACACAAGAGAGGGTTCACAGAGCGCTTGAACATCCATGAATAATACGGTTCGATTGTAAGATTCAAAACAGTTCAAATCTTCTGGTATCATGCCACCCTACGTCTGTTAGCTAACCTCATCAGTATCCAGTCTCTTTCACTTTATTTGTCTGTTCGCCGCAGTTTCCCTGCAGAGACCGGCTCGACTACATTAACATACAGCCACTCGATTAACCCTCTCCCTTACCAACGGGTCACACTCCCCACGTGTGATCCAGGCTGCTGCTCCATGTCATATCAGGCTGACTTTAAACACATTTGGCGACATTTACTCTCGTCTAATCTGCCCCCACCGATCAATGAAAACGCAGGAGGGGTCCGCGGTCGATGCCAGTATTGATCTAGAAGCGCTATTGGATGTGTCAGGAGGTCAGGGCACCGCTGGAGAGGTCGGTGCTAATCAGGTTAAGAAGCCCGCGGGCGCAACACGGAGGGAGGCTAAGTGGTGTTTAAACAGCGACCTGGTCCGGAGAGAGAGCGTGTCCGTGGGTTCTTCTGCGCGCAGCAAAAGGAGAAATTGAATTTGGGTTGTTAAGGGAGTGATCATTGGTTTTAAGCAGGGACACTGCAGGTAAAAGTCATTTTGTTGTTTCATTTTCAGGTTTTGGGCCCGTTTCCGCTCTTAATGTCTGGAACTAAAATAAATGCCTAATCTTCACTAAAAGGTGTTTATTTATTGCCTTAAGAAATTAAATAATTATACTTTTACTTGATCTCAGACACTTTGACCAATGAGACGAGCTTTCCTGTGTCAGGACCAATCAGGAGAGAAGGGGGAGGGAGATTCATTGTTGACTTTTGACATTTCTTTCTCTCTTCATTTTGTAAACTTGGGAGTGGATTTCAGGTCCAGTCTTACTGACTTTTGAGGATTTTTTCACTAACTAACTCTAACCCTGATTAAAGCAGTACTAAGTAACTCTTGCCCCTAGAGGCCATAAGCGCCACTGCAGGTGTCGTAGCATGTTGTGTTTTTTTACTCATTAATTGTCCGTGAGAGTAAATACTACGCTGACAGAAAAGGTGAAGGGAGAGAGGGGTGTTGTACATCCAGTTATACAATGGACATATTTTTTTTCACTCAAACTTGGCTGTAAATACTGTTTAAAGTGGCGCTAGCCTGCAGTTAGCTTTGCCTGTTAGCCTGTTGGCTTCTTTATCGTGATTCCATTAGTGTGTATTGGTGACTCCGACCCGGTGGCAGTCAAGTTGCAAGCATGGTTTTCTGGCCAGAGACACCAGGGGGAGATGAAAGACTCCCCAATCATCCCATTAACACTTGTATTAACCCCAGAGGGACTACGGAAAGGATTTATTAAGGTAAACAAGTTACTTAGTACTGCTTTAATTCAACAAACCAACATTTTCATTTTGATTTATTCAAAGACTGAACATTGTATTCAAAATCCCCTCTGAATATGTTAGCGTATCTGATATGTCAACAAAAATAATCCATTGTTCAGATTTTGTTGCCACAAGCGCTGGCAATTTTGGCAACTTTTCCATTGTATGCATAAAAATGGCCAAAATGACACATTTTCAGTGACAAAATGTAAATAATGGGCTACGTTTGAATTTGAGATTATTTAGTTTATACCTTAGTCACAAAAAAAATTTCAGATGAGATTTCGTTAATTAAAATTTGCGGTTCAGGATATTAAGATATTAAGGTAGATATGAACAAATCCCCGTCAAAAGTCTGGAAAGTGCGGAGTCTGTAGGAGCTACTCAAGTGTTGCAACAGTGGAATGAAAACCACATTTTGAGAAAACAGGCCCAGTTTTATAACGTCTGCACGTTTATATCGCCACCGCTGTTTTATGGTCGCTGTGTCTCCCAGAGAGGAAATGACCATATTTGGATTACAGAGTCATCGCGGTCACCTTGCGTTCGACCCGTGGACACCAAACATGTCAATAAATGTGAGAGTGGTTTTCCGAAACATTCTGAAGCGATACTCAACAAAACCTAAGAAGATAGACTAATCGCAAAGGGTGAGTTTGGTCTTTTTCTTTTACTGACATTTAAACTAACATTTCAACAGTGACCACAGTGTGAAAAATCTGTTGTTCAGTCCTGATATGACCTGTTTTTTTGTCCTGGCTTAGTCCTGGGTTTGTTGGAAGCCGTTTTGACTGAGCAGAGCTGGTAATGTGTTGTCATTTTTGTTTCCAGAAGCCAGTAATAAATGGGAATTGCTGCCTGGTGCTGTACTTTGAACATGTTATACATTGCAGTTGTACCACAGTTTCCCCTGGGCCAAGTCCTTGCAAATAAAATCTGGTCCTCTGTAAAAAAAAATAAAAAAAAATTGGAAACCCCGATCCACACATTGTCGGATCAAGGCTGTCTGTTTTCAAGCTCAAAGTCGACGTGATTCATTCAGCCTCCATTTCCTCCGAGCCGGGGCAGGATGTATGTCCCCCCTGTCTGGTCATGGGTCAAGGACAGAAGGACAGGAGGCAGTGGCGAGGAGGGCTTGATTCCCAGAGGTCACCTGACATGAGTGATCACATGCTCAGGTCACATGACATGAATGATGGCACATGGATGATCCGCGCCCTTAACCACAGAGCGGAGCGTATAAAAGAGCAGAAGAAGAAAGGGGACGTGTGACCTTTATGTAGAAGCGGGGCCCGTCAGAAAGACTTTCTTTATAGAATATGCTTTAAAGTCTGTGTTCTTCTCAGTCACACTGGAGGTTGCAATCAGAGAAGGGCTTTTCAAGTCGTGAATGAGAGTTTTTGAGCTAAGAGACATGGTCAAACACTTGAATTCACAAATGTGTGTATGTGTGCAGCTGTGGCAAAGGACACAAATCAGCCAATAGCCAATCCAGAGGCTGATTCAGTTTATTGTAATAATTCATGCTTGAAGTCAATGAAACAATAAAACATTTCCTGAATAAAAACCCCATTCATAAAGATCACCCTTTCAGGTGGTAATTACGCTCAGAGACATTCCTTCATTAGAGACATTCATTGTAGCTTATTTTGTTTTCATTTGGGTTTGATAAAGCTCTGGCTCAGTTACTATAGAAATGTATCCAGTATCCCTTTCACACACTCAGGATTACTGACACTAACCTTTTATTATTTGACCTTTATTTAACCAGGAAAGTACCACTGACATAAAAATCTCATTTCCAGAGGGGGACCTAGTGTATCTGTTTTGAGTGGGAGGGGAAATCACACAGAAAGGCCCCGCCCAGCTGGGGATCAAACTCGGGACCTTGAGTGCGCCACCGTGCTGCCCAGATCTTTGCTACCTTCCACAGAAAAAACTATATGTATTTAGATGACATAAAAATGTGGAGTAAAAATAATGATTTATTGACTCAGTAATTCCATATTTAAAAGAGCTGTATCATGCAATTTTAGCCATTCCAAAGTGAAGTATAGGCATTTATATGATATATTGTACCTCTATCACTATGGAGTACTCATTTTTGAGAGAAATCTAAGTATTTTGGGGGGTATTTCCCTACCCGGAAGACAAGACACTTTGATTCAGTTAACTCCGCCCCTCTCTCTGCTCATTCCACATTTACAGTATTATAAATTTAAATATCGCTGCAAAAAGTGAAGTTACTTCACATAATGCAGTTATAAGGAGTTGACATGTGCAACACAGTTTCATAAATGGCTAACACACACGCTAACACACACGCTAACACACACGCTAACACGCGTTTTGATTAACTCACCGCTCAGTCTGGCCTCCCCATCGGGTTATGGGATCGCGTTGGTTATAAAAGTTAATCCACTTTGATTCTGGCCAAGGTTCACCAAGCATCCATCAGGTTGGTTGATACAGTATAGTCGCTGAATCCCAGAAAGAAATTCCAACTTCTGGCGAGTGCACTCTTCTTTAGGAAGGTTGAATAGTCCTGTTCCTCTCGTAGCCAAACGCGCATCCGTGACATTATCGTTCGGTAAGAAAAAAGAACAGGCGTGTCCAGAGTAGGTTAGAAAGAGCTCAGCCTTCAAAAACAAGACTTCTGCTGGGATCCATGGCTCCTCCGGCCGTGGGTGCATTTGTTTACCCTCCTGGGACAGCACAGACGGAGAGTTCTTTTTTTTCTCTCTCTCTCTCTTACAACAAAAATAATGAAAACGCTGTTTTATAAATTAAAATCAGGCCGTAAGGCAATACATTACAGACGTAGAGCACTTCCGTTCCTTTGTGACGACACAACTGAACAGCTCAGTGGTTTACCAGGAGAGGGCGGAGCAGCTGCTCAGAGAGCAGGATTCAGGAGGATTACTTAGAACTGCGTGAATGAAGCCAAAAACTGCTCTTGGGGTGTTTTTGAGAAGGAAATAGCATAACAACATGGCTAAAAGCTCCAAAAAGTCGATTTTGCATGATATAGCTCCTTTAATACATGTTGTCTGTATTTGATATTACGTCTATCATTACCTTCTTCTTATAAAAATAAAAAATCTGATTTTTAAGATCGTATCTCCGGCTCATTCAGTCGGATTGGGCTGGTCTCAAGTGAAAGATGTCAAAGCCTGACGATGCACACTCCAGAACAGTAGGTGGCACTGTGCAGACATAAAGTCAAGTACTCTGACTCATCACAAGGAAGAAGGTTATTCTATTGTCTATTGTCTGTGCGCGTACCAGGCCTGGAGTGCCTTATGTGTTGGTGTACAGGTTTCTCAACCAAAGAATGAGAGGAGAAAAGGCATGAGGGACACATGACCTTTTCAGAGCTCCCTCCACAGCAGGTAGACCGTTTTTATTGGAGGTATTTATAGACGCGGTGTTCCCGAGGTTACCCCAGCTAAATGCCACTCCTCATTACGGCTTGGGTCCTTCCAGGGCCTCATTTAATGGTTGGACGGTCTTGGTGTCGTAGTGGACTTACAATGGAGTGTAGGGTAGAGCTGGACTATATGCCCCCAAAAGTGTACCACGAGCCTGGAGACTGATTTCAGTTTTATCATCCATGTGCATTAAGTAGCTTTTAATATATATCTGCAGCGTTAGGAAAGCTCACGATGTGCCACTCATAGCATAACCCCACCTGACTAATAAGTGGAGGAGATTGGGAAAGAGCCTGCAAGATTTATTTTAACCTCTGAAATGTGTGTCATGTAATTAAACTTTGTGCCCCAGTTAATGAAAAGAGGCTCCAACTACCTTACACCTTATGCAAAAACCTTTCACTCGTACTTGTGGGCTGTTTCTTGTGTTTGCCCTGTTACGTTTGTGCAAAATTGCAAACCAGAAGCTCGAAAACATGATCTTTTCAAATTTGCAGAAATTCGCCCAGCCCAAGAATAGGGTCACCCGCCTCAAATACACTGCATGCATATTTCTGGATTGCCAGCGAATCACGGTCCACGAGCGTCCGCAAGACTCGCTTCAGTTCGCCCTGTGCAGCAGATGGGACGGTGTTGCTGAGGTGGTGTGGCGGTTGGTGCTCCCATACTTTAAAATGGAACTCGAGTGCATTTTCCTCGCCAGTGGCTCGCGCAGTGAAGTGGATTTTAGGTAAAATTTATAGAACGTTTCTATTGATTGAAGTGTTTGGAAGTGCTTAAGGTTTTTTTCTTTATACTTTTTGTATTTGAGGACTTAAATTCGCAGGCCCTGTAGTAGTAGTTTAGGAAAGCAGAAAGTTGAAATTTGTGATCAATTTCTTTAATCATATCACATAAGTTTGAAATTAAAAGCAAACATCTTTTCAGATTCAGATTCAGATTATTTTATTCAGACATTCAAACATTCAACAGATGACAAACAGATGATAAATAAACATAAAGTCTGAAATGGAATAGGCAGAAGCTAAAGCTTATTGCGCCTATCCCAGGGTATTTACAAAACATAAACAGTAAAGCTGCCAATGTCTTATGCAAGCAGTTATACAATTTTTGTTTTTAGATCGTCACAAAGAAGAAAGAAAAAAATCTATCATCTTAAGTTTGCATCCTTAGCCTCCATTCTCAATGTATTTTTTTATAATTGATTTCTTCAAAAGAATTTTAAATTGAATTAAGGTTTTACAGTCTTTTAGCTTTTGGTCCAACTCACTCCACACATTAATCCCAACAAAAGAAAGACAATGCTGCTTTGCACTTATTCTCACATATGTTTTTTGAAACATTTCTTCCTTTCGGAAATTATAAACGCAGTCTCGTTTTTGGAACAATTCCTGGATATGCACAGGTAACTTGTTAAGGCTTATGTTATACATAAATTGTGCTGTTTTAAACTCAACCAAATCCTTCAATTTTAGTGCTTTTAGTTTGATGGAAAGCTCATTTGTATGTGCCCTGTAAGCCACTTTATTCACAATGCGGATCGCTCTTTTTTGGATGATACTTATTGGATTAAGATTGGTTTTGTAAGTGTTTCCCCAAACTTCTAGGCCATAGGTCATGTACGGGAGAACCAGGGAACAGTATAAAATATATACGTTTTTTTCATTTAAGAGTTCTTTAACTTTAGATATTATTGCAAGAGATTTACATAGCTTTGCCTTGATGTAGTTTATATGGGGCTTCCAGCTAAGCTTATTTTGTAAAAGTACTCCAAGAAATTTTAACATCTTACACATTTTCTCTTAACTGGTAAGTTGCAGCATTGTTTACAGTACAAAGCTTTGAGAGAGCATTTTGACAATTTAATGATCAGTATCAGTCAACCAACAGAATTCATTGCGGGAAATACAGAGGGTCATGCTACAACAACAAACTTGCCCAACATGCCCACATTGCAGAAACTTTTGAAACAATGACTGGGTCTGTTAAAGATGAAGCGGCCGCAGAAGCTTTCAAGACGCTGAGGAGGCGAAATCTCCCGCGCACCTGCTCGTTCTGCTGCGCCTGTCCCAGGATGAGCTGCATGGGGAGAACGGGATCCCCCGAGGATACTAGCTATGCACAGGATTCACTGTCAAATGTGTGCTGCGTTCAGGTCAACACATTTCTTTTTGTGTTACTATTTTACATGTTTCTTGTACTCGCAGCTGATGTGCTGCTATGTCACAAGAGCGTCAGAACTGTGGTGAAACTCTTAACCTTAACATGCCCATGATCAGCGGTGTCACAATGGAATATGTGGCTGCCAAAACCAACAGCCTTGTAAATGTTTGTTATAGACCTTTCGCAAAACCCCCGCCCCCTTAGCAACTGTTTGCTAGCTCCGTCAAGAAGTAGAGTTTGACACAAGTCATAACAGGGTAGAAGTGCGTGTTAGTGACTCTTTTTGGTTGAATACCAGCACGATATCCTCCACATTGAGGCTAAATGTTTTGTAATGTACAGTGAAGGACTATTTAAAATATGCAGTGAAGGGGGCACTACAACTATCGAGGCTAAAGTACCGGCCTCATGTGAAATGGAGGGAAAAATATCCCTGCAACCAGCAGAATCATGGAGTCATGCTCTTGCACTACCGGGTAAATTCTCTTCTTATGTTAATCTAGTTAAGTTAGCTAGCGTTCTAAACCTACAGGAGCTAAGCGGCTCACAGACCCCTGCTACAGACTGCAGTGGCTCTGTCTACCCCGCAGTTGTGGTTCTTAGTCAGTGAGGTAACACGTTAGTCATGACTCTCCAGGTGTGATGTCCCGTGTGCAGCGCCACCACAGGCGTACAGAGGATTTCTCCATCTGAAATGGTGATTCGATAGACAGAAAAGAGGTGCGAACGTGAACCGCGCCAGTTGGAAACATAAAACAATGTTGTCATTTTGGTCCCCAATCGAACCGAGTCTCAGGTGTGAATGCAACATAATTGTTGTTTCTATTACAACCACCTAACACTTTCTTGCCCGTGCGGCATGCCTGTTGTAAAACTTGAATTTTCCTCGGCAATCTTATATAGATAATATGCTCTGTATGTTTTTTCCATGTCAACCCTGAATCTGTGGAGCTTATTTGGTGCTGTCCTGTGGATGTGTCAAAGAGAACACCATTAGCCCAGGCCCTGTCAAGCTCTGGTGATGGCAGCCAGTGGGAAGGAAGGCTGAGAACTGTTTTGACATATATGTAGTAAGATGGTACGCTTACTTAGAGAGCAGTTATGGGGAAATATGGGCATGTTGTACATATACACTTTAAGTTAAATCTTTGAATTTACTAATTTAGTTTGGGTTATGGGGTTATGGGTTATTTGATTGCAGTGACCTCTGCATTTATAGTATGATATGCGCTAAAACTCAAAACATTGAGAAAACATACATTATGGAATTAATGCACCTCCGTTTTCTGAACTCAAATCATTTCATCTAAAAAATGATTTCTATCTAAAAAATAGTGTTTTTTAGAAGATTGTAGTTGCTCATTTCAGTAACTTCTGCAGTGCAATGGCCGAGACAACCAGTTCAAATTTTGCCTCCAATTTCGACTAGTTTGTAGGGCTGGGTACCGTTAAACAATACCAGTATGGTATTGATGACAAGGTTTAAGTACTACTGGTATAGAAAAAATGTAAACAGGAACCAAAAAAAAATGTCCAGGGACAGCATTAAAGGACCTGACTTGGTTGTTTCAGCTCAAATAGTTGATAGTTAGTAGTTTTCTTATTGTTGCTCCAAATTGTTCTTTTATTTCTAATATTATCCCCATTTCCTCCATTTTTTTCCTCCAATATTTGTCTCATTTTATTTCCCAACATTTTTCCTAAATCATTACACAATTTCTCCCAAATTGCCCCCATTTCCCCACTAATTATTCCACATTTTTCACACGTCTTGACATTTGAGAAGAACCCGATCTTGTATATTTGCATATCTTTCACATAATGTTCTGTTTTCTGGTTCTAGATGACAAATATGTAAGTATACATATCGTAAAAAGTATCGTTCAGGTATCGGTATCGAAAGATACCCAGCCCCACTAGTTTGTGGCTGCTGCTTCTTCTTCACTTTCTCCTCTAGTAACGCCCGTTTTATAGATTTCCAAAGCAGTACGATTCACCATCTGAGAAAAAGCTTCGTCAACAGCCAATTCGCTTCTTCACAAGACCAGGGTTGAGCTCCTGGTTCCACTAGACTGCAAGGTGGGTGGTGGCACAGACCAGTGCACAGGTGTTGAAGATTGCGCAGTCTCCAGACCATTATGTCTGGGAATTCCTGTTTGAAACTTCTGAAGACTCTTTACTTTGTGACCATGGAATACGGCCATATCTTAGAAAACACAAATCCCACCAACAGAATCCAAGCCAAAAAATAATCAACTAAACTCCCAACTCTGACAACTTTGTGTGGGGAAAAAGTGACATGCTGCAGCAGTTTGGAGAAGTGGGTTGTATGGATTTTCAGGGAATGGATCCAAAAATGTTGACAAGTATGTCCCCGTCTGTCCTGTCGCAGTGACAGGACAAACACGGTGTCAAACCTGGTCCTCTGTCCCGCCCACACTCGTCATCTGGATCTCAGGGCGTGGGAGGAAGTCAAACCCAGATTAAGATATGTCTCAGTGTAATCTCTGGGAATGAGAGGAGATGCGTGACGGCTGCAGGCAGCTTTGGCTCGGAACTGTCTTCCACTCAAAAACTAGTGGTATCTACCAACTTTTAAGTTCCTGCTTGTCAAAGAAAAAGCATTCATTATTCTTTGTTTTACCAACATATTCAATATCCTCACTATATGATGGATCTGCAAATGAGTAGATACAGTACGTTGTACGTTTTCTTGAATTATAAGACAGTAAATGCCACTGACTGCACTAATGATTTCAAACAACGCAGTGCTACACTACAATGACAACTGAACTTGAGTTGCCTTAAGCTTAAGCACAAGTTTATGGGCTAAAAGTCTATGGACCCGATCTTGTGTTTCTAAACGAAGGCAGTAGACTAGACTTTGCGCTTTGTGAAATCTTCCAGTTCCAGACATGGTGCAATAAGTGGGCTGGACAGTCAGACACCCATGGCTGAATGAATGCTGAATGATGTAGCTGCAAAGGAGAATCAGTGCTCTTAGCTGCACGCCTCTGTCGACCTCTTATAGCCACTGGCTGAAGTCATGACACAACAGTTGAGCACATGCAAGATAACAGTCTCGTCGGGACCAACGCTGTCCCAGCACCAGGCGGAAGATCAGCCCCTATTTATTAGAAATGTGCATGATTTATTTGAGCTGAAACAACCAAGTAATTTCCCCAAGCGCTGTCTCTGGACCCAACAGGCATAAAAACTTGGTATCTGAAGAAAAAACAAAAATCAGTATCTGTTGGGTTATACCTTTTTTCTTTTCTGATACCAGTAGTACCTAAACCTTTTTCCGATACCACAGTGGTATTGTTAAACGGTACCCAGCCCGACAACCCAGAAATCTCTTACTTCTGGAAGACCTTTGTACGGGAGAATGGGCAAAAAGCTCTCAAAGTAACGTTGAAAGACTCTTGGCTGTCTACAAAAAGTGACTACTAACTTTTGGAGACCATTTCATCTTCCCCTTGCTTTATTGTTTGCATTAGTAACAGACATTTTCACTCAGTGTGCCTAAACCTTTGCATCTTCATATTTTCTCCACTTTTTGTTGGCAAGTAAAGAAGGGCATCCATCTTTTAAAAAATGGCTTATCACTATTACTCTCCCGCTGCCTTTATTCTGTACCTTTGTCTCCACATGATTCCCGGCGTTCCCGTGTTTGGGTTGTGCGTGTGCGTCCCCCTGGGCTGTTTTCCTGGCAGTCTGACACCGCAGACCCAATCTGACAGGCCTAATCTACTCTGTCAGCCCCTTCAAACTCATCCCCCCCTCGCGCTGACAGCTCGCCCGCATTCATAAATTAGCAGAAACATTAACCTTTCCGCTGATTCTGACGCTTTCCGAGGGGAGGCAAATTAACTCCCATTTGTTAATGTCAAATTTAGGGGTTTTCGTTGAGACGGCCCCCGAGAAAATGGCGTCAGGAGATGGGGAGATAGCGCGAGCCCGTGACTGAAATGTTTGCAGATGACGGGGATCATTTCGGTAGAGTACAGCGCGGCAGGTGATCGAGGGTAATTGCAGGCGAAAGGTCTTATATTGTTTTCACAAAGATGTGATCCGTGTTTGAGGAATGGAATTTGATCAAGTCAATTATGAATGCATAGATGAGGCCCTGTTTACGTAAGTATGCAGGCAGCTGGTAGATGGATGTGAAAGCATTTCTAAGTAAAACATGAAAAGATACATAAATTGTTAGCCTAGTAACTTATTTTAAAGGTTTTGGCGGAATTGGGGAAACAAAAACATGTTTGGGTCAGGTACCGATCCAAAGATTTGTGGACACCTCAGTGAAAACAATGCTTACATTCAATCGTGTAACATTAAAACATAATCCACTGGACTTGTATTTAAAAGAGACGCCAACGTTTCCCTATCGAGATTCTTTTCTTTTTTTTTACCACCATCCACCAAACCCACCAGATATACACTACCTGACCACCCCACAAAAAAAAGTGTTGTTTACCTGGATGTAACTAACTTCTGATCTGGGGTTGCTGCAGTTGGTCAGGTTCATTAGTGCCCAAAGAATGATATCAGCTGACTACTTGAACATCCTGAATGACCAGGTTATTCCATCAATGGATTTCTTCTTCCCTGACGGCACAGGCATATTCCAAGATGAATATGATGAAAGAGTTGTTCAAGGAGCATCAGACCTAGTTTTATACACTTAGAATGGCTGCCACAGAATCTTTGGGATGTGCTGGAGAAGGCCTTGCGCAGTGGTCACTCTCTCCCATCGTCAATACAAGATCTTGATGAAAAATTAATGCAACACTGGATCTTTTGGCCTTGCACAATGCCATGTGCTGTAATCAAAACTAAAGGCGGGCCAACCAAATGTTAGAGTGTGCGACCTTTTGTTTGTGGCGAGTGTGACAGTGTAGCTGTGGAAGGTGACGTCCCAGTGATGTCACCAGACCATGTCCGGCTGTTTTACTTGAATGCTACAAGCTTGAATCAACCACCAGGATGACTGAGTATCTACATCATTTTATTCAGAGGTGGTCAGTAACAAAGTCAATTTGCTTAACTACTGAACTTTAGTCATCTTTTCGAGGGTCTGTACTTAACCTGAGTACTCATTGTACACTTACTGTAAAAGCTCTTTATTCTAACTGGTTCACGAATTGAGTTCATCACACATAAATCTTCTACATTTGACCCATTGGCCTACAGCAGTGTTTCTGAAATGTCTGCAGACCCCAGATGGAGGATCTTCGTCAAAAGTGTCTAACTGGATGATCAGCTTATTGACAAAGAAGGAACAGCAGCCGGGATCTAGACACAAATTGCGCAACAATTGTGTTTATATTTGATTATTGTCTTTGGGCAAACAAAATCGCCTTGATGAAATGGCTGTTTGCCTAACCATTATGTCCCACTGCGGGCCCCCATTTTTGCTGCCGCCAACTCCCAGCCATCAAACACAGATAACTCTCTGCACGCTGGCACCGAACAGCTTGTCTCCAGGAACTGTCGGACTAATATTTGTGGCTATTACCCTAATTAGGCTGCAGCACACAGATGGCGTTTCGTCACAAAACTCACGGGCCGAGAATCCAAATGTCAGCCCTGCCAAGATCCGTTGATGGTCCGAGAATGACACCCAATCTCCACACAATATCCGCTATTTTCCCAGTGGTCATTTTGTCGAGTGTTTAGTGTTTATGAACTTCGTATTTTTGTGTGGATTAGATGTAAAAACAAAAGCAATTAATGATTCTGATTTTAATACCTCAGTCATGATTTGCAAGATTTACATGACAACAAAATGTGTGTGTGTAGCTTTGTCTCCAGCAGCGGTCCAGGCTCCATGTACAATAGGTTAATCCTCCAGTCAAGTGTTTCTAACCATCAACCTGGCTCCTCATCTGCCTGCTCACTGCTCCTACAGGTTGCCCCGGAAGCATCGTGGATGGGTCAAATGCAGAGAACGAATTTCCCTACAGGGATTATCAGAGTATACCTTGACTTTTAACCTTAACAAAGAACGGTCTGTCTTCCTTCTTAAGGCGATTCGTTGTAAATGTGTTGGTTCCGTTGAATTTAACATTGCCTGACCCACGGCATGTACAAGCCATGCGTGACATTGCGTCCTCCTCTACGCAAGTGGGTCTTTTGGGGACGGATTGGTTCAGACAGGTCAGATCCAAGCCTGGAGAAGGTCCCAGTCCTCTGGAAGACCTCATATGTGATCCCGGTTCCTAAAACTACGCACGCCAAGGATCCGGCCCACTACAGACCAGTTGCCTTGACCTCCCACCTGATGAAGACCATGGAGTGGCTCATCCTCACCCACCACCGCTCTGTGGTGAGCTCCACCCAGGCCCCGCTGCAGTTTGCCTACAGGCCTAACATCGGAGTAGAGGTCGCTGTCATCTACCTGCTGGAGCGGGCGCTCACCCACCTGGAGCCTGAGGGAATGCTGTGAGGGTCATGTGACTTCTCCAGCGCTTTCAACACCATCAGACCGACACTGCTGCGGGGGGAAGCTGGAGGACACGGGAGTGGAGGAACATCTCACTGCATGGACCATCGACTACCTCACAGACCGACCACAGTAAGTGTGGCTGCGCAGCTGTGAGTCTGAGGTGGTCATCTGCAGCACCGGGGCCCCTCAGGGCACCGTCCTCTCACCGTTTCTCTTCACCATCTACACATCGGACTTCACATACAACACGGACATCTGTCATCTGCAGAAGTTCTAATAAACTGGACTGGTCCCACAACACCAACGCCCTGTACAAGAAGGGCCAAAGTCGCCTCCACCGTCTGAAGAGAATGAGGTCCTGAGCAGAGCAAGCCTCTGCTTAGAACTTTTTATGACTCTGTGGTAGCCTCTGCTATCCACTACACTGCCGTGTGCTGGGCCCCGGGCAGCACAGAGCGGGACAAGAACAGACTGAACACCTGGTCAGGAGGGCCAGCTCCGTCCTGGGCTGCCCCCTGGACTGCTGTCATGTGGAGGAGGTGAGGAACAGGAGGGTATTAGCCAAGCTCACCTCCATCATGGAGAACACCTCCCACCCACTGCACGGGACTGTAGAGGAGCCGAGCAGCTCTTTCAGTGGCAGACTGAAGGAGCGCTACCACAAAGCCCCACTGCTGTCAGACTGTACAACAAGACTGTAAATGTGCAATAATCTCTTTATCTACGTCACTTTATCAACCACTCGCACAATGACTGTAAACCTGCACTGCTAATACTGACATTTTATATTATAGTCTGCCTATTTTTTTTTTTTACTGTTTAAAATTTTTTTCCCCCTTAAAGTTTTTGGTAGTCATTGTATATAAGATAAGAGTGTTTCTGAGAGATGTAATAAGTGAATTTCTACATTGTGAGATCAATAAAGGCCATCTTATCTTATCTTATCTTATCTTTAATTGTAAATGGAAACAACCTTGCAAAAAAGGCTAGGCAAAGCTCAGAGTGAAAGGGAGAGACATTCAGCAAACTGTCTGGAACCAACAATGCTAAGGAAAGTCACGGAACAGTAATCTGAAACACACCTTGAGCAGTATTTCACTTGATTCAGGCAGTTTTGATACATATTTTAGGAAACTCTGCTCCACTTCTTATTATTCAGTCATTTATTTGGCAAAATCTTTCCAAAACGCGCAAACAAAATTCCGCAAGACTAAAAATGTGTCGTCAAACTCCACACTTACGGAACCATCTCCTTTCTAGTCCTGACGTTAAGTGGCCTGTCCCAGCCTGATGGAACGCCGCGTGCTTTAGCGCTGAAACAATGGCGCACGCTGGACCATATGGTGCGTTTAAGTGCTGTCGGACAGCTGCGGTGTAAAGTGTTTCTGGAATCGGGCCAGCTCCCAGAAGAAGAAGAAGTCTGGTGGCGATGGTTGGGGGGAGGAATGGTTGTGATGAGAGCAGGAAGAAGGCACTTTAGTGTAGAGACAATTCCAGATGCTCCACAGAGAATGGTGTGGTCACATGTAGAAAAAGGAGTTAGGCGGACGAACTGGGGCAAAAATAATGTCATTCCAAGGTTGATTTATTTGGGTTTAGATGGAACATATCACAAATAAGCTTTTGACCATGATTAAAATGTCCTGATTTTCTGTTTTGTGTGATCTAGGAAGTGTCCTCTGCTTTTTGAAAGTCCATAAACCGTCGACAGACCAGTTGTGAGCAGATCTACTCTCAAACTGCATTCACCACAGTGCCATTGATTTGTTAGCATGGCTTTGGTAAAAGTGACTAAATGTATCCTGTGTTTACTCGGACGCTCCAAGCAGTAAACGAGATCTCTTTTCCACGCACAGATATTCATTTTCATCATGTAACGTCTAAGCTCATTGTCCTCCCATTAGAAGGAGTCCTTAAAAAAAAAGTTTGCTGACTTGAGCTAATAAAGAAGTCTCTTGAAACAACTTCAACTCTGTACAACCCAGTCTGGATAACTGCTTTTGAACAAACAAATGATTTTAAGCCTGGCTCTGTCCATCAATCAGGTGTTCTTGTTTTTATTTTACAATCCTCAACTGAAAGCTCTTTTAAATATGATTTTTTTTTCTTCTCAGATGCAGGCAGTACTTTCTACGTTACTTTTACTCAAGTGCAACCCACGTTGGAAGTAATTATAATTTGTTACTACTTGATTCATATTTTGAAGCATGAGTACCCTCTTCTACTCTACTCTTCCCACTGCGAGTACGTCTACTGAAATGTGGCATTTATATTTTTCTATCATATCGTAAGAATTATTTTTATTTTTTTGGCGGCCCTATTGCCACGACTAAAACATTAGCTAAAAACAAACTTTTACGCTCAAGCTTAAGCAGTTTCATAAACTCATTTACTCAAACTTAAGTACTTCATTGGGTGACTACTTTGTAATTCATGTCGCAAGGCAATATGGTTTTGAGTAATGTACTTACACCAAATAATACAATAATACAATACTCCAAAAACACTGCAATATTGACGACTCGTTTGAGAGTAACCTTAGAGCAGGGATTCCCAAACCTTTTTGGCTGCGACGACAACATTGCCACGCAAGTCATTACCTCTAATACTACTTTAGGGCTGCGAAACATTTTGAATCACACACATTAAAAAAACATTTCTTGACTGGATTTCACAAATTGTATGCTGTTTTAAACAACAACAACAAAAAAGCAAAACAACAGTAGCGTTTTTCTGTCTACTTTGTCTTGGAATAATCTTGGGACCCCCACCCAGGGCCCTGGCCACCACTTTGGGAACCCCAGCCTCAGAGCATTGGTTCCTAAAGTGGGGTCGAGACCGAGCAGTGAGCAGTTGGTCTCAAGATGATTTCAAGATTTAAAAGAGAAAACGTTTTTCATAACATTCTTCTTTGCAGACAGTATTGATTTGTCAATAAACAAAGTAAATTCCAAATGACTAAATCAGATTATAAATGTGTTTTTGTTTTGGCTTGGGCATATACTGTATACAGGCTCTGATTCAATATTGGTAACTTTGGCCGATACTTATGTAAGTGTAATTATTCCCCATGTTTTTAAAAGTGACATCTCCCTCCATAGAAATGGGCCTGTCAGTCAAACCTGTATCTCTCCACTGTGGCCCAGGGCCATGGTCTGCTGCTGCGGCTTCCATACAACACTATATTGTTCGCCGCATACCACAAACCTACCGCAGAAAACTCCCAATCCAGTTATGCGTCCAAGCGGTAACAAAATCAACCTTTGTTCCTGGAGAATCCGTTGGTTACGCGGCTTTTTTGTGCTGTCTCGACTTGGTGAAGATGAGGTGAGAAGTTTCCAATAACTCCACTTTGCCTGCGGTGCAGATTAAAGTGAAAAAGTGGAGTGTTGGATTACAAGCGTAGAGAACGCCAAAGGGTAAGGCTTAGCTCGTCATTGTCATTTCTGGAATAATCTGCGCGGATAATGGGTGTTTTGTGGCGGCTGCAGAAAGGTAAAATATGAGATTTTGTGTGGGTTTTGACGGATTAAAAGTTGGAGGTTGGTTGGTGGCTGCATGGGTCTGTGAGGGGGAGTAATTTAAGAGTTTAGATCAGACATATTGGAGAAGAGAGTGCTTCAACAAATGGAGTTAACCTTCGGAGATAGGGATTGAAATGATATACATGTTTGGGATAAAATGTTCCTAAAAAGGGCGGGATCTTCACTGTAGACTTGGCCCTCACGGGGCGTGTAGTTCGGTCGTAACCGCGCCCTCGTCATTAGCTCTAATGCTAACAGCCTGTTAATCAAAGTCTGGCCCTCATTAGTATATGAGATTTCTAAAATGTTTCTTACAAAAGCCAGCCTGGTCCCTTTAAGTGTAACTAACCCAGCATTATCACAGGAGCAATATCTAGCTGTAGAAAGTTTTAACAATTAGAAACCAGGCTTTACAGTTTAGAACGTGTATAAAGTGCAATGCTATCTAATGGAAAACTAGCTGGTTTTGCCACCTCACAAAGCGTCGCAAAATAGAGCAACCAGCAGCCATTGGTCAACTCCTGAGGTTCCACAACTCAATGAGGCCTCATCAGGAGTTTTAGTTTGGACTCTTAAGAGAAGACAACCTGAGGACCTGAAGGTCAGATACATAGACATAGATAGAAGATGAATAAGAGCTTTGGAATCCAGTAAAAGGACTTTAAAATCCCTCCTGAAGTTACAGTTTTCTTTGGAAGAGCTGAACGGAGAGCATTAAAGTTACAGTATCAACACAGTGATAAATGCATGATTCTCTGCACTGGCTTGAGAGGGAAACGCTCTGACTCTTACAGTTTTCTTTAAGTGATAAACGGATTTTGTGGTAGACCGTATATGTGCTCTGAGACACATGCATGTAAACATGCCAAACGCTCATACCCAAACAGGTGAATCCTGGCAGACCAAAGATAAAGAGAATGGGCTGTTTAGTCTCCTCTGAGCCGGCCTCATGACTCCATCATGACTATTGACTTTGGCCCGCAGACATGAGCAGATTAAACACACTACAGCCCTGCCCTCAGTGGTTACCCTCTCTTCCAAACCTATGTGGGATATAAGCAGTCTGCTCGTGAAGCACACATGCAATATTAAGATGATCGCACCTGTCTGGGTCATGTGTTTCATCGGCATTATCACACTTTACACGTTACTTTAAATAGATCTGCCATTCAAACATGGATTTTTCAGTGGTCAGTGTTGGGATTTCCAGGACTAACAGGCCTTTTTCCCAACACGTATTCATTCACAAATATTGACATGTTTGGTATCCACGTGTAGCATGAAAAGAGACTGAGATTACTTATTCATAAACAAAACAAGATCCAAAATCCCCCCTGAACAAACCTTTATAACGAATATTATCAACTAAATAAAACCATCAATTTAAACCTGGGTCTAACTATTATTTAGTTGGAATAATACATCGGCGATTTTGACCATTCTTAGCATAAAGCGCCTTATTTTTATATGAAAACATAAAATGACAGAAAACTTGCAATACATTTTTTTCTCATACTTATGTCAGTAATGTTCAGCATAAGTTTCAAATTGATATCTTTACTTCTTTTTTTTGTTTCTATATTCACCTCCAACGTCTCGTCTTAAAGAGGGGGTATTATGTAAAATCGACTTTTTCAAGCTTTATATCATGTTATTATGTCATTCCCTCATTAAACACATGCCTGGAGTGTTGCCTTGGCTCATTCACATATTTTTGAGTAATCAGTAAAAACTTAGACGGCAGCCATTTTAGGTGTAGCTATGCCTCAGTCCTCCTAGGAACGCCCCCACCTCCTGGAGACGCCTCTGGACCTTTTGTCACCAGCCAAGCCACCAACCACTGCTCCTCAGCTCAGCAGAGCCCCCTCCCCGCACAGTAGTGTTGTTTAGATGCCACAGCAGTGTGCTGAAGGGGGCATGTCGGAAAGCTTCTTAAAGAGACAGAGGCCTATTTCAAGACGTTCAATACAGCCATTTTGAGAGAGCAATTTTATTCAAGGCAGTTACATATACAGACCAACAGAAGGTTACGTCATCATTGTAGTATGCTATAGACTGGTGCTATGTGATTGAAAAAAGCATAATACCCCCTCTTTAAGTAATAATTCGACTGAGCTTTGAACTTTTGCTTGGATTGGAGTAATAATTGACCAGTAGTACCTGTGCTTTTATGAAATCAAGTACTTCGACCACCACTGGACGAGATAGTAATTGGACATTATGCAAATGGAAGGTACGATCTGCTTATTAACTTCTTCAAATGCAGCACCATAGCCACCGTCAGCCCTCCTCTCTCTCTCTTCTGACAGTCCAGTTTTAATTGGCCAAGCGCTGCTGCTGTCATGTGGATGAGATGGAAAGGGGGGGGGGGGTGCTCATGTGGCGGACAGGGCCCTCTGCGGTTGTGTGGGGGGTGCTGTCAAACACCCCCAGCCCCCGCTGAGGGTGTCCCGCCTCGTCCCGCAGACAAAGCGCCAATTAAAGAGGGGCTTTAAACAATCAAACAAGAGGTCCTGGGGGGCTTCAGACGGACGCTCCCAACACGAGCGGAGGAATCAGGGTGAGGGCTGCGAATCAAAGGGCCGGGAGCCAGATAAAAGCTTAGGATGATGAGCTCTTTTAACATGCAAAATATGATCCAAATATTTATAGTTTATGATATTAAGTGAGGGCCATGATAACTTAACAACTAACACATGGCAACTTCCATGAAAGGAGCAGGTCATGTAAGGGAATTGGTTTGCAGGAAGTGAAGAATATTCAACAAAGAAAATAGGACTTTTCCCACGATAAATACACAATAATACGTTTGTCAACAATAACCATAAAAATAAGTGAGCATCAAGCTGATCCGAATGAGTTGTACACTCTTATACCATTATTATGCAAACACTGAGACAGTCAACGGTGACCAGTAAATGGTCGTCAAAGCCTGGGACACAGATGTTTTAGAAACAAAGTGCACAGACCACAGACATAACATTTAAAACCAGGAGCATCAGTCAGCATCAGAGATCAGTCCTTTTATGTCAGGGAGTGTCCAAACTTTTTTCATCGAGGGCTGGCTATTGAAGTGTATGCAGCATGGAGAGGTTCAAACCGTGCTTGGAACCATGAAATGCTGCAATATATAAAACTTAAACAATGTAGGCCTGTCACGGTAGCAAATTTTGAAGTTTGATATACAGTACAGTATTGAGGCAGGAAATGATCGCGATAAATGATATTATTGATTATAAAGAAATGAATGAATATAACACATAATTGCCCTGATGAAGACATGTTAGTGTCAAAATGCGTTTTATAAAGCTTTGTCCATGCTGTAATAAAGAACTTTTAATTTTGATACCACGGAGTGCCTCAGATTTTTTTGACTGTACAGTATTCAACACATTTATATCACCAGCCAGTCCCCCTTATGCTTTCCTGTATTACCGGCTACTTGGAAGAGCATCTGGTTTTCCCTTACTTGCCTCTCTTTATTCCCAATTTTCCCCAAATCTTCCAAAATTTCCCCTATGTTTTTCACAATTTCCCCCTCAATTTTTTCCAAATTTCCCCCTATCTTTCCCACATTTCCTGATGAGAAGGAGACTGCGACGGCGTGCACAAGACCAGAAAAAAACAAAAACCCAGATCAGAACAACTCAAATCCGCCATATTCGACCATCGCAAAGGTGAGAACCACATTATGGACCGGGACAGAGCTAAAATCATCGGGACAGAGGACGACAAAACGCCAGCGCTGGATTAAGGAGGCAATTGAAATTCGTAATCGTGCTCCTCGGGATAGTAAACCGGGATGAGGGGGCCATTTTTGCTTTCACACACGTGGGACGCTGTTCTGAAGAAGTCGGACTTGCAGACACCGCTGTTTTCCTACCTCCAGCGGTGGGAAAACGGCGCCAAAACCTGTGTTAATCGGCCGACAAGACGCGTCACGGCAACATCATGTGACCAACTCTGAGGAAGACTGTAGAAAGTGAGCAGTCGAAACTGTCAGGTATCAAAAAAACTTACTGGTCTGATTTAAAGAGGGGGTATTATGCTTTTTTCAATCACATAGCACCAGTCTATAGCATACTACAATGATGACGTAACCTTCTGTTGGTCTGTATATGCAGTAAATTAAAATAACTGCCTTGAATAAAATTGCTCTCTCAAAATGGCTGTACTGAACGTCTTGAAATAGGCCTCTGTCTCTTTAAGAAGCTTTCCGACACGCCCCCTTCAGCACACTGCTGTGGCATCTAAACAACACTACTGTGCGGGGAGAGGGCTCTGCTGAGCTGAGGAGCAGTGGTTGGTGGCTTGGCTGGTGACGAAAGGTCCAGAGGCGTCTCCAGGAGGTGGGGGCGTTCCTAGGAGGACTGAGGCATAGCTACACCTAAAATGGCTGCCGTCTAAGTTTTTACTGATTACTCAAAAATATGTGAATGAGCCAAGGCAACACTCCAGGCATGTGTTTAATGAGGGAATGACATAATAACATGATATAAAGCTTGAAAAAGTCGATTTTACATAATACACCCCCCTTTAAAATATCATGACAGCCCTAAAACAGAGTCCACTAAATTGACACAGCTGGACATTTTTCTACTTAGATGGCTACAGGTGTGATGTGTCAACAGGTTGGTTACATTTGGTCTTTTCTGTAGTAGAAAATTGGATGATTTAACCAGTGTCTGGCATGGTTTTCATTGGTAACTTCGATCTCCAACAGCTGTGCATTGGTCACCTCCCACTGTACAACCTGATGGGACTTCACAGCTTTGACTTTTCAAAGGAGGAAATAGGATGATTTTCAAAACGGCGGCATAGGGCTCTTCTACCATCCGGGTACTTTCAGTGCGCCGCAGATGTGGAGGTGAAAACAATGGCGGTATTAAACAGCGTTTTTGCCTGTGAATGACAGTTTGTGTTCGATAAATTTAGTTTTTCTCAGTAAATCCTGCCTAAAAGCTGTTGTGCGGTTGCATGTTCCATTTTGTCGGAACTACAGCTTCAGTCTTGTAAACTGAGTAAGTTTTATGATTAGAATCGACGTCTGCAGATCTAAACACATTGTGTGGATTATGTTTTAAAGTTTAACGTAACTGTGCCGGACACATCAGGCTCTAAATTCTACCATTTACTTTGCTTTGAACATAAAATAAATTGTTAATCAAATGTTTAATGTCATGACATGTGTTAGCGGGTGCATACCTATGTTCCCCGGGTCCTATGTTCCCTAGGTCCTATGTTCCCCGGGTCCTATGTTCCCCGGGTGCAATTTTTTTTTCGTAGGTGAGTTGGTACTTCAACCAATCACAAGTCATGAGAGTGAAACTTCATACATATATCAATCAGCTTAACCCTGACCCTGCCCTAGCCACTAACCTTAAGGATAGTGGGCTGGTGCCTAATCTTAATCAATAGAATTGGGGGAACATAGGTACCGGGGAACATAGGGCTGACCCCGTGTTAGCTAAGTCATGCTTTAGCTAAATCTAAAGCCGAATAAACTAAACAGTCACCTAAAAGCTTCTAAAACATTTTCTCGTCAGCATTACGTTTAACTTAGATCATGATTATGTCCCGTAAGGCGAAACATAAATGTGTGAAATTCAACACAAAGTTACGATGGATTAGCGTACTAGGCGACCTCTGTTTGTACAAACATTCATCGAGACCAACTAAGTGAAATTTCTGTTTATATCAGACTTTTGCCTCAATAGGCAGGTTATCATGGTCATTACATTTCATCACAATCCAACAATTATTCACCTTAATAAATCCTCTCAAACAACCACCAAATATCAGCGATCTCCCACAGTTTTCAATGAAGCTAGAGCGCTGTATTCACCTCCTCTTGATTTGTGACGTAACACCATAGAGTCCAGCTGTGTTGATTCCGTTGGTTTAGTTCATGTATTTGCTCAGAATGTTCAGTTTGGAATTGGATGCAGTTTTTTTTTCTGGACCAGAGCTGGAATAAGACATTTTCCTACTTCTCTTGAACCCTTCTTGCTATGAGACCTTACTACAATGAAGTCCCAGTATTGGTCACTTACCGCCGTGCTGTCTTCCTTTCCTTTTCACGAAGCAGAAACTACACCTGCGGCAAGAACGCTGGTATAGCTTGAACTTACAACAGCTGAAAAACAAACTCCAAAGCTGAAAGTTCGCGAAACAAAAGTCGCTGGAAAGAGCTTGTGTGACAGAATTTCCCGCGTCTGTCTGTGTGTGCCTGCCCGCGGTGCCGGAACTGACGGATCCCTCGTCTCCAAACTGATGAACCCTGCATTTTTAAAGAGCAAAAGTCTGGCGTTTAACGTATATCTCTGTCATCCCCTTCCTTTTGGCGCCTACTTCCGCCACGCTCCTCCATATGCTGGCTCCATATGGCCCTGCACCCTCTCCTGACAACCCCCGAGCGAGGCGCCATCCATCATCCAGCCCGGAGCCCGCACTCGTTATCATCGCAGCCCCAGAGCAAGCCACCGCAGTCGGGCGAAGGCAGTCGGCAAATTGGCCCTTGCGAAGTCCCCTCATTAAAGGCGACATCGTGTACAAATGTACTTTTGTGTGTTCTTAACCGTGTTATTACACACCCTCGTCTTAAGTACCTGGAGTACTAGTAGAGTCGTTTCGTCTTCTTCTGCTGTTGTAATGCTCTGATCTGTATTTCCTGGATTATGCAAATGATATTTTTCTAAGATTTTCTAAATTATCAACTCAAATGACAGCCAGCATCATTAACAGTTAGAGGATAATATGAATGTGATCGAAAAAACCTCCCAGTATTTTATTTCATAATGAATATAATAAACAACTCAAAATCTACTGTTTCAAATTATTATGTAACTTATAGTTTCAATACATTTTAAAGGTTGTAATTAACTGAAAATGGTCATTTGTTGAATTTGCAGCATTAGGAGGTCATATTTACTTGAAATCAAAAGTTATTTACATAAACATCTTAAGTCAAGTTATATTTTAACATAGGACCATTATTTGATAGCAACTTCAAAATTGTTGCATCCAACGAACTTGTGAGCTTTTGGAGAGTTTCTGCTTGGATCTCTTTGCAGGATGTCAGAATAGCCTCCCAGAGCTGCTGTTTGGATGTGAACTGCCTCCCCCTCATAGATGTTTTGCTTGAGGCTCCAAAGGTTCTCAATAGGGTTGAGGTCAGGGGAGGAAGGGGTCCACATCGTGAGTTTCTCTCCTTTTATGCCCATAGGAGCCAATGATGCAGAGCTATTCTTTACAGTATGACATGTTGTGTTGTCATGCATGAAGATGATTTTGTTAGGGAAAGCACAGCTCTTCTTTTTGTACCATGGAAGAAAGTGGTCAGTCAGAAACTCCACATATTTGTCAGAGGTCATTTTCACACCTTCAGGGATCCTAAAGGGGCCGACCAGCTCTCTCCCCATGATTCTGGCCCAAAACATGACTCCGCCCCCTCCTTACTGATGTCGCAGCCTTGTTGGGACATGGTGGCCATTCACCAACCATCCACTACTCCATCCATCTGACCATCCAGGGTTACACTGCACTCATCAGTGAACAAGACTATGTTCATGTATTTCTGGGCCACTACAGCAGTTTCTGCTCGTCAGCTTCAATGAACAGTTTAGGGGAGGCCGGATAGACCGTTTATGCGCAACTGCAGCCTCTGGAGAGTCCTACACCTTGATGTGCGGGAGACTCCAGAGGCACCAGCAGCTTCACATACCTGTTTGCTGCTTTGTAGCAGCTGTTCTCTTAATCTAATGTGTTTGTCTGGCAGAAACCGTCCTCATTGTGCCTTTATCTGCACAAACCCGTGTGTGCTCTGAATCAGCCACAAATCTCTTAACAGTACAATGATTACGCTTAATCTTTTGTGAAATATCGAAGGTTTTTATACCTAGTCCAAGGCATTCAACTATTTCACGCTTTTCATCAGCAGAGCGATCCTTTTTCTTTCCTATATTGCTTGAACATGGTGGTCTGCTTAATAATGTGGAACGTCCTTTTTCAGTAGTTTTTCCCTTACCTTTTCACTTACCTGACAACTAATGATCCCAGGCGTCTGAGATTGATGTCAGTGATTCAAAGAGCCCTAAGACACAATACCATCCATGAGTTTCATTTAAAAACTTTTTTTTTTACCTTTATGACACTGAAATACAATTTGCATAATAATTTGGAATGCAGTGTATAGTACAATATAAATGGAACAGGAAACATCGTCTGTGTTTAAAGCTCATTATCTATTACCAGTTTAGGGGGGACATCACATGCAAAATGTACCTTTAAAAAAACTTGTTCGGTCATCTTATCCATGCAGGTTTAAATAATCCTGTTTCCTTTGGTTGAAATAGGATACTGCTAAAGCGCTTAGATTTGGATTTCCTGGAATCTGTTGCGTAATATTGTACTGTAATTTTGAAAAGCCTATGAACATCACAGAACCCGTTCTGAGCAGTTCTCAAACTATGTTTATTTAGACGTCATCGGCTTGTTTTGCAGCTTGTACAACATTTTATTCCTGAGTTGTCTGGCCATTACAAACTGCGTTGCCATTTTTACTGTCCTGTATGTCACCTGTCATGAAAACTATGAATGGTAAAGACCAGAGACATATGGTGAAGTTTGCAACTTGTGAGGCACATCTTGCATCTATAGACTCCAATATAATGTCAACAAAACTGCAGGAAGATGTAACTTGCAGTCCCAAAAGCTAATTTTCAACTGAAAATGTATTCTCACAACATCGTAAATAAATATTAAAAGACAACGGGACACGCACACTCAGGCCGCAAACCCTGCCCACCCGAGTGACAAGTCACACAATCCTGAAGCGCCACACAGACAGCGTGTGTTGTGTACTGTCATTTGCAGCAGAGATGTGTCACATTTCATCCACAAAAAGCCGGTCTACTCAATAAAGTTTTCACTTTTAATAATCCCTTTACATTTAAAATGTACCTCCTAAACCGTTTAGAGAAATAGAACTGACTGATTTGAAGTATAGTCGTCATTTTTGGTAGAAATGTGTGGTGCCCCCCGTTTTGACAGGGGCAAGCTCTTTCAAAACGCGGTCAAATGAACAGGTTAAACGTGTTACGCATGTGCCAGATTCTTAATCCAGACGATAGAAAACCAATGCCTCCAACAACAACAAAAAAACATGAACAAATTATTTGTCCCCTGCCCTGACCTCACGCCACTGGTAAAGACTGCTCACAAAATCCAAACATAAAACACTGATATCATTGTTTATTTTAAGCGGAAATAAAAGTTAAACTATTGCAAAGTATCTGGCCCTTTTTGCGCTGTAGAAAAATAAATGGTTTCCTCCGAGCAGACGCAGAACTCCTGGTGTTTATCACAGACAGTGTAAACACAGGCCGCGCGGGTTTATGTTCACATTTTAGAGCAGCTTGTTGTGGATGGGAAGGGACATTTTTCTGAGCACAAGCTGGCGTGGAGTTGGCTCATCATTACAACATGTGTATTTTGCCAAACACCATTACAAGACAGCTGAGGTCAATACATGAGTACAAACAAACAAATCTCGCATTGTCAAAGAATGTGGTATGCCAGTGAGTGTTGGTCGGATGTGAAATCGTTCATGCAAAGTGATTCTAGAATGTAGAAAGTATAAGGCATTATCTAGGGCCTCTTTATCAGTTACGTTTGCATGTTCAGAGGAATCAGATATAATGTGTTCATTCACTTCAGAAATCTGATAATCCACAAGTCAGTTCAATTGAGGATTTTTAGGTCTCATCCACACAGAGACAGGCCTAAACGCAAAAAAACATTTCATGAAACAAGCATATCATCCATGAAGGCGGTGTTTTGGGGATCTGTAAACAATCAATTGTTTTTAGAGCAACTTTTCCTGAAACAATGGCATTACAGAGCCAGCATTGTACATGTTCTGCTAAATCTACCGACCTGACACGAGTCACAAGTGACATGGAGTAAAAAAACATCAAGGAAACAGCCTCCCACTCAGTCTGTGTTTTTGGACTGACAAGAACAGTCCATTCACTGACTGCACCATGGCTTTAGTCCAGTCAGGTCTGAATTCATCTCCCTGTCTTCTTCAGTCGATTTTAGATCTATGGAGCAGTTCCCAATTCACTGCTGTAATATTGTTTTCATTCAAGGGCGTTTACCGCACACAGGCCTGGAACAGTGTTTACACGCGGAATGCTAAACGTTTTATCTTTGTGCGGAACTGTTTTTGTTGAACCATCTGTACACTCCTTCCGCCTGGTGTTGCGCCTCCACCTGCAGCACCTGGTGGAACTGATCGATGGTGGGTATACTACTGTAGGTCAGTGGATACAGCACAGCAGTCGTAGAGTCGTAAGGTGAAAAATAATATTTAAAAATGGTCTGTTAATCTAAGCTAAACTCTGCCTTATACGCGTTCTATTCTTCAGTTATTATAGTGATCATACGTTGAAAAAATGATATACAAATGGAAAACATTAACAGTGTTTGTTTTATGTTGCAGAGAACATAAAATATTACTGAAGGATTCATACTGAGTGCAAGTCATGTGACGCCAATCTTAGCCCATCAACCTGTTACTTGACGTCCCCCGGATCAGGGAGTTACGCCGGGCTCACATGAAGTCCGGTCGGGGTCTGCTACGGCCAAGAATTAAAAAGTTCTTCAAATCTATGTTACACACTCACACTCGCTCCGCGTGGTCAGGGTTACTCAGGCCGTCCGGCTGCAACAGAAAGACTCTGCAAGGAGTCTTTTTTTTCTGGAGGCCTGACCAAGCTGACAGAAAAACACGAGCAAAACAGGAAGTCGGGTTTCGTGAGGAGAGAACATCCGGTGTATTTCAAAATAAAATCTGTCTGCTCACAGCTTGTCTGGTCTCGTTTTTCACCTGTACACTAGCGTAACGTCCTGAATGTATACATTACATCATTACCGGTGACACGGGGTCAAACGTGTGTTGCAGAGCATCCACTTTACGCATTTTGAACAATGGACGACGAGAGGCTCATCGTAGAAGTGCAAAACTTCCTATTTACGGGGTTACTTATCGTTTGAACTTGTGCCAAGAGTGTAAACACACGTACACCTCTGTTTTTGCAAGCGCCGTTACTGTATGTGGTGCTGGAGCCGGCGGAAGTTGGCCACAGTGTCAGCCGGAGTCACTGTGAGTGGCAGTTTGGGGAAAAAACGGACTGGATCTGGACTGAACCCGGACTGTAGTAAATGGGAGTTGGGAGATAGGGTTAGGTTTAGGGTTATGATTAGGGTTAAGGACAGCCAATGTGATGTAAGTTGTGTTTCACTCACACAGATCTCACACATATATTTAGAAACTAGAAGCTTTCAAATGAGGTATCACACTGACATAATGGCTCTCCTGTCAATATGCTTTGAGATTTAGATATGCATAATTGGGGACAATAACTCTAACCCGGTAGATAACATGTTACCACAGTTCATTGATATGGCATGGCTGCATCCCATATGTTCCATTGAGATCATGCAGCATAGCGTCTCCAGTCCTCAAACATTCAAATCGATTGATTTACAAAAAGCATCTTTGTATTTGCTACATGACAGTATTTTCCTGGTTAGTATGTGCACAGGTGTGAAATATCTGAAAGAAATCAGATTCATATGGACCACAAACAACCCAAAACACCGGAAACGGACATCCCATCTGCGGCTTCTGAAACCCGAGGTAACGTGTCATAAAAACAGATCCACCTTGAGACAACAGCAAAGGTGAGGCAGCCGATGCTCTCCCAGATGAGCTTATATGCATCTCTCTATGTGTGTACGGGGACTTGTGGTCGTCCTGCGGTGCATCTCTGGAGCCAGGACATTCTATCCGCGAACGAGTCTGGTCATGCTAGCAGCCTGAACGGGTAATTTTAAACCCCATTTAAAAATCTGGAGGCCTCGCATATGTATCGCCAACCACACTCACTCACTTAGGACAGACGATCCAAGTTTGCGGATGCCGGACTTCCTTGTAGGTGCGGTGATGGCATGAAATATTGAGAGGGGTGTGCGTGCGGGAATGTGTTCGTGTCTCCTGCCTTTTTAAGCAATCAGATGTAATTAACGCGTTGGGGTGGAGAGACCAGGGAGTGATGTGAAATCCATGTTTGCACAGTGTATGTGTGGTAGGTGACGGGTGGAAATGCGCGTCAGGGTAATGTGTCTTTCGGAGGGTAGAGTTTCAAAGCGCTAAGGCGATACTGTCCATCAGACTGTATGGAGATAGGACAAGACTGGAATTACATGCAGCTTGGGTTTGGGGGCTGAAGTAATGCATTAAAAGTGTACAGCTACAAATGATACAATGATTGGGGAGCTCTTGCTTCAGCCCACTCCTTTTGAGCAGAATGTTTACTGCTCAAATAAACTAATAAACTAAACTAATTGATAGCCATAGCAATGTGCTATTACTGTAAAACCGACTGCTATTTCAACATATGGATTCAGTCATGTGACCATAAACAATAATCAATGTGCTTTCTGAAATCTGAAATCACTGAAGAGGCCTCAACCGGGATTCGAACAATCAACCTTCGACGTTACTCGGACACTCCTGATCACGCAAGATCGAAGGAACCTTCAGTTAACATCTTTCTGTTGAAAGGGACATTTTAGGGTGCCATGCCATTGGTCCGACAACACATTAGTCCGACGTCTCATTATTCCGAAAATGTATCATTGAGCAGAGGTGCCATTAGTCATTAGTCATCTCTAACCCAGTTGTGTTGTGGATTAGAGAGCCATATACAACCATTGGCCCTAACCTTAAGGTCAGTGGACTCTTGTCTGAACCTAATTTTATGTTTCAACCCCTACTCAATGGGACATTTTCAGAATAATGAGACGTCGGACTAGTAACTGACAATACAACTATGTATTGACAATGTATTCAATTCGAATGTGCAGAATATGCTCATGACCTTTAGTGATCAAAAAGCACTGTCCGAGCCTGGAGTCGAACCTACAGTACACACTTCTGTTCACAACCAAGTACTTATCTGTGCAATATAGACAGACATGGTCTTAGGCTCAAAAAGAGCACTTGAAAGATAATCATTTGAATGACTACAGCTATTTCGACGTAGAAATTGAATGACTTAATACAGATGAGGTTATGAATAGACTGCAGATTTTAAGCAGTGCTTTTCCCCAGCATGTAAAGGGTTTAAATCTCATCCTCTTCAGTCTGTTTGTGCCGGGAGCTCGCCCAGTAATGCAATGTCTTGGAAAGCAAAAGAGAGTGAGTTTGAATCCTACAGTGAACAGAGTGACATAAGCATAAGAACCACTGATTATATCACTGCTGTGTATCCTAAAAGCTTGCCAGTGTGTTTGAAATACTATTTTACATATAATACTGTATCTCATGTGGATTGGAATAAGGTTCAGGTGCTTTATTTGTCATTATATAACAACTGTACAACGAAATTTGGCCTCTGCATTTGACCCATCCTTCGCTGCGGATGAGAAGGACCCGTAATGAGCAGTGGGCGACAGCAGCGCTGCGTCCGGGGGCTGGAGGATTCACCTATTGTACATGTTTTAGTGGTAGGGGAAACCAGAGTACCCGGAGGAAACCTACGCAGACACGGGAGAACATGCAAACTCCACACAGAAAGTCCAACCCATCCAGGTGGGAATCGGTATTAGACATTAATATAGGGCCTTCGACAGGTAGATCCAATGTACCACTTGTATTTGCTCTGTCTGGATCATTTGTTCCGTTTGCGAAACTCCTTCAAATCCCCCTTCACCGCGCGCCAAAGCCAGGCCGTTTGACCCGTGTAAATAAACGTAACCATCAAAGAGCTGGGGCCATTGTTGTGGTCAGCCCGTCTCTCTCGTGTCACGCCGCTGACGGGGAGTCAAGTGTGGCGGTGGGTTTGATGTTCCTGACCTCTCTTAACTGGCTGGAGGGAGGGAGGGGGCGCTGAGGGGGTTCCAACCACAAACTGAAGCTTTATCGATCAATGTCAAGTGTCAAAACAGCCATCGGGGCAAATGGGTAAGAGCCGTGTGAAGAATCTTAGTGAGGAGATGTCAAAAGTCTAATGTTGTCATGGGTTAAACACACCGGCTGAGATTTAGAGACAATTATTTTCGCTTTTAAAGATGTTCCCTTCATGAAAAGGCGACGCATCTCTGTGGGGTTAAAGCCCTCACACCTTCACTGGACTGGTTATAACAAATCATGTTGTGTGTGCTTAACCCATATTCATGATTATGGTGATGAACCCTAACCCTAAACACATAAATGTATAATAAGAGCCTGTTGATTGAACAGCCTGAAAAACTTACGACTTACGATCAGGCTTATTAAACAAGAATGATGATAATATGACTATCGCTATACATTATTGTGTTGCGTTATCTTGTGTTATTTAAGCATCATTTTGTATGTGTTATTATTACGGATGTTTGATGTACAGTGTGTTGGCTGCAGCATGGGTGAATAGCCAAAGACAAATTTCTCACTTGAGAAACAAAGTTTGATTCAGACTGTGGAGTCTCGATCAGTGGCTACTTTTATATGCCGCGCAAAATCAGATAACTGGTATTTATCCGATAACCCAATAATCAGATGTATGTTTACAAGCGAATCAGAAGTTTGATCATCTTCAAACCCCAGCGCGACATGTTTCCGGTTATTAAATTCAATTTAATTAATTTGTCGAGTACAATTGGTAGGATAGATCGACCGGTTTAGATTTATGGGTTCATTTGATATCTTAGCTATTACTGGATTCCTAAATGACTAAATCTGGACAAATCTACCCTTGTTTTAAAGTTAGCTCACCCTAAACCTAACCCATCAGGAAAAAGAATGAAATGTCAACAAATCCTGAAAAACGAATAAAACAAAATATTGGTCATTGCATAATGGAAACGTTGGTGTCTGTAGATGCTAGTTGAGGTCAAGATGTCGTCTCTAGAACATGAGAAAAACATCATTGGAATTTAAAAGTTTCCAATAGATCGAAGGAGAAACGGTGATTCAGTGACAAGCTGTTGAAAGTGTAAGCAACAAACTGGGCCAAAAACGGAAATAATGGAGTTGTGCTTGCTTAAAATGCGAAAGTAAAGCTCCACCTATCTAGTCTTTCAAATCTCTTCCTAAAACCATTACACAAGAATATTTTCATGCTCCTGGGCTTACACACTTCACCCACACGTATTCTCCAGGCTGATGTGCGCAACTCTGGATTGTAAGCACTTTCTCTCCACACGCTTGCGGCAACGATCACATTTTAAAAAAAAGGCCTTTGTTGATGTTTTTATCCCCTCCTCCCTCTTCTCAAACCGTCTCTTCCCCCTCGCTCCTGTCATCTTCCCCCGTGACGGGCCCGGACCTGCAGCTCAGCTCTCCGGCCCAGTGGAGAGCTCCCAGGCCCGGGGAGAGTTGATGACGGGTCAACGCGGGAACAGAGAAAATGCTCCCGGGGTTAAAGCGTTTGTTCACACATGCTTACGCCGGGCTCAGGCCGTGCTTACACCAGGCAAATTTCAAGTCAACCTGTCCATCATTTTTGTGCATAGCGGATGGAAACTAATATCAGTGGCTCACGTGTTTATTTTATGACGTTTTGCCACTGTCGAGCCAGAGATTTTGCGACCGAGATAGTGCTGTAATCCAAATATGGTCATTTTCTTCCTGGGAGACAGAAAATACGGCATTACAGATAGATGCAGGTTTACAACTATGGTCTTACTTTGTTTATATATCCGTTTTGGAATAAGCAATTCAAAAGTGAAAAAAAAAATCAGTACAAATTTGCCTTGTATTTTTGCGGTTCAAAGCTCAATTAATGAGGCTGGGAATTAGACATTAGAAATTCCCTTTAACCTCTTGCCTTAACCAAGCACACAGTCTATAGGCCAGTGTAACACCTCATTTGAAAGCTAAGGCCTACAAAACTCATCTAAACAGATTTTTTTTCCTTACCTTGTTGCCTTGTTGTCACTTCTTTTCACTTTCTTTTTCATCTAATTTTTGGCACTTTTTTGTTGACTTTTTGTGGCGTTAGTTTGTCACTCTTTGACGGTTTCATTTTCGTTGTTGTTACGTTTTTGTAGCTATTTTGACACTTTTTTCCAAGAAGCTTTTAGATTTGGGTAAAGCCAGACTGGACACAATTTGCCCGATTCAGGTGGGGTTTAACAGGTTAAAAAACTTTCAATATTCTTAAAGGTCCTATATCATGCAAAATCGACTTTTTTGACTTTTTAGCCATGTTGTTATGCTATTTCCTTCTCAAAAACACCCCCAGAGCGGTTTTTGGCTTCATTCACGCAGTTCTAAGTAATCCTCCTGAATCCTGCTCTCTGAGCAGCTGCTCCACCCTCTCCTGGTAAACGACTGAGCTGTTCAGTTGTGTCGTCACAGCGGAACGGAAGTGCTCTACGTCTGTAATGTAATGCCTTATGGCCTGATTTTTATTTATAAAACAGCTTTTTTTTTTTTTTTTTTTGAAAAAAAAAAAAAAAAAAAAACTCTCCGACGCATCTGTGCTGTCCCACGACGCTAATCAAACGCACCCACGGCCGGAGGAGCCATGGATCCGAGCATAAGTGTTGTTTTTGAAGACTGAGCTCTTTCTAACCTACTCTGGACACCGCCTGTTCTTTTTTCTTACCGATAATGCCACGGATGCGCGTTTGGCTACGAGAGGAACAGGACTATTCAACCTTCCTAAAGAAGAGTGCACTTGCCAGAAGTTGGAATTTCTTTCCGGGATTAAGCTAGCTACTATATCAACCAACCTGATGGATGCTTGGTGAACCTTGGCCAGAATCAAAGTGGATTAACTTTTATAACCAACGCGATCTCATGGGGAGGCCATGCTGAGCGGTGAGTCAATCAAAACGCGTGTTAGCGTGTGTGTTAGCATGTGTGTTAGCGTGTGTGTTAGCCATTTATGAAACTGCTTTGCACATGTCAACTCCTTATAACTGCATTATGTGAAGTAACTTCACTTTTTGCAGCAATATTTATATATTTATAATACTGTAAATGTGGAATGAGTGGAGAGAGGGGCGGAGTTAACTGAATCGAAGCGTTTTGTCTTCCGGGTAGGGAAAATACCCCCC
This sequence comes from Neogobius melanostomus, assembly GCA_007210695.1. Lineage (NCBI taxonomy): Eukaryota > Metazoa > Chordata > Actinopteri > Gobiiformes > Gobiidae > Neogobius > Neogobius melanostomus. The sequence continues at coordinate 1,658,194 of VHKM01000278.1, read as the reverse complement.
AAAAATACTTATATTTCTCTCAAAAATGAGTACTCCATAGTGATAGAGGTACAATATATCATATATATGCCTATACTTTACTTTGGAATGGCTAAAATAGCATGATACAGCTCCTTTAATGCAACACAATTTGATTTATGTGATGATTTTTTCATGTAGTGCTGTTCTGTGCAAAAATCCTCCTCACAACTTTTCAGGAAACACTGGCCTCTCCAGTTTCAGAGGTCCCTATGCTAAAGTGGCTATGATAGTTAGCATCAGAAGTCCCTATGCTAAAGTGGCTATGATAGTTAGCATCAGAGGTCCCTATGCTAAAGTGGCTAGTTAGCATCAGAGTCCCTATGCTAAGTGGTTATTAGATCAGGTCCTATGCTAAGTGGCTATGATAGTTAGCATCAGAAGTCCCTATGCTAAAGTGGCTATGATAGTTAGCATCAGAAGTCCCTATGCTAAGTGGCTATGATAGTTAGCATCAGAGGTCCCTATGCTAAAGTGGCTATGATAGTTAGCATCAGAAGTCCCTATGCTAAAGTGGCTATGATAGTTAGCATCAGAGGTCCCTATGCTTAAGTGGCTATGATAGTTAGCATCAGAAGTCCCTATGCTAAAGTGGCTATGATAGTTAGCATCAGAAGTCCCTATGCTAAAGTGGCTATGATAGTTAGCATCAGAGGTCCCTATGCTAAAGTGGCTAGTTAGCGTCAGAGTCCCTATGCTAAAGTGGCTATGATAGTTAGCATCAGAGGTCCCTATGCTAAAGTGGCTATGATAGTTAACATCAGAGGTCCCTATGCTAAAGTGGCTATGATAGTTAGCATCAGAGGTCCCTATGCTAAAGTGGCTAGTTAGCATCAGAGTCCCTATGCTAAAGTGGCTATGATAGTTAGCATCAGAAGTCCCTATGCTAAAGTGGCTATGATAGTTAGCATCAGAGGTCCCTATGCTAAAGTGGCTATGATAGTTAGCATCAGAGGTCCTATGCTAAAGTGGCTATGATAGTTAGCATCAGAGGTCCCTATGCTAAAGTGGCTAGTTAGCATCAGAGGTCCCTATGCTAAAGTGGCTATGATAGTTAGCATCAGAAGTCCCTATGCTAAAGTGGCTATGATAGTTAGCATCAGAGGTCCCTATGCTTAAGTGGCTATGATAGTTAGCATCAGAAGTCCCTATGCTAAAGTGGCTATGATAGTTAGCATCAGAGGTCCCTATGCTAAAGTGGCTATCAGTGGCGGACTGGCACCAAAAAGAGGCCCTGGCAATTTTAGCAGAGAGGCCACATTTGTCTTCTCTGCCGGTTGCGGGCGGCCAATCCGCCAAAAGGCGGCCGCATCTCCGCTTTATTTATTTATTTAGCCTTTTTATATGGTTGTGCGCCACAAGTTGTGATGAGCGGCGAGCGAGCCGCTGGTGGTGCTGCCGCTTGCAGCCATTGCGCCAATAGGCGGCCGCTTCCTCGCTTTATTTAGCCTATTTATTTGTTTGTGATGCGGCCACAACAAGTGATGAGACCAGGCGGCCGCAGTGGCATTTGCCCACATTGCCCAATGGCCAGTCCGTCACTGGTGGCTATGATAGTTAGCATACAGGCCACTTTCCCTAACTCCTTCCTAACTGGCAGACCAATTCAGATGCTTCTTATCATGGCGGACGCTGACGCACATCCGGTTTGGCGTAAGACCTCTTACCAATTTACTGGTTTCGGATGGAGCATACAACACAACAAAAACGCTTACAAAAACATGACAAAAATATGGCGACAATAAGACAAAAAAGTTCTAATCAGTTTTGTAGGTCAAAGCTTTGGAATGAGGTATGCTCTCCAGTCGAGAAGCTAAACATTGCAAAAAGTGAGTCAGGTCTGTTTTTGCTCTGACATTAAAACTAAGATGGGAGAAAACCAGCTAAATGTTTTGACCTGTTTTTACCTCTTCAATATGTCAACTCTCGAGCCCATTTCCGACCCGACGAAGTGAAGTAATAAACATCCCAAAGATCGCTGAATGTATTTGAGTTCAGCCACATTATTTTTCTGTATTCGCTTCCATCAAAGCCATCTCAAGAGCAGGTCATCAGTCTCTCTCTGCGCTGATAACCTCCTCCATTTACTGACCCCGGACTGTTTAGACAAACCCCCTAAAAGCTGCGTAATGGACTGAAATACTTAAGCTCGTGCACTCTCGGGTTTTAGCAACAGAGAACCGGTCAAGCCCCCCCCCACCCCCCACCTGCACTTCCAGAGCTCTCCCCCTGCATGTGCAAATAAACAGACAATCGCATACCAGAAATCAAAGTTAATCAAGACTCCACTGCGCTCTACGGAAACGCGATCTTTTCCCCACATAAAAAAATAAAATCGGTCAGTTACATGATGAGGGTGTGTTGAACTTGGCACGGGGAAAGATTGACGTACACAATGTAGAAAAATAACAAAAATCCTGCCTAAACAGTGGGAAGCGTGTGTTCAAGGTAAGATAAAGACATTCGGTTCCTGCAAATGCATACTACCGACCTGTTGTAGATTTTTGTGTACACACAGCATTCTCTCGTTTACATGGATGATGTCGGGGCCCTAATACAGTAATGCAAACCATTTAAAATATACATACATTTGCTGCAGCAGGCCCACAAATAGCTACAGTACCCGTCAAACGTTTGGAAACACTTTTTATGTATCGGCTTTTCTTCATTTTCCACGCTATTCCCATTGTGGGATTCTCATTGAGGACATTGATTGTCATTGACGTGAACAATACACATGGGATTACAGTATGTAGGAAACAAAAAAAGGGTGAAATAACTCCAGATGTGTTTTACATTTTAAATCCCTCAAAATTGCCACCCTTTATTCTTGCCATTTTCTCAGTGAGCTTCATAAGGTCCTTGTCCCTGAAATGGTTCGACAGTCGGTGAAGTCAAAATCATATCTGGGTACGACATCGTGAAGCTCATTGAGGAAAAAAATGCCGAAGTGCAAAGCAGTAATCAAAGCGAAAAGCAGCTTTTAACTCTTTTTGTTCCATGTCCATTCATAAATGAAGGCCTTCAGTGAGAATCTATGTTATACTCTTGAAATAAAAGACAAACTAATACATAAAAAAGGGGGTTTCCAAACTTTTGACTGTATATGCTAATTTTCAGCCTGCACTCACTATTTAGCCCCTGCCTTGATAAATGACCTCACATCACGGGGTCGGGGAGGGGAGATGCGGGAATGGCAGGAGGTCCGAAAGCTGGGCGAGGCTTACATGAATTGTTGGGTTATTCATTAGAGCTGGGACAAAATATCGTTGTTGCAATATATATATCGCAATACGTCTTTGCTGCGATAAGCGTATCATACTTTGTCTTTACCCTGTTCAGGTGGGCGGCACGGTAGCACAGCGGTTAGAGCTCGTACTTCACAGTTAGAAGGTCCATGTTCGATTCCCACCTGGGACGGGGCCTTTCTGTGTGGAGTTTGCATGTAGGTTTCCTCCGGTTTCCCCTACCACTAAAAACATGTACAAAAGGTGAATCCTCCAGCCAGGTGTTTCTGACTGCAGCCTGGCTCCACATCTGGAGATGGGTCCCTGGGCGCAGCACTGCTGTCGCCCACTGATCCCTACGGGTCGTCCCAGCTGCATCGAAGGATGGGTCAAATGCAGAGGACACATTTCGTTGTACAGTTGTTGTATAGTGACAAATAAATAATAATATAAATAGTTTTTGACTTCAAGGTAATATTATTAGTCATTCAACCTGGATAGACTCGAACAGACAAAAGCAGTGATTAGGAAGATTTATTGACATGTATTAGTTGTGGTGATCAGACCCCGGCGGTAGACATCGATGTATAAGTCAGTGTAGATGAACAGCTTGGAGTTAGTCTTCCCCGGAGCCTGGACACTGGTGGTGGTATGAGAGACCCGTGAAGATGCAGCAGGTAGAAGCCGTGGAAGGAAGAGGCGGAGATGGGGTGGAGGTGGGTCACAGCACAGCTGGGAAGTGAACGGACCATGATTGCTGGGGCTTAAAAGCGGGACCGAGGGCGATGATTGGCTGCTACGGAGGTGCGGCTCTTACGCTGATGTTGAGGTGGAGGTGTGGCCCCTCAGAGGTGATCATTGGCTGGAGGTTGGTGATGCTGAAGTTAGTCTACCAGGTTGAATTAACGCCTAGGCTTCATAACTTTAAAAAAGTCCCTGCTGTTCGCACTTTTCAAAAATGTTTGACTCGATGTCAGACTGATTTATGGTCCTCAACCGGTGAATCTTCGGTAAAAACGAGCGAAGTGTCGAAAAAGAGCATGGACATAAAACAAAGGAAAAGTTATGAAACCAAAGTATCAGCAGTAACAGTCATTTTGGCAGACTGATGTGCTTGGATAAAAAAAACAATGTTTCCCGGGTGATTAAAGCTGCTTCATTCCACACAGAGAACCGGTGCAGGCGATTCCAAAACCTGAACCGCCAATGCTAAGCTGTTGTCCAGCATAGCACTGATGTGTAGTCATTGGACATTTACGAAATGTTTACGAAACCATCCAGCCAGTGTGCGTCCTTTATTGTAACCCTCCACTAATGCTTTCCCTAAGACATTCCAGTATTTTCTTTCTTAAGGTGTATCCAAAAACCCATTTGCTCCCCTTTCCCCATTTATTCATTGGCCATTTTCGAGTAAACCCACCCCACTTAGCCCTTTCCTCCGCTTTATTACGCTTTTATTTTAGACCCAGCGTATCGATTTCTACATCTCCCGTGCATTTTCTCCTTCTATTACTTCTGCTACTTCTGCTGCTCGCCCTTTTTAATGCCCCCTCCACCCCCCCCCCCCCCCCCACAGGGTCGATAGTATTGACGTAATCCTACCGCCGTGTTTTGAGTGATCCGGCCGACGTATAACGACAAGCCGAGCGCAGCATACAGCTACAGCCATTGACGAAGTGTCCGGGCCCCGGCTTTGATTAGCCCCTTCGCGCTAATGCTACGCTAAGCAGAAAGCATTACTCCTCCTTTACCCCCGCTAGCTATACACGGAAGGAACGCGGAGGGGAGGGAGGGCTAGCATATACTCTACAGGGAAATTAAGCAACCACCGATGAAATGCCTTTTCCCGAGGAAATTCTTTGGATAAATTAACAACGCAATTACATTACATGACACGCCGCAAGATGGATGGGGGGAAAGTTGGCCCGGATTATGTTCTTGTTTTCCAAATTGCAATTTATTTGAGGGCTCTAATGGATGCCGTATTAAAACATCTCGAAGCCGTGGTCAGATTTCATTGTGTGTCACCCGGGTTTGATTGATGACCCAAGCTCGCACAGCCCCCTCCCCCCCCCCCCCCCCCCCCCCCCCACTAGGAAACAGAGATGTTGTTTTTTCTTTCCCTTCTCCTTCTTCTTCTTCTTTTCAATCCGGGCTGCGTCCTCTGCACATTCAGGCCAGGCGATCCACCATTAGTAGCATTTATATAGATCCCGGTATTGACTTTCTTAAAGGCGCGGGGGGGGCAGGGTTTTCCATCGCGCCGCTATTGGATATGTTTGGATGGGTGATTTATTCGGCCAGGAGAGGGAGAAGACAGCGGTGTCATAGGCCTCGTGCTGCTCTAAAAGGGTTCTCAACAGGACAGGACCCAACCTATCATGAGGAGCCATGAGAAGAAAAAAGCCTACTACTTTAAGAGATGATGCATATAATATACGTCGAGTGGTTGGGTTGGGGTCACAAAATTATCATTTAATCGTTAGGTTAGCGCAGGTAAATAAAAACCGGAATGCCTTTGTTCCATTACAGCGTGCACTGATTGCAACATCTCTTTCACATGGGGTTTGGTATAAATATGAGGCGCATTGTCATGAGTTCCAGAGAATGCTTTTCTGCTCCTCATGTCCCCTGTGTCCAGGATCTGTCTGTCCGTGCTCTGCCTGACGTCCTCCCTGCTCAGAGCAACAGTGGTGCAAGGGGACGAGACAAATGCCAGTCCCGTTTATTTGGGAGTGATTCAAACTAAAGATGTCTTTCTGACACGCGGTACAAAGCCCATTGCTCATTGTTGCTTCTCGCAGATCTTGCATGTTGTTGCGTGTTTTAAGGCGACTTTCAAGCATCGTTCCTGACTGATTTAAAGCCTTGGTCAATTCAGACCTGCTTATAATATGTGATTTGTTTTAAATGTTTGTGGGACAGGTCTGGTCGAGTTGTAAAAATAAAGGCATCAGCGGTGCGGGCTGGGTCGGGTCAGATAATGTGCTGGACTAGAAAAAATTCTGATCCTCACATAGTAACTATTACTCACCTCTGGTCCTGACCCAGCAGTTGAGATTTTTTGACGTTCAAGGCCTATACATATAGAAAACTGGAATAATCAGATAACCCAATAATCAGAGGTTACATCTTTTGGAAATCTGACATTCCAAACTCCCCTCTTGGAACCGCCACCTTAACGTGGTGGAGGGGTTTGAGCCTGAATGATCCTGGAGCTCTGTTGTCGGGGCTTGGTGCCCCTGGTAGGGTCTCCCATGGCAAACAGGTCCTAGGTGACGGGTCAGACAAAGAGCGGTTCAGAAGCCCCTTATGAGAGACCAACAGGCCCGGTTAGAACCATGAGGCCGTCCATCTGTGGACCCACCACCTGCAGGAGGAGCCATAGGGGCTGGCGCAATGTGATTTGGGCAGCTTCGACAACTGCCTCCATGACCCGGCAACGGAAAACTGGAAGTGGATGGATGGATGGATGGATGGATGGATGGATGGATGGATGGATGGATGGATGGATGGATGGACATTCCAAACCTTTCGGTGTACACGGGTCCATTCAATCGGTTAAAAGTTTGTGATGTCACAGTCTGGGACTGGAGACACTCGTGGGTGAGGATGGGCTAAGATTCGCCTCGCATGACTTGCATTCAATATGGGCCCTATACCTGATTTTTTTTCTTCTTTTTTTTCAAATTTTTAACAACAATGAACTAAATTAATATGTTAGTTGTGGTGTAAACTAATTCCTAACTCTTCTGACATATTTGTAATATCCCGATTCAGCACAGGAAATCCTGTACAAGTTCATAAAATGTAGTGTTTTTCCCACAAAATTTGTGAGTTTACAATGTACATAAGGACGACAAAACAAAATTTGTGCCACAACTACAAAAAAAAATCAGGTACAGTGCCTTTTAAGCAATCACGCATCTTAATTTGACCGAGAGGGGATTTTCAGAGCATCTGAACTATCTACTTACTCCTGCTCCCCCTGCAGCACCATGTGACTGATGGTGAGAGCATCTCCATAGTTGGGTCCTGATCCTAGCTCCTATCCCTTTGTCACATGATGAGGTCATGCCTCTGCAGTTATAGGAACCAGAGCTTCAGCCGCGTTTGGACAATCCGACCGTCCTCACCCAGCGGCGGAAACAACAGGGGTAATGTATGTTTCCTACATACATTACCCATAGTATTGGACTACAAAAAACAGACTATGGACTGCAGCCACTGACTTCCTATATTTTAAACATGCATAACCATAATCTGTGACTCGATCAAGTCAAACTGCTGCTGTGTTCAATAAACAGCACTTTATAAACCCCACAGACTATAGCTACATCTGCACTGGCTCAGAAAGTTTCAAACATGAACCACCGTAACGATATGAAGCCACACAGAAAACAGACCATGATAAAAAGACTTGCCCTCAACAGCTATACCCTCATCACAGAAATAAAAAACTCTCTGGTCAAATATTCCATCAAATCCTCTCCTTTTGGTTCATCCTCAGAGAAAGACAGCTGCACTAAAGCACAGTGAGGTCTGTGCAGTTTATGCAAATTAGCCATGTGGCAAAAATATAAACTGCTTTCATTTACTTGCAATAATGTTTAAAACAGCAGTGAGATGTGACTGTTCTGTGGCGACTCTACCATTTATTTTGGCACTTTTGTAAAGTTGGGCTTGTGTAGATTATTTAATGCTGTCACTCATCTGCAGTGGTCATGCAGAGATTGGCAGTTTTTGGAATCACCAGCACAATTCTCTGCTTTTTCAAATTTGCGATTGGATTGCCCACATTAGCTCACTATTATAGCAGCTTTTTCCTGAAACCTTAGCCTCCGCTCATCCCTCTGATCTCCGCTCTCTCCCCGTGTGCTTTTGTTCCACTCACGACGCTGCGGATTCTCCAAATGAAAATCCAATTGAAAGTATTTTTACGGCTGTAGCAAATGCATTAGAGCGCAGTGCCATCTGGAAGCCATCCGCACAGCCATGCCAATATCTTTATTTGACCATTTATAATTACTCACAGGGCCGCGGGAAACCATATGCTCCGCTTTGAACTTTGGGAAGGAGGGATGTCCCGCGTTTGACCCGGGCAAACTCGCACAGGCAACCCAGTCAGCACCTGTGAGGCTGAATTAAAGAAAAATGACTCTATTTTCAGATCCTGCAAAGTTCATTTTCAATTTCCGTCACTGTTTCCAACCCTGGTCAAAGCAATTTGTGAGAACATCCACTTCTATGTGTAGATCAGCACCTTTTAAAGCAGGTGTAATAGATCGTTTTGAGCTCCAGAGAAACAACAAGAACAAATAGAACTCCTGGTATGTTTTTTTACAGAAAGAAAGTGTTACAGCAGTCTAAAACGTAAGAAAGAGGGAGTATATTGGGCCTCACATCAGTGGTTTCATTCTAATCTAATTTCATACATGGAATCAGTCAGTAACTTTTCATAACTATAGTTCTGGGAGTGTGCATGTTTGAAGATCAGTGTGTTCAGACTGAGGCCGTTCACACAGTGGCTCTGGTTTTGAGTCAGTGTTCATCCAAACGCAGCACTTTAAAGCTCTATAAAGACCGGCTGAAACAGGTGCCGTTCTCGCACAAGCAGGCGTGGTGTGAAGGCAGCCGACCTAGTTTCAGTTTCATTCCTCTTTTTTTAACCAAAGAAAGGACTTATTTTGCACATGAAGATCAAATTGTTATTATCATTGACTAAAACCTACCAGACCAACAATGAAAAGAATTGTTTGACTACATTTTGACTGAAACTAAATGATGTTGATGTTAAAGAAATCCAAACTAAATTAAAAACTAACACAGTGAGAAAATTTACCTGTGCAAAATGTTTAAACAATGTATCTGATTGGATATGCAAATGCATATGTGTGCCATCTGTAGTTGTTGTGTTTGCTGTTTTTCACTTCACATTTTCTTTCATTAGTTTGTTTCTGTTGTTATTTGGTGATTTAGAATGCACAAAATGCACAAATTGCAGGGGGAAAAAACACTTATTTGTAATAAACACGTGCAGCAGGACAGTACCATCGGAATATTACTCTGACGAGGCAAATTGGAACAACTTTAGCGAAGGCACGTCTCTGCCCCCTCACTCTCTGGGGGTCGGCCCATTAGTCAGACGTCTCATTATTCAGAAAATGTATATGTAAAACTGAAATTATCCTTCCAAAAATTAGGTTCAGGCAAGAGTCCACTGACCTTAAAGGAGTTATATCATGCAAAATCGACTTTTTGGAGCTTTTAACCATGTTGTTATTTCCTTATCAAAAACACCCTCAGAGCGGTTTTTGGCTTCATTCACACAGTTCTAAGTAATCCTCCTGAATCCTGCTCTCTGAGCAGCTGCTCCGCCCTCTCCTGGTAAACCACTGAGCTGTTCAGTTGTGTCGTCACAGCGGAACGGAAGTGCTCTACGTCTGTAATGTATTGCCTTATAGCCTGATTTTAATTTGTAAAACAGCTTTTTCATTATTTCTGTCGTAACAAAGAAATAATAATAAAAAAATAAAAAAAGAGGAAGTGCCTGACGTCCGCGCTGCCCCTGCAGGAAACCAACCGCATCCCCTGAGCGTCTGAACAGATGTCATGTTTGCACCGAAAACTGTGAAGAAGGAGCTTTTTCTAACCTACTCTGGAGTCTGGACACCTGTTCTTTTTTCTTACCTCACGATAATGTCACGGAGAAAAGCGCGTTTAGCTGCGAGAGGTGCAGGACTTTATTAAACCTTCCTAAAGAAGAGGCCACTCGCCAGAAGTTGGAATTTCTCTCCGGGATTCAGCAACTATCAGCCAAAATAGTGTTTGTCTGTGACCGTCACTGTTGGATGTTTGGTGAACCTTGGCCAGAACCAAAGTGGATTAACTTTAATAACCAACGCAGTCCCATAATGGAAACACCAGAGCTGTGACTCAATCAAAACGCGTGTTAGCGTGTGTGTTAGCCATTTATGAAGCTGTGTTGCACATGTCAACTCCTTATAACTGCATTATGAAGTAACTTCACTTTTTGCTGTGATATATATATATATTTCTACTACTGCTAAAGTTGTATGAGCGGAGAGAGGGGGCGGAGTTAAGTGACTGATGGTACAGGCACAAGCCTGGCTTTTTTAGAAATGATGAATGAATGAAGTGTTCTTGGTGACCAGGACCAAATGAAACGAGGGATGAAAGTATTTTCGGCTGAGTATGTCCAAGAGACAGTTATCCAGGAGCACTTGAAGTTTTGACCAGTGTTTGGACAGGTACTGTACAGTCCTGTTTGCTGTCCTATTGAAACACGTAAACAAGGTTTCCGACTTTTAACAGTAAAGAGCGGTCAGACTTTTTTGATGGCAATTCTATTGTTTTGGCAGACGTGCGAAGGGCGGATTCGGTGTAATTAAGGAACGAAACAATGGCTTAGTTAAAACTCCAAATAATCAGAGTTCAGCCTTTGCAAAAAGAGGACATTTCTCTCCAACTCCAGCCTTCTGAACATCATTTTGGGGAGCCCTGCCTAATATTAATAACAAATGTTGAATTGGTGTTGAGGGAGGACACATATTTCACTTGGCAGAAGGTGCTTTAATTTAGCCGAACAGGATTAGGCTCCCAATCATCGAGAGGCCGGGAAAAGGACGTTGGAAATAAATTCACAGGTGTTGTTCCGCCGGTGAAATTGACCTAGATTTAGAAGAAGAAGGGGGAAAAAAGGGGCCATAAATAGCCACCAAACAGGCGAGAAAGTTTGCAAAAGAAATCAGTAAGTTTCTTCCATTCTGTGCTGAACCCAATTGACTGCCATCTTGGTTTAAAAGAAACGTAGTAACGGGATTTTTGGAGCTGAATCTTTGGGATCTGTTCGTTTAAAAGAGATTGATTCCCACGTTTTTGAGAACAAATTGACTTTAAAACCGGCTTAGGCTACTCCTGAAATCTGACTGGCTACTACAAATGGCAATCCAAGGTTCGGCTTCTTGAATGAACTTTTCTTCAAAGCCTTAAAGAGGGGGTATTATGCTTTTTTCAATCACATAGCACCAGTCTATAGCATACTACAATGATGACGTAACCTTCTGTTGGTCTGTATATGCAGTAAATTAAAATAACTGTCTTGAATAAAATTGCTCTCTCAAAATGGCTGTACTGAACGTCTTGAAATAGGCCTCTGTCTCTTTAAGAAGCTTTCCGACACGCCCCCTTCAGCACACTGCTGTGGCATCTAAACAACACTACTGTGCGGGGAGGGGGCTCTGCTGAGCTGAGGAGCAGTGGTTGGTGGTTTGGCTGGTGACAAAAGGTCCAGAGGCGTCTCCAGGAGGTGGGGGCGTTCCTAGGAGGACTGAGGCATAGCTACACCTAAAATGGCTGCCGTCTAAGTTTTTACTGATTACTCAAAAATATGTGAATGAGCCAAGGCAACACTCCAGGCATGTGTTTAATGAGGGAATGACATAATAACATGATATAAAGCTTGAAAAAGTCCATTTTACATAATACCCCCCTTTAAAGACCCACGCCCTCATGCCCACACTAGTTTTGTATTCTGCACTTTGTTATTTCACCTGACGATTTCACAAAAGCGCCTTTAGTGCAACAATAACACCCCCATCCCTCATTCCAAACATAGTTTTCTGAGTGTAGATTGGCGAGTTTTGACTTCAACAGGCGCTGACCCAATCCCGCCTCGGAGAAACAACTCTGAGGAGGCTCATCTTGGATTAAGCCAATGGTCCTACCTCCTGTCACCTGACTTTACTTCACGGGGAGGAGGTGGAGACGCGCTGGCCCTATGGGGAGGGGGGAGGACTTCTTCAGAGGATCGGAGGGAGGAAGCCGCGGTGATCAAAGCCTGACAGGAGAGAACCCAAAGGCATAACGACGTAGCAGTGACATGAACGCTCCAGACGGGGGCTCCACCCTCGATCGGCTTTCATCTCCGCGGCTGGATACGTCCCACAGAACAACCCGGTCCACTTTCACTCACAGACATCATGCATATTCAAAGGGTTAGGAGTGTGCCTTTATGTATTCCTTTATGCATCTTCTCCTTATAGACATATCAACCTGTGCGTTTTATAGCGCTGGGTACCCTTCATTTTGTTTTCCGATGGCAATGGAAAATACTTAATTTTAACATTTTTTAACTCCATATAGTCCCTTTAAAGTCGCACAATGTAGCAAAAATGAAACAAATGATTTGTATAAGCAAATTGATATTTCATTACTATTATTTTTCTATTTGTCAGAAGGTTAAATGCAACGGGCCCCGATCTTGTGTCTCAAAACGCCGACGATAGTGTAACATTTTGCACTTAGTAGGAGCGCACTTTGTGATCTTGCCACTCCAGACTTAGCGCATTTAACTGGGAAATACTGGGGTGGAGACACCTTTTTCCTCCAACCAGATCACTCCGCGGCCAGGAAGGGGGAGTGGGGGGTGAACATGTGTATTTGTTTTGTTTCGCGATCACGCCAAAGTGGGCCGATCCGCACCATAGCGGACGGTTGTAGCTCGTCCTCTCTCGAGACATGAACATTGTTTAGCTCACAGGGTATATAAAGTTTTTACTTTGACCTGTGAGAGCCTAATGCTGCGTCCACACCAAGCGCCTCCGACGCCTCCAAAGCGTCAGGTCTACATTTAAAATACATTGAGGACGCGCCTCCTGTGCGTCCAGCGCGTTTTGAAGATTGTCGCGCCTCTGGGGCGTCCAGCGCGGCCGACGCTAGAGTTGGGAAATGTTGAACTTTTTGGAGAAATTCGCGAGCGTCGACCAATCAGGAGCTTTCTCCAACAGTGACGTACGCTGTAGCTGAGCCACTGTCGGTCTGGGGCAGATCCTCTGCCGGCCCGCAGATGTAAACAAGTCATGGAGGATTATCCTGTTGGGAACCGGCGCTACAGCAGCTCTGGGACTTTTACAAAGACACACATCAGTGTTTCATTTACCTAAACACCCAGGATTAAAAGCGGCGACACATTGCTCACATTTGATCTACAACGGGTCGTAGTCGATCTGTTTTATAATTATTTCTATGCTAGCCCAAACAGATAGCTCGCATTGACCCCCTTGAAAACAAGTTTTATGCAGTAATCACGTCAATAAAGCCCTTAACTACACAGAACAGCCTTTATGATGGTCACACACTGAGATGGGCTTGACGCATTTGTGGTTTATTGCACACACTTTTTTTTTTTTTATCAACAATGAGCTGTAGACGATCGCAAAAAGCTAACCGGCTAACCTAGCTTATAGCCACTTGCCACCAATGTCCCTTCAACCGTATGGGCTGGATATGAGCTTAAATACTGGGGAGATCCTGCGTAGACCATGGGGTAACCATAGTTAAAGATCCATAGGACATGGCAGGAGCAAAGAGGGAGACTACAGTAGTTAGCCTCCGAACAACTGTAGTTTTCAGGCACGAGCTGTTTCCAAGATGGCTACGAACAGACTCTGAGTTGACGCGCGGCCAGGGCGTCTTGACGCTCTGTGACATTTGTGACAAGCGTCTGACTTCAGTAAGCACAAGCGTCCAACTACAGACTTGAGGCGCGTCTTTGACGCCCGAGAGGCATTCGGTGTGGACGCAGCATAAGGCTTAAAGGAATAGGCCACTGTTTTTACATACTGAGATATGTTCTTACCTTAGCTTAGACGAGTTCATTTGTATCTGTCTTGTCTTCACGTGTGCCTTCTGTAACGTAAACACAGCACAGACGGCGTTAGCATTTAGCCTCTCTCTTCTCCTCTATAGCTCCAAACGAGATGAAGATAAAAGCTACCAAACTCTTCCACGTTTTCCCTATTTAAATATGGTTACGTGAAGTGTTACACTACAAAGTATAATTACACAATATTAAACAATGTGGATTTTCTAAGCGGATAACAAGGGGAACAATACCAGGAGTAATTCGGCATCCGCGCAGTGATATCTTCACTTTACTGTGCAGATGCCGAATTACTCCTGGAGCTATAGAGGAGAAGAGAGAGGCTAAATGCTAACGCCGTCTGTGCTGTGTTTATGTTACGGAAGGCACACGTGGAGACCAGACAGGTACAAATGAACTCGTCTAAGGTAAGGTAAGAACATATCTCAGTATGTAAAAACGGTGGCCTATTCCTTTAAAGGAAGAACACAAGGCAGCGCCATGTAAACGAGGAAATTAATGTCAGAACAGTCACCTCCTCTCGTGACGCTTTCTCACAAGTGGCGAAGGCACAAAGCACATAGCTCCACCACTCGGAAAATACAGTATGTTGCTAGGAGCCTGCGACCCTCTGTGTGCCAGCACAAGATCTGGCCCAATATTTCCTGGTTTGGGCTTTAGTTATTAAGGAGCAGGCAGGGAAATGTGGTGTAGGAGCTACTTTAAGTGGAGCTGCTGCTGTCAAACTGTGTGAAAAATGGCTCTCAAATCTACTATTTCCCATACAATTAAGTATAATAATAATAGAATAAACAAACCCACTATTATTTTTTAAAAGAGGAAACTGGCCCAAAACCTAAAATGTTTTGCAGCTCTGTTTCCCCTTTAAAACAGAGGGATTGTGGCGCCGCTACCAGAGCTGTTTCAGTGTTCTTCTCCTCCAGAGTAAAGCCATAAACACCTCCAGGAGTCATTCTCAGGTGACCGCGGGTTTGTTTAGCCCTCAGACTGCAGTGTAACACTTCCACGGCTCAAACGCCCGCTCTCTTTCCTCTCTATCTTATCATTATCCGTCCGGCGGTTTCACGGAGGAAGTCCCAGCTCTTCCAGATAACTCAGCAAAGGCCGAGCCCTTTCATGCGCGGCCAAGCCCTCCGCGCGAGCTCCAGCCGCGCAGACCTCAGAGCCGTAGCTGCAGACAGACGTATTTATTTTCATGGTTTGCAGAGCTGTAATCTGTGTCACCGCGCGGATTCGGAACAGACGGACTCGCACATGTGTCGGGAACGGCTCGGGCTTCAAAAGGAAATGTCTTTGTAAAAGCTTTCACTGGGAGTGGAGGGGAAAAACATGGTAATATTTCAGTTCAAGGCCATTTAGTCGAGATGTGTTTGGAATTGCGAGTGTCATATTACATTGTCTCTTACTAGACAAAGTTTGTTATTTCACAGGAAAAGATATATGAATGGTTAACAAAATAATACTGAACATATCACAATAGAACAACTGGTACGGCGTCAGGACCCACAATCCCCTGGGATGACAAGACTTGTAAAATATAATGTAAAATTGTATCTTTCAACAACAATTTTTCCTTCAAAAATGGTTGTTGAATAAGCTTTGAATAAGCCAAAAAAGTTGAAATTGTGATTACATTTCACTATTTCACGATTGCAGTCATTCTAACTGACTCAAGAAGTGATTCTATACCTTTTCCCTACAAAGGCTCGCGACCCGCTGAAAATGATACTTTTGGATGTTGACCGACCAGTTGAGAACCACAGCAATAGAAGATATGTGAGAGCAGCAAATAAAATGCCACCCCATTTTATTCCCCCTAGTACCCAAGTTATTTATTTCAGTTATAGGTATTCAGTTTGTTCTCTTAAAGGAATAGGCCATTGTTTTTCCATACTGAGATAATGTTCTTACCTGAGCTTAGACGAGTTGATGTGTACCTGTCTGGACTTTGGGCGTGCCCTCAGTCACGCAAAAAGACCAAAGATGTTGTTAGCAATTAGCCTCTCCTCTCTTCTATGGGGCCAAACGGGGGTGAAGTTAGAAGCGACCAAGCTCTTCCACGTTTCCCCTATTTAAATATGGTTACATGAAGAGTTCCATGATCCAAGTATAGTCACACAAAATTAAACATGTCTATTTTCTAAGCGGATAAAAAGGGGAACTATATTGTGAAGCGTAATAACACCAGGAGCACTTCGACGTCCGCGCAGTAAAGTCGAAGTGCTCCTAATATTATTGTTATTTCGTACCTGTCTGGTCTTTACGCGTGTCCTCAGTCACGCAAAACCACAGAACATGTTGTTAGCTTTTAGCCTCCCCTCCTCTCCTCATGGACCCAAGAAGGGTTGAAGTTGAAGTGAAACAAACAAACAAAACAAAAAAAACGTGGAAGAGCTTGGTCGCTTCTAACTTCATCTTCGTTTGGGTCTACGAGGAAAGGCTAAATGCTAACAACATGTTCGGGGTTTTTGCCTGACTGAGCGCACGCACAAAGATCAGACAGGTACACAACTCAACTCATCTAAGCTCAGGTAAGAACATATCTCAGTATGGAAAAACAGTGGCCTGTTCCTTTAAAAATGTCAGTAAAAATATTGCCTTGTTTTAGCATCCAAGACTGGAAAGTTGTGGGATCTAGGAGCCACTAAAGTGGAGATGTTGTTGAGAGTGTAAAGAAAAACCTAATGACCTCAGTGCCTGTATATTTCTCCCGACTTTAGCCGCTGCCGTCTCCCACAAAGGAAATGATCATAATAGTGTCATATTATGTGGATTACAGCGTAATCTCGGTCGCTTTTCATGCTACACGTGGACACCAAAGAGGTTCATATTTGTGAATAAATAAGCGTGGTCTGCCGGGCTGTTAGCGACTTCCTGGCAATCTCCTGACTCGCTAGTGACAAAACGTCATGAAATAAGCATTATAAAGGCTGAGTTTAGTTCTTTTACAGGAGAACGCTATAGCTACATCTCAACATTGCGTTAAAAAATCGATCTCTCACTTTAAATGAAAGAAAACTTGCAATGCAACTTTTCTGCGTCCTCATGTCAGTCGTCTACAGCCCAAGTTTCGAAATTGATATCTCTAAATGTTACAAGACAAAGTGGTGAGAACGTGCATTTTTCCTGGCACGTTTTCGGTGGTGGTAAAATGGCAGTCTCCCTGTACTTGCATCTCTGCTTCAGCGTTCACGTCTGAAAACCCAGTTACCCATTCCATCTCATTGCCATCCCCTGTTGCCTGCTGCCATCCCTCCTTCCAACCCCGGCTTGTCTAAATTGCGTCTCCGGAGCCCTGAACGCGGAGCCGGAGGTTGGATTCCCCCACCGCCCCCCAGACGTGGGAGGTCCCGCCTGGTTGGCCCCCTCCGTTACCTCGGCGCGCCCCACCTGTCACGGCCAATGCTGCCGGGGGATGACAGGAGGGCCAAACAAGCTCTTGTACGCCCATCTCCAACCTGACAGGAGGAGCGAAAGGTTGACAAGCACTGGAGAGACTAGCTTAGCCCCTAGATGCTTCCCCGACAGCGCTACAGACAAAGGTTCCGGGATGAATTAGTAATTGTTTTTCTCTTTTGCGCCTGTCAACAATGCCGATATTGACGACTTGGGTAATTTGGTCCGGAGCTGCGGGTTGGGATCTCGCGCGGTTGTCAAAAAAGTTGGGTGGTTGGCGATCGATTGGTTTTGAATGTTGTGTCCAAAAGCAAAGACGCCAAGGTTAGGAAGCAAGTACTGACACGGTTTGTAACTTGTTTGGAGGGAGACGGCTGACGAGTTCGAAAGGGAATGCGTTGTCAGGGAACTTTGATAGGCCTTCAAAAAAGGGTTTGGAGAGAGGTAAACGTGAGACTGGTGAAGGCCTGGCAAACAAATACAACTCGGAAATAATACGGTTAAATCACAATATTCAACTTTATATGAACTGATTTTTAGATGGTTTTCTCCCTTAACATCTTAGATTTAATCTCAGAGGGGGAAAAATAGATCAAACTCTCCATTGAGATGCTTATTTGATGAGATCTCCAAGAAATAACAATGATTGTGGCGCTTCCTTGGCCTTCCCACATTGATTCATTCACAAATAATATGACATGTTTGGTATTCACGCGTTATTCTAAAAGCGACCGAGATGCCGCTGTAATCCAAATATGGTCATTTCCTGTCTGGAAAACAGCTGCGGCTAAGATGGGAGAAACGCACATGGGCTGCAGTTATTCAACTTTGGAGCCTGTTTTCTCAAAATGAGGTTTCTTATTCCACTCAAGGACAACAAAATATCCACTTCAGTAGTTCCTACAGACTCCGAACCTTCCAGTCTTGGCCTTAACAACATTTTGAAAGTTCTTTTCAGAGGGATTCTTCAATAGCTAATTCCTTCCTGATTTATTGTGCTTTGAACCTAAAACATTTTTTCACTCATAGCTTATTCAAAAACAAAACAAGAAATCCAAAATCTTCTCTGTACAAATCCTGGTATCTAATACATCAACAAAAGCAACCATACATTCAAACCTATGGCTTTCCATTATTTAGATTTTGTGGCTGAAGAATTTTTACACATAAAATGTCTTATTCTTGCATGAAAAAAATCAAATAACAGAAACTCATATTTATAGCAGTCATCTAGAGCAGGGGTTCCCAAACTTTTTTGGCCGGGACCCCAAAATTGACACGTAAACATCTCGGGACCCCCATTGTATAAAGTTATTGCCTCTTACACTACTTTAGGAAAGAAAAACATTTTATAATCAAGTTAATATGTATCTAAACAGTTTATTTTGATCAACTGAATGAATTTACAGTAAAACATGTACTAAAAACAGTAGCATTTTTCTTTTTGTTTCATCTTGAATCATCTGGGGACCCCCACCCAAGGCCTCGCAACCCCCACTTTGGGAACCACTGACCTGCAGCATAAGTTTCAAATTGATATCTCTTAATGTATTTGTTTTTATGTATCTTGCATATTTCTAAATTACTTTGAAATGTGGACAGGAAGTAGTTGTTGCCCTACACTGGCTAACAGGAAGTTAGCCAAAAACATTCCATGCACCAAGCCCATAAACATTTATGATACTTTTATACACCATACAAATGCAGCCATCAGTCTGTTGCAATACAGAGATTTTTTTTATGGAAATCATATCCATATACTACCGTTCCAAAGTCTGGGGTCACCCAGGTCAGTTCTAGCTTCTCTCATCAGCACAACAGTTTTCAGCAGTGCTAGCATTATTCTAATCATCAATTAGCCTTTAACACGATTAGCTAACACAATGTACCATTAGAACCTCTGCACATCTATGTATTCCATTAAGAACCACCCGTTTCCAGCTAGAATAGGCATTCACAACATTAACAATGTCTAGACTGTATGTCTGATTCATGTAATGTTATCCTCATAAAATGAAGCAGTACTTTTATTAAAAACATAAGGACATTTTAAGTGACCCCAAACTTTTGAGCGGTAGTGTGTACTAGGGCTGAAATATATATCATATCGATATCGAGATATGAACATTCAAGATCTTAATATAAACGATATAGATTTTCATCAATAAAACTGCACTCTTTTGTATTATGATGTCTTTCTTTCTCTGAAAAATGCTTGGTTTTCATCGAACCCGTAGTTATATCGTATCATATCGATATCGAGATATTTGGCATAAATATGGAGATATGAAATTGTGTCCATATCGTTCAGCCCTAGTGTGTACATAATATATAAGTCAAATTTAGCACATGACACTCTTACTATTAGCGCCCCCTATAGGAGCCAGAGGGAACACCAAGACATCCTGCATCAACTCTCACTGATTACATTCTTTTTTTTATTTATAGTATGATCAACATTTTCATTTTACATTTTCTCCATATCGCTGACCTCTTTCAGAATCAGAATAGTTTTTATCGCCATTGTTTGAGAACAGGTTCACAAACTAGGAATTTTTCTTGGTACAATCGTGCAACATAAAACATATAATACAGAATTTAGATATTCACAGATGTGCAGGTGTATTAAGGTGTATTATTCACTCTAATATTCTCTCCTACACCCATTACAAGATATTCCATGATGGTGCATTCAGGGCTGCGTGCAGTGTCCGTTCAGTTTTTTTCACGAGGCCTTTAAATCTTTCCGCGGGGAGTCTACGGCCTGGTAAAACGGTTATGACCTCTTTATCTGTTTTATGGACTCCCTGGCCATTTCAGACGGGCAAAAATCAATGTCATTTTTGAGTCAAATCAATTGAATTTACTGGTGGTAATTTGAAGATGCAGCCGCGTGAGGCTGCAGGGGAATTGTGGGTAACGGGGGAGGGGGGGAAAAGGGCCTGACAGAGTGGTTTTCACTTACAGACATGGAATAGCATTGATTGAGTGAAACATGGACAAGTTGTTAATTAGGCAAAAGTCCCGCATTACCAATTATAGATTTAGAAAGTACAGAGTGTTCAAAGAAGTCACTTTTTTTGCCGTGGTGTGAGGGTAAAGGCCCACAATATTGTCTTGTTTTTTAAACGTTTCTTACTTGTGTTTAGTGTGATTTAGTCCCGCATGTTTTGAGCACCTTCTCTAAAATATTGTGCCTAATCAATTCTCAGTTATTATTTGTCCTTTCTTTTGTGACATTGGAATCTCTTCTTTTCAGTTTCTTTTTTTTTGGTTTCAATATATTTGATACTTCCCTCCAATCCATAGACAAAAAAAGGACATATAGCTCCATGGAAATAGCTATTAGCTGCTGAAGCTAACAGGAAGTGGGTGCTGGCTCTGGAAGTTCATTGCGTTAATGGACTTTCTGTTTTGCCCCTCTTTAACCTCTTAACCCCCGCCTTCACCACGTGCATTTTCTGTCTGATCTTCATATCAGCTTTACCCAAATCTACAAGGTTACTGCCCACAAGCCAGTGTAACGCCTAATTTGAAAGCTAAGACCTACACAACTCATCTAAATGGATCCTTTTTCCTGGCGTTGTTGGTGCCATGTCACATTTTCATCACTTCCCCCCCCATTTTTCTGTTGCTCTTTTGTCACTTTTCTGTGGCTCTTTTGTGGCTTTTTTGTTGTGTTTTCGTTGCTTTATTGTCACTTTTTCTGATGCTCTTTTGTGGCGTTTGTGTCACATTTTTGTCTCGTTTCTGTCACTATTTTTGACACTTTCTTCAAGAAGCTTTCAGATTTGGGTAAAGCCAAACTGGAGAGCAAACTGGGGGAGTACTAAGATTGCGTTTCCAGAGTAACGAGTAAAGTAACAAGTTAGTTTTGCAGTTGCAGGTAATCTAGTGCTAGTTTCCATTTCAGATCAGTGTCGTGGTTAGTTTGAGTCCTGATCTCTCCCTTGGTTCATTTCTTCCGCGGCTGCAGAGCTGCTCAGACTGACAGCGCAACAAGCCAGTCACATTATTTTGAACTTAGTGGCGAAAAGGATAATACAGCGCTGGAGGCGGAGCTAAAGACAAAAACCACGATGGAGCTTCCAGTGTAAACAACAAACCCGTAGGTTTATGTGGTTGAGGAAAGCTAAATCAAGTTGAGTAAGCTGTCTGTTTATTATTACCAATTCAATGCACATTGTAAAGCGTACGAGCTCCTTTACAGACGTTCTTTTAGTTGAAAAACTGGTGCAGTTTCTGACAGAGCTGAACTGTTTACATAAAGCAAACATAGCTAGGCTTTTATAAGTCGACTATAGGGCTGTAGTTCAGGCTCATTTAGCTGTAATTATGTCCACATACAAAATAAAGCTCAGAAGTGAATTTATTGTGCGATTATTGAATACATTTACTGGTATCGGGCTGTTTGTGTGAGTTAGCTGCTTTTTTGGCGACTCAGTTTGTGAAATGGAGCATTTCTCATCAGAAAAATGATCGATAAAGGAAGGCTATAGATCAATGTTTATTATTCGTAATGCATGAGTCTCTAGCGTGTTATTTTCATTATAAAGTATCGCAGTAATGTAACAAGCTACTTTTCCAGATGAGAATCGGGCTAACTTACCCAATGTGAACCAGTGTTACTTTTAAAAGTAACAGGTTAAGTCATTTCTGAACACAGATCTTCCCCTCACTTCACTGTTCACATTTATAGAAATGCCTAAACGTTTGCACCACTGCTCATCTTATGTTGAATGTTTTTTTCTGGTATGTACGTGTGCCAAGGGATGGAGTTGTGGGGTAGAAGTGGTAGGTCCTGGATCATGGGAGGGTGCGGGTGGAGTGGTTTACTGGTGAGTGAAAAGTTCACACAGTCACAGTATGTGTTTGTTAGTACTGTACCCATAAACAGTTTGGAAACGTTTTTTTTTTATGGATGAACACACAATATAACGATCTAAAAAAAATAAAAAGTTCAACGTCACTTTTCACACAAGATCAGATCAAGGAGCAAAGTAGTATTGTAGTGTATTGGCAACACATCTAAGACTGAATTAAGGAATTTCTTGTTTTGACAGTCTATTCTTTGATCTATAAAACATTATGGCAAAGATCCTTTTGTGAGCACTTCTGAAAAATCCATGTCTTCCTGTGTAATGACGCCTGGATTGACACCGTCTCTCTGCATATATACGGGGTCGTGTGCATGTCATCTTAGCAGTTTCTTCCAGCCAGCCACAATAAGGCACTAATGAGGTAGATCTATCTTCAGAGCTAATACAGCCACCCCCTTTTTTTTCTCCACGCATGTCCTAAGTGTATCCCAGAGTGCCTTGGGACAGAGCCGCATCATTGACTCCCATAGATCAGCGGCCCACTGTTGGTTCACTTATGTAAAATACACATTGCGTTAGTGATTTTCGGATATGTACGCAGAAAGCCTTTTCAAAAATGTCCTTTTCCCCGAGGAACGCTTCCAACGCTGTGTCTCGCTCTGGTTTTAGGGATTTTATATATTCCAAATGATTTAAAACAGACAAAAGAGCAAAAGAAAACAGTGTATCAGCCGCCGCGCCGCTATCTGTAATGTTTTGGAAGAGTGCAGTGACTTCCATCTCTCGGTGCGATGAACTCCTGCTTCTCGTTCCGTGTCCGATGGTGGTAAGAATCGGGAATTGATTGGCTGCGGTGATGAGTAAACTGTTTGATCCTCAACTCTGCTGCTCACAGAAATAACATGCTCTGGTCAAACATTCACCAAATCCTGTCCTTTAGTTCACCGCAGACAGGAAGCGTCTGCTCGTTCACAGCGGCGGTCATGAGTCATGTGGCTTAAGTTCCGTTCTTGTAAAGTGTAAACAAAAGTGCTTAACGTTGCCATAAGTTCATAGATTTCCTATAGTAAAACCTTCAGATGCTGCTGTGCCTCTAACGCTGCATGACCTGCTTTATACGTTCATATATTTAGGACAAAGCTCATGGTTTTATTGAATTAAACGTCAAAACTGTCAATCGTTTCACGCTGTGTGATTGTTCTTAGCTCCTCATGGGCTGATGAGGAACATCCCGAGGTTCCTCTGCTAAAGGAGGTATTAAAGGAAACATACAGCTCCTTTAACTCCCTCCTAGCTGCACTGACACATTCGGATGCTCCTTGTCACGGCTGACGATAACGCACGTCCAGGTCAACGATGGGGAGAAGGAGGTTCCGAGGCTTACACTTTTTAGATGCAGCCTTTGTCTGTAATGTGAATGGACTCTCTTTTCTTAAGACCTGATTAGTAACTTTTCCATGGAGAATACAACAAATATAAGGCCCTCTTCTACAACAATAATCCTAACTAAACAAAACTGATTTTGTCGATGTCCAGCTGATTAGGACCATGTTTGTCGTCATTAGCATGTTTAGTGTGGCTTGATGATGTACAGTATGTGGAGAAGGTTAATAGATCTTAGCTCTGTCTCTCTCTCAACACCTTTTTTCAAGGCCCTTTCACGAGGTGACTATTTCAGTTCGGAACTTGAAATTGTACCAAAGCAGATGAGAACAAGAGTCATTTAAACGATCACCCTCAACTGTCATTGCAACACCACATACGTACGTAATCATACTTACAAGCTTGGAGCAAAGAATTAAGACTACAAACACCCCCTATGCCCTGATTGTTGCACTGCCTGAGAATGCGCACCGCACGAAGTCATCAAGGAGTCATCGGAAACATCCTGGAGCTACGGAATAAAGAGCGCGCGATCGGTGTGTCCTTAGGAGGGTAGTTAAAGCGCTCTCGATCCATAATGGCTTACATGTTGGTGATTTGGGGCGGGTCGATGTATACGGAGCTGCACTGCCCCGGAGCTGGCTGTAGAAATTAGCCTGCTTCGTAGCACAGTGAAGAAAATGATTATCAGGAAAAGTGTAACTGCATAAGTGTCTGTACGCGCTTTATTGGAGCTGGTGAGTTTCTTCAGGTGCTGGCAACATCTGCAATTTTAGTCTGTACTATACTCTGTAGATCAGATACACTGCCTGACAAAAATGAGAAAATGTGGAAGCTACTAAAGTGAAGATGTTGTTGCAAGAGTGGAATGAAAACCTCAGTTCCAGAAAACCGGGGCTTAAAACTAGCTAAAAATGTCAACACCGTGTGAAAAATCTCGGTTTTCACCTGCCGTGTCTCGCCTTAACAAGCACCACATTAGCAGCCCGCAGACTTCATCGCCTCTCGGGTTTGTAGAATCAGCTGCTAACCCTATAACGTTACCGCTCTCCCCTCTCTGGGCCCGGGTGGGTGGCAGACCGCGGGGCGCCCGCGGAGAGGCCGGTGCCGCGCTAACAGGTGAGCGCAAGGCTTTCAGCTCGTGTTTCAGAACAAACCTGGGGAGGGAGCTAACGTTACCCGCTCCGCTCCAATAACAACAACAGCCCAGGCAGCCCGTTCACCGTGGAGGCCCTGACCTCCTGCTGTCATGGGGAGGGGGGAGTGTTTGGGAAATAAAATGTTGGAATGGTTAGCTCATATCTACATCTTTAAATTAGGGCCTAATGACAGCATGGGCTTTTCTTTCCACTCTTCTCTCCACTTTAGTCGCTCCTACAGACTCCAGACTTTACAATCTGGTACTATACAATATTTTGAACGATTTTTTTTCAATATCTAACTCCTCGCCTGATTCATTTTAGCAGCGATTTTAATTCAAATAAAGCCTTTGGGAGAGATGAGCCGGTGATGTCCCGCTCCCAGCAAAGTTACAAGTAAGATCTGAGTGAAGATAGGGTTGACAATGTTTAATCATCATGATGGACGATGATTCGGGGTGCTGATAATTATCATTGGTGATAGCACCAACCATACTACCTCTTTAAATGTAACTAATTTATTTTCATTTAATTTATTTTCATTTAATTACATTTAATTAATATACTGCGTTAACAATTATTATGCAAATTGTATTTCAGTGTCATAAAGGTAAAAAATAAAGGTTTTTCAATGAAACTCATGGATGATACTGTATTGTGTCTTAGGGCTCTTTGAATCACTGACATCAATCTCAGACTGTGATGATTAGTTGTCAGGTAAACAGTTAAGGGGAAAACTACTGAAAAAGGACGTTCACCATCAGACAGGATGAAGGATCTCTTTTCTGATGAAAAGCATGAAATAGTTGAATGCCTTGGACTAGGTATGAAAACCTTTGATATTTAACAAAAGATCAAGCGTAATTATCGTACTGTTAAGAGATTTGTGGCTGATTCAGAGCACACACGGGTTTGTGCAGATAAAGGCACAATGAGGACGGTTTCTGCCAGACAAATACATCAGATTAAGAGAACAGCTGCTACAAAGCAGCAAACAGGTATGTGAAGCTGCTGGTGCCTCTGGAGTCTCCCGAACATCAAGCTGTAGGATCCTCCAGAGGCTGCAGTTGGGCATAAACCTTCTATCCGGCCTCCCCTAAACTGTTCATTGAAGCTGACGAGCAGAAACGGCTGCAGTGGCTCAGAAATACGTACAGCATTTGGCAAGTAAGGATAAAAAGCTTCCATTTAACAAGAGTTGGTACAACGGCGCAGCAGGTGGTTGTTAAGAAGGGCACTACTTGGATTTGAGAGTGGACAGCCAAGGGACACAAATAAAGTTGTGTGCAGGATCTGCTTATCTGTGATTCACGCAAAAGGGCAGAAATCTGCATGACCACTTGTCATGTCACTTGTTCGTAAGGCTCATATTACACTAATACAAATGCTAATTGGAATTTATTATTTACATTTTCTCAATTTTAACGAAATGCTTAAGAAACTGTGGGTGAACGGGACAACATTTAGCAGTTTGCATAGTACGTCTTCTTAGCCCGCCCGATCCGTCTGCTCTTACCTCCACGCACCACGCCATGTGTTTAAGTGTTTTCTTTTTTACTAATATAATCTCTTGTAGCGCTTTTTTTTTATTGACAGGGTGAAATGTTGCGCAGGATGGCTTTAATGTTTAGAATCAACTTTAGAACCATATTGGAAAGTTGTCTCTTCATTTTTTTTAGTAACCTTTTTCCACAGACTTCAACAACTACTGTCTCTAGATGACTGCTCTTTGAAAAGGTTTGCTTCAGTGGATCATATTTGGACTTCAGAGCTTACACAGACCTTAACAATATTTATTTGTATATTTGCTTCTTTAACCGTTTAACCATTCATTCACCGTATCGCAACAATAATGTCACTTTCTGGAATCTCACCACAAACGCTCTGTTAGCAAATACGAGTGCTCCAGCTGCGGTGTTCTTTCCCGTCTAATTTTACAGCCGAGTGGGTCGTTCTTTACACATTCTATTAAAATGAGACTGGTGTGTTCAGCGTTCCGGGCGCTGTAATTACACTCAACACTGAGGCATTACTATTACAGTTATTAAGGGAGCAAGATGGAGGACGGCTGCGCGTCGCCCTGTCACATGGACGATCACTATCACTTTTCAAACTCAAGAAATGCTCACCAATATCCAACTTTCTTCTTAGTCAAAGAGCATGTGACAGTTTAGACTAATATTACAACAGAACATAGAGACAAATTAACCTTATTTCCCCAGGATTTACTTTTTTTCTTTTCTTTTAATGGAAATGGACACAGGTAGGTCTCCCATGGCAAACAGGTCCTAGGTGACGGGTCAGACAAAGAGCGGTTCAGAAGCCCCTTATGAGAGACCAACAGGCCCGGTTAGAACCATGAGGCCGTCCTTCTGTGGACACACCACCTGCAGGAGGAGCCATAGGGGCTGGTGCAATGTGATTTGGGCAGCTCCAACGGCTGCCCCCACGACCTGGCAGCGGAAAAGTGGAAGAAAATGGAAGGATGGACGATGTCGTGCAAATGAGGGCCATGAGCAAGTCCCACTTTTAACCAAGGAGCAAGCTACTAACATCATCACTGCCTGCAAATAAGACAGTGTAACAGAGAAGATTTGAAAATATAATGGTGTTCTTTGGTGTCAAATGCTTTAAAGTGGACATATCATGCAAAGTCAACTTTTTTGAGCTTTAAACCATCTTACAACATTGTTCCTCATCAAAGACAGACCTGGAGTAGTGTTTCACTCCATTCACCTATAGATTTGAGTACGGTAATCCTCAAGTTAATCCTGTTTCATTTAGCTGTTTCTTCTTTTATGGTGGTTCTGTACTTCCTGAATACAATTGCATCAACCACGACTAAATCCAAAGTGGAAAGTTAGTTTTAAAAAAAAAGGTTTTCCCTACAGCTGCCAGCAGGAGTTGCCCCAGTCAAAGTCTTCACCAGCTCTGCCCTCTATTTTATTCTTACTATTTAATTCTTTCAGAGACATAATTTATGTGCCTATATAATATGAAATCGGATATTCATTGATAATGCCAAGAAGGAAAATTGTTATGATCAATAACAATAACTATTATTATTATTATTATTTATTAGCATGCTGTGAAAATGCTGTGCCTTTCTGTGTGGAGTTTGCATGTTCTCCCTGTGTCTGCATATGTTTCCTCTGGGTACTCCGGTTTCCCCTACCACTAAAAACATGTACAATAGGCCAGGATGAATGAGAGTGTGTGTAAGATTGACAGTCGGGGACAACTGACGCAAATCAGTCCAATCAGCCTACAATCTGATGTGGCGTGTTTACATGCATGAGACCCACTTTTGAATACACAATTAAAGATACAGTATGAGGTAAATTGTTGAATTTTCTTGCAGATGGAAATTAGCATGAGTTAAATCTGGTCCAAAGCATCTTTTCATTAAGATTCATGGATTTTGTACATGGTCCCTGAGATATAACCTAATAAATCAAACTAAACAATTGTTTCACACTTCCCTTGATTTGATTGAATTTTTTGAATGAATACTGGAACTGAGCGAGAACAATAGCAAATTCCACTTTTACTCTAACTCTCCCTCCTATGTTCTGCGTTTTAGAACCTTGAAATGTGACTTTTCCTCATAGAACTGCCTCTTCTTTGGTATTTGATGACTAGTACAAAACAAAGTAAAAAATAAGGAAAAACCTCTATACCCTCTTTATCAAAGAACCTGCAGTATTCCCAGTGATCTCCTCTTTGTTTACCTGCCGTTACCAATGTATGTACAGACACATGCAGAAAGTGTTCCCTATGACAGCTTTGATGCCCTCTCGCTCGTCTGTGCGCGTACAGCCCTCAGCAGGTTAATTATCTGTGAAAGGCTCTCGCTGGAACCTCCAATCACTCATTCGGCGGGCTGTCACGAGCCGCGAGCTTAGCCGGGTTCCGCCTTGTTTAGCCAACACAGCGACACATGTGCGGAGGAGGATGTAGGCGCGCAGGTGCTTCTTTAAGATCCCCCGACATGCTAATTCACACTCGTATCTCACATTGGTTTGGGCCCAGGTGTGTGCCCAACGCCGCCCACTCCAGTGACAGCCCCCTCCATCAGAGCTACTTGTGTTTTGGAACCGTGGCTGCGTGTTCTCGCGTGTGTTATCTTACACGCCAGCGCTCAGCTGCAGGGCACCGGACTGGAGGCATTCCCACGATTCCACAGTGAAAGGCGGCAGCGGCACGGAGAGGGTTTAGGGTGATGGCGTTCACATAGCGAAGGACTCGTCTTCCAGCGTCGCGTTGGTTTGCACGATTCAGACATGGCACAGACTAGAACAGACAGGGACTAAAGTTAACTGACCAGAAAAGCAAGCAAATGGCAACAATCTGTTCAAGGTTTGGGACGACACATTCGGGGACTGGATACGCACAATAATAATAATAACAATATTACATTTTATTTGTATAGCGCTTTTCAAGACACTTAAAGACGCTTCACAGAAATACAATAATAAAATCACACATAAAAACAGCACATTAAATCTAGAGGGCAATTTACTGGACATTAAAAGCCTTTGTGAAGAGGTGAGTTTTGAGTTCTTTCTTGAAGGTGGGGAGGTCGGCACAGGGACGGAGCGGTTGGGCAGTGAGTTCCAGAGTGTGGAGGGCGGCGATGGAGAAGGCTCTGTCTCCCCAGGTTCGGCGCTTGGTCTTACAGGGGAGGGACAGGAGGTTGGCGTCGGAGGAGCGGAGGGATCGAGATGGAGTGTGGTGGTGGAGTAGGTCAGTGAGGTATGGAGGGGCCAAATTATGGAGGGCTTTGAAAGTGATGAGGAGGACCTTGAACTGGATGCGTTGAGGGACAGGGAGCCAGTGGAGGTTCTAAAGGACAGGGGTGATGTGTTCACGGGAGCGAGTGTGTGTGAGAAGGCGGGCAGCGGAGTTCTGGATGTACTGGAGTTTGTTGAGGAGATGGATTTGATTCACACTGGCTTTAAATCTAAACTTTTTTACAAGAAACTAAAATACGGCTATCAAAAATACAAAAACTTGAACTTTTGAATATCAAAATTTCCCTTGATTCCTCTGTTTGTTTACAAATATTTAAACAATGTAATATGCCGACTTTAACCCCGTGGTTCAAACCCAGGTTGCGACTTCAAACTTCAAGAAATAAAAATCATCAGACTTTGTTGGCACTTTTATTTGAAATCCCGACTGACATCTTCAACAACAACAAAACACAGATGTAGAAAGACGTATTTGTCAACAGGTCACATGACTCTTCTGCAGTTGTTTGTCCCGTAATCACACCCACTTGCAATGACCTCAATCTTTGGTACAGTGACAGTATGGGTATGTCTCAAATATTTGTATATATTTACGCAGCGGGCCACCAGTTTTTTAACCTGGCAAGAGCTAGATTGATGTTGCCTTGTGTCGTCGTCGCATTTTTCATTAGGATCTGTTTGGCCCAAACCACTTTTGGTTCGGTTTCAAACGGTGAAGACGGAAGCGGTTCAAGATTCTCTGAGCTTAGACGAGTTGATACGTACCTGTCTGGTCTTTGTGCGTGTGCTCAGTCATGCAAAAAGACCAAAGATGTTGTTAGCATTTGTCCTCTCCCAGTATATTCCTATAGCTCCAAACGGGGGTGAAGTTAGAAGCGACCAAGCTCTTCCACGGGCACAAAGACCAGGAGACAGGTACGTATCAACTTGTCTAAGCTCAGGTAAGAACATATCTCAGCATGGAAAAACGGTGGCCTGTTCCTTTAAAGGAGTACATAAAAAGTGCATAATACACTGTGAATTTGTCTGAAAAAACATATTTTCTTTTGTGTTTAGATACATTTGTGGGAGCTCTGCTTTTGGACTGGGCTTGGGCGAGGCAGCATGTCTTCAGTACGAGCATTGGGAGGTTTCAAGCAAGGAAAAAAAAAAGTCTAGGAGCCACTGCTCTATACCAAGACCCTCTACTGGGTTTGAAATTCCCATCATTCCATAGTACGCACATTGGCACGGGCCCTAGCAGGGCAACACACATCCACACTCCACTTACACTCTCTCATTTCCCCTCCCTACAGGTCCATCCAGCACACCCTGACATGTTTGCCTTAGCCTCACCCACGCACTGTTTTTCCCCCCGTTATTCACAGGCTGCTGCGCCCCTTTCATTCCTATTCCAAAAACACAGCCTGGACACCTCCTTGCTTCATTTTGTTCTCACCGCGGGGGTATTGACCAGTAATGGCACCCCGGGGAGGCGCCCGCTAATACGCTTTCAACAGGAGCACATTTCTGGGCCGGCCCGCTTCTAACGCACTCGTGAAAGAAGCCATTCATTAAAAAAGATGAAAGTTTGGCCCGGGAAATTGCCCCTTGATGGCTAATGTGCTGACAGTATTGATTATAAACAAAGACGCTAGCAACTTCCACTAGCATAGCATATCACAATCGTAAATCACATCTTTGCGAATACAATCTCATAACTTTGTTGTGCGTACGCGCTCATCAGCATTCTTTGTTTAACATTTATGTTTATTGAAGCTAGCGTTAAATAATTCAGCGCAAACATTAGCTTTGAGCCGCTGAGATTAATAATTGATGGCGCGCGCCGTGGAGCTAGCCCCACTCTGGGAATAGATAATATTAGCTTAATGCAGGCCCAGTGCGAAGACAAAAAAAACAAAAAAAACATGGCAAGCGTAATGGAGACGCCAGGCCTAACGGATGAGGGCTATTGTGTCCGCAGAGCTGTTACAAAAGGAGCAGAGAAAGATCTGTTCAGCGGCTGAGGGGGAAAATAAGGCAGTATGAACGATTGCAATAAGCAAAATCACAAAAGCTGCGATTATTTAGGTTAAATATTGAAACTCCATGTTGTCTGTGTAAAACCTTTGATACCCTGCAGTTTTGTTCGGAAATCACGTTATTTTTGTAGTAGAGGGGCAACGTAAGGCCCAGGGACCAAAATCCAGCCGTCAAGCATGTATTTTCTGGCCAGTGCTGTAATTATATTGCTATTTAAGGCGAGACATGGCAGGTGAAAACATTGATCCCTGGGGGTCCTCAGAGGCACTGCAGGGGGGCCTCCAAAGCCTGTCTTACATAACAAGTGCATTCAATTTTTTTATTATTTTTTTTTACTTTGAATGAAAATTAATGAAAAGGGAAGAAGCTGAGGGCGGACGCTGCATTTCCAAGATCGAGTAGATCTTAAATGCAAAGCTCCAAACCCAGGACACAAGTACAAGACCAGGAAGTTGAGGGGTTTGGGTAGACCCTCCTGAAGTTCCAAATATTGTTCAGAAAAAGTCACATTTCGGATATATTTCCATATTCCACACTCTGCGAGACTCCATTGCCACCATTGTGTATAGTATGCTGGTGTTTTTTAGCTTACTAAAGGGCAACTAACTAACTTACAATGTACTAATGGATAGAGCCAGATTTAAAAATGATGGTTTTATTTTGTTATCAACACTCACACACATTTATTCAGATGGGATTTTGGACTTCACACCCTAAAGTTTCATATTGTCTGCACATGCGCATGTGTATCTTTTCCTCAAAAAATATTGTTGAATAAGCGTTAGATCAACCAAAAGTGCTGAAATTATCATAAAAAAACAACCCAATAACAGTCATTTTAACAGACTCAAGTAGTGAATATATATATATATATTTTCTGTATACTTACTCGGGACCCATCAGTTGAGAACCACTGTCGTAAAGGGCACGTTTAGTCTTTTTTATTCTCTGACATTAAAACTAAGATGTTATGGGGGGAAAAATGCCAAAAAATCTCAACACTCAAAACTACACTGAAAATCTTCCGTGTCTCCCATTAATGGCAACGAGCCCTAGTCACTGGCACCAAAAGTTATTGATCCTTGATTCGCGCAGTTTATGTATGTGCAAATTAACAAAGCTAAAACCATAAAGTGTAACCATCATAATAATGTGTTTGATTTACTCAATGAGCAAAGTGATCATCGGATTGAAACATGTTTGACTCATATCAGAGCGACGTACGACTTGGGCACGAGTCTTAACCCCTCCTTACCTTCAGTGTCTGTGTCTGACGGCATGATCGATTCGCTGGAGGTAGAAAACGTGCTACATCAATGTGTTCATTTACCATTTTTACATACTTTATTTTTAAGCCCAGTGATGATCAGGACGAGTTCTGTGACAGTGTCAGGACATTGACGATACCTGTTTTACAAGGCACATCCGTCAGGGAGTTCAGTCTAGGCAAGGCAAGGCAAGGCAAGTTTATTTGTAGAGCACAATTCATACACAAGGCAATTCAAAGTGCTTCACAGTTGCAGAAAGAGAAATTACAAGAAAACAGATAAAATCAATCAATAAAACATCAACATAAAGTTAATCAATGACAGTAAAAGGCAAGAGTGCAGATAAAATACTTTCAGTTTTCATATGCACGGGTAAAAAGAGCTGTTTTCAGCCTGGATTTGAACATTGTCAGAGTTGAGGCCTGTCTCACATCCTCATGAAGACTGTTCCAGATTTTAGCTGCATGAAACTGAAACGCAGCCTCACCGTGTTTATTATTGACTCTGGGAACCACCAGGAGACCCCTCCCTGAAGTTCTCAGGGCCCGAGATGGTTCATACGGCTCTAACATGTCAGAGATGTACTTTGGTGCTAAACCATGAAAAGACTTGTACACAAGCAGAGCTGTTTTAAATTCTATTCTCTGAGTGACAGGAAGCCAGTGCAGAGACCGGAGCACTGGACTAATGTGGTCGTATTTCCTTGTTCTTGTCAGGACTCGAGCAGCAGCGTTCTGGATGTTCTGCAGCTCTAACAGTGAGCAGGCCGTTACAGTAGTCTAACCTGCTGGAGACAAATGCATGGATGAGTCTCTCTAAGTCTGGTTTTGACACTATTCCTCTGATCTTAGCAATGTTTTTCAGATGGTAAAAAGCTGATGACGTTATTGCTTTGATGTGGCTGTTTAAGTTCAGGTCTGAGTCCATGATTACTCCATGATTACAGCTAATGTCTTGCAAACTGTGCTGGCCTGAGTGTTATGAGATCAACCGGCTCCATTAAGAATTTGCTGAATGTCTCTCCCAGTTCATCTCCCGGCGTCTCCTGTCAATGCCCATTACCCCGCCATATTCATCCAACACTGCAATTAACACCACAAGAGCACATGTATGTTGAAAAATTTGAAATGAATATGCCTTTACAAGACGTCTAATATCTAGATCTGAATTGTGTCATCTCTCTGTTTTCCGTGTGTTTGAAGCATAAATGCACAAAGTCACCTTTAACTGGCTAAAACCAGCCTTTTTTTGACAGCTTCTCATCGATCCGCCGGCATGCTGTCATGAAGGGATCTTCCAAATTGCACCTCGGGTCTTAGCGCGTGACCTCCACCGGTCGCATTGTGACCAGTCAAACGGCTGTCTTAAAGGGCACTTCAAACCTGACACTGACAGCAGTAGTGTCCGCCATCAAAAATAAACTGTCAATTCTCAACGAGGGTGAGGAGACGTGACGGACCGTCTAGTGTCGAGTCTGATTATTGCTCGCACTGCCGGAAAAAGCAGCACCAACTGTGGTTTAACCCCGCCTTAACTGAGCACATTATTTAAAAGCTTTTTAACCTTGAGATCTTACAGCCTATAGGCCAGAGTAATGCCTAATTTGAAAGCTAAGACCTACAAAACTCCCTTGTTTTCATTATCATGTTTTAGTTGTTTTCATTGCTTTGTTGTTGGGTTTTTGTCACGGTTTAGTTACTTTCTTATCGCATTTTTTGCCACATTTTTGTGACGTTTAATTGCTTTTTTATCACCTTTTTATCACCTTTTTTGTCGCCTTTTTGGTCACGTTCTTGTCATGTTTTCACTGCTTTTTTTATAGTGACTTTAGTGACTAATTCCACTTTTTACATTGTTTTTAACTGATGTTAATCTATGGAAAATATTTGCTTGTACCCTCAAACATGGCGGATCTCAATGGTAATAGTGAATGTTCATGAACTCTATTGACGTAACGCTTAGTGCTGTCTTTGTAACCACGTCTCCTCGGACCATGTGTTTCTTTGGTCAATCCTCTCGCCAATCACTCTCTTCAGAATTTGTGGAGATTCTACAAAACTACACAATTGGACAGAGCTAGATGAGGTGAACTGAGTCCCCTGGAGCCGGGTATAGAAGTTACAATATAACTACAGTGCCTTGCGAAAGTATTCGGCTCCCTTGAACTTTTCGACCTTTTGCCACATTTCAGGCATCAAACATACAGTAAAGATATAAAACTGTAATTTTTTGTGAAGAATCAACAACAAGCGGGACACAATCATGAAGTGGAACGAAATTTATTGGATATTTCTGTACTTTGAGAGATGTTCAAAGCTTTGGAAATGTTTTTATAACCTAACCCAGCTTTATACTCAATAACTTTATCTCGGACCTGTCTGGTGTGTTATTGGACTTCATGATGCTCCCTGCGCTTTAAACTGACCTCTGAGACTATCACAGAGCAGGTGCATTTATACGGAGACTTGCAGTTTTTTATTTGTTAAAAAAGTTTGAAATATCCAATAAATTTCGTTCCACTTCATGATTGTGTCCCACTTGTTCATTCTTCACAAAAAATTACAGTTTTATGTTTTTATGTTTGATTCCTGAAATGTGGCAAAAGGTCGAAAAGTTCAAGGGGGCCGAATACTTTCGCAAGGCACTGTATATTTTATTGGACACTCAGTTTAGTAGCATCCTGCACACTCTGTCGTGTGAGTCCCTCGTATAATACCTCCCCTCTGCCTGCTATTCCCACTCCATCACAAATTAGCTGTAACACACGCTTACGTTAGAAATCGTATCTCAGTATTCGCCGTCAAAGCTAAGTCCATTTTGTCAGGAAGTGGAGATTAAAAGAGAGAATTGAGGCTAAATATATGCATGATATTTTTATTGCAACAACAGAAAATGAAAATGTTCCTGACCCCAGTTTCACTAAAACGTCAAGCTTCAAATACTTGGTCTTCTGTTGAGCTCTGGCCTTTGGCTGGGGTGGTAGCTTCTATGTCTGATGAGGTGAGATCGTCGTGTAAAGGCTTTGCTACAGGCTGCACAGGTGAAAAGTTTCTCTCCTGTGTGTGTTCTTTTGTGTCTGAAGAGGTCAGATGTTTGTGCAAAGGCTTTGCTACAGGTTGAGCAACGGTGCGGTTTCTCTCCTGTGTGTGTCCTTACATGTTTGATCAGGTCAGAATTTCGTGCAAAGGTTTTGTGATTTACAGTTGAGCAACTGTAAAGTTTCTCCCGTGTGTGTTCTTCTATGTGCGATGAGGTGAGACCGTTGTGTATAGGCTTTGCTACAGGTTGTACAGCTGTAAGGTTTCTCCCCTGTGTGTTCTTTTGTGCCTGATGAGGTCAGAATTCCATGCAAAGGTTTTGTTACAGGTTGATCAACTGTAAGGTTTCTCCCCTGTGTGTGTTCTTCTATGTGTGATGAGGTGAGACTGTTGTGTATAGGCTTTGTTGCCGGTTGAACAACTATAGGGCCTCTCCCCTGTGTGAACTCTAATGTGTCATTGTAAATATATTCCACTCCTAAATCTCTTGATACAAACTGAGCACTGATGTTTCTTCGACTCAGCTTTTCCGACAGGTCCTGACTTGTCTTCATTGTGGACAGTGGTCTCTGGTGCAGGCTTGTTGTTGGGGGACAGTTTCTGTCTCTGCTTTGGACTTGGTTGTAGTGATCTCCATCAGCCTCTGTCTCCATTTGTGTAGCTGAGCAGCTGAATGGAGGTTCCCAGTCTTCATCGTCGTCGTCAGTGTCAGATGAGTGCTCAGTGTGTCCCTCAGTCTCTGAGTGGAAATGTGAAATAGCAGTGTGACTTGTTGTAAAGTGGTGGATCCTACACTGGCTGCTGCTCTTTGTCCTGAGTGACGCTCTGCTCCTCTGGCTCTTCTTTAATCCAAGCAGTCTCTGTGAAGTCCTGGTTCAGATCTGGGGTCCACACCGGGATCCACACTCTTGTGCTCAGAGCCTGGTCCAGGAGCCGCTGTGTCCGCTGGTTCTCCTCTTCAGAGCGACACAGTTCCTCCTCATACTCTGCTGTGGCTCTTTCAAACAGCGCAGATATCTCTTCAGACGCCGGCGTCAGACGCTCATTTACCAAAGCTCTCAGCGTTTGGACATTAGACATTTTCACAAACGTTATCTCCTCGAGTTCTGAGTGTGATTGGGGAGCGGATTGACCACAGGAAACGCACGGTTCGTCAAGACCTGATTACAAAGACAGCAGCTTTTTCTGCCAAGTCAATAGGCAAACTGGAACTTAAAGGAGCTATATCATGCAAAATCGACTTTTTTGAGTTTTTAACCATGTTGTTATGCTATTTCCTTATCAAAAACACCCCAGAGCGGTTTTTGGCTTCATTCACGCAATTCTAAGTAATCCTCCTGAATCCTGCTCTCTGAGCAGCTGCTCCGCCCTCTCCTGGTAAACGACTGAGCTGTTCCTTCCGTTCCTTTGTGTCGTTACAAAGGAACGGAAGTGCTCTACGTCTGTAATGTAATACCTTACGGCCTGATTTTAATTTATAAAACAGCTTTTTTTTTTGTTGTTGTTGTAAGAGAGCAATACAGAAAGAAAAAAAGAAAGAAAAAAAACAAAAACAAAAAACAAAACTCTCCGTCTCCGACCGTCTGTGCTTTCCCGGGACAGTAAGCAAACGCTCCCGCGGCCGGAGGGTGCATTGTTTGTGAAGACGGAGCTCTTTCTAACCTACTCTGGACACCGCCTGTTCATTTTGCTTACGATAATGTCATGGATGCGCATATGGCTCTATTAGATCCTTGTTTTGGCTACGAGAGGAACAGGACTATTCAACCTTCCTAAAGAAGAGTGCACTTGCCAGAAGTTGGAATTTCTTTCTGGGATTAAGCTAGCTACTATATCAACCAACCTGATGGATGCTTGGTGAACCTTGGCCAGAATCAAAGTGGATTAACTTTTATAACCAACGCGATCCCATGGGGAGGCCAGACTGAGTGGTGAGTCAATCAAAACGCGTGTTAGCGTGTGTGTTAGCCATTTATGAAACTGTGTTGCACATGTCAACTCCTTATTTATTTATTTATTTATTTGACAGGGACGTTGCACAACAAATGTGTTGTACAGACCAGAGATAGCTACAAGCTCATTTTCATCTGTAGTCCCTGGGCAGAGGCAAAGTGACAGCAGGTTTATACAGTGGCCAATACGCATTCTTACTTAAGTCCATTCACAATATAAAATATAAAATACAGATAAAGCTCCAGCAAAAGGATCACTTCAACAAACATTCAGATGCAATATTTACACTTGCTATTACAAATATCTACAGTTTATAAAAAAGATTGTACCTTCATACATACTTATAACTGCATTATGTGAAGTAACTTCACTTTTTGCAGCGATGTTTATATTTATAATACTGTGAATGTGGAATGAGCGGAGAGAGGGGTGGAGTTAACTGAATCGAAGCGTCTTGTCTTCCGGGTAGGGAAAATACCCCCCCAAAATACTTATATTTCTCTCAAAATGAGTACTCCATAGTGATAGAGGTACAATATATCATATAAATGCCTATACTTTACTTTGGAATGGCTAAAATAGCATGATACAGAACCTTTAATAACTCTCTACGTGAGAAAAGATACGATAAAGTTTGCTCTGAGGGAAATGTGATTTGCAAGTCTCCTGCATTTGAGTGACATGTTACAAATTTACATCTGTGATGAATAAAGTAATAAATTATAAGAGTACGCTGTGACTTTATAGACTTGTCAAGTTTAGAAGATAAAGAACTCCCCCGATGTCGGTGGAAACTGCATTTTATTTCTGTTTAAAAGTGTCTTAAAGTGTGTTGCGGTGGCGACTTCTCTTGGGGAAATGAACGACGTTTGCAGTGATTTTATGATTTTGGAAGATTGTCCAGGTAAGCCCTATGTTTAACTTATCCCACATGTTATTTAGTATCGTCTTAATCAATCAGCTGTTTTAGATTTTCCTTCAGCAGTGAAAACCTTCCACAAACCCTACAAATAATTGATCCTAGTGAATCAGAGACCGCTGTAATGGAAAATAAAGGTGAAATTAAAGCTGCTGGGTCACAGAAAATCCAGCAACATGAAAGTGC
Source organism: Neogobius melanostomus (assembly GCA_007210695.1). NCBI lineage: Eukaryota > Metazoa > Chordata > Actinopteri > Gobiiformes > Gobiidae > Neogobius > Neogobius melanostomus. Next base: position 1,619,387 of record VHKM01000278.1, on the reverse strand, counting down.
GTGGTGTGTCCCTGGCTTAACTGCATGCAAACGTTTTCTTCCATATTTGAAAATCTTAAATTGTTCATTTAATCTAATTTGATGTAGCATGATGACACTATCCCGATCTCTAAATGAAGTAAGGGTCATATTGCCTTTTGTTCCTCCACAGACCTAGACAGAATGATGATCCAGAATGTGTCCCTCTTTGCTACTTACGTTTGGCCCCTAATCTAAAGACAAAATGAAAGCATCAAAGAGGTAGCTGTGCACGGAGATTACGCCCAGGCTTCACATTTTGGAATCACAAATCTTACGTCAGTGCCAATATCGGAACAACCCCATAGACAAAACTGCTTTTTTGTGCATGTTTTTTTTTGTCACTTTTTGTTGCTTATTTGTCACTCTTTTGTGTTTTTTGTTGTTGCTTTTTCATCATGTTTGACCCTTTATTCAAGAAGGGTGTGCTCGGTTCAGGTGGGGGTTAAGAGAATAACCATCCAAACCATCTCCTTATCCTATACTCCTGCCGTTTTGAACCTGTGAGCAGCAGATCAGAGGCGTGCTGAGGCCAGACGACAGCTGTCACCACTCAAGTCTTTCTCCTTCTCAAAGCTAAGACCAAACACACAGAAGCGGCAACTTCACCACTTTTGTGCAAGACCAGCCTTTCAGAGCCGGGGATAGCGTTGTCGATTTCTGTCTCCCTCAGCATAAAAAAAACAAAACACGTGATTGAGAGGTAAACAGTGACCGGCTGAAACGTTGCAGCGCTGCGGGGGATTTCCTTTGTTTGGATGCTAATACGCTGCTGTGATAGCAACATACACGAGATGGTCCTTTCTCCTAGCTTTGATTTTTTTCTTTTTTTTTCCTTTTTACCAGCCGCGCCCGCCGAGAAAGGCTTCCCTGCGAGATTAAATGAGGGCCTTTTGTCGGAGGCTGACCCACAGGCAGCGGGAGGCATTAACATAAGTGTATGGGTAATATCTAACGCTGCTGCAGCCTCTGTGGATCAGAAATAATGACTCCTCTGTAGAAAGGCTTTGTTGGGGAATCACTATACATGAGAGGATAGTAGACCCGGCTGTTCAAGATAAGTGTTTTATAGTTTGAAATTCAGAATAACTGGCTAAGAAATACCAAGCAGATATGAATGAACAATACAGGTATACTTTTTTACGGAGTGTCCATTCTGTATGCACATTTTGTTTTTCTTCATCTTACGTGACCAGCGAGACAAGTGTCTTCACCAGGGCAAATTTTGTGATCGATAAGATGCTTAAAAAGTTGCAGATATGCAATATATTTTATATTCACATTGGTGCCTTATGAAGATGCTCACTGTCTGTTTATGATGAGTATGGTTTGGTATTTTTATTCTGTTAAAAATAAATGACAGATTTTTTGCATGTAGCACATTAAAGTTACAATTTACAGTGGGACTAAAAAGTGAGTACACCCTTTCTGCATAAATTGATCATAAAATGTGGTCTGCTCTTTATTTATATCGCAATGAGTTAACAGTGTCTGCTTAAACAAATACCACCCAAACATTTACATGTTGTCATGTTTTTATTGGCCATAACATGTAAACATTCACAGGACAGGGAGGAATAAGTGAGTACACCTCCTGGCTAAGGATCCTCCAAGAGCTAGCTTAGATGTTGTGTTTTCGTAATGCACAATGAAAAACAGAGTTTGGTTTTCCCTGGTCTGATCCCTGTCTGCACTCCTCTTGAGTCGAGAGACAGCGCCACGCTTAACTCCGCCCCTTTCCCCTTTGTGCGCGTCTCAATGGAGACGGTTGTCAATCAAAGCAGTGCTCAAGGATAAAATTAAAAGGCTTTATAAACTCCCTGACTTATTAAGGAGTTTTACTTTTAAAGCAGTAACTTTTAAAGTAAGTAACTCGTGCACCCTACAGGTCATAAGCGCCACTGCAGGTGTCGTAGCATGTTGCGTTGTTTTTACTCATTAATTGTCCGTGAGAGTAAATACTACGTTGACAGAAAAGACAAAGAGAGAGAGGGATATTGTACATCCAATTACACAATGGAAATATTTTTTTTTCACTCAAATTAGGCTGTAAATACTGTTTAAGTGGCGCTAGCCCGCAGTTAGCTTTGCCCATTAGCCTGTTAGCTTCTTCTTCGTGATTCCATTAGTGTGTATCGGTGCTCTGACCCGGAGGCAGGAAAGTTGCAATTGTGGTTTTCTGGCCAGAGACACCAGGGGGAGATGAAAGACCCCCCGAATCATCCCATTAACACTTGTATTACCCCCAGAGGAACTACGAAAAGGATTTATGAAGGTAAACAAGTTACTTTGTACTGCTTTAAGAGCAGATCATATTCAAAACAGACACATCTTAAATGACATATCTTATATTTTATATTTAGATGCATAATTAACCTATAAATATAAATAGGATGGGCAAAAATGAACAACTGTCTATGTAAGTGGGTTGTATATCAGGTCTAAAGGGATCGAATCAGTCTGATGTATACAGGCAAGTGCAGAATACAAGAAGCCTCACATCTGTCGGTAAAAGCTTTGGACTCAGCAGTTTTCTTCATATGAAAGATCAGCCGTTCCTTTTAAGTCATTTACAATACAATCGATTCAAATTAACCGTCCATACTGACTATAATTAACAGAGGTTTTATTTTTTGGGTCAAATTGCCCAGTCCTAATACACAGCGATATTTCTAAAGCCCTTCTATGCTGTGCTTATCCCGTCTCCAGTGTCTGCACCTTGTCCTCACTTAATGTAAGCCTACTCCTGCCACACACACAGACCTGAACCACTTCTCCAAAAACCACAGCCTCTCCTCTTCTGGTCTCCCGGTTTATAAGTGCAACCCGGGGCCAGGAAATGGATGGAAGGGGAGGGGGGGGGTCAACGCGAGTGATGGAGTACTGAGGAACTAACCAAAACACCCAAAACTAAGAGCCGCGGTCTGCTCCGGTTACGTTTTAATAGCGCCGGGCCATTTTTCTTCCTTTAGCGCACAAGTCGAGTCACTCGGGCCTCCCCGCAGAATGTGTAAACCTCCTCGCTATTAAAACCGCAATTTGCACTGTCAGCTTCCATGAGCCCAATCTATGACCGCAGCGCGAGCATTATTCACTGGGAAAAAGAGGGGGAAGGGGTTACAGAGATTTCATCTTCATTTGGGAATTTCTTAAATTGAGGTTTACGTCAGGTTTAAGTCAAATTTTCTTGAAATGAATGTATTTTCCCTTGATTTGAGCCAATGGAGCAAGTATTGTTTTCTAAAATAAGCATAAAGCATCTAATTTGCTTAAACAATACCTGTATGTTATGGAAATGTGCAATCAAGTAATAGTAACTAGAGGTATGTTATATACAATGAATAAAAAGCATAGGTACTACTGGTATCGGAGAGAAAAAACATCGAAAGGTATCGAAACATGTACTGAAAGAAATATTTTTCCTTAGATCCAAGTTGAGTCCAGAAACAGCACTAAAGAAAGTGACTTGGTTGTTTCAGGTATTTCAGGTATTTCAGGTATAATTGATACAGATTTAAAATAAATAGTCTTTTATGGCATAAATTAACATTATTGTTCTGTCTTATGGTTCAAGATGACAAATATATTAGAGGTATCGAGAAACGTATTGATTCATGTATTGGTCAGTGTTGTTTTTGGCAGCCCTTTTAGTTTTAGTCTTTTGGATGAAAATGCTTTTAGTCACATTTTAGTCAGGCGAAATTTCAAAAGGTTTTAGTCAGTTTCATTATAAAAAGTAATAATTCATTTAGATAAGCATTGGAAATTGGGATAAATTGGGATGTGAACAGGACTTTTCCCAAAAGCGCCCACTCCCCTCTGATTTCTTTTTTTTACCAACATCGCTGTCAGATGTTGATGGAGGACGTACGCTGATTGTAGTGGCGCACGGGCAGAGAGGGAAAGAGCATGTACTGTAAGTCCATGTGTGCTGACGGCGCCGCTCTGGGTCACGTTTACCGAGTGTGTTCTCCCGCTCTGCGGACAAGCTCTGTTTGCGAACGGTCTGACGACCCACTTTCTCCAATTTTCATCTTGTCTTATTGACGTAAACTCATAAACGTCTCGTCATGTTTTAATAAACAAAGAGCTATTTTTAGCTCGTCATTGTAACGTTATTAAAGGCATATTTCAGGATATTTGACATAGGGCCTCATTTCCTAGTGATCCAGAGTGTTGTTGATGACTGGAGATATTTTTTTCTTAAATTCATGCAGTTCTTATATTTGAAGAGCTTTTTGAAGAGCATTTCTATGGTATCAGCAACCCTGCATTAAAAACAGTCTGACCCACTCCACAGTGCACCTGAGGCAAATCACTTATAACGCCAGACTACCCATATAAATGTCTGTGTTAATAGAATATTTTTTTTAATATAACCATAGATACCATAGAAATGCATTAGCCTAGCATTAGCCTAGCGCCACTAAGCTCTTCAAATATAAGAACTGCATGAATTTAAGAAAAAAATATCTCCAGACAAACAACACTCTGGATAACTAGGAAATGAGGCCCTATGTCAAAAATCCTGAAATATCCCTTTAAGGAGCTACAGGGGGAAAAACGGACAAACGAGGAGGTATCCAGGCAAGACTCCCAGCAAAGCCACACATGGCTTCTGTCCCTTCTATTGTTCTGGCTAATGGACGTTCACTGGAGAATAAAACAGATTAACTGCTAAGCTCTTCCCAGAAGATGGTGAAAGACTGTTGTGGAGTGGAGGGAGCTGTGCAGGATGAAGAGAAAGCAGGAGGTGGAGGAGCTGACCAGTGCAGGACACCACGCTCTGAAACAGGGACAAACCCAGGAGGAGCTGCATCGTTTCAGACGATCAGAGGAGACTGAAGGCATCCAGCCAGGTTTCCTTTGGGTGCTACGGTTTCCCCGACCTCCAGGTCAGGTTGGCCCACAATGGCAGCATGGCTCAGTCGCAGCGGCTCAGGACTAACACCTGAACAGCATTTCGTTGTACGCTTGTACAATGACAAATGAAGCACTTACTTACTTACTTACTTTAAAAAAGTGTGTCAACGAAATGATATCATTTTCGTCTTCGTTGACTAAAACAACACTTGTATCGGTAAACAAATGATTGTTAAAGTACTGGACTGGTATCATAGGTGCTGATTTATGTTCTACCCATGGGGTGCCCAGTCATATAACCGAACCTCCGCAGGACCCACTGGATCGGTGTCTATGACTGGTATAAAAAAAATGTATGGTACAGTATGGATCTACTCCAATACTATGACTATATGTCCTGCCCAATCCTTTTGTTATGATGAAATACTGATTCAGAATCAATATTACCAGCTAAATTGTTTGGAATCCTATCAAAACTATGGCACATCCCTAAATGAATCTATTCACAGTATGGCCACTTTCTAGAGAGCCATGACTTTACACTTTGACACAATCCAATGTCTCTTCACCTTTTCATCCAAACACAGGGACTATGGCCATCCTAGAGTCAACAACAGAGCTCCCTAGCCTTCTCTGAGTGGCAGCAATGGACAAGCTGATCCAGCTACATCGACCAAACAAGCCTTGTAACAACATTCTGGAAATGTCTCCGGAAAATGCCCTTTGTTGTCAACAGCGTCGCGCGCACCCGAGCCGTGCTGTGGGCCGCCTTGTCGCCATTGTCTTTAAGCCTGCATGACCCGTGGGCTATGGCTCGGCCCGCGCATATGTGTGTAACCTCATTTACACATGTGGCGCTCACAGCTCGCTCCTCTCCATAATTCGCATGTGTTTGAAGAATCCAGACAGCTAGGCACTAGGTCAAGGCGAGGCCGAGGCTCGCGTGGATAGCTTAGGGCTGAGAGTTAGCGCCACATAATGGGAAAAGGTACAAAGAAGTCATGTTTCGATGCACTGCGAGGTCGTTATAGCGGACTGAAAGTGCGATGTGTCATTGGCCTAAAGCGAAATGCGTTTGTTAGCTTGAATGGTTTTGGTGAAGCTTTTTATTTTGTCTGGACTGCCGAGCACAGGACAATGCAATTACGCCCATGACGCAAGGGTAGCAGAGGTGCTTTGAAAATATTTTTGAATCATTATTTCTGAGTTCCTCTTTTTAAACTAGCCCGAGCTGGTAGACTGGGCTGACAACTGGATAGCTACTGGTTTGTATGTGGCGATGATTAAAAGTGTTGTCTGGACTAGTTAGCGTCAATTCCGAAAAACACTTAGAAACAATTCTGTTGGGGGCTGTACATGAGAAACAAAGACTATAAAAGATTTTACATGTGTGTGGGGACAAAAGAATGGGCTTATTTCCATCTGTTGTTTCAACCTCGCACTCTCATTCTTCCTAACTCCTTAGGGAACCCTATTGCACATGTTTTTCGTATTGAGTTGCACAAGAAAGGTCCCATAACATATGTTTGCAAAAGAACCTTGATCTAGACGGAGATGATGAAGCATTAGCTTTGTTCAAATTTTGACTGGGGTTACGCCACAAAGCGCAATCATATCAAAACTTACTTTTATATGAATTGTTTTGTAAATTTTAAAGTGTTCTTTGTGAAATATATAAATGTATTACTACTTGCTTCGATCTTATCTAATACTAGTTAGGAGGAGAACAACGTAGTCTTTGTCTTATTCTGTTTTGCTATTGTTTCAATAAGTGTCCTACCTTGAAAAGTACTGGCAGATCCATTTAGTGATACAGATACAATGTTAGTGATAAGGACAAACTTGTTTTGCTGAACCGTGCATGTAATGTCTGAAGATAAGGTCAGTTTGTGCGTCTGGATTAGGGGCTGGACTAACAAGTATATAGAGACGGGCACGAGACTTGATCAGCAGACTTCCTGATGTTGTTATGATGTAACTTGTATGTGCGCTTTTAATCAAATAAAGGCTTCTTCGAAAGAACTCACTCTCCTGAGGTATTTTTCTCGAAGTTCCGGACAGAGTAAAGACTGACATCTTCTTGTATTGTATTATTTCTTGGTTTTTTTGTTTTTTGCTGCTGTTAAGTACCTTGAATTGTGACGCTGTATGAAAGGTGCTATACAAATATTATAATCTTTTAACACAATTGTGCAGTCAAAAAACTAAGATAAAGTATCCACACGTTTTAGAAAGCCCTTGATACAAATACACTTGATACTTTAAAAATATTGGCAAAATGAGCATCCTTGCAAATCCCGCCAGGTTCTTGACGTGCCAGCCCGGGACAGCCCCTTTCCCGACTACGTTCCCAGCTTCGGCGACTCTTCAAACCCTCCGCATCTCTCCTTCATATCTTAGAAACTACCCTCCATCTCCATTCCTCCATTCCCCCCCCCCCAAAAAAAATCTGTCACTCTTTGCACTAATGACGTGTGTGCGCCTTACTTCTCCCTCTGCCTGGGACCGTCTACACTTGTCACGACGCATCACTGAAGCTCTCTTCTCCTCTCCAGCCGTGAATAATTTCTTCAACATCCACCACGTCTTGTCTTTTTATCCCCCCCCCCCCCACCACCATTCCGCTCTTTAGAAAAAAAGAAATACATGAAGTTCGTGTAACTATTTCAACACAGAAAAAGCCTGCACTAGCCTCTCTTAAGTAAAGTTTGCAAAAGCGTCTTCTGAAGCTGCACTAACGGCGAACAGTTATGGGGGTAGTGGGTACGCTTGTCACGCGCTTGTCAAAACTTAGCCGCCGCTTGATTTCGGTTTGTTTACATCTAGCCGAGCTTTTATGATGCCGGTTAGGGAACACAATCGGAGCAATTATCCTCTGAGCTGAAGGTGGTGGAGAAGAGGCGCTGGAAAAAGAAAGTGCTTTCAGAAGAACGCTTATTGCCTCATACTTGGGATAGCTTTAAGAGGAGTGTAGACGCGTGTAACAATGGTTGGTCAGTGCGTGCTCTGTCCGTCATGTCTTCAATAGAAAGGAATGCAATTACTATTTATTAGCCTCTGCAGCATGGTACAACAACAAAGTGATAACTACACTTTGGATCAAGTTGTTTTTTTGTTTTACTGTGTTGACTACTGTTCTATTAAGGCAAGGCAAGTTTATTTGTAGAGCACAATTCATACACAAGGCAATTCAAAGTGCTTCACAGTTGCATAAAATTACAAGAAAACAGATCAAATCAATCAATAAAACAACAACATAAAGTTAATCAATGACAGTAAAAGGCAAGAGTGCAGATAAAATACTTTCAGTTTTCATATGCACGGGTAAAAAGAGCTGTTTCCAGCCTGGATTTGAACATTGTCAGAGTTGAGGCCTGTCTCACATCCTCATGAAGACTGTTCCAGATTTTAGCTGCATGAAACTGAAAAATGAGCCTCACTGTGTTTAGTCCTGACTCTGGGAACCACCAGGAGACCCCTCCCTGAAGTTCTCAGGGCCCGAGATGGTTCATACGGCTCTAACATGTCAGAGATGTACTTTGGTGCTAAACCATGAAAAGACTTGTACACAAGCAGAGCTGTTTTAAATTCTATTCTCTGAGTGACAGGAAGCCAGTGCAGAGACCGGAGCACTGGACTAATGTGGTCGTATTTCCTGGTTCTTGTCAGGACTCGAGCAGCAGTGTTCTGGATGTACTGCAGCTGTCTAACAGTGAGCAGGCCGTTACAGTAGTCTAACCTGCTAGAGACAAATGCATGGATGAGTCTCTCTAAGTCTAAGTTAACAAACCATGTTTGTATGTCCATTCATTTCCATTTTAGACACCACACCCCAAATAGACAAGACGGAATATAAAGGGAAAAGACCAGTGAAATCCGGTCATAGTATACTGCAGGCAAACTAAAACACACTGTGCCAATAAATAAAACCTAATATCTCAACTTATACTTGCCAACAACTTTATACATTTTCAATAACTTTTTACCTGCGGGTCAAAAACATTTGTACCATCAGAAGGATGCGATTGTTTATTTTGATAGGAACATGTCTGGCAACTACTGTTGACGGTAGCGCAGTGGTTAGCGCTCGTGCTTCACAGCTAGAAGGTCCTGAGTTCAATTCCCTTCTGGACGGGCATTTCTGTGGTGTTTGCATGTTCTCCCCGTGGCTGCCCCTACCACTAAAAACATGTGGAATAGGCCAAGATGAATGAGAGTGTGTTTGCGAGTGCGATAACTGATGCAAATTATCCCAAGGCTACAATCTGGTGTGGCGTGTTTACATGCATGAGTCCCATGTATGTTCTTTAACATGCACTGTCCCAACCAAAGATAAACAAATCCAAATCCATGTTGATATGCGCCAAAGGGATTCAATTGGGAAGGACGATATGAGGGTGAAAAAGCCATATTTGATCTTTGTTTTGAGTATAGCAATAACTATATTATTGTATGTACAGTATTTATCGAACCATTTCAACACAGTGTTTTCCATTAAATTTAAACAAAAAAGGTAAGCTATTTTCCTCAAATTGTGCCAAAAAGAGACACGTTTTTGTGCAGACGATTGAAAAATATATATTTCAGTGAGATTATTATTTCCCCAAGTAGTTCAGCCTTAAGTAAAATCATGTGTTTAGTTGCATTATTCTGCTATTTTGTTGGAATGTTACACTAATAGAATTCATTATAATCTATAGGTGCTTTTGCAAGTAAATCTGTATCTTTTCAACCACTGCTCATCCCCCGGGGCAGGTCATGTTGACTTAAATCAGATATGTTGAAACTTCACAGACCCCAGACACTTCCTTCAGCCGACTGCATCTTGATTAACCACAAAACAAAACAAAAAGAAAAAAGAACCATAAACGAATCAGTGTGCATGACAAACATGAAGAAACATTGCCACCACTTGATAGCGCCCTTCTCTTACTGTTGTACATAAAGACAATGGAACATCCCGGCTCCCCAGGTGTGCATGGAGGTTTAGGTCAGAGGTGAGGGAAGGAAAAGACAGTTCTGTTTGTCAGCGCTGCTCTGGAAATGCTGACAGATGCATTTCCCCACACACAGGCTGGAGCTATGGGGTGTGGACTGTGTACTAATGCTAACCCAGCATTGTCTGCTTCATGGAGTAAAACAGGCTGCAAGCCTCCAGCACTTGTTTTTAGAAGTAAAATGTATTTGTGTAAAATAAAATGTGATCTGTAATGTAAGATTAATAAACCTATAATAATTTAAACCGATGGAGACCCTTTGATTGAAACAGATGTTGTTTTGTGATTAACCACCGGTGGTAGTGAGCGTAAGTATTGTAAACACCAACATCTTGTGGGAAATCCTGTCCCCAACTTTGGCCCTTAATAAGACAGAAATGTGCCTGGTTGAAATAGTTAAAGGGTTATAACGTTATAAAGGGTTATGGCTCTTTACTGGGAGCAGATTCAGAGCATCTGATCGATAGAAAGAGCCATTCAAAAAGTCTCTTTAGCGCTTGTACTTCACAGCTAGAAGGTCCCGGGTTCGTTTCCCAACTGGACGGGGCCTTTCTGTGTAGAGTTTGCATGTTCTCCCCGTGTTTGCGTAGGTTTCTTCCGGTTTCCCCTACCACTAAAAACATGTACAATCGACCAGGGTGAATGAGAGTGTGTTTGAGAGTGCGACTGTGGGACAACGAATGGAAATTAGCCCATGGCTATAATCCGGTGTGGCGTGTTTATTAACATCTACTGTCCCGATCAAATAAACCAATAAATAAATATTTACTCACTTGGTCATCCAAAATTTCAATGGGACTTATTTTACTATTAAACGAGTGTGTGAATAAAATCTTGTGCCACAATGAACTAAAAGAGGTTAAGTGTCTTTTTAGTGGAAAGAGCTTTCACTGTTAAATGGTCTCAAGTTATATAGGGCTTTTCTACCTTCATCAGGCCCAAAGCACTTTACAGTAAGGAACCACTCACCCATTCACTCTCTCATTCACACACTGGAGGCAAGGTGGGTGAAGTGTCTTGCCCAAGGACACAACATCCCAGCTTCAGGAGCTGGCATTCGAACCCCTGACCTTCTGATCATTAGATGACGCGCTCTACCACTGTTGCCTCACTGGACTTTTCCTGAAGCCTGAACCTTTTTTTTTTGTCGTTGGTTTTCTGTTTCTAGACGGTTCAAAACAGAAGGTTGCTTGAGGTGTTTTCAGCCCTTTTCAATGCTTATTAAATGCTAGAGTTGCGAGATTAATTTACCTATAGTCCTGTGAAGATGCAGTCGGCTTCACAATCGGGAGTACCTAGCAGAAGGATCAGCTTATCACACATGTTTTAGGTTGACGGGGAAAACAAGAGCACATCCAGGACTGGGAAAGAACATGCAAACTCCATAAAGAAAAGCCCTGTATTCTTGCTGAGAAACAATGCTAACCACTCAACCGGCCTGTGTTAAAGCCACAAAGTCATAATCTATTTTAACGTCCCGTACAGTAGGACATAATGAGTGAGAGATCGGTTACGCGGCTTGGGGCAATAGAACTTGATGCGGCTCCACAGTCAAAGCTGTTAATGCACCGAAGGCCCTTCTGGGTTGGGAGACTGTAATGGATTGGTTTCAGCAGCTCTCATAAATTGATCTGATCTCGGCGGACACGCGATGAGAGATGATTTCTACAATTGAGACGTCAATGGAACACAGACCGCAACTCACACGACGGAGGGAAGGCAGTCAATCTGGGGCTGGGAGGTTCGTCTCAGGTCAGTTTCCAATAAATACTTTTCTCCAAGATGTTAATGTAAGCAGTTTTTTATTGTCACTTTCTGTCAATCAGTCCCCTTTTTCCCCTGATATTACATTAGAAGTTTTCTGCATACTGTTGTGCTCTAATTTTGGCCCAGGTTCAAACCAAAGCACCGTGAGGAATCCATCCAGTGACAGGCAGAAGTCAACACAGAATATCCCTACCCAGACTGGTAATAAAAATGGAAGATTAATGTCTTATTGTTGAGTGATCTGGTGTTACAAAGTGCCGTGTCGAGAAAGGTCAAGCTTTCCCGCAGCGAAGTTGCACAAGAAGCCGTGTGAATGTTGCCTTGGACCTCCCCATATGGTGATGCTTGTGAATGTAAAACACAGTGGAGTGGCCGTCTTCCTCAGCGTTTGTTGCCAGGTAGTAAGTAGGCAGGAACACGGTGTGTGGGCCTTTGCATTGGCACAATCACAGCAGACAGATTACGTGGGAGGGACTTGGTTATATACCACAGGTGCATGGGGCAGGACAATGGGCAGCACCTGATGACGATGTGTGGAGCTGGTGCGGCTTATGACGTTCTGTGGAGGCCGTGGACACGTCTCCAGCCAATCAGGAAATTCTAATTTAGTAGCAGAGCCAAAGTTAGGATTTAACACATGTTTGCGCTATAATGTCAGAATAATGTCAGGGACCAGTGGACAACACTATGAGACGCCTATTGAGACAGTTTATCAGTAAAAAAAACTTGATTTGGTGTTTAGTTGCTCTTTAATGACAATGTTTTAGCATGACTGCAGGAAGGCACGCTCAACATGCACGGCACAAATGACAGATGGAAGGCTGAAAAGTATGGACAATTCTGAATTAGTCGGTGTGGTCATGCTGGACTTTAGCGCTGCATTCGATGTAATGGATCATCATATTTTCATTGAGAAATTGAGGAGTTACAGTTTCACTTCTTCTGCCATTTTATTCATGCAAATATATCATACTTATATTTTATATATTATATGTAATAAAATTGTTCATTTAAATTCTGTGCATAATCATAATACTAGAATAGCATCCATTTGTTATATAATGACACAATATCCTAAAATTAATTTCATGAAGAAAACTGTGCTCTATAGATTTATATCCACCTGGAACTGTATTCCAGTTTGAATTCATGAACAAGTTACACATTTCATAGGGTCATTTTATCCACGTCCTTCTCACATGTGCCTCCGTATACAGTATAAAAATATTCCGAACACTATTACCATGACAGTAGTTGTTGCAGACGTGTAATCCATCACAGCCTCTATTTTTAAACGCAGTCACTCAGCCAAACAGATGAATTCACCATCGAATCAAGAGATCACGTTTCACTTAATGCATTTTTGTATCCGCGGCCGGCTCGTAAATTAAAGCCATCGGAGAGTGTCTGGAGTGCGTTTCATTTGCTCTTGATTCATGCACTGAAACATAAACCCCCATTCCCTGTGTGGAGCGGGTCATGGATGGGGGAGCATAGAGGGAGAGAGGCAGGGGAAGAAAACCTCTTTTGGGAAGGAGGCATCAGATACACTGCAGATACAAGGAGAACTCTTATGACACATGGCCATTTGTTCTTTTACAGTATATGGTGTATTATTACTTATTCACTTCACATTTGCTGGTGGTAAGCCACAGCTGCCCTGGGGTAGACTGATGAGAGCGAAGCAGCCAATCTGCACCATCACCCCTTTTTTCCCCCTTTTTTTAATTTAAAGCTCTAACATTATGCTTTATTCAGGCTTTTCCAGCAACATTATACACCTTTGCCTTGGTAGGTTTGTAGTATAACTTAATATTAAATAATATCTGTGTAAAGAACAGTGGTTCCCACAGTGGGGGTAAGGACATTTTTACAACAGGGACCCCACGTGTTTTTTGGGTTCCGACTTGAAAAGTTTTAGAACCACTGGTTATATAAGTGCACAACACTTCTTCCTCTTTTGTTCTGGTGGCAGCAGTGCAAAATTTAAATTCTGTCCCTTGTGTGAAAATCCAATGCTGTATATCAAAACCACTGAATCTTCCTGACTCAAATAATCGTTTAAAATGTCTGAATTGAGGATTCCTACTTTTCGATTCAACTAGAATATGGCAGTGACATGGCACACTTTGGCTAATGTAGTCATTCATTTAGTTTTAGTTTAGCCTATTTAGTTAATTGAGCAACATAAAAAACAGCAACAACAATGAGTAGGTTGAAGTTCAGAGAACTTATGTAGCTCTACCCCTGACTTGTCACCAAAATATGAAGTTGCGGTTTGTGACATACATTTTCACACAAAAACCTCTCACTGACAATGTCACAAAGCACTTTACAAGGGACACACAATTTCCATCAAGCGAGTTCCAGACAATTTCTCATCATTTATATTCAACTCTAAATATTATTATTTTTTTATAGATAATTTATTGTATACAGAGTATTTAATGACAGGCATAAAACAGCACTCCAAATACAGAGATGAACAAATACTCAAAATGAAAAAAATAAAACACCCATCATATTCATGTTTGTTCAAATCAAATAAAAATCAATTAAGATCCAGTGGTTTTGATTTATTGGACTTTTTTACATTTACCAGCATTCTTTCCATCATAAACATCTACTGATCATTTCAAACCCTTACCCTGTCATTAAAGCTTTGACGCTTTAAAAAGCCATTCATTTACCTTACACTCTCACCACGTGTGATGAAATATGGACTAACATGTGATTAGCATGTTCCTGTGGCACCAGGCGCATTAATAAGAGATGATGAGAGATCAATAGTCATCTTTGCCCAGCCCACAGGATAAAATATTCACTACTTTAGAAACTGACCTGGAGGGCTCCGTTTACCCCCCGCGCTGCACCTAATGTAATGCCTGCTTATGGATATGATATTGGTAATAAACACCTAGAGCGCAGGGGAAATATCCGATGTCCCAAAGAGGGAAAGAGGAGCGGTTAACCTTCAAGATAATTAGTCCAGCCTGCTTCATCTACAGTTCTGTACTCGGCATATGTGGACAGAGGAGGTGCCTGAAAGCATTGGGTAAAACTAGGCCTGGGAAATTCTGTTAAGCTATCTTTTCAATTACTTAAAAAAGGGTTCGGGTTCCCTAGCTGCACTCAATACAGGTAAGGTAAATGAGTATGTAAAAACGAAATCACTGTTCTGTATAACCTTAGGATATTGCTGTCTGTGTCACTAATGTACTCAAATTATGAGCTTGCATGTATTCTTTAATGAAATTAGTTTAAATCGGATCATATTCATCGTCACAGTCAATGCCATCCATCCATTTTGTTCCACTTTATCCGGGGCCGGGTTGCAGTGGCAGCAGTCTGACAGAGATGCCCAGACTTCTCTATCCACACACACTACTTCTTCAGAATCAATGAAAAGGCTCAACGAACTAGAATTGCCCTCCAAACAAATATAAGCAGCACAAGGAAGTATTTAAAAGGCCTTTTTTTAGATGGCCAAGCAAACATGTGTCAACCACCAGGTCTTCATCAGGGCTTAGTATACGTTTTTGGATTCCTTTCCCAAGAGCGTCTATACAAACTTTAGGAATCCATTTGGACACCTAGAACAATTGGCCATGTCACTGTTTCTACAAACTAGGAATATTTGTTGTTTATAGGATACAGGGACAATCACCATCTGTTAAACAATGGTCCCAGAGACACATTTACAAAGTATTTTTTCTGCACTCTTTGCTTTTCATGTAAATTGATTAATTCATATATTTGCTTTCATGATTTATAGTACCTGCCTTCTTGTAATTTTATGTAAATCACTTAGAATTTTCCTTGTGTACAAAGCCTGCTCTACAAAAAAAAAACTGCCTCATCTTGACCACCTGCCAAGGAACATAGTGGATATTCTTGGAAGGTCGGACTTTGTTTCAGGAAAATAATGCTGCGCTGGAACATTGGTGCATTAAAGATAAGGGTAACTCAAGGTTAGGTTATTTGGAGAATGCAATTTATTTCTAACTCTATTTTGAGTGCCTCATAGAGTGCATTTATACCTAATTATATAACCACCAAAGTCTGTCTACTTTGAATAAACTCACTCCGTTCTTTTCACAACTTTTGATGAAGGAAACCCGACTGAATTACATCTCATGGTACTCCTCAAGGCCACACTCACTGCTCTGGTAGTGACCCCAACCACAAAACACAAATAACCCTCCTTTTGGTCAACATCTGTCTTTGTCACGTCTCTGCAGCCTGAACTTTGATCACCCGGGGCTACGTCAAGCGTGTCCACTTTCTCCAGCATTCTTTGATTATATTGTACAAAATCTCCCCCCGCAAAAAGAGGAAGCATATGATGTCACTATCCCACAATCCTCCATACACCGCTCTCCTTTTTCTGAATGGGTTCCCAGCGGAGGCATCAACGTGGATTTCACAAACAATTTATCCCAAATTGCAAGACAATTGGCTGCAGATCTTAGCGAGAGCAGAAAAGTGGAGGGATGATACATTGGCTTTCCAACAAGGTTCTCCTGTTTCGGGATAACTTCAGAGTTCTACGCCACCGTTGACTTTTTACACGCTGTTTCACATTTGTTAATGGGCTGGAACCTTCCTAGATGATCGTGGAAGTCTACCTAATGCTATAGGCTTGCAATGGGATTTCTGTTCGCGGTTAGTAATCAAGTCTCCGCAGCAATAGGCCGTGAAGTGTACTCGAGCACGGAGGCCTACGAAGTGACCCTAAATAGTGCCCTAAATAGTCACCCCATGTTGACCCTACGGCCTCGCGAGTCCAGGCTGAAAGTGATGCATGCCAAAAACGCTAAAGGCTATGGCTAAGTGTGTAGATGAAGGGACTTTGATGGATTAGGGTAAGCAGGAGGTGGTGGATACTTTACAGGTTTGGGGTTTGTTTGTTCTTACAACATCTTGCTTTCTCCCTGAAGAGAAGAAATAGTCTAATCAAGGCAAAGCAATATCAGATTTTGTTTTCCCAAAATGCTTTTTTACATACTCTACCTAGGGACAACATTTCCACTTATAGTAGCGCCTACAGATACCAAATTGTCAAGTACTTAAAATGCATTTGTTTATTTTTTTTGTCATTTTTTGATTGAGGCTACACATTCCGGAAAAAAGATACAGTATAATAGACAATTTTACTTTACAGCACAATTCTAACATAACACTATCCGCAGAGAACGAGCAGGTTGGAATGACGTTGAAGCGAAGCAACACCAGTCGCTGTGTCGCGGTAAGAGGAAAATACACAGGGAAACTAATGAGCGAGTTCCAGTTACACTTCACGCTAAACATCAAAATCTCTGAAATGATCGGTACAAATGTCCTCAAATTGCATACAAACCAGAGACCAAACTGCCTTGAACAGCTTATAAAGCATCCATTGTTAGTTAAGAATGACATAAATGCGGCGGTACATTTATTTAGGTGTTGATTCGGCTGCAGTCAATAAGTTTGTCATGCTCTGTTGTTAAGATTGGCATAGTATGAAATGTTGTGTTCATAGTAACCTTACACTGCCGCGGCCGATGTTTAGGACTATCAGTCATATGTGAGAGAAAACTATTTCAAGTTACCAGTGAGAATATTTATGTGAGCAAATAGTGGTTAGTCTCGGTTAGTCCAACATTAGGAGCATGTTTCTTCATTTTGTGGCTTTGTCGCTGCCGTTTGTCAATGAGTAACATACAACTTCATCAGGTTGTATGCACAGCCCTAAACTTGAGTTTAAGGCTGTGCATACAATTATTACACTAAACAATTACAAAAATAGCATAATCGTGAAAAAACTATTATCATTATCCCGCTAGTCCATCCAAGTGCATGAACGTCCCTTGTTTGTAGGAGCACATCTAATCCATTGAACTAACAGCGCTGTATTTGTCGCAGTAAAAATTGTAACAATATTTTTTACAAGTAGCTCTTGTGATAACACCACGGATAAGTGCTCACCTTTTGCTGAAAGAAGAACAGAAGTTTATACAGTAAGTTTCTCATATCCTTTGCCCAGGCCCTGGTTACAGCAGAAGAGTTATTAACTCTGCACATCATTTCATGCTGCTGGATTATTTTTGTTCCTGTCGCATATCACGTGCTAATGTCAAGTACTTGTATGACATAAAAACATTGGCGCTGTGTGATGTCATCATCAGGCCGCGCAGCTGGGTTTCAAGGCTTCAGCTCACTGCGACTTCTCTGCGGAGGATGCTCACCCCTCCTCCACAGAGATGGAAGCAATGGCACCAAAGCTGATGGCCGGAAAGTTTTACATGTTGAAGGACTTGAGTGTGGCAGAAGATTGAGATAAAGGCGAGAGCAAACATTATCCGGGCAGGGATGTTCCCCGTCCCAGACAGGCTGATTAGAGCGGGAAACGAACTTCTCCACCCACCTCAGCACGTCTTGCAACATGGAGAGGTGGTCAAAAAGGAATTTGTGACGGTGATGGGCCGGTTTTAAAAAACTGTATCCTGTAAAGTGGGAGGCAAAAAAAGAACACAGATTAGAGAAGTCATCGTTGACCATGAGAGCAGGGAGCTAAAAGTCACCCTGTGGAGGGACTCCACACTGCTGAACATCGAGGAGGGCCGACATGTTTACAGTGGTGCTGTTCCCATCTCTACACACATGAATGAGACTCTGTATCTCTCTCCTTTTGGAGGTGGTGAAGGCGCCCATGCAGCAGCCTCACTCAGGTTAAACAACTGTCAGGCAGATCGTGGCCCTGGGAACAGCTTCTGTGCTTCTCATGTTTCTGATCACTCATTATTTGATCAAATTTGGCCTCATATTCACAGAAAAAGATAAAAAGTACAGAAATTAAGATACTCTTTTCTTTCACAGATGTTGTAAGTGTAACATATGTAACATAAGGTAATCGCAATGCTATGTTAGCCTGGCTAACGCCAGACTAAAATCACAAGTGATATTTAGTCTGGGGACCACCAATTCATTTTCTCGTAGGAGAGGTGTGGTTTACGATTGTTCATAGCCGTTTATTGGGCGCTACGAATGTCTCTCATGCGTCTGCACGTAGCCATAGCCAATCGTATCATGGTATCAGATGACGTATGACGTACCTGTTGTAAACTTTTGAGCTAAACTATTTAGAACACGTTCTAAAGCTTGATCGAAAGATGGCATCGCGTCTGCTGCTGTCATGTTGGATCCGTAAATATGTTTTTATTTTTTGTATCCCTAAACAAACTACAAGCTTTATGTCAAATAGCGCGTCATCGTCTTACCGTCCCTCCTCGTTCTGTGATTGGTGCCCAAATCCATGGGAAAATGTCGGCCATGGTCCCCAGGCTGTTGTGAAGTTCGAAAAGATTCGAGCGCACACAGCAGTCTGGCGTTAGCCAGGCTAATGCTATGTCTGATCAGACCATAAGTATTGATGGTACCCAGGTTGAAATCGTAAGTGAGACTAAATTTTTGGGCGTAATTATTGATAGTAAATTGTCATGGAAACCCCATGTCAGACATATTAAAACAAAAATCTCAAAAAGCCTCTCAATTATAAATAAAGCAAAATTATACCTTGATGGAAATGCACTCCGTACTCTATACTGCACCTTGGTACTCCCATACCTTACGTATTGTGTTGAAGTATGGGGAAATACTTACAAGAACACAATTAATCCTCTGTTTATATTACAGAAAAGAGCAATGCGGATCATTCACAAGGTTGGTTTTTTAGACCATACTCATAATCTGTTTATGCAGTCAAAGCTGTTAAAATTTGATGACCTTGTAAAATATAGTACAGCTATAGTTTTATACCGCCTAACCTACAATGTTTTTTTATAACTCCAGTGCGAGCTTATAACTTGAGAGGTTTTGGATATTTTTCATTGCAGAGAGCTCAAAACACTCGTAAACGTTTCTGTGTGTCTGTATGTGGAGTGAAACTCTGGAACAAACTGGACTTACAACACAAGCAATGCCAAACTGTCCGATATACAATCGATTCAAATTGTTATATAAACATTGCATTTGGTCAAAATATAGCGAAGAGGGTCTTTAATTTAACTTGCTGTTGTCTAGTGTTAATAAGTGCTCAATGTTTCCCTACCATCGTTGGTATAATTTGTTTTTTACCATTATTGGTATATTGTCCATTACCATTGTTTGTATTGTTAATTTTTCTTAATTTTCCTTATATTGTTTGTATACAGTTATATTGCAATTTTTGTTACCTATGGTAATGTCGCCACGATATATTATTTGTAAATTAATCCTTGAGCAATGCAACAGTGAAGTTGAATGTGGTGAGCTCTGAATGGGGAATTGGGGGTGGGATTTAATAAGTTATCTTCTTCCCACTCCCTTTCGGGTGGAAATGGATGGTTTTATTTGTATGCTGTATGTTTTTTGTTTTTGTTTTTTTGTTGCCATTGTCTGCCCGGAATGAATAAATAAATGAATAAAATAAATGAAATGAAATATAAAACAGAATCTCAGACGTCCTCCAGAGGCTCCTGATTAACGTTTGTGAACTTTGTGCAGCCTAGAGTGCGTTCTCTGCACACTCCAGTCAGGACCAAGCTGCAGGCACTGAGCCACAGGCCAGGGGCGAATCAGAGGAGGGGGCTCAGTGGGCAGGGCCCCCCACACACACTCCAGCATAAAAATGAAAAAAGTCGAAATAATAATAGAAGAGCAGAAAATGTCAGCTTATTTAATATACATTGATTTCAATCTTGGTGAGGAGTAAAATGATACAATTATTGAAAAGAAAAAGGCCAGGCATAAAGTCATAGTTGATTGTGATTAAATATAATGATCACATTACATTTAATCACAATAAACTACCACCCCTGGTCAGTGCCTTTGTGGCTCTTCACAGGATCAAGGTTGAACATTTCGGCTCTTGGTGTCCGCCTAGTTAGCCGCCCCTGTACTAGTGAATTGTGTCTTTCCTCTGTGGGGTCCTCTTTTGAAAACACTGGTGGTGACAATCCAAAACTCGTAGCCATGTTCGCGGCCCCCCCTGCGTTTAGCTACTGCTCTGGGCTTAAGCTTCTATTTGTTCTGCTCTGACAGCTCCACTCCCTTTCCCCCTCCGGCCCTAGCCTTTAGCCCCGAGGTAAGCCCGGCCAGATGTGACGACCCGGGGTTCTTTTGCAGCTCCCGGTTTTGAAGTGGGGGATGATAGTGGGGGGCATTTTGTGTTTGAACATGTCCATCTCGGCTGACAGAGCGGCGCAGTGCTGTTTTCATTCCCCTCCGATAATATCTTTAACAGTTTGGCGAATCTGTCAGCGGACCTCGAGCAGCCAGCCCCACCTGCCCCGGGCCGTGGGCCATCGCGACTAATGACAACCAGACGAGCTAACAGACAGGCCACTGAGGTGCGAACCACCACCACTGAGCTGAAGCTGTAGCCCGGCTGGAAAGTGAAACTGTAGAGAGTAAATGAGTCTAAACTTGCTGGCAAAGGAATTGTAATTTATTGTACTTTACATGGGCGTCAGGGAATTGTTCAATCACTGTAGACACGTAAGCCTACATAAATGGGTATTGTATGTTGTATAAGAGGTGGAAGTGTGTTACGAGTTCATGTCTCGGTGCCATGCCATTGGTCCGACGTCTCATTATTCAGAAGATTTACCATTGAGCAGAGGTGCCGTTAGTCCGACATCTCTAACCCAGTTGTGTTGTGGATGAGAGAGCCATATACAACTACTGGCCCTAACCTTAAGGTCAGCGGACTCTTGCCTGAACCTAATATTCAACCCCTCCTCAATGGGACATTTTCGCAATAATGAGACTAATGGACCGACCCCCATGTCTCTTGGTTCTATTCTGAACCGGCAAATAAAGTTATCCTTCCTTCTCTGCCTTTTCCTTTGCCCACACAGAAATCAACAACTTGAATTACATCAGAGATTTTGGCAATTCATAGAAAAAAAAAGTCAGTCAGTGTAATTTGGCACGAGAGTGACTAAATATACAAACAATCAAAATACCGTAAATCCCGGACTATTGAGAGCACCAACTAAATTCAAAAAGAAAAACTCATTAAACGGCCGCACTTGTCTATAACCGCAGGTGTCTGTCCATGTGGTAACATGAGTGCGCACACACACACACTGCACCAGGGCCGAGAGATGAGCGCCATTCGGGTCAGGGTCTGCGCACGTCGTACAAGCAGCAACACAGACAAGGTGTCCCTCCTCTTTTCCACTTCATTCTCATCTCCTCCTCGCTCGTTTTTCCACAAACATCGTGCTGCATTTTCCATGCTTTAACGCACTAAATGGACACCAAACTACTTATTTAGCCCACTGTGAGTTAAAACTGTCCTGAGATAAAGAGCATAACACGATGGTCTCGGTGCAGCACCGGTATAAAAGCGCCGGCCTCACCGCTTTAGAAACATGACCTACACTCAGCACGTGCGCTCCCCCGCAGCACCCCCCTCCCCACGCCACAGTCTGGGGGCTGTCGAAGTCGGAAAAGGTTGCCTGGCCAGCCCAGGGTTGCCAGGTCTGGGCAGCCAAACTCGCCAAGAATATCTGAAAAAACACCCAAAACCCCACTTACGGCGCAGCAGGAATTTTCAATATTTTTTACTATTTAAAGCAGTACTAAGTAACTCTTGCCCCTAGAGGCCATAAGCGCAACTGCAGGTGTCTTAGCAAGTTACGATTTTTTAACTTATTAAATGTCTTGGAGAGTAAATACTACTCTGACAGAAAAGGTGAAGGGAGAGAGAGGTGTTGTACATCCAGTTATACAATGGAAATATTTTTTTTTCACTCAAACTTGGCTGTAAATACTGTTTAAGTTAGCTTTGCCCGTTAGCCTGTTAGCTTCTTCTCCGTGATTCTATTAGTGTGTATTGGTTGCTCCGCCCCGGTGGCAGTCAAGTTGCAAGCATGGTTTTCTGGCCAGAGACACCAGGGGGAGATGAAAGACCCTCCAATCATCCCATTAACACTTGTATTACCCCCAGAGGGACTACGGAAAGGATTTATTAAGGTTACTTAGTACTGCTTTAACAGAGCCCATGTGCTCCCGCGATGATGAGAAACCGCCCCTTCTCCCTCCCCCGCCTTGGATTTGAGAGTTTGTCATTCAAAAGTGATTTTGATTTTTTTAAATAAGATAACCCTGAATAACCCTTTTTACATTGAAAACAACGAGCCAAAAAATCGCGGACAGTTTGTTTTACCCGCGGCAAGGCTTACCTGGCAACCCTGGGCCAGCCAGTCGCTCCTCCTTTCTGTTTAAAAGAAGAACCGTCTGGACAGCTGCTCACAGCCAATCATTTCCTGATTTTACCTGTATCGGACCACTCACAGCCCGAGAGGTGGGAGTTCATGGCACCAAGAGGTCACCGCACTCTTTCACAACATTAAAGATGGCATGTGCGGCTACTGATACACTGTTTTCTTTTGCTCCATAAATAAGAAACAGAGTTAATGTTTGCTGAAAAGGCTTCCTGCAGCTTGTTCCTGTGTCATATTCAGCGTTTCTCTAATTGGTTTGATGCCGTCTGTCAATCACGCCCACCGGGAAATCGCTGAGATCCCACTCGCTCCCACACTCGCTCCCACACTACATGTCTTAGAAAAGGCATGTAGTAGTTTGGCAGGCCAGGCAAGGAAAAAGGGCTGAACTATGGGACAACTCCTCCATATGATATCTCGGCCTGAATTTCTGGTCGGGCTCGGGCGTAAGATCTAAACGCTACGCCGTTAACGCGTACAAATGGTTCAGAGCGTGTGAAGAAAGTAGAGGCTAAAATTACGGTACATTTGCAAAGTGAGAAATCGACACAGCGGTTGTAGTTCTCCAGATTCGCAGCTTAAAAAACATCAATTTGATTAAGTTGGTGAAAGTTGTGTTTTTACGAGAGAAAGACGAGATCCAAAACAGGTATCGGTTCATTATCAGATCAATACCAAATTGCATACTTTTTTCAGATATCTGCTCAGATATCCGATAGTAGTGTTGGATCAGTGCATTCCTATTTCAAACAGTATATTTTAGTGGTGAAATTATAAAATAGCATATTCAAATAAACATTGACAACCTACATTTTAATTTTTGGCACCTAAAATTATTATAAGCACCAAATATAGTGAACACTGAGGAGGCCCGAGTTCTTGGCCTGGAGATTTTGGGGGTCGCAGCCCGAAACACATGGGAAATATGCAAATACAAATGCAAATATTTATTTTTAATACGTATTTTTATTGTCTAATACAGGGGTTCCAAAACTTTTCAGGCTGCGACCCCCAAAAAAATGATTTAATGTGCAAAACATTATAATCTGGTTTAATTATGTTAGTTTGGATACTGCATTTTGATTTAATTTGACTAAAATATGTTGTTTTCATCAAATTTAATGTCAGAAATGTAAAAAATATTGTCTCAAAATCATCTCATGACCCTCACTTCAGTGTCCTGCGACGCCTCCCCTGGGAACCACTGATCTAATATACAAATTACTATAGGTCAGGGGTAGGCAACATCAGGCCCATGGGCCAAATCCGGCCCTCTAGCACAAAACCTCTGGCCCCCAAGATGATCATTATTATGCAAAATTGAGATCAAATACCTGTTAAAATATGAGTGTAATACTGTCAGTCCACTGCATAAAGTAATTGACTAGATTAGATTAAAATTCTCAATTTGACCATAATAATCCAAATTGGAGTTGTTTTGGCGAGTTAAGATGTAGTTGGGCTTTTGACCTGGGTCATTGAGAAATTTATTATTGACTAGTCACTTGTTCTGGAATGTATGTGACTCGTTTCAATACATTTAGTCTTTATTTCAAGTAATTTTATCTGTCAATAGGGACAGATACAGGGTCTTATCCCATTGGCAGTTCTAATTCCTTATTTCAAATGAGATTTACCTTAGAACTAGTCAGAAATGTCATCAAACGAGCAAAGTAAACTTGGTCAGGGAAAAAGTGAGTAAAAAAACGCTCAAAACAAGATACATTTCCTCAAATTAAGTCATTTTAGCCAATGCTTAAAGTCCATATGACACATTAGACACAATTTTTGCTAAAACACAGTTAACACGATTATATTTAAGATTTTGCTAAAGATTATACCCGGTTTTCTTTAGTTTGACCATTTTTGTGATGTTTATGTTTTCACTTCCTTATTGGACACCGACAGGAAGTGACATCGAAGAAGGTAAACAATTTTAAACTGTTGCCGTGCAACCATGTTAAGTCAATGGGAAATGAATGAGTCAAACTGCTATGGAATGTTTCCTTCCTTTATGTCACTTCCTGTCAGCAGCTTAAAAATTCAAATAAAAATAACTTTTCTGCCCAACATTTCTTCATTAAAATTGCTGCTTCACTGAAAAAAATGATAACTATGCAACTGATGAACTTGCAACTGATGTTATCCTTCTGAATAAGTCACATTTTCAAGAGCATTAAAATCTGTCATATGCACTTTAAAGCCAACTACTTTTTGTTGTGTCTTTTTTAAATTTGTCAGAACATCCCACTTGGTCATATTTAATGTAATGTATTGGCATTTGCAGAAAATGGTTGTTTACTTTGGGCAACGATGGTGAGGTTTCGGCCCCTGGTGTTTTGGCGATGGTAAGAATCGGCCCTCCACAACGCAAACGTGCCTACCCCTGCTATAGGTGATAAAAATCATCACATTATATTAAAAGAAACTTCAACAATGGCAACAGCCCTATGAACTGTGCACACTGTAGTGACTTTCTGTGGCCAAATCACCATGCAAATAATACGAATAGACAACACAGTATGAGGAAAAGGGAAAAAACCATAATATATGAGTCAAAGTCACCTCATGGGGGGAAAAAAAAGCTCTTTGAAACTTGACAACAATCACATTTTATTCATCAATTACCTAATTGCCTCTCGCTTTAGCGTTTTTCTTCCCTTTTATACGCCATTGAAAAACTCTTCCAGACCATTTCTGCCGCCCGTTTTGGGAGGTGCGTAATCCCCTAATGGAACAGTAATGTCACTCAGCTCCAACACAATAAAGACCCAACTATCCGCACTATTTTCCCAAATCGTGAAAAATGCCCCTTTTTCCTTGAGTTTATGTCGGACACATTAAAGCACTTCTCTTTTCTTTTCTTTTTTTTTGAGGGGGGGGGACAATTTATTGGGGAGTAAAAGAGAAGGAGACAGGCTTCACGTGTGCTAGCGGAGCGTGTGACAAGTACACTATGCTGCGTATTTGTTTTTCTTGGCCACTTCCATTCTTTCGGAGTGACCTTGGGAGAGAAGAAAACCAGCGGGTAATTGTCTAGTGTCTCCGATGGTTAAGTCAGACACTTTGCTGGCGGGGGGAATAAAAAGAAGAAGAAGAAACGCTTTAGAATTATGGAGATGAGGTAATGAAAGGAGGCTTGTCAGATGTGGGGAGGGTTTAGGCCTTTTTAGTGTCAGTGCTCATCCGGGCAGAAAACGGCGCGTTTAAAAGAGTCTGTAGACACAAAGCGTTTTGGCACACAGGTACTGATTGTCCACGTGTTTGAAGCTTTGCGCCGCACCCGCTGTTGAAAGGAAACCCCAATTTAGCCATTTCAATCTGGAAAGACGAAAAAGATTCTGTTAATTTCGCCACAAATTCTTTTGATTAGCGAGTTTACAGAGAAAAGTGAAGACTGAACCAGGGCCGAACCTGTCGAGTTTGGGATTTGAAAAACAGGGGAAATTGGTCACGGGTACATACCTATGTTCCCCGGGTCCTATGTTTCCCGGGTGCGATTTTTTTTTTCCGTAGGTGAGTTGTTACTTCAACCAATCATAAGTCATGAGAGTGAAATGTCATACATATATCAATCCGCTTAACCCTGACCCTGCCCTAGCCACTAACCTTAAGGATAGTGGGCTGGTGCCTAATCTTAATCAATAGAAGTGGGGGAACATAGGTACCGGGGAACATAGGCTCAAAGAGGGGTAAAATACGGTAGTTTCCCGGCCAAAACGGGAGATGAGACCGTTAAACCAGGGCTAAGCCTAAGGACTATACCATATCAACTTGTACCATTCTTTCACTGTCACTGTCACCACAGAGCCCGTCTCTTCCAGACTATTTCTGCCGCACTGTTTTGTCTCATTTCACCTTGGTGTGCGGGTGTTGGCCTTGCACTAAGGTGATGTGATGCTGGCTGTGTTAGTGGACCAGGAGAGGCCCGCGTACTTAAAGGAACAGGCCACAGTTTTTGCATACTGAGATAGGTTCCTACCCGAGCTTAGACGAGTTGATACGTACCTGTCTGGTCTTTACGCGTGCGCTCAGTCAAGCAAATAGACCAACAATGTTGTTAGCATTTAGCCTCTCTCCTCCTCTCCTCTATGGGGCCAAACGGGGGTGAAGTTAGAAGGCGACCAAGCTCTCTCAAGAGGTACGCATCGACTCGTCTAAGCTCAGGTAAGAACATATCTCAGTATGGAAAAACGGTGGCCTGTTCCTTTAAAGCTGGACGGTCTTTTAGCTGCCTCTTCCTAATGTCTTGGGCCCGGCTCTTCTCAGTCATCTTGTCAACTTGTTGGCAAAGCCGTATTTGTCCACAAGTTCCACAAGTCTCTCGAAAGCAGTAAGCTGAAATATAAAACTTGTAAACCCTTCTGTCACTTCCATGTGGCTGAGGGAGTTAACAAGTACAAATGACTAAATTGACAACGCCACCCTTGATTTACAGTCCAAGAGAACAGAAGTGTGTTCTGTGTGACCTTCCACAGAAGGTCACACAGGTTCTAAGGCTGGGAGGACAGAGACCAGACCATAGACCCATTTATCAAATGTATTACTTTTATATTTTCTTTTAGTAAAAGGTTTGTGTTAGATATTTGAAGTCCTTTAGTTACACATTTAAAACAAACACATGTGCCCAGTGTCCATGAGCAGGTCTCACGGAGCTGCATGGAAAGTCCCCAAACAAACACAACACTTCAGTCAGTTCATCCTCATTACCAAACGGACAGCGTCCTACTGCTCACTGAAATGGTGGTCCACTTCTTCCACAGGACCGACTACTGTCCGAATGCTTGTGATATGCACAGTCCCAAATGTACAGTCAATAGGCGACATTTCATGGGAGCACAGCACGAGATGGCCGATGGAGAGGTGAGTACAAAAGCAGTGCCACATGCAAGAGTACTTACAGATGGTTTCTCAAAGTAGATTACATTTGCTATCTGTGTTACGGAACAGTTTTTGGACACTGTTTCGAAGCAAACGATTACTTTATACATTATTTGTGAGGATTTCGATTTGACCATATTCGATATTAAAACAGCGGGTTGCTTCCCTTGTTGTTGCTTGGCTGCCTTCATTTCAACCTGGATAGACTCAAACAGACAAAAGCAGCGATTAGAAAGATTTATTCACATGTATATTAGTTTTGGCGATCAGACCCCGGCGGTAGACATCAATGTATGTAAGTCAGTATGGATGAACAGCTTTGGAGTTAGGGATGTCTTCCTCCGGAGTCTGGACAGTGATGGTGCTATAGGAGACCCGTGAAAGATGCAGCAGGGAGAAGCCGTGGGCAGAAGAGGCGGAGGTGGGTTGCAGCGCAGCTGGGAAGCGAATAAACCATGATTGCTGAGGCTTACAAGCGGGACCGAGGGCGATAATTGGCTGAGGTGTGGCTCTTATGCTGATGGGCTGAGGTGCTGGTGTGGCCTTCATGGAAGCATTCATTGGCTGGAGGTAGATGATGCTGAAATTAGTCTACCAGGTTGAATTAACTAGGCTTCATTTTTGTGTGTGTGGCAGTAGTACTGGCCATGACTACAGAGTACTAATAATGACAGTATTAGAAGTATCTAATAGAGTGAAACCTACTAAATACTTCTAGTAGGTTTCACTACTAGAACCTGATACATCCTGAATCATGTACAGCTGAACGATGCTATATTATGGCCAAAGTCAAGAACATTTGACTTATTTCATTTATGTTGGTGAAGAGGAGGAAACCTGACAAAAACCCAACTGACCTTAGAGTGCAAATGACATTAGCACAGTTTAAATTGTCCGTAAAAAAAAGGACAGACTTATATTCTTAAAAATGCTATTGTTATCATATCGAGTAAACCAAATACTGTCCATTCTCTTCCTACTGTCACTGCTCTCCCCGCTCCCTGATGGCCTCCTCTCCATCTGCCACTCTCGCCGACTGGCTCAATCAATATGGAGTGCATTTGCCATATCATACAGTCATGCAGAGCTCCGGAAGGGAATGACGCGATGATAACCCCGGAGCGAGGCTCTCGGGGCTGGGTCAGACTCTGATCGATAACCCCCCCTCCCCGAGCACGGTGTGACAGCAGAGGTGCTACTTAAATGACACTGGGCTACATCAAATATTCTGTACGGACATGGAGACAATGGACAATACGTTAGGCTGCCCTTAGCTACAATAATGAGCGAGGATGCATCAGGAGCAAATGAAAAGCGATTCAGACGCAGCTGCCCTGGGGTCGACTGACGGACACGAGGCTGCCAATCTGTGAGTGTAAATAGATCAAATACTTTCAGTTTTCATATTCACGGGTAAAAAGAGCTGTTTTCAGCCTGGATTTAAACATTGTCAGAGCTGAGGCCTGTCTGCCATCCTCATGAAGACTGTTCCAGAGTTTAACTTTAGCCTCTAAGTGTTTAGTCCTGACTCTGGGAACCACCAGGAGACCCCTCCCTAAAGTTCTCAGAGCTGAGATGGTTCACATTAGGGACACATTGCTGTGTAATACAGCAGTAATGTGTGGCACAAACCTTATAGGAGCACACGTCGTGTTTTTCTATCATTGCTGTGTTGTTTGTTAGTGTCGATAAAAGCGCTTGTTATTCTCTGCTAAAAGCCTAATTTGAAAAATGTTGTCCCCTCAATTTAAAGCCTTTTGAAACTTTGACGCACCCTCAATCTATTTGTTCTGGAGCTGTGCACAAGGGAGTGCAAAATAGCCTTTCTCCATGGGGTCTTGTTTATAAAATCTCTGGTATGAAACCTTTACCAACACGCTCTGAAAGGCATCCATTCAAATTCCAACTGCTATATATCACAAAATTAACAAAGCTCCGACAAAGCTTTAGCTGTAGTGTACATGTGAGCCATATGCAAACAAAGCAGAAATATTACACTTCGTACAGTATGACCCGTAAACTTGATAAGCGTGATGGCAATCGTACAAAGGGTCACGCGGGTGATTCTCCTCCGTCCCAGGACGCTAGCGGTGATCTGTACCATTATGACATCACCAGTGGTGCTTCCTTCGAGGGTCTTACTGTCCCACTTAAAACCAGCCGACTGCTTCCCAAACACGCATCTAATCCCCTCATTAATGATAGATGACAGTGCGGATCAATGCTCGGGCCCGGGACGGTGTGTGTGTGTGTGTGTGTGTGTGTGTGTGTGTGTGTGTGTGTGTGCGTGTGTGTGTGTGAGGAGTAGGAAGGGGTGGGGGCATATTGTCTTAATGGGAACATGCTGTTGAACATCTTAGAGACCCGTCCAGAGCTGGATACATTTCACCTCGTGGAGAAGAGGAGGGGTGGCCCATAAGGCGCGGTAATCATCTCAAACTCATCTTTATCACTATCTTAGACGTGAAAACGTGAAACTTACTCTATCTAAAACAGCTTAAACACATTTTTTTATTTTTTATTAACCTTTATTTAACCAGGAAGTCCCTTGAGATAAATCTCTTTTCTGAGAGAGACCTGGCCATGTATAAAACAAGTAACAAATAAGCACAATAAAATCAATTTACAATCGGTTCAAGACAGTGCAGAATTTCTCTAAGTTCCCTTCTCTGCGCAGCTGTTTCAATGAACACAAAAAAGTGCTTTAGCTCCGCAATGAAAGGATTAAGCTCAGCAAGAGATGGGCAAGTGCGGAAAGCATTTCCCAGATTCGTAGGGTCAAAGGAGGCCTTTTAGGAGCTGCCGACGCGGTGCTAAGAAGAGGCACAGGAGAAGATTCAATGATTACTCAAAGATGTGCAAGTGGCTCAAAACACAGCTCCAGGTCTGTTTTTGATGAGAAGAGCATTGAAGCAATGTAAAAAGTTCTGAAAGGTCGGTAAGACATTTAAATTAATGTGTACAGTTCAGTTGAGTTGGCTTTAGTTGCCCTATCTCTACCACATGTGTAAGCACATACAGAAACTGAAAACAGTGTAAATGTGCCATAAATTGTAGACATAATTGCAGGGCTGTGGAATGCCAAGGCGGCTAGTGCTAACGTCCACAGCAGCTTCTACACTGCTCCCGCTGAAAACATCAATATTGCAAGGAAAGATTTACCTCTGCTGTGCTTCCATGTTGCCTTTGGAGTAGAATCAGCCCAACTCCTGTAATCGGGAGCTAAAGTTTATACATATTAAGTAGCCATGTGCTCCGGGTGCAACTCAGGCCTTCGAAGTAACACAATAGAACTGGGAAGGCCTTTAGACGCCAAAAGGACTTAAATAGCACGCGTCTGACACTGTGTCTGCATCTGCTGCCGTTACTGGATTACCCTAGCCGTCATTCAATGCTGCTGGGGCAACCTGACAGAAAATGAGCCAGTTGTCTATGTTTTAGGTTGAAAGTTTGAAACCCGGAGGAAGTCAACACCCAGACACACGGCGAACATGCAAAACTGTCCTTGAAGTTTTGAGCACACCACTCATCCACATTGTAAAGCTAAGATTGCAAAGAACTGAACAGTGACTGTCAAAATACACAAAAACATTACTTTCATGTGAAGATGAATACGTGAAATGAGTACAAGAGTCAGTGTGATTATTTTGTCGGCTAAAATATTTCGTCAAAATTTCAAAAGTAACATCTTTGCTGACTAAGATTAAAACTAAATGAAGGGTAGTTTTAGTCTAAACTCTCTTGATAAAAAGTTAATAAACTAAAACATCAGAACTTCACTGACACTGTTTTGAAAGACCCATCTCTCATTTAAATATAATACCCAAGGAACTAGTTTGGTACCTTGTCCGTGCGGAAGAAGCTCTATGAAACAGTGAATATATTTTTTTAATGTAATTAATAACGTATAACCTGCAGGTATGAAGTCTCAACGTTACACTCCTCGTGCCCAATACATGCTTGGCTATCGCGCCAACGCCCAAACACCCTATACCTCTCGTATTTACTGACATCCAAGGCTAACGCTATTCACTCTTAACGGCTCAACCCCAAGTACGGCACACTTGACCCCATGACATCCTATTTGCCGAGGCCCCGTAGCTGCCGTGATAGCCTGTAATAAAGCCGCCCGGATCAAACTTTGGATCTGATTCAGACGACCTAACCATTCCATCCCAGCGTTCCACCGCTTTATTCCTTTATTAGATTGCTGCTCTGCTGGATCGCCATTTTTATCCACATATCCAGCCAGTGAATCACCATTACAAGGCCCCATCAAGCTGTCAGGACGTAGGGGCTTGCAGGTGCAGTTCTCTCCGTGGTAAACACAGCCTCGACCGGCTACACTGGAAGTCTGGGATGGATTGTACTAAAGGGATTCCAAGTTTGGGAACGCTGAATATGAAAGGGATTTAAAGGATGGCGAGGTGAGTGGAGAAAGTGTAAAGATTGTGGATGCAAAGTAAGATCAAGAAGGTGGGTGCTGAAGACGTTTTATGGTTGAGATTAGCTAGAAATGGTCTAAGCTCAGCCCTCCCCAGACACGCAAAAGAGTTTTCGTCAACTCATAAATAAAGCCCTGGACGTCTGAAGGCTGCGGAGTAAACACTGTGGACGAGTTATTTAAAAGTGTCAGGCCAAAAGAAGAAAAAAGAAGGCAGCTGATGAAGGTAAGCGAACCATGGCTTTGGCTTTCCGTCATCTAGAAATGTTCCATTGTAGTAGAAATGTTTTCTCGCTCTTGAAGGCTAAACAGAATAGTATTTGATTTATTTTTAAAGGAAAGTAATTTATTTTTGATACATTTGTTTTATTTGTTTATATATAAATATATGAACATATATTTATTTGTTATATGTTCATATATTTGATCAAACACAGTACAGTGCTAAAGTTTAGTTGAACCCTCTTAAATAATAATTGGCGGCCACCTCAAGGTCAGGTGGTACGCAAGATAAACAACTTTGGCAATATGGATGGTGATACGATCTGATATTAAGTCATAATACCGATACAAATATCGATACAGATGATGTACATGCTGTTTGGCATCATGGCGACACGTAAACAAACAGCAATGTCCCTTTCTCTTGGTACAGCTGCCTTTTGCTGCAAACTGCTTTTTTTTTAATTGGTTTATTTGGTCGGGACAGTGCATGTTAATGAACATACTGTACATGGGTCTCATGCATGTAAACACGCAAACTCTCAAACACACTTTGTGGTTTCTGTGTTCCATATTGTTTTGCTGGATGCTTTTGTACGTCTTTGCGGTGTTATTGTGGGGTTTAGTGGATTTTTTTTTTACTGCAGAGAGCCCATAAGGGTCCTGAAGAAGCAGCTTTTTAAAAGTAAACAAACAGCTAGCTTATGAGCTAAAGACATTTGAGACCTACACATTTCTTCTTCTGAAACACTGAAGAGGCACCAAGAGCCCCCCACACCTGCAGCTCAGTGGAGGCGCCACAAGAGGCGTTACAGGAAACAAGGAAGGGACAAAGGAGGAGAAGATGGTGAAAGATTGTTGTGGAGCGGAGGGAGCTGCACAGGAGGAAGACTTACTCTATAAGAAGTAGCCTAACAGTCATCAGTCAATTCAATAACCACCAGTGTCTCTTAGGAGATATTTGGTCAGTAACATCTCTACCTGCCCGGGTCTACGTGCCAAAGTTTAGCCATTCAAACTGTACCTAATGAGATGAGCTGTGTGTATAGATAGAACATGAACCAGGGTAGTTAGCAATGCTTCGTATTTGTGCCATGTGTTATCACTTCAAGGTTGTGACTTTCACCACACAATTTCTCCTGTTTTCTCTCTGATTGCATTATGGACGCCTCTGCATCTTAAGTGTTAATATGACGAGCATAACAAGAGCTGTAATAAAGGGGGAGGAAATAGGGCAATCCATCCGTTTGGGGAGAGGATATCCTGAGGCACAGCTATATAGACCTTAAGTGCTGACAAAGACCATATTGTACTTTTGCAGTAATCCTTTTAAACACTGCAGGGCACGTGCGCCTGCTTCATCAAAACGGGCGAGTGGGCGCATATTTGTATTTTTACTTACAGTGTTCTTATATAGCTGTTGTTACTCCCTCAAAATGAGGGATAAAAGTGGTGTGATTGGTAATTACCACATTTTCCACAGCAAGATACTACAACAGTGGTCTCCAAGTACACTGTAGGGATTAGCAGCTTTCATGACATCAAACAAAATAGGGATAATAAGTACTATGGATTATTATTTGATCAATCTACTTACTGCTGCACTTAAATTTCAGTATAAACAATGAACTGGGAGTGTGATTGCTTAAATCAGTTATCCCAGGGCAGCTATGACTACAATAATGATTTACTACCACGCACTGAATGAGTAATGACTACATTGTAGCGTTTTGAAAAGCTTGTCAAAGTCAGGCGTGCAAAGTGCAATAAGTGTAAGGCATTATTCATTTACATCTATAACAAATGGCCAGATAAGAGCTCTGGGGCCCAGTGGTCACGGCACTATACTCTGACTAACGATTGGTACAGGACAGAAACATCGGATTAGAAAATGAGCAATGGAATAAATGTCCAATTTTATATTTAGGAATATTGGGGCAATGCTATTATACAAAAAAAAAAAGTAATAATAAAGTTGTTGTTTTTTAATGGATGGACAGGCCCTGAAGACACTTTTTCTTCACAATTCACAATCCTGCACAATCTTTTCATATTCATTCGGTTCCTGTCACAGAAAAGATGAGGAAATCCCGGTTCCAATGATACGGCCATGTGACTCGTGGCAAGGAGGCGTCAGTGGCACGAGGCCTACATCTGAGCCCACAAGGACGGCGAACACAAGGGGACCAAGAAGCAGTGGATGAACAGAATTCCACCCCAAAAGATGCTCTGAATCAAACAAAATAGAGGAGACTGTGCCAAACAGCTGACCCTGCTCCAACGTGGGACAAAAGCTTTGAAGCTTCTTTATTTAGTACAGACACTGATAAAGGTCCATACAGAATTAAAAGAAAATATCAAATTCACCGTGATTTATAGTTTACAGATGTAAATTCGTTGTGGATGCTCTGAACACTTTGAAACAGGCATATATTAAAACATTAAATGTAAGCCTGTGCAGTAGCTGCTCGCCTATTCGGTTACAGTAAAGCAATATTTGGGTCAAACCTGTGGGAACTCTTTCCGCCTCAGGCCTATAGTCTGTTTAGTTCTGCCTGATTACCCCGGGAACGCCACGCTGTGTGTATTGTTTCCACACCGTGACCAGGCCCCAAAATATTTACAGTGCCCTTCTTTTAAAATACTTTAGCAGACAATGAAAATCCTTTCAGCACTCTCTTTAATGCGCTCAATGGGCTTAAGGGCCGCCGTAATGTTGCTAGGCATGCTGCTTTCCGCAAAACATGTCAACAATTCCTCAACTGTCAGGTGGAGCTTACCAGGGGCGACGATTAAGAGCGGATTTGAGGGCAACCTTGACGCGTTCCTCAAAAGAGAAAGAAATCTTGCCTTCTTGCAACATTCCAAAGCACGCGTCAATCACCTCGCACCTTTAAGCAGTAACATCCGTCCACCATGACAGTTCTTTGAAAGACAGAGAACTCCAAGGTTGCCTCAAAAATGTCATGAAAATCTCCCTTTGTTTTCTTCGACAAGCGGCGTGGACAAGTCAACAATTCAGACAGGCTGGCCTACACCCGCGCCCAGACGGGGGAAGGCTGGGGGTGTTGGTTCACTTTTACTGAAGACAAAGAGAAACTGAGCATTAAAAATACAAGCGAGCGCACCTTCGGGGTTGCATTGCTGAGTGTGGGCCGCGAACTTAAGAGTCCAACTGTTGACAGGGATCATCTTGCAACGTCTAAAGAAGTGAAGGAGGCAAGATTTTTCAAACACAGACCCGTGGAAGTGATGCTTCAGTTTGTACGGATAGCGTGCACATACATACAAATCATTTATTCATGTAAAAGTTATTGTAAACTAGGACTACTGGACCCGAACCAGGACTAAAATTGGTTATGGCTCTTTAAAGATAAGAATTTTGTATTTTGGGGGGGAAATTGCAGACACGTGTCTTAGAATTCTGTCCTATTTTTATTTTATTTTATCACTGACATTGAGAATCGCCTTTTCAAGGGAATCCTGGTCACATCTGGGGTCCCTTTGTATTTTTAGTGGCAGGGAAAGCTCCGCAAGCACGGGGAGAACATGCAAGCTCCACACAGAGAGGGCCAGGAATCGAACCTGGGATTTTCCTGTTGTGAGCCATGCGCGTTAACCGAATCGAGTAATTTTTTTCTTTGTGTTTTATGTTTTATTTTTATATATACATGAACTTTCACTCCATATAAAATACCCATACTGCCTTTGCTCTGTCCGATCCTGTCAGATCTCAGAAGCTAAGCAGGAAGGGCCTTGTCGGAGACCGTTTAGTAACACCAGGAAGCCTGAGGTGAATGTAGTGAGTGGGTGGTTGGTTGATGGTGGTCGGAGGGGCCGATGGCGCAGACTGGCAGCCTTGCTACCGTCAGTCTATCCCAGGGTAGCTGTGGCTACAATAGTAGTTTACCATCACCGAGTATGGAGTGAATGAATAATGTAAAGCGTTGAATGTCCAGAAAAGCGCTATATAAAACCAACACATAATTTTTATAATTATTATTACTATTATTAAAATGACATATTCCTTTTCATTTGAAATAATTCCTAGTTGTTGTACTTACTCTGGAAAAATTAAAAGTGTAAAGTAAAAGTGCAATGGCAAGGCCTTGGATGTGATTGCCCTCCTTGTGTCTGGGTAAGTTTCTCCATCACTTAAAGCAGTACTAAGTAACTTGTGTACCTTAATAAATCCTTTCCGTAGTTCCTCTGGGGGTAATACAAGTGTTAATGGGATGATTGGGGGGTCTTTCATCTCCCCTGGTGTCTCTGGCCAGAAAATTATGCTTGCAACTTGCCTGCCACCGGGGCGGAGTCACCAATACACACTAATAGAATCACGAAGAAGAAGCTAACAGGCTAATGGGCAAAGCTAACTGCGGGATAGCACCACTTTAAACAGTATTTACAGCCAAGTTTGAGTGAAAAAAGTTATTTCCATTGT
Organism: Neogobius melanostomus; assembly: GCA_007210695.1. Classification (NCBI taxonomy): domain Eukaryota; kingdom Metazoa; phylum Chordata; class Actinopteri; order Gobiiformes; family Gobiidae; genus Neogobius; species Neogobius melanostomus. Next base: position 1,582,499 of record VHKM01000278.1, on the reverse strand, counting down.
ATAACTGGATGTACAACATCCCTTTCTCCCTTCGCCTTTTCTGTCAGCATTGTGTTTACTCTCCAAGACATTTAATAAGTTAAAAAATCGTAACTTGCTAAGACACCTGCAGTTGCGCTTATGGCCTCTAGGGGCAAGAGTTACTTAGTACTGCTTTAAACACTCATCCTCCAACAATATTCTCCTGACCAATATAGGTAAACATATTTTTAAACCTGTCTGAACTGTTGTCACTTGAAACTGTCCAACACATCAGAGAAAATAAGCCGTACTTAAGCCTGTCACTTTGATCAGTCATGGATGACTGCAGACTCACTTGACTGAGACACACCTTGGCCAAATACGCAAACTAAATCTCAACAGCTAGCGTACAAATTACATGTCTTTATTTAGCTATTAAATCTCCTGCAGCAGACTTGATCACGTTCTCATTTCTCACGCTGCTACAGAGGGAGGAAGTTGTTCTGTCCCATTTAGAATTTACAAGCAGGGTTTAGAGTCACCAGCAAACGCCAGCTCGTCTGGCGAAAAAAAGGCAGCGCTTTTTGACATGGTCTGACATTCTCCTCCACCCATGTGCCTACCCTGGAAGGCGAGGAGGAAACACATTTTTCAAATTCATTACCAAGGGGAAGCGTCTTTCAGAGGCGTCTCTGTATTAGGCCGACCCGCGCTGACGGGTCCAACAAGTTTCACCCGCAGTTCAAGGCAAAACCGTGACTTTTAGGAAGAGGTGAATACTGCAGGCAAATAGATAGAGATGTCAATTTGGAACCTTCGCTGTAGAGTACTGACAAAAATAAAAAAATGGATTACTAGTTGTCTTTCATTTCATATCTTCATATAAAAATAAAGGTATTTTACTCACCAAAATTGACAATATGTTCTACGACAAATGGATTTACTTACTACTGAAAAAATGGTAACCTCATTTTGTAATGTAACACACTATTGTCCCCCCCCCCACCCCCACAGACTTGCAGTTGGTTTCTTCCACAAAGTAACTAGAAATGAAAGGTGCATTATATAACTTTTTATTCGAAATAAATCATTTACTTGTGCATAATTGACCTCTTTGTGACCCTATAGACCCTTTAACTGCTGACATCATCAGTGACATCATCTGGAGGCAGGAAGTGATCAAGAGAAATAAGATTAAACTAAAACTAGCGATTATAAGTGTAAAACTACAACTGAAAAATGTGGTCCTGTTGTGGCTTAAGGTGCAAGAACAAGAGAAATGACATTTGAGACGATAAAATAAGATTTATCTGATATTTCCAAAAACAGTTAGACATTTGTTTATCGTTACTATGACAACAGCTACAATGGAAATAGATGGGAATCGAGCTTCTCGCCTCCAGCTAAGCCCGGAGTGTTTACAAACATTTAAAGGGTCTATAATGGCCTTTATAAGGGTCAGCATGGTGCATTTACTTCCCATCACAGTGGCCTCTATGATGCTCCAGGATCAATGATGAGGATCATGTGTAACCATGGAGAAGCAGGGAAACCTTACCAGAAACTCTCATTTTGTAAAAAACCTCAGATTGATAAAATGTTAAGATTTGTGTTAATACAACTTTTTACCAAACATGGGCCCTCCTAGATCACCAGCCTCACGACTGAGCAAAGGAGAATCCATATTTTCCAGTGCAGTGAATGTGTATGGCTGTAGAGTTCTGCACACAGAGACCTGCTGCTCCTCTGCCGGGGAGGTGGGGTTGTTAATCTGCTGGGTAAACCCGGGGTTAGGCCTGAACAATTGTCCATGACTGGTGTGAAATCCTCTGCGCTCCCCACTGCGGCCCCTCTTCCTCCCAGCGGACCCCGACCACACAACACCTCCGACTTCCCTCCAGCTCACACACACTTCCTCGGGTTAAAAGTCTGGCTCTGCTGGGGGAAGAACCGGGCAGTCAAACTACTGGATTTTTATTTTGTACTATACAATTAAGAGCTGCACAGTTAGTTCCTCCCCCTACAAATACATCTGGTTTGTGATATTTCCCAATTATGCTTTTGTCATTAAATCATAATGTCATTACACTAAAGGAACTATGCTCATTTTCCCCCAACAGGTGAATAGGGAAAACTGGAAATAGGGATACTGACTTGACTTTTTTTTTCCATATAAAAACAAGGCATCTTATTAGTTGTTAAATAAGGTTGATCAATAAACATGGCTACAAAGTGGACTTGCATGCAGCTTACATGCAGTCAATAACCCCTTCATAACTGGAATATTAGCACTAACCTTGCGCACGGCCATGTAAACACCTGGGGAAAAACTCATTCTGTTTTTTAAAAAACCCGAATATTCCTTTTCTAACCCGAATATTTGGTCACATAAACATGTATCGGAATATCCCCATTGAAAGGAACATTCATTTGTGTTCTGTGCAAGGAATCTTGGTCTTTTGAGTACAGGAAGTGCTCTCCATCCATGTCTGCCGCATGACGTTCTCTCTTATTAATGAAGACCATGAGACGTACAATAATATTTATTGTCCCACCGAAACGTGGAAAAGGGGTTCCGCCCATAGACATATTATTAATAGACCGTCATTGCCCACTCCTCCCCGTTTGCCATAATAACTACGTTTGAGGGGGAAATCATGGCAGATTTACTGACTCCTCCTCCCCAGTTCTGACCAAGCATGTTCCTAAAAAGGGCATAAGGGCGGGATCTTCACTGTAGACTCCGCCCTTGTGTGACGTGTAGCTCGGTCATAGCACCTCCAATGCTAACAGTCCGGCCATAATTAGTAGACCAGATTTCTAAAATGTTCCTTATGAAAACCAGCCTGGTCCCTTTAACTGTGCTTAACCCAGCGTTATCACAGGAGCAATATCTAGATGTACAAAGTTTAGGAAAATTAGAAACCAGGCTTTAAAGTTGTTTTTAACGTGTTTAAAGTGCAATGCTTTCCAATGAGGGACTAGCGGCTATATGGAGGTACTACAGCAATGGCGGACCAATGTCGGCCTCTAGTGTCGTGGTCATAAAGCAGAGCAGCCAGCGGCCATTGGTTCCGCCTTGACATTAATGTCAAAACTAGGCAGAGAGAGGGAGAGAGAGATTAACACACGACAAGTCAACTCGTCTAAAATGTGGTCGATTAGCACCACAGTGGACGAGGGTAAACATTTACATGACGGCATGTAAATGTAGTCAAAGTTAAGGGAAATACAGGGAAATTGGATGTCTGAAGTGGTGAAGATGGTGAAGTGAGGATGTTGTGATTTTGAAAAGTAATCTTCAGCAAAACAACAAAAGTTTCCCCGTTCACCTCAACTGATAATGAAAATGGAACGATTTTAAAACAAAACACATAAACCCGCATCTAATGTTTATTATTTTAATCCCTTAATACTTTTTCTGAAATTCATTTTCTCACTATTATGTTTGCATTTGCACTTACAGGGTGTGTCCAGCCCCATTTTGTCACCCAAACAAATCCTATGACTCAGCTCTCGCTCTTGTTTCACTATAATCCCGACTTGTTTTCTCCTACTTTTGACTGACATGAGCCAAAACAAACAACACTTTTGAAATAACTCGCCTCTCTGCCAACTTTTTAATCCTCTCCTTAATACCGTACAATTACCAGCGCTGAATGTTCCCAGTGTAGCTGTTAGGCCACGCCCGTCCCCGATTCCTTTAGCATTAACTTTTTGGCACTGTTTAGCCCCGTCAGTCAGCGGCGTGTCGGAACTCGGCAGCGCGCTAATCACCCGTTTATAAAAGTTCCTGACAGTGAGGATGAGTGATACGCGAGCGGGGTAGTCACTCTCTGCTGTCTCAACATGAACGTCACATCGCATCAGTGCAAGGGCGCGCGTGAAAACAGCCAACCGCTGCAGAGTTCGCCAAGGACTGATGTGGGAAGGTGAACCGTATTGTAATTATGTGTGATGCCTATATTCAAGGGTTACTGTCGTTAAAAAAGAGCTATTGACTTGAAGGTACGTAAGAGGTTTAGTTTATTCTCTTCTTGGTCTTCTTCAGAAAAGGAATAGCTTCTGACGAGAAAGTACAGGAAGTAGCTGAAACTCAAAGAGACGGCGGAGTCTACGGGCCAGGTCCAGCAGAGTCATGCATAGGAAGGTGAACTCGCTCCCTTATCTGCCCTACTTCCTCTCAGCCTTTCACAAACATTGTACTGTTAGAAACAATAAGTTTGTATACTCTGTACTAGGGTTGTTGAAAATATCGATCCGCTGATATATCGCGATATTACGTCGCGCGATTCTCGTATCGATATTTATCTATTTTTGGGGAAATTTTCATTCCGTCTCTCTTTGGTCCTGCACTTTTACTCCCGCCCGCTAGATGGCAGCGCGCTGCGCAGCCTGCTTGAGTAACACTAGAATCTAGTGAGAGAGGTGCTCCATTCGAAACTGTTAAATTGGTAAGAGGTCTTACGCCAAACCGGATGTGCGTCAGTGTCCGCCATGATAAGAAGCGTCCGAATTGGTCTGCCAGTTAGGAAGGAGTTAGGGAAAGTGGCCTGTATGCTAACTATCATAGCTACTTTAGCATAGGGAACTCTGATGCTAACTCACTTGTGATTAGGAGCTATGTGCCATCCCACAAGCCACTGCGCCAATCTCCCCACCCCCCTCGCCCCACCCTCGAGTGATTCATGCGCAACCAGTGTTGATTGACAGGTGCACATTTAATAATAAAAACAATTAAAAAAATAAAAATAAATACATGTTGTCATCATCACAGCACAGTCACATGTCAGTATTTTAAAGAGCCTCCTCAGTAAATGGCCTAAATGAAGCAGTTTGTGCTTTTGCTTTCATTTAGTAGAAACGTAAGCCACATGGCTAATTTGCATACTGTAGCTTTATGAAACTGCTGTTGAGATAAAATAAAGGGAAATGTGAAGGATCATTTGGATGTTTCTTTTCTTTTTGCCTTAAATGTCTTTATTTGGACACTATGTTGTTGTTGGACAATATACAGTAGGTGGCGGTATGCGCTTTTGTTTGGCCTGCACTGAACTTTAAAGAAGAAGAAGAACAGCTGTTAGTGATGTCACTTCCCCTTCCCCTGGGTAAGGACGGTGGAATTGGGCAAATGCTGCTGAAGCTCTAGTTCACTAACTGCATAGAGATCTAACAGCTGACCCCATGAAAGGTTAAGGATTAGTTGCTAGTGTTAGTACTTAGAGGCTATAATTTAATGGTTTCGGACGCAGCATTAGAGTTAGAGAAACAGAGGAAGAGGTTCACCATGGAGGAGAAAGAGCAATGAGACACTCCAGGGCACTTTTAAAACTCTACATTTGGCCCCACTAATAAAAAATAATCGCAATAATCGTCTAATACTTCAATATCGGGATATATCGTATCGTGACCTATATATCGGGATACGTATCGTATCATCTGAGACGAGGCAATAGCTACACACCCCTACTCTGTACCAATATCCTTTTTTGTTTTGTTTTCATAAGCCAGAACTTACGGGAGAACCACACAGCAAATCACATCAAGTTTTACAATGGTCCAATCATAGCTGTTTCACAAAGAAAGACTATTAGAGAATCAAATTCAAAATCGCCTTTTTATCTTAACACCTCTGTAGTGAAGCCAGTACCTTGGTTCCCTGGCCTGGTATGTTTTAGCCTATCAGTGTGATGAACAACAGAAGTTCCACATTCCCTCTGCACGTGGAAACATCCCGAGGGGACCTCCCACTCCCACACACTAATGCAGCATATGGTGAAGGGAGAACATAACTATAATTTAAAATCAACAGATTGAAACTACGGATGGAGATGGGGAAACCCATCTCTTCTCTTTTAATTTCTTACCCCTCCGCACTCCTTGTTCATAACTCTTCAAAGACAATAATATGCCCAATAACATTAAGTTTAATTTCACCAAACTTCTCAACATAATCAATAGCTTTTGCTCGCGCTTCCCTTTTTCAATAAGATTATAACTGTCATCACTGTTATACATGACGGCACGTGTTAATGTTTTATGTCTAACATTGTTTGTCTTATATTGAATGTCTTACATTGTTTGTGTGTTCACTTTTGTATTTGTCATGAATAAATGAAAAACAGAAACATCATGAGACTGGAATGGTCAGACTAGTACATGGATGTGAAGCTCATGTCTTCCAGAGGGCTTGATCCTCAAGGTTAGGAGCACACATGAAACATGGACTGGGTGAAGGTTCATGTTGGGATCTGGACGTGGGATCAGAGTCGTCGGTGAGAATGCAGGGAACAGCAGCGCTGGTCTGGAAGGCCTGCTGTTTAACCTCTTAACCCCCGCCTTAGCCAAGTGCATTTTCTCCACTTCGGCTTTACCCAAATCTACGAAGCTCATCCAAACGGATCATTTCCCTCACATATTTATATTTTTTTGCCATTGCTTTTTGAATGTGTTTTGTCACACAATTTGTCACTTTTTCATCGCCTTTTTGTCACGTTTTTGTCGCTCTTTTGTTGCATTTTCATCCCCATTTTCATCCCCATTTTCGTCTCATTTTTGTTGCTATTTTGACGCTTTTTCTCAAGAAGCTTTTAGATTTGGGTAAAGCCAAACTGGAGAAAATGTGCTCAGACAGATATTTAGGAAATTTACAATGTACAAAACCCCCTACACCTAACTTTAACCTCTTAACCCCCACCTGAACCATGCACATTTTCTCCAGTTTGGCATTTCCCAAATCTAAAAGCTTCTTGAACAAATCGCCAAACTAGTGACAAAGACGAGTATGAAACGCAACAAAAAAGGGACAGAAACACAACTACAAAGTGAGGAAAACGTGAGGAAAACATGACAAAAAGCATCAAAAAGCAAGGGGGAAAAAAGCGATGAAGAAAGCAACAAAAAAGAGACAAAAACACGATAAAAAACAAGGGGAAAAAAGCAATGAAGAAACAACACACAACAAACAAGAACTACGAAAAAAGACACAAATTTAACAAAAACACGGCGACAACGCAACAAAAAGTCACGATCAGTTTTGTCGGTCTTAGCTTTCAAATTAGGCGTTATCCTGGATAGGGGGTTCCCAAAGTTTTTTGGCTGGGACTCCAAAATGGGCACGTAAACAACTCGGGAGCCCCAGTGTATAAAGTTATTGCGTCTTATGCAACTTTAGAGCAAAACTACATTTTAAACCAAGTTAATATGTATTTAAAAAGTTTGTTTTAAAGGGACTATACGGAGTTTAAAAATGATGAAATAATGTATTTTCCTCCGCTACATGTTCCAGTCATGTCCTAATGTGTAGAATGAGCCAGACCTGTTCACCACAACTGCCTCTAAAATCCTGCACTGTCACTCAAAAGGTGTTCATTCAGTCCAAAGTGCTGTCATGCACGAGCTTAATATAGAAACTGCAGTTACACGTAAGACCTGAGGTGGCAGTAGTGAGTATTAAATGACCAACTTGCATTTAGTCCCTTTAAGTTTTTGAATGGATTCTACAAATTATATGCTGTTTTACACAAAAAAATATACAAAAAAAACAGTATATAAAACTGAGCCTTGGGGCTGGAAGCTCCAGTCGAGGCGCTTTTAGATTTGGGTAAAGCTGAACTGGAGAAAATGCGCTCGGTTAAGGTGGGGGGTAAATAAAAAATAAAAAAATAAATATATATTGGTAAACTGCATACATTTCTATCTTCGTGTTATGTCTTCTTACTTTGGAAGTCTTGTAAACATCCTGTGATTTTCTTCTTGTAAAACATGAAATGCTTTTCTTTAACAATGCTGATATACTGTATGTAAAGTTAATGCGGACAATTGTAATTGTGTAATTCAGGAATTTGTAATGTAAAGTGTTATATTGTATGTAACACGAGATGTTGTATCACTGTATCCGGAATGTAAACTAATCTTGAATATGGGGGTAGCCACTTATAAGCTTTCTTGCTTCGGCCTACTCCTTTTGAGTTTGGGTTACTTTATTTTCTGCACTGCAATAATGTTAATGTAAATAATCACTCAAATAAATCCAATCCATCCATCAATCAATCAATCAATCAATCAATCAAGGTGGGGGGTAAGAGGTTAAATACAAAGTAGTTATTCATCAAATATAGGCTACAATATGTCCATGTCATGTTTGCTCTTTTTCAGTCTGTGTATACCAGAAAACGATTTATCGATTACTAAAATAGTTTCCCAACTATTTCAAAGATCGATCAGTTGTTTCAGCCCTAGTTATGATGCAAAAGCCCAAATGCATTAACATTTATGTTGTGTGCCTAATGTCCTATTAGATCTGTGCACTGTCCAAAACATCTCCAACAGACAGTGCCTGCGGCTGCATTTTCTCCATGGACGTTGACTTTGACAAAGACCGGCGGCGTCATTTATCCAGCCTGACGCGAGTGGCGTGTTGTCCGCCGGCATGACGTCAGGCCCAGTGTTTATGCTCAGTCATAAATATGCATGCTGCTTTGTATTATGACGAGGGAGTGACAGCGTTGGCACTTTGAGAGGTCATTTACCTGTCATCCCCAGACGCGCATTAGGAGGGCTGGACGCTCGTAAAGGCTTCAGCTGATGCCGCGCGTCCTGTAAAAATACAAAGTGCAGTAATTAAAGTTGATGGAGCAATCACATAATGAATACTTGTCAAGAGGTTGGGTAAAGTTTGCGCCTCTGAGCTTCTGTTGGACCGGACAAATAAGTTCACAGCTGCGACCTCGCGAAATAACACTGTTTGGTTTTTACCAGATTCTCGTGAATCCACTTGATAAACTCTTAAAGGGATATTTCAGGATGTTTGACATTGGGCCTCATTTCCTAGTTATCCAGAGTGTTGTTGATGTCTGGAGATATTTTTTTCTTAAATTCATACAGTTCTTATATTTGAAGAGCTTAGTTTCGCTAGGCCAATGCTAGGCTAATGCATTTCTATGGTATCAGTTAGCCTGCATTAAAAACAGTCTGACCCACTCCACAGTGCACCTGAGGTAAATCACTTATAACACCAGACTAACCATATAAATGTCTGTGTCGATAGAAGAATTAACCATTTTGCATTTAATTAACCATTTTGCAAAATAACCATTTTGCATTTAAAATAACTTATATTTGAGCAGCATCAGCTTCGTGGCTGTAAGCTAACACAGCGGCGGAGTGATCTGTGAGAAAATAGTCCCTCAAAATGCGGTAATTCATGTGATACAAGGCCAGTTATATTTCAAAAATTATTCTATTAACACAGACATTTATATGGTTAGTCTGGTGTTATAAGTGATTTACCTCAGGTGCACTGTGGAGTGGGTCAGACTGTTTTTAATGCAGGCTAACTGATACCATAGAAATGCTTTAGCCTTGACCTAGCCTAGCGCCACTAGACTCTTCAAATATAAGAACTGCATGAATTTAAGAAAAGAATATCTCCAGACATCAACAACACTCTGGATAACTAGGAAATGAGGCCCAATGTCAAAAATCCTGAAATATCCCTTTAACTACTCTTAACCTCTTGCTTTAACCAAGGGCATTTTCTCCAGTTCGGCTTTGCCCAAATCTAAAAGCTAAGACCTGCAAAAATGATTAGAATTTGTTTCGTGTTTTCGTCTCTCTTTTATTTTTTCTTCGCCTTCTTGTTGTGTTTTCTTCAGTTTTTCCATCTCATTTTTATCACGTTTTTTTGTGTGGCTTTTTGTTGCGTTTTGGTCACTCTACATGTATAGTCGTGTTTTTGTTGCCTTTTCATAGTTTTGTTTTTACATGTTTGACAGTTTTTCATAGCATTTTTGTCACATTTTGTTGAGTTTCAGTCATGTTTTTGTTTCTTTTTTGTTGCGCTTTGTGTGTTAGAAAATGCTCTATTGATCTGTCTTTAAATTGGAATGATTTTCAAAACTTCTAGCCTTTTTTGTTTTTGGGTACAATATTTTTGAACAGTTTCTTTAATGAATCTCAAAGTCACCGCTCCCACTAAAGAGCCATAAATACCGTCATGAGATCATTTTGAAGTCATTTATTTGATCTTTAATGTAGTGAAGTTTGAATTTTGTCAGCTGGACTGGGTTGATTGAGGTGAGGACATTTCGCGTCTATCTCCAGAAGCTTCTTCCATCTTGGTTCTGAAGGAAGAGGTACAGTGGGAGGAAAAACTATGTGAACCCTTTGGAATTTCTCACATTGCAGACATTTGAAATCAGATGTGAGCCAACCTGAAGTCCAATCACTGAGGTGTGGCTTAAAGCTGTCCTGTCATTGAAAAACACACACCAGAAGTGTCTCTTGTTGAGAGGCTTTGTCTGATGTGCACCATGCCTCGCTCAAATGAGCTCTCTGAAGACCTACGATAAAGAATTATTGATTTGTATAAAGGTGGAAAAGGTTACAGAACCATCTCTACAAGTCTTGATGTTTATAAATCCATGGTTAGAAAAATTGAGACTCTTCAGCACTGTTGCTTCACTTCCAAGGAGTGGCCGTCCTGTAAAGATGACTCCAAGGGCACAGCGCAGAATACTCAATGAGGTAAAACAGAACCCTAGAGTGTCAGCTAAAGACTTACTGACACATGCCAACATCTCTGTGGACACATCAACAATACGTAAAACATTGAACAAGAATGGGGTTCATGGGAGAACGCCACAGAGGAAACCACTGCTGTCTAAAAAATGTTTGAAGTTTGCGAAAGAGCACTTGGATGCTCCACAGCACTACTGGCAAAATATTCTGTGGTTTGATGAACCCAAAGCTGAATAGTTTGGGTGGAACACACAACGTCATGTGTGGAGGAAAATGGGAATAGCACACCAACATCAAAACCCTCTCCTCACTGTGAAGTATGGAGCAGGAGAATCATGCTGTAGGGCTGCTTTGCTGCCTCAGGGCCTGGACAATGTGCTGTCATTAATGGAAACAATGAATTTAAGCTCAAACGACGATGGGACAATGACCCAAAGCATAGAAGCAAATCCACTTCAGAATGATTTCAGAAGAATACAATACGCGTTCTGGAATGGCCCAGTCAAAGTCCTGACCTAAACCCGATTGAGATGCTGATGCATGACCTCAAGAAAGACATTCACACCAGACATCCGAGGAAAACAGTTTTGTAAAGAAGAATGATCCAAGATTCATCCTGATCGTTGTACACGTCTAATCTGCAACTACAGGAAACGTCTGGATGAAGTTATTACTGCCAAAGGAGGGTCAGCCAGCTATTAAATACAAGGGTGTGCAAAGTTATTCCTCCCTGTCCCGTGAATGTTATAGCCAATAAAAATATGATAACATGTTTGGGTTGTATTAGTTTAGGCAGACACTGTTTACTCATTATTGTGATTTTAATAGAATCAGACCACATTTTATGACCAATTTAGGCAGAAATAAGAAATTCCAAAGAGGTTACATACTTTTTCCTCCCACTGTGGGTTTGAGTCTGGAATTAAGGAGGCCCTTTGTGTCAAAAGGCACAGACCAATGGCCTATTGAGATCAAGGAAGCAGCTGGCCTTTAATAATGCCAATGGGAATTCACACCTTTAGGTTTAGGTCACACCTCAGAACAAAGTCCAGTTGTCATTACAGTACAATTGTAATGACAACTGTTCTGTACTTGAAACTGTTAACAAGTACACTAGGACACTTCCTGACTACAAGAGTGAAGAAGAAGCGTCTGGAGATGGGAGCGAAACGTAGTCAACTCAATCAACCCAGTCCAGTCGATGATAATCAAGCCTCACTACAATGAATGATTCCTGGGCGACAGCACGTCTTCATAAACCGACGCTGAATCTTTTCTTTCTTCTTCTTTACATAATACCTATCTATTAATAAGAGCCTAAAAGAGTTCATCTTTTGTTTGGAGCACAATGACACGACTGTGCTTATGTTCACTGCAAAAAATAGACGCTATAAATGGTCAGCGAAAATTCAGGCAGTCACCTTGGAAGTGACCCCCCTCTCCAAATAGCTCTTCTACCCAACTGCCTAGCGTCATTGTTAGTGCTCTGTGTGTATATTGTGGACTATAGAAGCTAGGAATGGGGTCAGGCTCGCTGGAGATACTTCCTTCAGGAAAGGAAATACTAAACAACATGGATATTTCTGCTCCGTGCTGTTTGGAGAGCTTCCTGATGAAAAGCATTGGGTTTACAAAGGGCCTACACTAAGCAAATGTACACCTGTTATGTTACATCCTTGTTAAAAACATGTATTTGAGTGGTGCTTTCTCTCATTTGGCTGTTTCAGTATTCAGTCAGTCTCCCTCTTCCAGTTTCAAGACGCCAGCCCACGCTCAAAATTCAATGGACTATTAGATTGCAGATTTCTGTGAATTTATACAGTTGTTTTCTTTCATAGATAAATGTTATCACGCCGGAGGTAGCTGAGTAAACTCAAGTGTGAGTAAATTAGGTGCTTGTTTCGGCCAAAGCTCAAACTAAAGACCTGATTTCTAACCCCCGGCTCACATTAACTACGGTCCGGGTTCGGTCCTGATCCGGTCCGGGTTTGCCCCAAACTACCACTCACAGTGAGTCCGGCTGACACTGTGGCTCCGCCAACTGCGGCGCCAGATGCTGCGCCAGGCACAGAAACGGCCCTCGCGAAAACAGAAGTGTACGTGAGTTTCGCTCTTGCTGTGAGTTCACGTGATAAGTAGCCCCATATATAGGTAGTTTTTGTAAACAAAAGCCGTATTTGCCAGTACAACGACTCTCCCCAGTGAAGTGGATGCTTTAAACACACCAGTGCCCCTGTGTCACTGGTAATGCAGAAATGTTTACATTTCCGACGTTACACGCGTGTACAGGTGGTAAACGAGACCAAATAAGTAGTGAGCGGACAGATTTTATTTTGAAATACACCGGATCTTCTTTTCTCACGAGACCCGACTTCCTGTTTGGCTCGTGTTTTTCCGTCAGCTTGATCCGTTCGGGCTCCGGTCTCCGGCAAAAATAGACTTCTTGTGGATTCTTTCCGTTGCCGCCGGATGGCCTCGGTAGCCGGACCCGGACTTCGTGGAGCAGTGTGAGTGTGCAACATTGGTTTTAATGACTTTCTAAGTCTGCGGACGCCATACCGGACCTTAACCAGATTTAATGTGAGCCGGGGGTAAGCCTTTGCACACGGGCAAAAACAGTAATGTGTACAAAAGTGGAGCAAAATGCAGTTGAGATGTTTGTCCATTATAAAGACCTAAAGGCCACAGCACAAAATTTTGCACACAAGACCTAACGAATATAGCCTGGGAATACCCAGACTGCTGTGTGCGCTTGAATCATTTCGAACTTCACAACAGCCTGGGGACCATGGCCGAAATCTTTGCATGGATTTGGGGACCAATCACAGAATGAGGAGGGACGGCAAGACGATGATGCACTATTTGACATACGGAAGCTTGTAGTTTGTTTACAGATATAAAAAAAAAAGTTTATTAACGGATCCAACATGACAGCAGCAGACACGATGCCATCTTTTGATCAAGCTTTAGACCGTGTTCTAAATAGTTTAGCTCGAAAGTTTACAGCGGGTACATCATCCGTCATCTGATACGATGATACGATTGGCTATGGCTACGTGCAGATGCATGAAAGACATTCAGCCCAATAAACGGCTATGGACAATCGTAAACCACACCTCTCCTACGAGAAAATGAATTGATGGTCTCCAGACTAAATATAACCTATGATATTTAGTCTGGCTATAATAAATATACAATACGGGGCGATTTTGTTAGTTATAAAGAAAGTACGTGTTACCTGCGATACTTTGGGCCTTTGCTCTGGTCTGTGTTCCTTTGAACTGGATCCACAGCATCTACCCCACATTCTATTAAAGTCCTTATCATGAGACCTATTGATGATACTAAAGGAGACACAACTCATCTTATGCTGTTCACCTGTTCCTTTCACTTTAGTCCCTGCTGTCCCATTTTCCCAATTCAAACTCTGATTATAAGGAGTCTATTATCAAAACCTTGTTATCCTCGGTCCCACATTCAGCAGCCCTGCTTACGGTTTGCCGCAAGTTTTCCAGCACGTCCATGACTGTGGCCTGTGCTCTTCAGTGCAAACAGCCCCCAGAGAGATGTTCCTCAACCAGTGCAGATCGACCTCTGGAGGAGCGTGGAGGGCAAGAATGTTTGTTATGGGGCGTTTTCCCCCAGTGCCTACAGCAGTTTGAACATGGAATATTTGAAGGAGACAGACACAAATCACAGGCTGTAGGCTATTTCTAAAGCCACTGATATAATACTTATTTTTTTTAATAAAGTAGCCTAATGTAACCCTTTTACCACCCGGCTCGTTGTATCACTACTATGGTAAAAGAGACATTCCAATGTAAAAAAACAAATCTAGGGTTAAAGTATGATCCTCACCTTTTAAATTATTAAAATGAGGCTTCCCAGATATAAACTCTATTGAATAACTTAAAATATATGTAAATAAAAATGACTAAGTGAATATCTTTACAGTGTACTAATGAAAAAAACACAGAGAGTAAATAGTTCAAAAGTGATTGTATTTAACAAATAATAATTGTACAGTAAAAAAAAAAGAATTCCCCCTCCAAAAAAGTCAACTGTTTATACCACAAGTTTTTACCACGAGTGCACTCGATTTAGTAGCAAGCTTGCATTTGTTGGCGCGCGTTGGAGCTCATTTTGGAAAAGTTTTGGGTTAATCCTACCGGTCTTCCACCGCAGTCAAGCCAGCCCCGTCTCCAGATTTGCCGAAACCGTGGGTGCGCTTGTTTTGGACACCGTCACCTCCCAGGAAGTTGTTGTGTGTTTATTCCAACAATTCCAAATAAAAAACAGTAGCCTGTACATTTTGATAATATTACACTCGTCCTTTTTTCTTGTAGAGATATGGTAATGGACTGGTCTGGACTTTGGACAAGTCTCTGTTCACTGGTACCTGCTACCTGGACAATTAAAAGAGTGTCCTCTGGGGGCGCTGTTCAGTACGCTGATACTAGGGCTGGCAGCATTATAACGCATTAAAGCAAAACTATGCATTCTTGTGTCACCTTTACACTTCAGGTCTGTTCCACAGTGCCTCCACAATGTCCTCAACTCATTTTCAACTATATTTGATTTTCCATTTGTCATTGAGGAACTTATTACACACAGATTATTATCATTACACCACATTAAGGCAAAACGATGTGTTCTTGTGTCACCATTAGACTTCTACTCACTTCTACAAAGTGTCCTCATGTCCCTCACCAATTTACAGCAAAAAATGATGTAGTGTTCACAAATAAGGGGCTTATTACACTGGAATACTCACAAAATGTCAAAAATACTGCCAAACCAATGGATTTTAGAGAAGCTGTAATGGACCAAATAAAAGGCAGGGACAAAGGTGTTAAAAAATGAGAAAATTAATAATTTAATAATCTCCAAACTAAATTAACAAAGGATCACAAAAATAAGGCAAACTATAACTGACAAAAATCTGGGCCCAACTGAACAGAACAGTAACTGAACTCAAACAAAACTGACCTGGCAACAAAGAAACAAGGCTGCTTAAATAGGGGTGGAGTAAACCATAATGTAATTAGAGGGGGTATAACACAAAGAAACACACAATGATACACTTAGCAAAATCATAACAAGGAACAAGGATAGCTAACAAACTACAACTTAGCTCAAAATGATAAGTGCATGAAAAGGTAAGTTCAAACAAATCAAAAGGAACAACAAAATAAACATATAACAATTAGTGTCCCCCTCAGTTCATTTTAGTTTGGTATACTCCAAGGTTTTAAAATGGCCTCCAACCCCTCCAGCCAGTCTTTGCAGCACCTCAAACAAGACAAGTGTAAGTAAACAATTCAAACCAAAATTAACTGTGTCCAAATAAAGAAATAATCCAAATTAACATAATGTGCAGTGTCATTCGTAACTGAAACAATACTAACACAAAATTGTGGTGGTGGCAGTGGAGACATCCACCACAGAAGCATCACACAACATCTCAGTAAGACAGCGTCTCCTCTTGGCCCTTACAATTATTCACACAAACATAATGTAGCCTTTCCCAAATACACTTTCTTTATACTGGGGCTGTCATCTTTATACCCCATTGAGGCAAAACTACATGTTTCTGCGTGACCATTACACTTCAGGTCTGTTCCACAGTACCTCTGCATGTCCTCAGCTCATTTTCTACTCTATTTGATTTTGCATTTGTCAATGAGGAACTTATTACATACAGATTATCAGCATTACACCACACTGAGCCGAAACAAGAATGCGTTCTTGTGTCACCTTTACACTTCTACTCACTCTTACAGAGTGTCCTCATACCCCTCACCAATTTACAACAAAATATTGTTTTGCTTCAATGTGGTGTAAACATTTTGTGAGTATTCCAGTGTAATAAACCCCTTATTTGTGAACACTACATCAGTTTTTGTTGTAAATTGGTGAGGGACTCGAGGACACGCCATAGAAGCAAGTACAAGTGTAATGGTGATGCAAAAACACTTTGTTTCGGCTCATTGTGGTGTAATGCTGATAATCTGTATGTAATAAGTTCCTCATTGACAAATGCAAAATCAAATAGAGTAGAAAATGAGCTGAGGACATGCAGAGGTACTGTGGAACAGACCTGAAGTGTAATGGTCACGCAGAAACACGTAGTTTTGCCTCAATGGGGTATAAAGATGACAGCCCCAGTATAAAGAAAGTGAATTTGGGAAAGGCTACATTATGTTTGTGTGAATAATTGTAAGGGCCAAGAGGAGACACTGTCTTACTGAGATGTAGTGTGATGCTTCTCTAAAATCCATTGGTTTGGCAGTATTTTTGACATTTTGTGAGTATTCCAGTGTAATAAGCCCCTTATTTGTTAACACTACATCATTTTTTGCTGCAAATTGGTGAGGGACATGAGGACACTTTGTAGAAGTGAGTAGAAGTCTAATGGTGACACAAGAACACATCGTTTTGCCTTAATGTGGTGTAATGATAATAATCTGTGTGTAATAAGTTCCTCAATGACAAACGGAAAATCAAATATAGCTGACAATGAGTTAAGGACATTGTGGAGGTACTGTGGAACAGACCTGAAGTGTAAAGGTGACACAAGAATGCATAGTTTTGCTTTAATGCGTTATAATGCTGACAGCCCTAGTATCAGAGTACTGAACAGCGCCCCCAGAGGACACTCTTGTAATTGTCCAGGTAGCAGGTACCAGTGAACAGAGACTTGTCCAAAGTCCAGGTCCAGACCAGTGCATCACCATATGCACAAGAAAAAAGAACGAGTGTAATATTATTTGGAATTGTTGGAATGAACACACAACACATACCATGAAAGGATAGGTCTATGTCATAAATCATTAAAATTGTGCAAAATTATTTGGAATAATTACTGACTGTGGTGCAATTAATGACACAAATAAAACGGTCATAAATCGTTCAAAAAACGATTTAATATCAAAACCTCATACCAGCAAGATCTTAACCCACTGTGCAAACTTCTTTACAACAACTATGCCTAATGGCAGTGGTTTGACAAAGTGCCTATTTTAGGAAAATACAACGATAAAAGTGAGTGACGATTTCATCCTCCATACTGTTTGTTGACCTAACATTGGAGACTGTACAACGCACCGCACACCCGCACGTAACTTCCTGGGAGGTGACGGTGTTCAAAACAAGCGCACCCCAGTGGGGGGGTCCGCCCCCTTTGCTCTGAAATGAGTTGTGATAGTGGCAGGCCGTGATATTGCACCCTACGGCTCAACAGCCTTTTTCGCCATAGACAACAATGTAAAAGGAGCAGCCTGTAAAATGGTCCACGGGGCATCTGGAGTTTCAGACTAAGGCAAATATATTTCTTTAAAATTACTATTTTTAGGACATGGACTTTTTTTCTTCGTAAAAAAATTGTAAAGCATCAAAAACAATTTTTAAAAAGTATTCCAATGACGTGACGTCACCAGTGCTGTGGACGTGTGCGAGCGTGTGCGTGAAGACTCATGAACGAGCAGAGGTCTTCCCCGTTAAGCGGTCTGAGAGCCAAACAGACAACAATACGGTAATGAACGGGACTAGACTGGAATAAACGCTAACACACTGTTAAAAGTGTTGCTTAAATCTAAAGCATAAAAAATGACGTAAGTGGTTGCATTGCCCAAATTATGTTCTGACAACTTTTGTCGTTTTATGCTTACAGATAAAACAAAACAAATACTTCAAAAGAAACAAAGGACATTGCTTCAAGGTTATCATTTTTCCCAACAATTGTGTGTTATGATGAAGCAATGAAATTACTTTAAGATAATCATTTTTTTAAACATAATAATGTTAAGCTAAAGCAATGAAATTACTTTAAGATAATCATTTTTTTAAACATAATGATGTTAAGCTAAAGCAATGAAATTACTTTGAGCCAATCAATTATACCCAACATGTTAGTGTTCTAATGAAATTATAAAATTAGTTTAAGATAACATTTTTTCCCAGCAATTTTTTGCTATGATTAAACAATTACATTTCTTTGAGTTAATATTTTCTCCCAACATGTTTTCTAGTAGAATACAAAAAACTACTAAGATTATCATCTTTGCCAAGAATGTTAGCTCTGAAAAACATTACTTTAAAACATTTATACCAATATGCTTGTGTTCTGAAATAAAACCTTTTGAAGCTTTTCCATGTCAACATTTATTTTTCACAATATTAATAAAGTTGTGAACACAATTAAACGTAAATATATATAAAAAATATATTTTGTCAATGTTACATTTTGAAACATTTTCCATCTGATTTCTCTTCCAACAGAAGTACTCTGTACAATTTTTGTTCCTCACCACTCCAGTTTTAAGTAAAAAAAAGAAAAGAATAAATATGAGCAAACATTTTTAAAGGATTGTTTTTGTATTGATACTTTTACCATACATACCAATAGACCATTCAGCTGATTTTCCATTAGCACTATTTTTTAATGCACCATTACAAATACATGAAATATATGTCATTGAATAAGTAAATGTTCATTGAATTAAACCAAGACTTATTTTAAGGTGTCAATAAATATTTTAAGGAGTTATGGAAAATGTTCTTTTAGGACGTTTAGTTTTAATCATGTTCTAGACCTTCCTTCTCATTTATATTGTGAAGTTACTTAATACTGAGTATTGTCCCTTTTTACATCAATGACAGCCTGTAATGTTTTGTGGTAGTTGTGGATGAGGCTCTTGGGTTTTCTCAGATGGTAAACCTGCCTATTCTTCTAGGCAAAAATCCTCCAGGGTTAATGGGGAGATCTCAAATGTGCAGTTTATGCAAGACAGCTCAAGGTTTTACATGAACTGGAGGTTTTTTGCCAAGAAGAATTGGCAGATTTACCATCTGAGAAAATCAAGAGCCTCATCCACAACTACCACAAAACATTACAGGCTGTCATTGATGTACAGGTACTCATTAAGTACAGGGTTATGTAAACTTTTGATCAGGGTCATTTGGGAAGTTTCTGTTGTCATGATTTAAAAAGAGTAAACAGTTTTTTTATATAATAGAATCACTAATCACGAGCAAAAGAAAGATTTGTATGTTATTATACATATTCTCTGAAAAAGTATGTTGGGGATGTAAACTTATTAGCCCAGCTATCTGTCAAACTCATTCCTCAAACTCGGAGGCAGACCAGAGCGATTCTCTGGTCAAATTTTTTTTTTAAAGTGTCTATTCGCAAACTTCATGATCCCTCTGCAGAGCAATGGATTAGATCATAAAAAGCCCAAGTCAGTTTGGTTTGAGGAGTGGCCATACTGCACCTACTTACAACATAAAATTAAATAGAATTTTTCTTTTTTTATTACTTGTAATGATTATTTAAATTATTTATTGACACATTCAATTATTTGATGAGTTCATTGATTATTATTCAATGAAAATTTAATTATTTTTCTACAAGAGTGTACAGTATTTTCTCCCTCTGGCACAATTAAACTAGAACAGCGGATAATGCAGAGGAAAGTACAACTCAACAATCAAGGAACAGGATTGATAGACAAATATGGATTATTTATATTGCTACTGGTCTTTAGACACACTCATGAGTATCTTTGCAACAATCAGTAATCTGAAAAGTTTGAAATGTCTGCTGAAGTTTGGGTGGATAGTTCAAGTCCAACGCGTATATATCGCCAACAAGAATGCAGGAGGCCTTGGCGACATTGCCCAAACCTGTGATGCATTGGAGGCCATCAATGTTGTTCTCATACGTGTCACCGACTTTGACGATCTTCAGTGGATAGGAGATATTCTGCTGAGTGTCCTCAATTTCCTCCAGATTCTATTTGAGAGGGAAAAATAAATTAAACATTGATATATTTTGATGGTCAATGCAAATCGTTTAGAATTCAGAGAAACTGAAGGCGGATAAGCTTTGCTGATATTCTCGGACCAATATGTTGTTAATTTTGATAATTGTCTCTAAAGGACACCATTTATTTTACTTCAAACTCAACCACCCCAATCCATCAGTAAACATTGTTTAAATCGCGTCTCCCTTGTGTGATGTAATCAATTTAGTACTCTACCTGCACTTTTCTTCACAATCATTTTATTCACGTAAACTATTATTTAAATAACAGACGGTATCTCACATAATAAAGTAAACATTTAAAAAATGTCTAATCTTGTCATACCCACTTTAAAATCTACTTAGCCGATTATATGTATAGTATTTGTAACATGGTATTTATATAGCACTTTTCAAGACACTGAAAGCCCTATACAGTAAATCATTCTTTCACTCCACGCCCTGGGACAGGCCGACTGAAGTGAGGCTGCCAATTTGAAACAAAATCACAGCAATTAGAGACCAACTAAGATTACTCCCACTATTAGTACTTAGCAAATCCAACTGTATAAGACCACCTGGTCAAAATGACCTGAGGAGAGCTGGGACCACTGTCACAAAGGTTACCATAGTTACACACTACACAGTCATCGATTCATATCATTTAGGTCCCGCTGCTTAAGCCAGCACATGTTCAGTTATGTCCAACTGAAGTTTTCCATTGACCATTCCTTCCAGAGGAGGACAGGGGGAATGTCATATGGTCATATGAGACCAAAATGTACGTTTTGGGATAATCTGCACTTGCTGAGTTTTAGAGATGGTATCGTAAAGGGTTTGTCAATACAACTACTCCTAACGATACTCCTTATCGGTCCGGTATTTTATCAATACTCTCATCGATGGCTATTTTTTTAAATAAAAAAAAAAGAGAAAAAAGACCATTAATTTGTTAAATATTTTTAACCTTTAGAACAGCAAAGAACACAAATTAAAGTTAAACTACAAAATAACTAATCACTTATTTATATAACAAGCAGAAGATTACATTAAATAAGATTACCTTAAAATAGGTCGATTACAAGGCTCTAGACTAACTTTTATCCTACTCGCAATGGTGCAACCTTTATTTTAATTCATAAATGTGTGTTCTCAAAAACACACAAGAGCATTCATAAACGAACAAAAAATAAATAGTGTGTTTATTGTCAAAACGTGTCAAAGACAGATCAGCTTAAAGTACGGTACTTTATTTTATACCCTGAAAAAGAGATTGGAAATTGTACCTGTTGATCTGAAATCAAGTCCTCTGGCTTCTCCCCGATGTACTCAATCAGGCCTCGGATTACGACTTCCATCCTCTTTTCTACAGTAGAGGTTGGATCCTACAAAACAACATAGAAATAAACACCAATTAGGAAGTATTCGTCTCTCCTTATCTTGAACGTTTTCATATTTCTGCTTTTATATCTAAATAAAGACAAAAGACAAATGATGTAAGAGACAAGCAATGACAAATGGTAAAACAATTAATGGAATAAATACATTGTAAAACCATAAGGCTTTGAATATATATATATGTACACATCTGCCTATATGTTATGTTTGATTGACAACAGCAGAGAATTTAAAGCATTTTGAATCACGATTGTGATTTCTAAAGAGAACAGGTGACCAAAATGATAAAAAAAAGAGGAATGAAGGCAGACAAATGACTTCATCTTTCCCAGCTAGTATTCAAATACTATTTGAATCAAACAGTGCCAGTGCCAGCTTCAACATGCCACACAACATTTTTTTATATAATGAAGGAAAAAAAATATGTATAGGAGAAATGTGGCCTATGGACTAAAATTTAAACTTTGTGTAAACAATGCATACCTTAATTAATTCCATGATTATTGGCTTGAGCCTCTGACCAAGAGCTCCACCTTTCGTTTGCTCAAGACAAGTTCCACTGACCAATCTGTAAGCATAAGAAAAACATTTAAAAAAAAGGCATTTATCATGGAATTTATCAAAACTTTACGGTGCAGGTCATAACACTGACAACAATACAGTAGCTGTTAGCTTAACGTTAGCTTTCTACTATAACAAGCAACTTTCTGACCGCGAGGACATCAGAGCGATCTCAGGTAGGAATAGGGAGGATCGCTGTTATTGTTTATTTCCGCGATTTTCACCGGATGTTTGGGTGACTGGTGGGCAAACAGCTTGAGTTGTTGATCAGCTTCAGATTTTTCCGAGCTTGAAGGGCTGTTAATTTAAATCACAGATGTTTTACAACACTGATCTTTTCACAGATGGAATGCTCTGTTTATGAACGATGTTTTGACCCACTATAGAACTATTAATATCTATTTAATACATTTGCGTTGCCCACCAGTGCCTCGGACGTGACGACAGGGCGATCCCCCTCATAAACATGCTGAACTGTTTTCTGTCTCTGCACCATCATGCTCTCCACCTGTCTCCTCCTCGCGAGTCGCTTCGCTGAGCTCTCCTCCTCGGTCCTCTCTCTGACCTGCGCTCGTAGCTGCTGCGCTAGCCGTATAGTAATGCAGCAAAAGGCGGACATAAAAGTGAAAAATAGGGACGTCTGCGGGGACATTAACTGTCACCAAGTACGTATTGGTAGAAAATAATAAAAGATTAATAAATGTCGGGGCACGTTGCCGTGTGTATTTTCCACTTGCCCCTCCGGCAACAAGAGAAGGCAGGACAGTGGGACTTTGGTCT
Source organism: Neogobius melanostomus (assembly GCA_007210695.1). Classification (NCBI taxonomy): domain Eukaryota; kingdom Metazoa; phylum Chordata; class Actinopteri; order Gobiiformes; family Gobiidae; genus Neogobius; species Neogobius melanostomus. The sequence goes on along the minus strand of VHKM01000278.1, from coordinate 1,559,473 downwards.
AGTTATGCTAGCTGCGTACCTGCGTACCATTAACAACAGCTAGCTAATAGTTAGCAGCTCCAAACTGCGAGAACTTCACCTGTTATTATGGTTCAGAAATGTGAGGGGTTGTTGGTAATGTTACGAGTCCTAACACAAATCACTTTGCTAAACAACGACCGATCATTCTGGCACATTTTTTATTTTGTTGGGGACTAGAGTAGCGAGTTAGGCTAACATTATGTCAACAACGATTTGACCACAGACTGTGTATATTTGATCAATACACAGCAAACGTTACAGAGAACGCACCATATATTAAACAAATCTTGAGGGAAACTTACTTTGAGCTGGATTTCACGGGAAACCACAAGATCATGTCCATGGCTTGCTCAGCGTCCTCAACAACAAGCTGGTGGTTGGAACCGGTCTGAACCGGAAGCAAACTCCCGCCCAGTGGAATTTACTTTGTATCAACACTTATTAATAGCTTCAGATTTAAGAAGCGCAGCACTGCCCCAAATATTTGTTCTAAATTGATTTCAATACACACAAAAACATTATTTGTGGGTATACTGTTCTCATATTAGTAAATTGAAATAATTTCTCCAATATTAAAAGCACAAGATTAAATTTTAAGTCCAAAATTGCAGAAATAAGTACTTTGATTCAAAGTTGTGCTTGCAACACTTTTCTCAGTGCAGGCACCTAAAGTAAGTTTTTTCTTTACTCAGTACTAAAATGTATTGCGAACCTACACATGGCAAGCGTGTTTAAATGTTAAAAAGTAGGCCTATTAGCTAACATGAACAACAACAATTTAAACTAATGAAGACGTGATCGTTTTTCTGATTAGGCTGCACGGCTTTGAAAATAGCTTTTTGGTTCGATAATAAAAAAAAGGTAAATCATTTAAGTTACTTCAGTGGTGATGTTTATACCTTTCTTTTCAGATAACGTAGGTACAGTACCAATAAAACCTATATTGAAACAACAAAACATGATTTCTGCATCTGCCCTGGATCCAGTACAGATAAATGCTGTACTGGTACAGCATTTACTTCAAATTATACTAATGATAATGCAATATAGAACACTTTTGTAGTGCTCCTTTGTATTTCAGCCAAACAATTCTAGTGGTGAGGTTATACTAGCAAATACAGTGAAGTAAAAAGTCGATTTTTATCATTTCTATTGCAATATGAAGACGGCCAGCACTTATGAAACTTCTCAGAAAAGTGGCCGAGCGAGAGTACATTAGCGCGGCGACGTACGTTCGAAGGGCCGCTGTAAGTTACGGTTGTTGTAAAAGAGCGGGGCTATCTAGCTTATTAAGCCCTGCACTGACAAACTGACCCCACAGATCATCTTAACATAGTAACTTAATCGCCTCAAATGGCCTTAAAAATTCATTTTGTATTTAAAGTACGATTATATCAAGAGATTTAATTTACAGCGTAATGGCGTCCGCTCCGCTCTGAGGCTTCGTCGGCAGCTGTGCGCGCTCCCGCTGCTTTTACCCACTTGGGCCGTAGGGAGCATAGATACAGGTGACGCGTCATACGGGTACTATGGGCCGTTATGGCGGACGAAACTGGTTTCATGCGCCACTGAGCACCACTATGTAAAGAGATAGGAGCTGGGACAGCATGCCTCTTCCATCTATATAATTCAATGGCGCACCCCCGTGGGGCTGGCTTGACTTCCGACCGGCAGACGAGGCTGGCTTGACCGCGGTGGTCTTCCTCACGTTCACGGTCCACACGGTCAAAGGAGCAAAGGGTGCGCACACGCCACGGAATCCACTCTCCTGGCTGTCGTCCTCGACGCAGGTGAGTGCAGATCTCCAGCGGCCACACCGTCTCTCCCCCGTCTGGGTCTGAGGTAAGCAGACACGGCGATAGCAACTTTAGCTTAGCTCTAAGCTCCTCCAGCTACGGGCTGGAAAAAGCATTTAAACTCACCCCCTTGGTCGTCCACGAGTCCTCCACGGTCCTCCGGAGCAAGGGGAAGTAATCCAGGCCGACAGAAGCACAGCTCTATGCACTTTTTAGTGTTTTTATCAAGCACAAAACTTCTGCGCGCGTCGCCATTGCAGTTCATTGCTTCGTGCTCCTTGTGTGTTGTTCTCTCTCTCTCGCTTGCTCGCTCACTCGCTCTACGCAGTGCGTAGCTACGTGTGTGGTTGACGCCAGCGCAGTCAAAACAACTAAATAAAATATACTGGGGTTTTAACTTATAAATAATGAAATGATCTGTATTTATGAACGTTTTTAAACCTTATGCAAAGTGCATTTTTTTACTTTTTTAGCAAATATGAAATCTATAATCACATGACATTAAACATTGTTATTACTAATGAATTATAAACAAAGTATCCTGATACAAAATAATCAGGTTATTACACTAATAATTAACAAAGCTTCTGTCATTTATCCATCATAACTTTAGGCTATTCTATCAAAAGTGCTCAGGCATTTGAGAGCAGCCACAGATTTGCCTATCCTCTGCTCATGCAGTAAAGTCATTTACATTTCAGGTTTGCAGCACTTTCTATCAGGTCCAACACACCTACTAAATAGCACTGGGTCATTTTAAGTACTACTTGTAATTTAGCACCTGGTTTAGTAAATCATGCCCTGAGACAGGGTTGAGAAGGGAACCAGGTGGACTGTCAAAGAAAACACTGTGCTAATTTAGACTCTTACTTCACATTCAGTATAAATGCATGCTATTTAGACAGACAACAGTGCAGTGTTTTTCTTTCATGAATGCTGCGTAGCAAAGGAAATGTACTCTAATACAAGAAAATAAATTGATCACAACAGCTTTAAGCTATGTAACTCTGTAGTTTAAGCGTTGGACCCCTCTCATTCAAGAAGATTCGTCTGCATCACTAATTACTGTATGGCTGCAGACGGAATATAAACCACCAGTGGGAGGGGTTTAGCTTGTACTAGTGCCACACATTTGACATATGATTTTGTAATGTTTGTAATAACATACTTGGGTAAAACATTAGGTATCAGGAAGGTTTAAGTTCAAAGTTTAAGTAGAAATTCACTTTTAGCTCCAATTCGAGAACAGAGCTTGCAAGAAAACAAGACCTGTGGCCTTGTATTGGTTTAAACACAAATGAATTCTCTTTAACTAGCACACTGGGGACTGGGACTCAAAGTACAAACTGTTGTCCATCCTCTGCTGGTAATAATGCAGTTTTGTTGGCAAGAACTTAAAGCTGAGCATCTCTTACCAGTCTTTTATACAAATGTTTTACATGAAATAAATGTGTTGTTAAAGCTTAAGCCATTTGCAAGGTGTGGTGGCCTTTTGAGATCTTATTTGGATACAGATGTATTTGAATGTGATTTGCAATCTGATGTGACTTAAGCTTATGTAGTTTGGATCAAGTCAAGTGATGTTTTCTTGGAGCAGACAACGTATGCATAAGTGCTTCAAAGCTCTTTGAATAAAATATAATCACATGAAAAAACCCAATATGGCATATTTAAGAATCAGTGTAATATTCAGTTAAAAGGTAAAGAGTGCAGATACATGAAAAGAAAAACTACCAAATTGACCCAAACAAACAAAAGTTTACATACCCTGATGATCTTGGCCTGATAATACACACAAATGGACATAAACAGGTTTGAATGTCTACTAAAGGTAAGCATTCTCACCTGTGATCTGTGTTTGTGATTATTATGTGTATAAAAGGTCATTTGGGCTCCTGACACACCCTTGCATTTTTATCCAGAGCTGCACTGACGTTTCTTCTTTCTGAGTCATGGGGAAAGATAAAGAATTGTCAAAGAATCTGCAAGAAAAGGTAGTTGAACTGGATGAAATGGGAAAGGGTTATATCCAGGTACTGAGAGTATTAATCATGAGTGTTCAAACTCTAAGTAGAAAATCGGATTCTGTTTAAACCAAACCACGGTCATGTCGACCAACAAAAATGTCAGTAACAACTGGCAGGAAAATTGTGGATGAAAGAAAAACTCACAAATAAAAAGTTAGTTAATAAGGAAGCACTTGATGAAAAATGGGCTGCATGGTCGAGTCGCCCAGAAGAAAACCATTACTTCGAAAATGCCACAAAGTATTCGCTTACAATATGCCAAACAGCACAGAGACAAGTCTCAACATTTCTGAAACAGTGTCATTTGGAATGATGAAACCAAAATGGGACTTTTTGGCCACAACCATAAACGTTACATTTAGAGGAGTCAACAAGGCCGTGATGAACAGTACACCATTCCTACAGTGAAACACTGAGGTGGATCACTGATGTTTTGGGGATGTGTGAGCTACAGGGAACTTGGTGAAAGCTGATTTCAGTATGAATGCAGCATGTTATTAAAGAATACTGGAGGAAAAGTGTCACTCATCAGTCTGGAAGCTGCGCATGGGACACACTTGGACGTTCCAACATGACAACGATCCAAAGCACAAGGCCCATGTCGACCTCTCAATAACTGCGTTTCCATCACCGGATTTGATGGAGTGATGGAAACACCACATTTCACAAATAAAACCTTTATTCACATAAAAAGTTTATCCGTGATTAAGGTGGTTTTTGATTTGCGTTAATGCGCATTTTGGATGATGGAAACAGATTTTTCGCATAAAGTTTGACTCAGCGAATAAAAAGTACACGTGACTGTTGGCGTAGCCTACCTGTGGACAGGAGTGGACAGAGGTGAAGAGGAAAAGTAATCCATCAGTCGCAAGTTGTATCAAACATCGCTGTCTTTGCCACAGCGTTCATGCTAACAACAATGCACTGTAACTATGGACCAAGTTACTAAAAACTTGCCCAGAGATGCAGACGCAGCTTGATTCTCATCAGAAAACGTAGTAAGCTCACTCTGGGATGGTTTTTGTTTGTCCAGCATTTACAGTGCTGTGAGACTTCAAAGTAGTAGCAGCTAGCTAGTTAAGATACTTTTGCTTGCGTCGCCTAAAAGAATACTTACTATTCATGGCATTAAAAAGTAAAAACAAGCAACTAATTCTGACAAGGTAAATTAATGTGGCCAAAAACAATATAAAAAGATCGCACTTCGAGTAAAATCAAAAACGCACAGTACGCCTTCTGCTGGGTAAATGCTGCAATTGCGCCATTCAGCTGACTGCCATAACCAGGTAACCACGGCCATCATTCGCAAAAAATTCGCTTTTGTTATGCACATATATTATGGGAAATTTTAGACAGATGCACATTATCTTTGAGGGAAACGCAACTATTGGGTACAATACAATAAAGTGAAGGTTCCGGGGTGTCCATGTCAGTCTCCTGACCTCAATATCATTAAACCACTTTGGGGAGATCTCAAACGTGCAGTTCATGCAAGACAGCCCAGGAATTTACAGGAACTGGAGGCTTTTTACCAAGAAGAATGGTCAGCTTTACCATCCGAGGAAATAAAGAGGCCCATCCACAACTACCACAAAAGAATCCAAGCTGTCATTGATGCTAAAGGGGGCAACACACAGTATTAAGAACTGGGGTATGTAAACTTTTGATCAGTCATTTTGGTACTTTCTCTTTAAGAGTAAACTCAGTTGTTTCACCATAAATGGCTTCACACAACTATAAGTGAAAAGAAAAAAAAAGTTTTGTGTTATCTTTCATATTCTCTGAAAAATGGCCAAAAAATCATCCAGGGTATGTAAACTTTTGAGCACAACTGTGATTGCAGAGTCTTTTCTACTCCTTAGTCTGCCTGTGGGGAGATGTGCAAAAGGCAGCGCAAATGGCACCAACAAGCGCTGCATCCATCCAACAAAGTCCTTCAGTTTTCAAAGCCGCATATTCCACAGACCGGCCGGTGTTTGTGTGGATGAGCTCCGGTTGATGCTCTCGCTTTGTGGGCTGAAAGTCTAGACACGCTCCTGTAACACAATGATCCAGGCACAGGCCATTCTAAACAAAGTATTACTTAGAAAACAGTGACAGTGGCGCAGAGAGTAGAGCGGGTAGTCTTGTGATCGGAGGATTCGCGGTTCGAATCCCGCAGGTGCACACTGTGGGTGTGTCCCTGGGCAAGACACTTCACCCTCCTTGCCTCCAGTGTCTGTGTGAATGGGTGAGTGGTTTCTTGATGTAAAACACTTTGAGTGCCTAAAGCAGGTAGAAAGGTGCTATATAAATGTGACGTTATTACAGTGGCTTCGTCCAATGAGATGCGTTAGTGTCATCTTGGGGCTTCTAGAAGTTCTTGGGGACATGTAAACCAAGGCTTCTGATTGGACGGAGGGCCTGCTCATGTTCTGCTGTTTTTCACCTGTTGTTTGATATGGAAGAGAGCCTGCAGAAGTAAATCTTAAGGCCCCAACTCTCAGCAACAAAGGGCAAAATATCTGATTGAATGACTATACTGTATAATGCAATAAAATGTAGAGAAAATACCATTTTGAGCTATTTTAAAGGCACACTGCTTAACATTTTGGACATACTGTTGCCATCAATACCAAACATGCTCCTAATGACCAGCTCAACACACAGAAAATGGGAAGGCATTTCTTGTTGAGACAAGAAAACACATTGCTTACCTGTTATCCAGATATTAAAAAAAAAAAACATTCAGCCATGTTATTTAGACAGTGAAATGTGGTCATATATTTGAATATGATCTATGAGGTGTTGTGTTAACTCCTGCAGTGGGTAATCAAAGAATAGATTTGGACGAAGACCTAACCTATTTAAATCTCAAATTCTACTGACTTTAGTCACTCCTCCATGGAGACGAGCTGGAGACCTACCCACTCCTGGTAGTTACAGTCATGTCTTAGGAGAGCTGAGCCATTCACAGTTTTACATGTTTATTTGTAAATGTATGAGGTATTTTTCAATGAATACAATATCTGTCATCAAATAAATGCTTGTATTTCAGTTTTATTAGTTGGGTTACATTATACACGGTGTGGCTTAAATTATATTTGGATCTGAAATAAAATACATTTGTCAATGTAAAATTGTTTAGGCCAGCAGAAAAGGCTTTGCAGGCCTCGACAGCACACCACTGCTATAAAGTTAAAAAAAAACTTATGATGAACACTCCATGACAAATAATGACAGATCGTCATCTACACTGGGGGTGTTGTGAATGTTGTGAATGTTTTGCTTCTCCCCGAAGATAGAACTCAACTAAGCTAGTCCAGTTGACAAAAAAAAATACAATGGATAATCCCTGGATGACTGGGAGCCTTCACAAAGATATTGCTACCAAATTTGTAAATGCTGCCTGTTCACTGGTATACAAGTGGGAGAAAACTGCCAAGAAACAACCTAAACTTTCTCGACTTAACCTTTCCATTCCAGGCAACGATATTTAAAAATCTTTCCTACAATCGAACTATATTCTAAACAAAACGGTCACATTATTGTCAGGAACTTGGGGTCAGTTTGAGCACTTTGGACAATGAAGGAGTGAAAACAAAGTTGGACAATTTATAATCATCTTTTGTTTTAAAGCACATTGACGTCCAGGACGTGACGTAAAGAACTGCAGTCTAGGCTTATTTTTCACCACAAAAGGGGAAGCTAAAAATAAGACCCGAGAAAGTTCTACAAATAGCTGGATTGCAGATTATAGAAAGCTCCTCTGGGGGTCAGGACCTCTGGAGATGGATACTTCCTTCACGTCCGTATCAACAGAGGAAAGGAAATACTAAACAACACTGACATTTCTGCTCCGTGGCGTTTGGAGAGTTTCCTGGATGAAAACCGGCTGGCCTCCAGACACATGATGGTTAATGAGGGCTTCACACAAAATCATCCTAAAATCAATTCCAAAAACATTCTTGAAGATACAAAAGCGTTTTGGAAAGAATATGGTGGAATACTCTGACAAAATCTAAAAAAAAGGTAGGGTGAGGGAACTACATTGACCATGATCCTTTGCTTGTTTCAGGACAGCCTGAAGAAAATATATCAATCAAACATGTAAACAACTATTGAAGGTTGGCGTTTTCTTGTTGAGACAAGAAAACAGATTGCTTAGCTGTTATCCAGATATTTAAAAAAAATATAGGACACATAGCTATGTTTTGTTATGCAGAAGAGGCAAAAGAATTTGCAAGGGATGACAGCTTTCAGCCATGTTATTTAGACAGTGAAATGTGATCATATATTTGAATATGATCTATGAGGTGTCCAGGCCACTCCCAGTCACTTGTGGGGTCCCACAGGGGTCGATGCTTGGCCCTGTTGTGTTAACTCAAGCATATTTACATGTCAACAGACAACCAACAGACTTTCTGTTGACATTTATATTATTCAATGTCCAAATAAATGAAACAAATACAATTAATTATTATTTTATTATTTAGTCCTCCCAGGAATATGCAATATTAACAGTACGATGATTACGCTTAATTTTTCGTGAAATATCAAAGGTTTTCATACCTAGTCGGAGGCATTCAACCATTTCACGCTTTTCATAGGAAGAGAGATCCTTTTTCTTTCCCTTATTGCTTGAAAATGGTGGTCTGCTCAATAATGTGGAACGTCCTTTTTCAGTAGTGTTTCCCTTAACTGGGCTTTACCTGACAACTAATCATCCCAGGCGTCTGAGATTGATGTCAGTGATTCAAAGAGCCTTAATTGACATAGAAAGATCAAAACATCATCTCAATGCTGGCTTGACTCTCCAACAGCAGATACCCGTTGTGTTGTATAGTTATTAATCTGGAAAATCTGGTCACCCTATGTATTGTTGAGTATAAAACATTCCAGCAAGATGTCAAACACGGTGAGCATCATTTGCAAGGCAGGATGCACTTTGACAGTTGATTTGAATAGTGAAATATTGTTTTCTATATTTGAATGTATCTGAGATGACTTGTCCTCATTTCAGGACAGTCACTGATTGACTGATTCACATTATTGATATGATACAAGCTTCAGAATGCATCACTTGCGAGTACTTTGTTTTGTTTTTGGCATTATATAATAATAGCAGCAAGTTTTCAAAAGATAGTCATCTAGACAAGGCTATTTTTGAGTTGAAAGTGGTACGCCCAAGAAGCTTTGTTATTTTAGAATTTCCCCGCCAGTAAGAAAGCTGATGATATTGAAAACGTGTTGCTCTGTAACATGCCTGGATGACTGAGCGTTTACTCAGTCATGTACATTAACAATTCCTAACGGGATTTATTTATTTGTTATTTTCTTTTACAGAAATAACAGAATGCTTATGTTGACTTTGGCCGTCTTGGCTTATGGTAAGACTTTGATGGTGATTTTACTTAGGGTTAAGAAACATATTGTGCTGAAAAAGATCTCTTTACTAAAGCCAGTTGTACATTGTACGATATTTTTTTTAAAATCTTTGTCTTTATCTTTCCGAAATGTTTCCTTCTCCCTAAGGGGGGCGTAACAGAAAATAATTGAGAAGCACTGGGTTAGTGAGAGTAGGCTATACAGTATGTGTTTGCTGTTGATACACTATGGCTATGTTAACACAATAGTGATCTTCTCTAACTTTCAGGATTCAAGGGAGCACTGTCCTTCCATCCTGTGAGATTCTACTTTATTGACATGAAAAAGACTTGGCATGAAGCTAAAACGTACTGCAGGCAGCATTACGATGGCTTGGCCATTATAAAGAGTAGGGAAGACAATAACAGACTCGGTGTATCCGCTGGAGGAGGTTGGATTGGGCTGGCTGATCTTCCTTATGCTTGGAAAGGAACAATGTCCAGTCCCCTGAATGCCTGGAGATGGTCTGCAACTGGATTGGTCAACAACGGAGGATATCAGAAGTGGGCATTACACAAGCCCAATAAATATAACACAAAAGAATACTGCATTACTATGAGGAATGGACAGTGGGACGATCTTTCCTGTGAGGCCGAGTTAGCTTTCATCTGTTTTACAGGTAAAATGGTAAATGAACTCAACTTATACAGCGCTTTTCTACCTTTATCAGGCCCAAAGCACTTTACAATAAGGAACCAGTCACTCATTCACTCTCATTCATACACCAATGTGCACAGACACATGACTGTGAGGTAAGACCTCATCTCTGCTCCCCAGCTCTGGAACTCTCTCCCCTCCGACCTCCGTAACATAGACTCCCTGCCACTCTTCAAATCCAGACTCAAAACTCACCTGTTCAGACAGTCCTACAACACCTAGTTATGCGCGCACCCTCTCAATATTGTACTCTGTTTTATTCTGTCGCTCTTGTTTTTATTGTTTTTAATGTGTCCATTGTACAGTGTCCTTGGGTGTTCTGAAAGGCGCTTTCAAATAAAATTTATTATTATTATTATTATTACTTCACATGGTTTATGAGGAGCTGTAGTTTGGTATTATCAACATCACACTTTAAAAAAATCATAATGCTATCATTGAAGGGTGTAGAGGCCATTTTGGCTAATATGGTAAATGTATTTACTAAGGGCAACGCCCCTACAGATGACAATCCATTTCAGCTGTAAACCCATAAAAGAAAACACAAAGGTCTATCCAATCAACTTGCTTTGAACATTTAGAATACATTCAACATGTATTCTTTGCAAAAGTACTGATTTATTAATATGTCATTTGCTATTTTTTTCTTTCTTTTGTACTGCTAGCAGAGTGTGCAAATATCTATAGAAAGTGCTTATAAAATCTTTCCATACATTTGAATACTTTGAAATGACACAACACTTGGCATGTCCACATGAACCAGCAGAGCTGAACTGTTTTCAGTGGAGTAAACTACTGTATATATCTGCCCCGTATAACACCATCTAACAACAGAAATATGTGAAAGAAAGACAGCCGGGTTCCCTGAATGTTTTTTTATATTGTACAGTACAATGGTAAATGAATATATTTAGTTTTGTTTGTTTTTTATTCACAGGACCAACAGGGCCAGGCCCAAAGCAGTATACATACAGTATGTACCTACGAGTATGACCTGGGCTGATGCTAAGGCTCACTGCAGACAGAACTACACAGACCTGGCCATGATCCTGGATGAAGCTGAAAACAGCGCAGTGGCTTCGGTCGTTCCATCATCAGACCTGAAGGTGTGGGTTGGCCTGTACAGAGTCCTGTGGGTGTGGACAGGAGGAGGAAGTGTCTCTTTCACTGCATGGCGCTCTGGCCAGCCTGATAACCTAAATGTTGTGCAACACTGTGTCAGGATAACTGCAGGTCATAATTGGAAAGATGCTGCCTGTAGTTCCAATAGCCATTCTTCTGCCACAAAGGTGAGAATAAACCAAATTGCTAAATACAATTCTGTCAAAACAACTTCTTTTGTGAATTGCAGTTGTTGCGACTAAAACCAGTCGCATCAGGCTGAAGCTCCAGTCTGGCGCTGACCTGTCTGACCCAGCAGTTCACAACCAGATCATGCAGCAGGTAACGCCAGCTGATGTTCATGTAAATGTGCAGAATCACAAAAATACAATTATTTTTTCTGATTTTACTTGTTCTCAGGTCAGAGTGAAACTTGAGTCCATGGGATCACTGATTTTAACCTCATTTGGAAGTCTTCAAAAACTGAAGCGCCTATAAAGCTGGTCTTCTTCCACGGTGCAGCTCTACTTTCAGCTCTAAAGGAAGAGCATTTTGGACCCTGCTCACAGCCCTAAATGTTCCAAGTTTGATGTCAATCCAGTCACAGATGCAAGTTTGTAACGCATCACTCAGATGCGGAGGACTCTTTCAAATCCCCTTTCATCCTGAACAAACCTTATAACTCTTCTCGCCTATAATTAAAATAGTTTAATTGTACTTCTGTTTATTTGGCAGACAAAGGCATTGTTACTCACTCTTCTGTAGGATTTCTATGAGGTCTTTCAATGTCTCTGCACACGGCTGCCATGCTTGTCGTGGAAATAATGCCAAGTCCCTAGCTACTGTATACCATTTTCTAGAATAGGATAAGCCTGAAGTTTGCCTGGTGTGTGGGTTCCTGGCAGGGCCGTCGACAGGCTGGCTGGGGCCTGAGGCAAAAAGGTTTTCACATGAGGCCTCCCCATAATACAGGGTTTCCGCGGGGCATTAAAAAGCATTAAAAGCCATTAAATTAATTGTGCCCAAATTAAGGCCTTACATGTCATTAAAAAGCATTGACTAGGATTCAATCTTTTATTAAATTTTTTGAGAAAAATATTTTTAACGCGACTATTTTTCCTGTAAAATAAAAACAATTCTGGAGATTTAGCTTTAGTTCTGGCTGAAATTGTACACTTTGTTTTCCTAAAAAAGTTTTCCGTTATGTGGAATTTGTTTCTGGATAACAAAATTTACAAATCTTTAGAAATGAAATGTACGCAATTCTTTTTCTCTCTTTTTTTGTCATTAAAAAAATATAGTATTTGGACATTCAAATGGCATTAAAAGCATTCTATTTAACTTCCTGCTACTTATATAAACCCTGTAATAGAAATAATAGAAACCCTGGGCCCAGCCTCTGTCAACGGCCCTTGGTCTTGGTATCTTATTGGGAGATATAGAGATATGGTGGCCCGATGGGTGAAGCATTTACCACTGAACTTATATATACACTTAATTAAGATAGGGCTAGTAGTTACTTTATTTTTTTGTGAACATTTCATATATGGACACTGCATGAAGATTCCAAGAGAATAAAAACAGTTGCAGACAATTGGAAACTGCTGCATTTGATTTTGAAATATCAAAAATACCAATCAGTCCCAAAAACGCCGCCATATGGGATGTTGTTTCTAATGTAAACAAATGTCTGTTATGCAGTTTGCCGTAAGGTGTTCACTGTTAAGGCTGAGCTAGTTCCATCCATAACCAAACAGGTCATGTGATCAGCCTCTGCTGTAACGCAGTGCCTCACCAGTCATCAAAATTAAAAAATACAATAAACTTTATAAAAACAAGTCCATTCTCTTAAGATGATAGGGATTTTAATCAATCTCCTGGTAAAAAAAAAAGCCCAAATGTTTTATCAGTTGTGGATATCGTGTAAAGAAGGCGGAGCCTCCAGCTTCCCGCACACTCATTCACTCAGCGCTCTCTTCAGGGCTTTTTTCGCCCCCTAAAGTTGTAAGTGGGTTTTTGTTGGGCGCGTTGGTTTTCTATCACCTGGATAAAGAATCAGGCATAAGAACAACTTGTTTAACCTGTTCATTTGACTTTAAACCGCGTTTTGATAGTCCCGAAGTGAGGCTCACCTCCAATGCACTGCCCTGACGATACGAGGGGGGCGCTGTGTCAGCGCTACACATTTCTACAAAACATGTGGACTACAAGTGAAAACCAGCCTGTTTTATTATTCTGCACAGTTTAGGAGAGGCAATTTAAACATAAAGGAGTAAGTAAAAGGGAAAACTGATTAGACTGACATTTTATGGATGAAATGCTGTAGACGAGTCTTTATGCTGAAAATGACGACATTATCACGCTCCGCCCGCGTGGAGCATCAGGTTTGTCAATAACTTATCAGTTGTATGGGCGGGGTACGAGTCCCGGTCACGTTCATAATGTTGTCTTTTAATTTTTATTTGCTATATCGTGAGAATGTATTTTATGTTTAAATGTGTTGCTATTGAATGCTATTTCAAAATAAGAGAATACCAGAGACAGCAAGTTGCATTTTTTCATGCAGTTTTGTTTACTTTATATTGGAGTCATGTGCCTCACCAGCAACAAACCTCACCGCATGTTACTGGTATAGTGATAGTAATATTATTTTCAGTTTCTCGGGAGCGTTTTGCCAGCTGGGCAACACTGGGGGAATTTTAAATGTTTTGTTTTCCTTTTGTGATTCTGTATTTTGTTGTTCTACATTTTGGTTGTACAGTATGGTTTATGTGTAATTTAACTGTAGGTCTCTGTCCATAAGCGTTGTGCTTCTGGGGATTCCCTTTTTTTTTGTAAACAAATAAATCAACAGTGCAGACTGACCGCCTGATTTGTTGCTGTTGCTGTGTTGTCCCTGTTTTGGAAAATCTGGTCTCCCTATGCTTTGTTCAGTATTAAACCTTCCACCATGATGTGTCGTCAAACATGAGAAGCTTAATCTGTAAAGCAAGATGCACTCAGGCAGATGATTTGGATAGTGAAATATTGTTTTCTATATTTGAACGTATCTGAGGTCACTATCTTATATCAGCACAGTCACTCGCGGTCACTGATTCACATTACTGAATGATACAAGCTTTGAAAGCTGTTAAATCTTGAGTACAGAGTTTGTGTTGCTAAAAGTAGTCATCTGGAATAGATCATTTTGCGTAGAAGATGTTTCATCTCTCATCCAAGATGTCACTTCTGAATTTCCCACTGGTAAGACAGCTGGGTACAGATGGCTATATTAGGAAAACTCCAGGTGCTCTGGAACATGCATGGACAACTGAGAGTTTACACATATCCATCTCAGAACTACTCCGATAGAACCTCCCATCACTCTCAAGCACTGATGAGATTTATGGCTCTTTTGGCTGAATCTTTTCTGTTTTGTTTGGGGACAATTCATATAATGTCTTTTTTTGAGCTTTGAACTATGTTATACAGTCTTGTTCCTTTGTCAAAAACTTACCTGGAGTAGCATTTCACTTTCTTTCACACAGTTTGGTTATTCCTTCAGCTGAAGCGCTCCGATATGAAGTTCCTGAAATTTGTTTCATTATTTAAGGAACTTGAAACTGTCCTCCACATTTATAAAGTCCATAATCCATCACTGGAGGTGTTCTGAGGAGGTCAAACTGTGTTCATCTCAGCGCCATGATTTGGAAGCATGATATGAAAGCTTGATTTCACTATTTCATAAAGTCTCCATCTCTCCACTGCCTGTGGAAATCCTGACCAGCCCAGTCTCTCACGTCTTGCTGTTATTTCTTCACATAGACATTATGTAAGGCCAGGACTGTTAGCTTGAGTCCATTTGCGTCGTGTCCATAAACCGTCACACGCAGACAGGCCCAGCATGAGGCCCGCGCCCCCGCTCTGAGAACCCCTCCACTATAGTGACCCCGAGGGAGCCATGGGTCAGAGCAAAGTACTATCCCAGCCACCGCTCCGTCTTCTGCAACTAGCATCAGGGAGAGGAGAGCAGGGGAGACACTGAGACTTACAGTCCTGCCATTAACAGCCTTCACTCCGCCAGATTTATGACCTCATGATAAATGCGTGGGAGACTTAGTACAATAAAGACACATCCAGGGATAACAGTTTATTTTGACTCCACTGGCTGCGCTCGGCAAGTCAGGAAGGAACTCACACCGTCCAAGACCAATCGATTTCTCATGGAGTATGCATAAAGTGTGAGGACATTTGCAGACAAAGGAGCAACTGCACTTGGTTAGAGATGCACTTATTATTTTCTTTGTTTTAGCGCTGTGTGCAAAAAATGAAACTTTGAAAATAATGGTTACAGGTTTAAGAAGTTTCGCCTCTTCATTTGCAAACTGAATAGTGAAATGAATCATTATTGGCTATGTAGCACAATGTGGCTATGCTAGTTCCGATGACTGAAGTTGTGAGTGCACGTACTTGCTGTTCTTGTTCATGTCCTATTAAAATTATTTTAGATACATTCGATTAAGCGTAATTTGTAAATATTCTGTGGTGAACAGCGAGTTCAGGTAGATAGTCACTTACTGCGTGTTAAGATGTAGGACGTAAATACTTCAGCGGTGAAGGCGTCCGGGTTTCCAAAGGTCGGCAAGGTACTTTGGTGAATTTTGAACATTTCAAAATAATCATCATGTCTAAAGTTTTAATCTAGTTTTTTACTGTTATGTACTTATTTATAGCATGTTAGCCTTTATAGCTTCAAGACAAACTTGCCTTTCTATGTTGTTATTCTTTCTCCATTGAAATAAACTGTTCTCTAGAGCGGTGGTTCCCAAAGTGGGGGTCGGGACTTAAATTTGATCTTCAATGAAGGTTCTTGAGTCATCTTCTGTACTCTGTAGTTGAAGTGTAGAATGTTTTGCCTCTCATCCAAAAGGCTTCGTTGCAGCCCATATATAGACCATTGGGAGGAGTTTCGCTTGGCTAAGTCCCTCCCTCTATTAACGGCTACTCTCACCTGTGGGTAAACACCTTTGTAGTTCTAAGTCCTAACGACCTAACTCACACCTGAGTTTCAGTCTGAACGGCCCTACTCTCCCTACCAATCACCTACCTATTGATCTGTCCTGTGTTTAGTTTCAACCTCATTAACATTAGCATTAGCATGACAGAGCTCTCCTGGCCTGGAGCGCAGGAGGCTGCTGAAAAGCAGGGACAGGTGAAATCTCAGACCTCCATTCCTGTTCATGGAGGGGTTTTGTGTCTTTAAAAAAATGCTTCTTTGACTCCTCTTTCAAACCAACGTTTTTCTTTATCTTCTTAGCAAAATAAGCCGTTTATAGAGGGGAAGGACTGAGCCAAGATAAACCTCCCAGTCTATAGCTGGTCTGTGGGCTGAGCCTTTTGGATGAGAGGCAAAATGTTCGACACTTCAACTACAGAGTACAGAAGAAGACTCAAAAACCTTCATTGACGATGGACAACTCCTGTACGACTGAGAGCCTACACAGATATTGAATTTGATGTATTTTTGATTGAAAACTGCATATTTTAGTGAAATTAGGCCAAACATCAACAGTATTCAAACTTCAATTCTTATAAATGCTTATTACATGTTACAAAAGGGGGTCCTGAGTTGTTTGTTGAGTGATTATGGTGGCAGGCGGCCTAAAACGTTTGGGAACCCCTGCTCTAGAGGAGACTCTAGTGGATCTCTGCCAATACCTGTTCGAGAACACTTTGGAACAGTTTCAATTGAACTTGAGGAAATGGTTGAAAGACGGTCATATTTGTGACCACTAGCACAAACCTGGTAATTCTGGTATCTTTCAAAATATGTACTTTATGAATCAAGTTACTGTAAATATTGTTTACCGCTTTGCTGTGCTTCTTGTAGCTGCCTGCGGGGTGTTTTATCTGTATTTTATATTGTGTATGGACTCTAAGAATGCTTATTGTGCACTGTATAAACCTGCTGTCACCCTGCCTCTGACCAGGGACTACAGATGGAAATGAGTGTGTAGGCTTCTCTAAAATAAACTTGAAGTACTGGCGCTCACAAATTCACTGTTTGGTTTCTTAACCTCAGTGGGAAGATCCTCTAAATGAAAAAAGCCTGCAGCGAGACACACACGTCTGTAATTCACATCAACATGTTCATGTAGTGTGTCTGCGGGCTCGTAAGGATAATGCCTCGCAGTAAAACACATGGGTCTGTCCTGCCACTCACATGGAAGCGTAGAGAAGACTCAGTGGTAGAAGAAGCGGGAGACTTGAGTGGCGACATGGGAAATATTTCAAGTATGCAGACAAATAATGGGAGCTGGCAAAATGGTCAGAACTCTGGCATCACGACGAGGAGGTCCAGGTTCGATTTACGGTTGTACAGATGTGAAGTTTGCAAGTTTTCTCTGCTTGATTCCAAAATGGCCTTGAGCTCTCAGTGAACAGAATTAGTCAAGCCTGCGGGAATGAAAACAACGACTCCAGGTACGTGTTTGAAAAGAGATCATTATAACGCCTTGGTAAGGATTAAGGAGAAGCACTAAAGTGACATTTTTACTCCTCCCGGTCCCCTCTCCCTGAAGCTGCCCACTCGAGTGAAACCAAGGCGGATATCTCCACGGCACAGCCAGCCCAACTATCTGCTGATCTGAGTTCAGAGATGGGAATGTGTGGGGATTAATGACAAGATGGCGAGATGGAGTCAGCGGCTGCAGGTTGTGTCCTGGGCGAAGAACCAGAGGGTAGTAAGACAGCCGAGCGGGGAAACGAGGAGATAAAGAGTGTTGTTAAGATAGGGAAAAGACATTTGTTCATTTGTGAATCCAAATGCTGCTTTCTGCTAGGTCTGTTCTAAACATCCCTGATCCACATTAACTGTTGTTGAGCGACTTATTAGCCAGTTTGCTCTGGAATACTCATTTTCTTAATTGATGAAACGCTGAACTTGATAGACTGCACCAAGCTACCAACTGATTGGTATTTTTGCCAAAACCTTGAACACAACTAATGGTTTCCAGTTCTCTTTGACACATTTCCCAAAAGCAAAACATTTGCACTTTGTAAAAGGTTCATACTGACTTCTGGGTTAAACTATTACTGTTTTTTTTCTTTTAGTAAGACAGAAGGTTTTTTTACCTGCTTTACTAGCTTCGATCACTTCCTGTGAGCTTCCTCAGAAAGTAACCAGTACCACCACTAGATCAGAGAAGCCATCGAGATCAGGAAACGTGCACCAACATCTATGAACCGGGACGATGGAGCATACACCTTATCCCACACCTGGGATGCCGTCCTGGAGAACGCGGAATCCATGTAAGCTGTCTATGACACGTCACCTCCACCACCAGGTGAAGCTTCTGAGGAAGATCACAGGAAGTGATCGAAACTAGTAAAGCAGGTAAACAAACCTGTCTTACTAAAAGAAAAAACAGTAAGACATTTGCAGAACAGCCCACTCAAATTCCATTAGGTTTCATCTTCTCTAAACCAGATATGATCTCGGCAAAACAAAGTTTTACAACCAAAACGCTTAAATCCTTCTTCAAAAGATTTGCATAAAAAATCCCAAACTTGTTTCATATTCATTTGACACAACTTAGTATTTGTCTATTGGCACACTGCACTAGTTTGTGTGTTGTATAGATTACTGTAGTATGTACGGTGAAGAAGACCTCAATTCTTGCTCATATTTTAACTATTTACTCACCATAAGAAAACAAAAATGGTTTTCTGGAACAAATACAGAACTGTACAGTATGTATGTAAACCTACATGTGTGCATCGAAAATTGTCTCATGTCACTTATTCCTACTTTTGATTCATGTGTGAAAAACAATGAAACCAGTCATTACAGATCTTAGAGTTTTTGCAGTTATGTTTGAGTTTCTATATTGAGAGTGACAAAGTATTGGCCATAGTTGGTTTGCTTAAACATATTCAGCTATATTGACCAAACATTGTGAAGTCACTGAAGGTGTATGTTTGTGACTGAGAGCTGTGTGAGTTGTTCTGAGGAAGAGTCTGAAAGTGATGTGAAGCAATGAAAATTAAGTGAACATGTTTGAATCAAAAGGAAAATATAGAACCAGGTTTCAAATAAGTTAAAACAATAGAAAAAAAAACTAACTGAATCTCAAAATCATCCATTTCAAATTGAGGTACTTAAGTGGTCGCCAGTATGTCCGTCTTGATTGTTTTCCAAACTGTTTTTGCGGGTTAGGGCTCCTCACGCTGGTGGGACTATGTCTCCGAGCTGGCCTGGTGTCGCCTCAGGGTCCCCCCAGAACAGCTGGAGGAGGTGTGCGTGGATCGGGAAGTCTGGGCATCTCTGCTGAGACTGCTGTCCCTGCGACCCGGCCCCGGATAAAGCAGAAGAAAATGGATGGATGGATGGATAGGATCATTCCTGACTGAGCAGTCTGAACCAGGGGTTCAAACTGCAGGCTGCTTGGATCAGTTCTCTGCCTGGGTTTCTGTGCCGTCTCTATCCAGGGGAGCCCAGTTTTAGCAGACCCCGAAGGCACAGGCACCAGAGCAGCACTAAGACCCAGCCTATATGCGCTCTGCCACTGATAGAACCAACGCTGGAGGTAAGCATGTTCATGTGGGGCTGTCCATTTGATTCACCCTGCGGATGTTGCATTTAGATTAAAGTTTCTCAAGGTTTCTCTGTAAAGTCAAAGCTCAAAGACATTTTCAGGTATAATACATTACATTTCAACTCGTTTTTTTTTCCAAAATGTATGGTTTGAAAAGATTTTCCAATATCTAATTCCTAGCCTGAGACAAAGCAAGACTTCCCAAATCTCCACTTTTAAACTGATATGTCAATAAAATCAACCAGGAAATTGAAATCTGGCTCTGTACGTTACTCAAATTTCAGTGCTGGAAATATATGCCATTTTTACACACAAAAAGGCCTTATTTTATGAAAATATGCAATACTTATACTTATGTCACTGCGTCACTGCTCAATAGGAAAAGCTTTACATTGATATCTCTGAATGGAAATCTTCTCCGTCCTGTCTCTCCAGTACTTCAGGGCTGCGTTTGTCTGGGGTTTAGGGGGTGACTTGTCTTAGGGGAGTAACCGTTTGGGGTGAAGGTGTTGCCAATGGCCCGTGTGGCACTTCCCTCCCCTTTGAACCAGGCCCTGTCGACTTTGGACTGGCTTGAAAGAGAGGGGCCGTGCGGCGCTGACAAATGACACCACCGTCTTAATGAATTTGCGGTTGGCCGGAATGTCCAGGAGCCCATGATGAAAGCAGGGGAAGTCGGACTCATTAAAAGTCTGATTCTCTTCTTTTTTTAAATTCTTTTTTGACGCTGAAGGTTAAATAGCTGTGCCCTGGTGGAAAAAGAAGAAAGATTAGTGCAAATGATTATGCTACGTTTCCCTTTTCTTTTACCTTCCAAAGCAACACTCGCAAATATGGCCACCTGACTTTAGAAATACAGTTTGACTGACTGGTGGGTTGGATTGATACTCAAACCCGCCAAAGTGAACAAAAATAAAGTCAAAATTATTTCTCTTCCAATAGTTAGCAATTGCCCATTGAAAATGCATTTATTTGGTCTGAAAATGTCATCCCTGCTACAATATAATAATTAAAGGCATGTGAATAGTGGGGGGGAATAAATGTAGAGATATTTATTTGAAACTTCTACTGTATATTATACTGTTCTGCTCCTGGTCACTTCATATTTTCATATAAAATAAGACATTTAAGGCATAAAGTGGTCAACACTACTTTGAAATAATTTGACTCAAGTTGAAGTAAAAAGTAGTGACCCAAATAAATACTTACTTATAAGTACTTACAGTGGGGGAAAAAAGTATTTGGTCAGTTTCCCATAGAAATTGGATTTTGGCCAAATACTTTTTCCCCACTGTACTTGGGTAGTGTGAGTAATGAGTAACTGAGCCTAAAAGTCTGATTTGTATTTCAGTTGTGACATAATTTATTGAAACAAAACATGAAATGATGTGAAAATCCTAATATTTCCAAGGAAAATACCATGAAAATGTATTAAAAATACACATTTCTGAAGAAAAAGGGACAAAACACAAACTACATACAATTTAGCTCAATATGAAGCTTCTGTAAGTTTGGCACGGCACGGTAGCACAGTGGTTAGCGCTTGTGCTTCCCAGCGAGAAGGTCATGGGTTTGATTCCCACCTGGACGGGGCCTTTCTGTGTGGAGTTTGCATGTTCTCCCCGTGTCTGCGTAGGTTTCCTCCAGGTACTCTGGTTTTACCTACCACTAAAAACATGTACAATAGGCCAGGATGAATGAGAGAGTGTTTGTGGCTTGTTCATTAACATGCACTGTCCCTACTAAACAGTGTAGCTATTCTTTTTACTCAGGTAAGAGTAAAGATACTTCATTACAATAATACTCAAGTGGATGTAAAAAGTACTGCATGGTGTAACTACTCTAATACGTACAGTTTCTTCAAAGAGTAAATGTAACTGAGTACTACCCACCTCTGAAATTGCCGTCTAAATAATGGATTGAGCCAGGTTTAAATTTGAGGGGATTTTTAATAAGCTACAGTATTTAAAAGTGAAAGCACGATCAATCAGGCAAGAAATCGAAAAACTCCCTCTGAAAAAAACCTTCAATATATAGTTTAGTCCAAGTCCTTAAAGTCTGGAGTCTGTAGGAGCTTCTACAGTGGAGATGTTGTTGCAAGAGTGGAATGAAAACCTCATTCTGAGAAAATATCTCCAAGGGTTTTGGAAAGTCTGAACAGACGCTTGGATACTTCTCCCGTCTTTAGCCGCGGCAGTCTCCCAGAATTGATATTACAGAGTCTCAACATTGACCACTGCATACAAATGACACCTTTTCTTTTCTTGAGTTCTGGTGTCCTCATTTTTGATCGTCCCAATCTGGTCACCCTATTCATAAATTAATGAATGACTCTTGTCCTATTTGACAGTGTATAAACAAACCGTGACCATGGCGACCGGCTGATCACGCTCCTCCAAACCGCTAATTCACAGCGTTTGTTAGCGCACTTCGCTCGGCCGCGTTCCGCCTTTCACGATCCGTCACTAAGCCCATCTGTTCAAACTAACCTGGTGTTCGGAAGCTTCCAAAACACTGGGTCGCACTGTGTAACCCGATCCAAACCAAACGCACGGATAAAGGGCTTGTTATTAGAACGCCGTGGCTCAATTAGGCCCTTTAAAGCCGCGCACCGCAAATAAATCACGGCGCCAGGTCAATGTCTTGGATAATTAAATGCCGCGCGATGGCCTTCTCTGTTTGGCTGCTGTCAATACCAGGGTGATTTATGCCCCGCGCAGACGTACCGCGGGTCAATGTTTACGGCCCGTTCAATTTCCAACTGCAAATTATCTGCGAGCGCGCGGTAATGTCTGGACTTTGGTTTGCTTACTTAAGGCGGAGGTCGTTTAAGGCGAAACGCTGCAGGTGAATCAGGAGAAAATGAACACATTTAGAGATAGAGATTGAAACTTTAGCTGTAGTTTTGGAATAATAGGCGGCGCGGTGCAAAAAAAGTCGCGCGTTCACTCCCCGTCCCGTGTCGGCCTTTCTGTGTGGAGTTTGCATGTTACTCTCCCCGTGTTTGAATAGGTTTACTCCAGGCGCACTAGTTGCCCCATCAACCCAACATGCACAAAAGGTGAATCCTCCAGCCAGGGGTGGACTGGGACAATAATTCGGCCCGGGCATTTTTTGGTTTGGACCAGCCCACCCATAGCGGGGGAGACGCGCGCACAAAATCAAAATAAAAAATAGACTGGGCCGGCTCATGCGTGCAGCACATGTGCCACTGATGCGCCTGTGATGGGCCATTGGATGATTCCATTCCAGAAAGCACGGGCTGCACAGAAAATAAAAAATAAAATCTAACACACCGGCCCATTTTGGAACCGATCAAATGCCCGGTAAAATATATGCCCAGTCCGGGCCTGCCTTCAGCCAAGTGATTCTGACCATCAGCCTGGCTCCACATCTGGAGACGGATCACCGGGCGCTGCGCTGCGGTCGCCCACTGCTCTTGACTCGACGCCCCAGTGACATCAATGGATGGGTCAAATGCAGAGGATACATTTCCCTACGGGCATGTACCGATAACATAATAACAGCCAATAACGTAATAACTCTGTTGAGCCAATAACGTAATAACGATTTAAGTTACATTATTGGCCATTCTGGCCAATACAGACATTCTGCCAATAATGGAATAATTCAGATTTTGTATTTTACTGCTTTTTGTTTGTTTTCATGCTCTCACAAGTGCATGAATGTGGTGCATGTGAGAGTGAGTGGTTGGTCCAAGTGGCTGATGGGACTAATAGTAAGTTCCCTGCTCCTGTATTTGAGGACTTGTTCCACCACTGACTGAAACACAGTTTGGTACAGTGATAATAGGATAATGATAATAAAAACTATATGATGATGCTAGTGCTCTTGACAAAACCTCTCCCTCTCTGCTACAGACTACTATTGTTGCCACAGCTGCCCTATTCAGGCTTCCAAACTGTGCCATTGGCCTCTCCGACCGCCACCAAGCAATCATTCACACATGCACCACATTCATATATGCAATGTGAGTGAAGTGCCTTGCCCAAGGACACGGCGGCGTCATGCACTTGTCGAAGGAGGGACTCGAATCAGCGATCTTTCCGTCCTAAGAACCTGCTTTACGCTCTGGGCCACCGTCGTAGGAAAAAGTATGTGAGACACGACAAGATACCGGAAGTGAGAAAAATAAAACTGTAAAAACAGTCAAATACAAAAGCTGATGAA
Organism: Neogobius melanostomus; assembly: GCA_007210695.1. Classification (NCBI taxonomy): domain Eukaryota; kingdom Metazoa; phylum Chordata; class Actinopteri; order Gobiiformes; family Gobiidae; genus Neogobius; species Neogobius melanostomus. The sequence goes on along the minus strand of VHKM01000278.1, from coordinate 1,535,698 downwards.
AAAGCCACAAAATAACAAGTCATCTAACAATTTAGAGAAAACAGCACAAAAACATGAAATAAAAAAGAAATACATTAAAATTCACACTATTGGCTGAATTTATTACATTTGAAAATGATTTTCATCTTGTCAGGCCAATAATGTAATAACCAGCCAATAACGTAATAATGATCACATAATCGGCCGTAAATCATTATTACGTTATCAGTTCCTACAGGGGACAATAGAGTATACCTTAACACCTTAAAGGGATATTTCAGGATTTTTGACATTGGGCCTCATTTCCTAGTTATCCAGAGTGTGGTTGATGTCTGGAGATATTTTTTTCTTAAATTCATGCAGTTCTTATATTTGAAGAGTCTAGTGGCGCTAGACTAGGGCAAGGCTAAAGCATTTCTATGGTATCAGTTAGCCTGCATTAAAAACAGTCTGACCCACTCCACAGTGCACCTGAGGTAAATCACTTGTATAACACCAGACTAACCATATAAATGTCTGTGTTAATAGAATCATTTTAACCATTTTGCGTTTAAAATAACTTATATTTGAGCAGCATCAGCTTCGTGGCTGTAAGCTAACGCAGCGGCGGAGTGATCTGCGAGAAAATAGTCCCTCAAAATGTGGTAATTCATGTGATACAAGGTCAGTTATATTTCAAACATTATTCTATTAACACAGACATGTATATGGTTAGTCTGGTGTTATAAGTGATTTACCTCAGGTGCACTGTGGAGTGGGTCAGACTGTTTTTAATGCAGGCTAACTGATACCATAGGAATGCTTTAGCCTTGCCCTAGCCTAGCGCCACTAGACTCTTCAAATATAAGAATTTAAGAAAAAAATATCTCCAGACATCAACAACACTCTGGATAACTAGGAAATGAGGCCCTATGTCAAAAATCCTGAAATATCCCTTTAACCTGAAGCTGTAAGTGAAAAATTCTAATTTCGCCTTGGTTTTTTTTGCAGTTCAAAGCTCAATAAATCAGGCAGGAAAAATATATTTAAAAATTCCCTCATAAAAAACCTTCAAAATCTTGTTAAGTCCAACACTGGAAAGTTTGGTGTCTGCAGAAGCTACTAAAGTGGAGACGTTGGAAAATATTTAATGGTCTGTAGGGTTGTAAAAAATCCGTCATGAGCTATTTTTATCCTTCATGAATTAATCTCTCATAAGCATTTTTTAAAAGAAATGTGCATAGGCCTATATACAGGTTACCTATTATTTATGTTAGGACAAACACAGTATCTGAGATTGCAGGATAAATGGAGCTAAACTAAACGTGATTTTTGAACAGAATCGCGGAACACCAATTTTGGAAAATTTGAAAAATGTTATGGTTCAGTGCTACTGTGGCGTTTGGGGAAGCCTTGAGTTGTTAGTTTTGTAACTCCCACATTAATCGATATATCAATTTAGACGTGGCCCCAGGTATGAGAAACAAAGTCGGTAAAACACGCGCACACGTACTCCCACTACGGCATCTGAATATGAAGAGCAGGACTCTATGCCATGATGAAATATCTCCACTTTCAGAAGGAGATTTTGTTTTTTTTCCCCTTGATTGTGTCTGGTCGGAGCATCCCACTGGACACTGCGGATATCGTTATTTTCTCCCAACCCCGGGGCTATTTACAACACTTTGGAGCTGACGAAATAGCTTGGGTTTCATTGGCAAGCCCTGGACCCGCTTTGTAAGGTAGTTTCCCCAGCTGGGTACGGCGGCTGAGAGGGGACAGATTACGGGGAGGGTGGAAGTGGAACATTAAAGGCGGGTTTCTCCCAAAAGACCTGACGTGAAGCGGAAGGAGGGAGCAGTCTCAAGGCCGTAACTTAGAAGTCACTACAACATTCGACGCAAATGAACAAGTTTAATCTCTTAAAGGGGGGTATTATGTAAAATGGACTTTTTCAAGCTTTATATCATGTTATTATGTCATTCCCTCATTAAACACATGCCTGGAGTGTTGCCTTGGCTCATTCACATATTTTTGAGTAATCAGTAAAAACTTAGACGGCAGCCATTTTAGGTGTAGCTATGCCTCAGTCCTCCTAGGAACGCCCCCACCTCCTGGAGACGCCTCTGGACCTTTCGTCACCAGTCAAGCCACCAACCACTGCTCCTCAGCTCAGCAGAGCCCCTCCCCGCACAGTGTTGTTGTTTAGATGCCACAGCAGTGTGCTGAAGGGGGCGTGTCGGAACGCTTCTTAAAGAGACAGAGGCCTATTTCAAGACGTTCAGTACAGCCATTTTGAGAGAGCAATTTTATTCAAGGCAGTTATTTTAATTTACTGCATATACAGACCAACAGAAGGTTACGTCATCATTGTAGTATGCTATAGACTGGTGCTATGTGATTGAAAAAAGCATAATACCCCCTCTTTAATCAACCTCTTAACCCCCGCCTTAACCGAGCACATTTTCTCCAGTTTGGCTTTACCCAAATCTAAAAGCTTCTTGGCTGGAGCTTACAGACTATAGGCCAGTGTAACGCCTCATTTGAAAGCTAAGACCTACAAAACTGATCTAAGATTTCTCCTCGCGTTGTTGCTGTGTTGTTGTCCCTTTTTTGCCATATTTTTGTCGCTTTTTTGTCATGTTTTTATTGTTTGTAGTTGCGTTTTTGTTGCCAGTTTTGTTGCTTTTTCATTACTTTTTTTTCACTCTTGCGTCTTTAGTCGTTTTTGGTGCCTGTTTTGCCGCTTTTTTCAAGAAGCTTTTAGATTTGGGTAAAGCTGAACTGGGGACGATGTGCGTTAAGGTGGGGGTTATGAGGTTAAAATGTTATCTCACCTTAAAGGAACAGAATTTCATAGGAGTGAAGATATTATTGCGCGGACGTCGAAGTGCTCCTGAGGTGTTATTACGCCTTACAATATAGTTCCCCTTTTTTATCCGCTTAGAAAATTCACATGTTTAATTTTGTGTGACTATACTTGGATCGTGTAACTACTCACGAAAACGTGGAAGAGTTTGGTCGCTTCTAACTTCACTCCCATTTGGGTCCATAGGAATATACTGGGAGAGGCTAAACGCTAACAACATCTCTGGTCTTTTTGCGTGACTGAGCGCACGCACAAAGACCAGACAGGTACGCATCAACTCGTCTAAGGCCTGTTCCTTTAACCAACATGTAAACCAGATCGGGTCCAGCTGCAGATTTCCTGTTTTATTATATATTATATTTATTGGGTTTGATTGATGATCTTTGTGTGGAGGAATGAAGAGTGTATTGCTCGTGAACCAGTCAAACTCAAGTTGAATTTTGTTTTTTCCCCAAACAAACTTTTTGACATTTTTGCCAAAACTGTCCTGTTCATGCACTACTTTAATGTCATTTAAAGCAGTCGATCCGATTGTGCCGCCTGGAGAGTGTCAATGTCGTGGGTGAAGTATTTGTCTAGACACCAGAGGGTAGCCACTTCAGACAGGACTGGGAAAAAATATATATATCTAAACACGGCTCTGAGGTGGACTGGAATGGGAAATATAAATCACAGGCGTCAGACTGTAGGACCTCCTTCTCCTAAGATCCCGGGGGGGATGTCCCAGGACAGCGCCGACCCTGGACTCGCTCACAGCTATGTAAATCATGGCTGCCCCCTCCGGACCCCAGACCGGCAGACCTCACGGCCCCCCTCCTGAGTGCTCAAAGGCTTCTCCACACCGCAGTTAATGTAAGCCAGAAGCCTCAGCGGGAGCAGACGCTCTTCCACAGACAGCCTCGCCACGCACACCGCTTCCTAAGCTCGTCCCACGTCCACCAGCCCATCGCTGAAACACACCTTTGTAAAACATGCATTTATATATCATTTCATCAAGTTTACAAATGCTTTTAGTCAGTCTATTTCAGTAGGACAAAGTTTGTAAAATATAGAAACCCTACATCCATGCCAACTCAAAGGAACAGGCCACCATTTTTCCATACTGAGATATGTTCTTACCTGAGCTTAGATGAGATGATGCTTAACTGTCTGGTCTTTGTGCGTGCGCTCAGTCACGTAAAACAACCAAAGATGTTGTTAGCATTTGGCCTCTCCCAGTATATTCCTATAGCTCCAAAAGAGGTGAAGTTAGAAGCGACCAAGCTCTTCCACAGGCACAAAGACCAGACAGGTATGTATCAACTCGTCTAAGAACATATCTCAGTATGGAAAAACAGTGGCCTGTTCCTTTAAAGCTCTTTATCGTCTTAACCCCCGCATTAACTAAGCACATTTTTTCCATTGGCTTTATCCAAATCTAAAAGCTTCAAAAATAAAATTAAAAAGCATCAAAATAGCGACGAAAACAAGGATGAAATGGCAACAAAAAGTGACAAAAAATGTGACAAAAAATGTGACCAAAAAGGATATGATCACTATTGTATGTCTGAGCTTGCTCTCCAGTTGAGAAGCTTTTAGATTTGGGTAAAGCCGAACTGGAGAAAATACAGTACGCTCGGCTCAGGTGGGGGTAAGAAGTAAAAAAAAACAAAAAACGTTACAGTTGGCCAAAGAGTTGTACACCAGTGGTAGAAGAAGTACCCTACAGTAAAAGCATACATACACAACATTTACTTGAGTAAAAGTATCACGAAAGAATCCACTTTCAAATGTACTTTAAAAGTATTATTGAGACTTCTGATCAGAATCTGCACATTGAGTTGCCTTGTGTACGAACTACGCGGTATGAATAAAGTTGGCTTGCCTTGCCTGCAGCAAACCTTCTGCACGTGCACAAAGAACTTTGACTCTTAAAAACGTGTAGGTACAGGCTCTAAGATGTACAGAAGTAAAAGTTGCTATGGAAGACTCCGCACACCGGCGAGGCGACAGGTGCGTAGAAGGCAGGGCAATGAATGCAGTTCCCGCACACACCCGTCTCACTCTTTAAGACATTTATTGCTGCAACGTTTCGGTCAAACTGGCCTGACGAAGATCATTTGGACCGAAACGTTGCAGCAATAAATGTCTAACCCCCGGCTCACATTAAATCCGGTTAAGGTCCGGTACTGCGTCCGTCCGCAGACTTAGGCCCTGTCCATACGAAGTCATGCTGAGGACCAAACGCAAAGATATTTTATCAATCCAGCGTATCGTTTTGGGGGTCTGTAAACGAACATTTTCCAAACTAGGTCCCAGAGTGGAAAGATCTCTAAACGCTGTTTACGTGGCTCCGTTGTTACAACGTCTCCGCAACTTTTACTAAAACGATGACATCACAGCACCAGAGTGGAGTCTGTTCTCATGGATCTATGATGGTTTTACTCCACTCCTCTTTGTTCCACTGCAGTCCATGAGCCACAGGTGACAAGTAGAAAAACACGGCCGAGTCAGTCTGTGTTTCTGGACTGACAGTCAAAGTCCGGTCACTGACAGGTTTTTCTGCTTTAGTCCCGTTACGTCTGAAGAATAAACTCTAATCTCTTCTGTAAATCGTAAATCCATGAATCAGTTTCATTTTCACTGTTTACATTCCACAAAAGTTTACTGCGCATGCGCATGCAGGGGAACTATTTTGTAAGGCGTAATAATACCAGGAGTAATTCGGCATTGGCGCAGTGATATCTTCACTTTACTGTGCGGATGCCGAATTACTCCTGGGATTATTACACCTTACAATATAGTTCCCCTTTTTATCCGCTTAGAAAATCCACATTGTTTAATTTTGTGTAATTATACTTTATAGTGTAACACTTCATGTAACCATATTTAAATAGGGAAAACGTGGAAGAGTTTGGTAGCTTCTATCTTCACCTCGTTTGGAGCTATAGAGGAGAAGAGAGAGGCTAAATGCTAACGCCGTCTGTGCTGTGGTTACGTTACTGAAGGCACACGTGAAGACCAGACAGGTACAGATGAACTCGTCTAAACTAAGGTAAGAACATATCTCAGTATGTAAAAACGGTGGCCTATTCCTTTAACCCCCACATGAACCGAGCACATTTTACTCCAGTTTGGCTTTACCCAGATCTAAAAACTTCTGGAACAAAGCGTGAAGACAGCGACAAAAACAAGGATGAAAACACAACCAAAAAGTGTCAAAAAAGCAAGGGGATGAAGGAAGCAACAAAAAACCCAGAAAAAAAACATTTTAAAAAATGGGACAAAAACACGGCAACAACGCGACAAAAAGTCATGATCACTTTTGTAGGTCTTAGCTTTCAAATACGGCGTGACACTGGCCTCATTTGAAAGTTTAGTTTTTAGTTTGTTTGTTTATTTGAGCAGCTTACATTTTCCAAATTTACAAAATACACATTTAAACAGTCACAGATGCTCAAAAGTAGTAGGCTGAAGCTAGTGCCAACCCCACATTCGACATAATAAACATTTACATTTCACAGTAATACGTGAGGACTGTCTCCACAACAAAGAAGAACATGTGTCTATTCCTTAAGTAAACAAGTGTCCTCAAAAGGCATTGACATCAGGAGAAAATAAGATTACGTGACTAGAACGTATGAACTCCGCTTACATTTCCCATAGTAAGGAATTATTTACATTAATAACATCATCTTAACAACAGTTTGACTAAGTAACATCATAATAATCATAACAAGGCGCATGCACCGTCACCAGCTGCATGCGTAACAAGAGAATAAGAAATTCATATGTTCAATATTCCATACCCAGGCACACACACACACAACTGTGTGCATGCACCTGTTTATGAATTACATTTATGCAATTGCATATATCAGAATAAGGATTATGATCAACCAAAACAATGCATTTAGTATTTATTATAATAATAATAATTATTATTATAAGTTTCATTATTATTACATTTTCGTTATCATCATGGATATCACTAATATAATATTTTAATATTATACATATTTAATATATTTAATATTCATGGAATGGAATGGAATCTTATTTGCTAAACACAAAGATCTTGATAAATCGTTGTCATTACTATCGCCACTACGATATTTTTTGATGTACGAGTGTTTATTGTTTATTTTTTGCCCTATATAGTGCGGTGCGTTATAAAGCCGTGGTGTGGAGTGGGCCAGTTGAGAGAGGGCAGTAGCCCCAACCAACAAGCCTTCACCCAGCTGCCCTAACTGGTTGACTGTGTTATTGAAGTTTGCATCCTATGCTGTGAGATGCGTTAAGACACAAGGTTTTATGAGTCTGCTGGACTGGGAGGGCTTTAAGGAGGTTCCACAAAGTATTAAGTCATGCTGTATGAATACTTATGCACGCCCCACTTTTCACTTTTCGACTGTGTTATTGAGGTTTGCATCCTATGCTGTTAAGACACGAGGTTTTATGAGTCTGCTGGACTGGGAGGGGGGACCTCTCAGACCAGCAGATCCACACCTCGCCTAGTTTACTTCTAATTATACTGAGCAGCAATATCAACGACAACATGAACAAGGTCTGTTACTTTCTCTCAATTGCACAATTTGACACATCTCCAATTAAAGTCATTCAAAAGAAAATTCAGTTGTCAACCATCAGCGTAAATGTTAAAGGGGGGGTATTATGTAAAATCAAGCTTTATATCATGTTATTATGTCATTCCCTCATTAAACACATGCCTGGAGTGTTGCCTTGGCTCATTCACATATTTTTGAGTAATCAGTAAAAACTTAGACGGCAGCCATTTTAGGTGTAGCTATGCCTCAGTCCTCCTAGGAACGCCCCCACCTCCTGGAGACGCCTCTGGACCTTTTGTCACCAGCCAAGCCACCAACCACTGCTCCTCAGCTCAGCAGAGCCCCCTCCCAGCACAGTGTTGTTTAGATGCCACAGCAGTGTGCTGAAGGGGGCGTGTCGGAAAGCTTCTTAAAGAGACAGAGGCCTATTTCAAGACGTTCAGTACAGCCATTTTGAGAGAGCAATGTTATTCAAGGCAGTTATTTTAATTTACTGCATATACAGACCAACAGAAGGTTACGTCATCATTGTAGTATGCTATAGACTGGTGCTATGTGATTGAAAAAAGCATAATACCCCACCCTTTAAAGAAACTTGCTTTAATAGTAATAACCTGTTCCAGCCATTTGCACTGCTGAGTGCAATAGACTGAGAAATAGCGCCATGTTCTGCAGGTGAACCACTGGAGTCTGATCATTACTGTTGAAATAAGTTCTCAAGTCTGTTCTGGATTTGAGAGAGTCTTCCACATTCGAGTGTCACAGTAAAAACATTGATCTGTAATCAGCCCCGGCAAAAACTGTGCTTTTGAACAGAACGTCGGAGAGGCCGGGCTCATGTTTTCTCCCAAAAAACAAAAGTGGGACAACTGCTCTAGAATCGGGTGCAGACACTTCATGGGAATCTCCGGCTGCTGCGGAGCGAAGGAGCCGCTGATGGAATGCACCGGCCTGACCCCCTCGCGCTGGTCTCGGGGAGAGGGAAGTCCGGAGACAGGTAGATATATGACCGCTTTGTTATTCTGCATTCGAGATCCTGCCATTATCTTCTTACCCTGCTCTCAACCTTTTTAATCTGGGGATTTCTGGGATGGCGAGCTGACGACGCAGCTCCCTCACCTCTCCTTGACCCTCCGCCGGGTTTTTTGTTTTGTGTTTTTTTTTCCCCCCGTTGTCGTTTCTACTTGGACCGTACACATCCAAGCTGCAGGATTCCCCCACTCGGAAGACGGGAAGAGTAGTATGTTACGGATTCCAGAGCAGGGGTCGGGTTGCGTTTTAATGTCCGTCGGGTTTGAGGGGTGGGCGGGGGGGTTGGAGGTCTGTGGGAAGAAGTGGGGTGAGCGGGAGTTCCCTCGTGGCAAGGGTCCATCATGCAATACAACAGAGGAAATAACTCTTCTCTACGCCTCATGAACGCGCTCAGACAGGGACTGTTGTCTTAAAGGGATGGCTCAGATCCCTTTAACCTCTTAACCCCCACCTTAAAGGAATAGGCCACCGTTTTTACATACTGAGAAATGTTCTTACCTTAGCTTTGACGAGTTCATTTGTACCTGTCTGGTCTTCACGTGTGCCTTCTGTAACGTAAACACAGCACAGACGGCGTTAGCATTTAGCCTCTTTCTTCTCCTCTATAGCGCCAAACGAGGTGAAGATAGAAGCTACCAAACGCTTCCACGTTTTCCCTTTTTAAATATGGTTACGTGAAGTGTTACACTATAAAGTATAATTACACAAAATTAAACAATGTGGATTTTCTAAGCGGATAAAAAGGGGAACTATATTGTAAGGCGTAATAATACCAGGAATACTTTGGCATCCACACAGTAAAGTGAAGCTATCACTGCGCGGATGCCGAATTGAACTCGTCTAAGCTAAGGTAAGAACATATCTCAGTATGTAAAAACGGTGGCCTATTCCTTTAACCGAGTGCATCTTCTCCAGTTCAGCTTTACCCAAATCTAAAAGTTCCTCAACCGGAGAGCAACAGTGTTAACGCCTCATTTAAAAGTTGTGTTGTGGTGATTTTCTCATCGCATTTTTGCCACCTTTTTGACACTCTTTCGTGGCTTTCTTGTTGCTTTTTCATGGCTCTTTAGTCGTGTGTTTTCGTCACTCTTTAGTCATGTATTTTTGTCGCTCTTTTGCCACTTTTTTGCTTTTAGATTTGGGTAGTGCTAAACTGGAGACAATGCCCTCGGTTAACCAGGAAGCCCTTCTTAGTTTGCAAAATGAGGCGAGCAGGAACAGAATTTTCCAAAGTAAATGATCAAAGTGCATATGACACATTATGACACACAATTTTTGCTAAAACATAGTTAACACGATTATATTTAAGATTTTGCTAAAGATTGTACACATGTTTCTTTAGTTTGGCCAGTTTTGTGATGTTTATAATTTCACTTCCTTATTGGACACAGACAGGAAGTGCCATAGATAGAGGCAAACAATTTTAAATTGTTGCCGTGCCGACCATGTTAAGTCAGTGGGAAGTGAATCAAACCGTTATGGAACGTTACCTTCTTCTATGTCACTTCCTGTCAGCAGCTTAAAAAAAAAAATCTAATACGAATCAGTTTTCATTTCATTAATAAAATGACTGCTTCATCTAAATAAGTCATATTTTCAAAAGCATCAAAACCTGTCATTGCACTTTAAGCTCCTCCCCCTCCCTCCTGATTGGACCTGACAGGCTGGTTCACAGGAAAAGCTCGTCTCATTGGTCAACGTGGGAGGATACTAGACTCTGATTAGTTGCTGAGATCAGGGAAGGAGGGACTTTACAAAAAATAGTATATATATATATATATATATTATTACTTACTTTACATCAAAATGCAAGACCAGGTTTGTCGATTTTGCACGTTTTCTAAAATCTGTAATATATTTAGACTTCCAGACTATCACTTCAAAGCAATCCGTAGTAAAATACTGTACAGTGCCTGGTGATGAAAAAGTCGGTCATCGAGAATCTTGGCGTCGTGCTGGAGAAGGTGGTCGGACTCTCCCATCATCTACATACTGTAAGGTCTTGGTGAAAAATGTATGCAACACTGGATGGAAGTAAGTATAAGCAGAAGTCTGTTTTCTTTCATCTTAAAACCAAGGCATAGTTCTAGTCTTGTACATTATTTAAATATAAAGCTATAACATTCAAAGACTAAGGTGTCTAAAATAGTTGTAAAAACCTGAATGACTTTTTAACCCCGAGTTAACTGAGTGCATTTTCTCCAGTTCAGCTTTACCCAAATCTAAAAGGTTACAGCCTATAGGCCAGAGTAACACCTCATTTGAAAGCTCACTTTTTTGGTCACGTTTTTTAAAGCAGTACTAAGTAACGTGTTTACCTTAATAAATCCTTTCCGTAGTCCCTCTGGGGGTAATACAAGTGTTAATGGGATGATTGTGGGGTCTTTCATCTCCCCCTGGTGTCTCTGGCCAGAAAATCACAATTGCAACTTGCCTGCCACTGGGTTGGAACCACCAATACACACTAATGGAATCACGAAGAAGAAGCTAACAGGCTAACGGGCAAAGCTAACTGCGGGCTAGCCCCACTTAAACAGTATTTACAGCCAAGTTTGAGTGAAAAAAATGATCTCCATTGTGTAATTGGATTCATAATATCCCTCTCTCCCTTTGTCTTTTCTGTCAGCGTAGTATTTACTCTCACGGAAAAATAAAGAGTAAAAAAAATACAACATGCTACGACACCTGCAGTGGCGCTTGGGGTTGCATGAGTTACTTAGTTCTGCTTTAAGCTCTTTTATTGCATTTTCATCACATTTTTTGGTCACTTCTTTGTCGTCTCTTTTGTTGCGTTTTCATCCGTTTTGACGCTTTTTTCCAAGAAGCTTTTCGATTTGGGTGAAGCCAAACTGGAGATAATGTGCTCGGTTCAGGTTGGGGTGAAGACGTTAAAGCATTAGATTGGACCTTTATGTAATTCATTCTATTGAAAATGAATGAATGAATAGAATTTCCCCTGATTTGGCCTAAAACGGTGAGTCTTCTGCTTACACCATAGAATAAAAAATTTAAAAAAACTCCAAACTTTTACAAAGATCCTCGCTCCCTCTTACTTACTTTTTTTATTTTTTATATATATATATCTCCTGTCCCCGGCGCTTATTGCAAATACCTGGGGATGTCAAAAGCGCGTTGATAGACAAGACAAACAGGAGAAGGTTCCGATAGCGCCGGCTCGCAGACAAAGGGCTCTCGGGTTTCCTCGGCCCCGGCTCCTGACGAGAGGCTGCTGATTGGAAACAGATAAGCTTCAAATGGAACTGTTAGGTGCTGTAATGAGATTCCCCCCGTCGTGTGTTTGGATTAGGTGATTACAGGGCCGGCCTTCCTCCCGGCACTCGCTCGCACACACGCATTAACGCGCACATGTTCCACCCCGGAGAGGTGGGAGGAAAAGTTCACAGCGACGGGGAGCGCAAGGAAAAGAACAGTTGCTCTTCCTGCATCTGAGTCTGTTCCATGAAATGTACAGATACTCACCGGGGAGATGATCTTTCAAAATGATACTATTCAAGTACAAGTAAAAATGACTGAAGTATGTTCCTTTAACCTCTTAAAGGAACAGGCCACAGTTTTTCCATACTGAGATATGTTCTTACCTGAGCTTAGACGAGTTGATACGTACCTGTCTGGTCTTTTTACGTGCCCGTGGAAGAGCTTGGCCGCTTCCAACTTGTTGTGTTCTTTAATGGATGAAAAAGAATACGGAGGCTTGTTCTCTTTTGTGCGCGAGTAATTTATAGGAACAGGAAGTAGGCGTCTCCTTGTCGAACCAATCAGTGCTCTTGGAATGTCCTTCTTCTGCACTTCCTCTGCGCAACCTGACTCCTCCTTTTGACACAGTGCCCCCAGTGGATCCGAGAGTAAAGACAACAATAACATGGGGAACCTTAAAGCAGAGATTATACTGTACATCACAGTTTCATATATAATCATTAAAGCCTAGTGTGACAAAAACATATATAGAAATATTTCCACAAACTTCACCTCCGTTTGGAACCATAGGAATATAGTGGGAGAGGCCACATGCTAACAACATCTTTGGTCGTTTTGCATGACTGAGAGCACACTGTTTGTCCATACTGAGATATGTTCTTACCTGAGCTTAGACGAGTTAATACGTACCTGTCTGGTCTTTGTGCCCGTGGAAGAGTGTGGTAGCTTCCAACTTCACTTCCATTTGGAGCCATAGGAATATACTGGGAGAGGCCAAACGCTAACAACATCTTTGGTCGTTTTGCATGACTGAGCGCATGCACAAAGACCAGACAGGTACGCATCAACTCGTCTAAGCTCAGGTAAGAACGTATCTCAGTATGGAAAAACGGTGGCCTGTTCCTTTAACCTCTTACCACCCGCCTTAACCGAGCGCATTTTCCCCAGTTCAGCTTTACCCAAATCTAAAAGCTTCTCGACTGGAACTCACTGCCTACAGGCCAGTGTAACGCCTCATTTGAAAGCTAAGACCTACAAAACTGATCTAAACAGATCTTTATCCTCGCATTGTTGCTGTCACTTTTTTCACTTTCTTTTACATCTCATTTTTGTCACTTTTTTTTACTGCACTTTTATCATTTTTGTCACCTTTTTGTCGCTTGCTTTGTTGCTTTTTTGTCACTTTGTTTGTTGCACCTTGATCGCGTTTTTTTGGGTCACATTCTTGTTGCTCGTTGGTGCTTTTGTTGCTCTTTTGTTGCTTATTTTGGACAGTTTTGTATTTATTTTTTCGTTGCATTTTCATCCTTGTTTACTTCTCTTTTTTGTCGCTATATTAAATCTGGGTAAAGCCAAACTGGAGGTAATGTGCTCGGTTAAGGCGGGGGTTAAGATGTTAACCAAGTGCGTTTTCTCCTGTTTAGATTTACCCAAATCTAAAAGGCCAGTGTAACGCCTCATTTGAAAGCTAAGACCTGCAAAACTCATCTGAATGGATCTGTTTCTTCGCTTTGTTGTCACTCTCTTGACTTTTTTTTCCATTGCTTTTTTGTTGCATTTTCTTCACACTTTTTTGTCACTTTTTCGTCACTCTTCTGTTACTCTTTTGTGGCTATGTTGTTGCACTTCTGTCACTTTTCTGTTGCTCTCTTTTGTTGTGTTTTCATCACACATTTTTATCGCTTTTGTTGGTCACGTTTTTGCCGCTCTTTTGTTGCATTTTCATCCTCGCTTTCTACTGGTGTTCGTCACCATTTTGAGGCTTTTTTTCCAGAAAGCTTTTAGATTTGGGTAAAGTCCAACTGGAGAAAATGTGCTCAGTTCAGGTGGGCGTTCATTTGGCTTCTTACCTCTTTGTGAATCTCATCTATCATTCTCCAGAAACTCCGTTAACTATGTTTATTGGGCCCGATATTAAATATATTGACGGTGATGAAAAGGCTTTGGGGTCCAGACTAAAGCCTCTGGAGGTCCGGATCTGGACCCAGGTCTGCCAGTGTGGGACCCCTGCTCTAGGACGTAGCCCACTCATCTGCACAATAACTCAGACAGGTGATAAACTTTATAGCTGTCCTACTTTAGCTCTGCCCGTGATGTTTACCGCACGTCGGGGCTGGGGCTGGAGCCGGATGCCCTCCCCCGCCTATAGCGTGGCTTCAGGTGCAAAATAAAAGTGATTCATTCTCTCACCGCTTAAATATTGGTTTATTTGTTTATTTGAGCAGTTAACATTCTGCACAAAAGGAGTGGGCCGAAGCAACAAGCTTATGGAGCGCCCACCCCGGGAATCATTACAATAAAAAACGTTCATATCACAGGAGTATAAAGGAACATAGGAACAAAGCACGCACACATACACACAACGTACCCGTTTATGATTTTACTTTATCCTATTGTAATCACTTTATCAATCATACAATTAGCAGCATCATAAATATCATGGCGGGACAAAGCGAAGCGTGGGCTAAGTCAGCCTCGAGCGATTCACCACGGACCCAGCTCTGCCGCACCCAGAGCGGGGAAACTCTATTGTATCTATCTTATTTTCCTTTTCATTGATGGAAATCAGATTTACCGGTCATTTGCTTTTCAAACCAGCCAAAATGCAGCTACAGCCGGCGAGCTCGATGCTGTGTATCATGGAGCAATAAGATTTAACGTGGACAGTAAAAACTCAACTCACCCCTGCACCCTGTACACGCTGGTAAAATGGCCCTCGTTTACACAGGCACAGACTCTGGTATCTGTTTATTTACGAATCTATTATCCAACTAGTGCCTTTATACAGAGTGAGCCATCGCAGACTCTGCTCCAGGACTCTGTCTCCTTCAGTGTCCCGGCCGTGCACACAGAGCTGGGGGAAAGTCTTTCACCTTCTCAGGTCCCTCCGGCTGGAACAGGCTTCAGCAGGACCTGAGCCTGTCCAGCCTGCTCACAATTGGGGAATTTAGAGTCTATAGGAAATTGCTGTTGTTTAAACTAGAAATGTTTAGTCATGTCATGATGTATCTTTTGTATTTTTAGTTGTACTGTTCATAATTTATATGTTTGAAACAGGTCTCTCTCGCAAATGAAACTTTGAATGTCAAGGGACAGACCTGTATAAATAAAAGGATAAACTCTGCTCTGGGTAAAGTTCTCCACCCACCAGTTGAGAGCCACTGCTTTAATAGGTGTTTAGATCGTCGTTGTGTGTAATTATACTTCTCAAAATCATCATGACAGTCAGATGGATTTGTATGTGCTTCTTTGCCCCGGGCTCAGGCCTCTCCCTGACAGAGGGTTTTAAAAGTTACTGGCTTTGATACATAAATACAGGAGCTGGTATCTTTGAACTTAACTTGCAATGTTTTCACATAAAAATAGGAAATTGTATTCTCGTTTTGTGTGAGCGTGCTATGCATTTTTTTCATCTCAAAAGAGTAGATTTGCTGAGTAAAAGTCCAAACTTCACAGCCACAAGTGGACAGGCCCGACTGAAGGGCCACGGCGAGGCCAAAAGTTCACCAGCATAGTGCATACAGACTTCTCTTCCTGCCTGTGCACTTTTATGGGAGGTGTAAGTGGGACAAAGGGAGAACGGGTTATGAAAATAGACACAGCTGGCGGAGCCCAAACAATGGGCCAGCTGGCTCTTTGAGAAAGTTGCAGAGCTTTTCCTCGAGGCCTCAGTGGATCTGACAGCGCCGCCTGATTTACTCACACAGGGAGTTAGAAGAATGGAGTGGACACCTGGTTTAGAGCGTCGCAAAGGCTTGGATGAGGTGAACGAAAATGAAACTACCGAAAGTGTTTTGACAGAGCATTTTTCAAAGAATGCTTGTGTCTAAGCAGTGATTATTACGCAGAGGATCCATTCCGGCACCATGTATCTATGAAGACATGTTTCTCTCCAGGTTTGTTTTCAACTCGGTCATTATAAACAGGGTAAATAATGGAATGAGCCAGGTTTAAATTTATGGCATTAATTTGATTATATAACGGTTACACAGATCATAGTTTTTTTTGGGATATCTACTTTTTGAATAAGCCATTTAAGAGTCTGTAAAAACGCCAAATTTCACATTGTTTTGTTGCAGTTCAAACTTCAAAAATGCAGGCTAGGAATTAGATATGAACAAATCCAGCTGAAAAAGTCCTTCAGAGTAAGGTAGGTATCAGGCCAGAGGTCCAGGGGGAGCATGTAAGTTTGGGCTGGGGCCTGGTGGAGCAGAGGTGTCAGGCTGGGCTGGAGCTTTGGCTGAAATCTTCAGAAGAAAACTATCAGAAACAGGACAAGGTCAAGGTCAAGGTCAAGTTTATTTATAAAGCACATTTAAAACAACATTGCTGCCCAAAGTGCTGTACACAAAAATACATATATATAAAATACACTATTTAAAAAATAAAAAATAAAATATAAAGATGCAGAAAAACAAAATACAACACAAACAAATGCCAGCAAAAAGTCCTGCTCAGTTTTGGTTAAAAGACTTTGCAAACAAGTGGGTCTTCAACATAGACTTAAAAATGTCTAAAGACTGTGCTGCTCTAATATTTAAGGGAAGACCATTCCAAAGCGTCGGAGCCGCGACGGCAAAAGCCCGGTCTCCTCTGGTCGACATTCGTGACCTTGGACAATGGAAATGGAAAACCAATAGCAACACTGACTGAAAATAGTCTCTGGAGCCGTAGTCTTTTGTAAGGCGCATTGAGTTGCCTTGTGTACGAAATGCGCAGTATAAATAAACTTGCCTTGCCTTGGTCTGGGGAGAACAACCAGGGATATGGCACGTTCAGGTTTGCCCAGTATGGTGGCTCATAGGCCGTAAGGTGAACCCTGTTTTCGTGTTACCCCGTTCCACGGAAAGGGAACTGCACGATCTCTACTCTATAAATATTAAAGAGTCATGTTAAGTTACCAAAAAAAAGTTTGTCGCAAAATATACTGCCAATTATTCACACATTCTGCATTTATTGCAGAACCACTTTCTTCTGGCGTAAAACGATATTGGTGGCACGGTCAGCGCTGCACCAATGGGGTGCTCGCTTGATGTCAACAGACTGGCAAGATGGCGGCCTCCGTATTTTTATTCGATCACCAATACAGAGCAATAAAGACTCCAAAATCCGATAAAAAATGGGACAAATGCATTCAAAACTGTGCTGTATACTTGGCGACGTCCACAAAGAACAATTGGGGAAGTAGAGAATAAGCTAGAGTTATGTTAAGCCGTTTTGATCAATAAAGGTAACTACTGAATTAATAACCAATATCAAAGACACTGTCAAGACAGTGTTTGTAGTTTTCAGCCACGTTCTGAGACTCACCGATCAGCCCAAGCCATTGTCGTTGCTGTTCCTGTGTGTATTCCACCGTGTGGCGATAAAATCTGGAAACGGCTCGTGCCTCACAGAAGTAATGTGCATGTAAAGCCGTTTACGGTGTCTTGCTTTTGGGTTTTGCCTACTTTCTTCAGTGTTCCTCGTCCTCTGTACTGCTTGAGGAAACTACGGCGGCCGCCATCTTGCCAGTCTATTGACATCAAGCGAGCGCTCGATTGGTGCCACGCGATCACGTGACAGACCGTGCCACCAATATCGTATTACGCCTGAAGACAGTAGTTCTGCATTAAATGCTTCGGTATGAATTATTGGCAGGGTATTTTGCGACAAACTTTTTTGCTCAACATAACTCATTATTCATGAATTGGAGATTGTGTAGTTCCCTTTCCGTGGAACGAGATTCAATTTCTGAGCGACTTTTCATGGTTCACCTTACGGCCTATCAGGACTAACCCAACACCTGAACGCAATGTCGTCGTACGATGACAAACAGAGCACTCACGCACGTCTGTCCCCCCATGTCCCACCTCATCCCAGGACTTGACCCACTTTCGCTACTCTTCGAGGCGGTCACCCATACTTCACTGACGCTAGGTCTTCACATAGTATTGCCATAGCGTCGAAACTCGGTACTTGTTAGCCATTCCGCGCACGTGCCGCATAATCAAATTTCCATTTCTGAACCGCTGCCGTTTCTCCGTTGGCGTTTGTGCGCGCGCCGCCGTCACTTTGCGTTCCTGTGACATCTCCTGACACGTTTGGAAGATCTTTGCTCTTCCCTATTCCGCTGTCACTTCTCATCAGCGCACTTCTTTAGGCCGCGAAAAAAAAAAACATTCACGAGAAATTACCATACACCTTCTTGGGGGGTCGGGAATGAAAGACGAGCAGAAGTGTCTTTGTTTTGTTTTTTTTAAATCTATCCTTTAGCTATAAAAAATCATCTGCAAGCCTTGATTGTTTTAAGTTCCCCGTGCTTAAATTATGCCTCTTGCACCTCGGGTTAAGAAGCCGACGCTCGACAAAAAGGAGCGCAAAGGAAGTGAATTAAACGCGGCGCACAATGGCACGGGGGTGGGGGCCGCGCGTGGGCGGCTTACACGCGCGTTTAATTGCATTACAAGACAAACACTTAGCTCCCGTAATGCGGAATCACAGCGTATAGCGATTTCAGACGACGCACCAAAAAGAAGAAGAAGAAGAAGAAGAAGAAGGGGGGAAAAAAGCAAAGCATCGCCTGGCAAGCTCCTGTCACAAAAGCCGCTATCTTCAAGGTGCAGTGCAGAGAGGCTGAATTAAGAGTAAGTTTAGTGGATTTGTGGGAGGGCAAACGGAGAAGAAGGAGGCAGTTGGGGGGGGGGGGAGGGGATGGAGAATCGCAGAAACAAAAACAGGATTATCGTTGTCAGTTTGGACAAAGAAATCCGTGAAAGAGTCAAGAGCGATTGGGCGACTCCTCCACCGGCGATGTTCTGACTGCAACTTGTCAGGTGGAATCATTTTGTTCGGCTTAATGTTTTATGCAAATGTGAGGATCGGGCTCTTTTTTTTTTGTTTTTTTTTTCTTCTTCTTCTCGTCAGGGGAGGTGTCGGGATGAGAGGCTGCGCGCTATTGTCTTTAATGCGCCGGTGGAAGTGATTTGCATTCTGTTTGCGAGTGGAATGCTGGCCTAAATATTTCCAGGGCGCATCAGGGAGAGAGCTTTTCAGAGATCACAGGGTTTCACTCGGAGGGTTGATGTCAGGGAGGGGCGGGGGGGGGGGTGTTTCCCTGGCGTTTGGGCTTTTGATTCCGAGCGCGATCACTTGGAGAGAGTTGGAGATCGTACTGGCAGAAAGTAAAACTGTAATATGATATGGATACGTTTGTCATCGAGGGTTTTGACTCTGATGGGAGTCAGTACACATTACTATACACATAACTTACATTACTATAAAGGTGAACAAAGGTCAGAGTCATCTGGCGGTTCAGTCTCCATGTCCATGTGTGTAAGATGTTCAAATCCTTTACAAAGTTTCGCCAAGAGAAGGAACTGTCTTTATTCAAAACATAATCTGACCTGTCCCAAACTGTGTTTCCACTTAAGCCATCCTCTACTCGCTATAGATCTTTATTTATTTATTTATATAGCGCCTTTCACACACATGGTCACAAAGTGCTTTACATGAGAGCATTTTGCATTAACTCCATACTTGGTGGTGGTAAGCTATGTTAGTAGCTTCAGTTTCCCCTGGGGAGACTGACAGAAACGCACATCTGACCACCTCCATACATTCACACACATCATTCATCCTGGCCTATTGTACATGTTTTTAGTGGTAGGGGAAACCGGAGGAAACCTACGCAGACATGGGGAGAACATGCTAACTCCACACAGAAAGGCCCCGTCCAGGTGGGAATCGAACCCGGGACCTTCTAGCTGTGACGCAAGAGCACTAACCGCCGCGCTACCATGTAGCCCGGTATACAGTGAGTTCATACTGTATAGCTTAGGATTGCACGGGGGAGGGCCCAGAGCTTTGTCTGGTCAGAGGGTCAGGTCATAAGTGATATTGTTTGAACAAATTTCATGGTTAAAATTCAGCAAATAGGTCTGACAAAGGAGTACAGGTGCATAAAACCCTTCAATGTCCTTTTATTTGCTTGAAATAAATACTTATTTCCAATTGTTTTTACGTCTTCACACATACTGTATGTGGGGCCACAGTTTTGGGCTGTGAGTACAGCAACTGCAGGAGGAGCTTCAAGGAAAGAAGATTGGGAACCACTTATATACACTACCGTGAGAAGTATGGCTCCCTGAAAGTTAGAAATGCATTATGATGTTATGATGTGATGCTACTGATTTTATCTGCGTTCTTGTTATTTTATGCAACTGTGAAGCACTTTGAATTGGCTTGTTCTACAAATAAACTTGCCATTAGGAATGAGTTTGGACCTCGACTAACAATGTACAAATGTATTTGCTCCCTCTTTAACTTGAAATAACTGTTGACTGGTGTTTATGAACAAATGTCAGTAGATTGACTCTTACAAAAACATAGTGTCAGCTGAGTTTCTGCCAGATGTTTGGTCATTTCTGTCATGTTACTGGCAATGCAAACTCAATGTGCCCTTGATCAGCACAGTTCACTCACATCTCCTCTCCAGTGTCTGTGTAAGCTCATATATGACTGCGAGTACGAATGGACGAACTGTTCCTCCTGTGAATTATAGAATGGGTAATAAAGACAAACAGCCCTGGACGTACTGTACTGACGCTGCAGGGAAAACGCAGATTTTTAGGTAGAGTTTTCTCTTTTAACCTGTCAGTTTTAATGTCAGGGCATAATAAATTCGACCTTTAGACTGCAGTCCTGGATCCACAGGGGGCGCAAAAGGGCGCATTGCAACCTCATTTTGAAATGTCTGTACCCTCAGTTTCAGTGGCACCACAATATGTCATTTATTTCAATGCCGGGAATCTCCAGTTGAACCCTCTCGTTGTTCTGATGTTTTATTTTATGACTTTTTGTCGTTAGCGAGCCAGGGAGATTTCCAGGAAGTAACTATAGCGCCGGTTTCCCCCGCGCGTATTCACTCACAAATATTGACATATTTTTAATCCGCGCAAACTTTGAAAGGGGCGAACGAGATGACGCCGCAATCAAACTAGGATTATTTCCTTTCTGGGAGACAGCCATGGCTAAAGACGGGAGAACTATACACAGAGCGCATGTGCAGAGGTCCACTCTTGAAACAACATCTCCACTTGAGGAGCTCCTACAGAGGTTTTCTTATTCCTACCTGATATATTGACCTTTGAACACGTAAAACACTGCAAATTTGTTGTTTATTTTTACAGGTATTTTTGGCCATTTTTACAAATATTTTTTTCTCATGTTTATATCAGTAATCTACAGCAAAAAAGTTCAAATTGACATCACTGAATTCATTGTCCCCCTCGCCTTAAATCAGTGCCACTTTGTTTCCGTAAATACCCTGGTAATCATGTTTAAAAGGAGGCAGAGGGAGAAAAATGCATGTCCGCAAAAAACAATCCAAACCCCTCTGCCTCCGGTCGTGTTTATGAACTGCAGAGGGCTTTTTGTACTTTTATTGAGCGATATCTTTCTTTCTTTTCTTTTTTTTTTACCATTTTACCATTATCATCATCAAACCGTGCTGTCAGCGCTGAAAGAGGCGAAGGATGCTCCCATAGCCCGAGGTTTAATCCAGAATGGGGCTTCTTCTTCTTCTTCCCTTCAGCGCGTGACTTAATTCTCTGCCAGATGTAATGAAACGGATGTAGCCGGTGGAGAGAGCGCGGCTGTCTTATCTACACGATGGTGTTCACTCTCCACGGAGTTTATCGCTGATGGAGGGAGATGCGTGTGCGCGCTGTTTAAAACCACTGGGGCCCGGTCTATTTCTGTCAGGTTATTGTGTAATATTGGCACATTCATGATATTTTATTAGCTTAAGGCGAGACACTGCAGGTAGGGAATAGGGAAGAACGTTTCCATGTAGAGGTATCAACTTTACATTTTTGTCTGCTGTGGATAACTGACATAAATATGACGTGGGGAATGTCATTTTATGGTTTCAGATTTAAAAAAAAAAGGCATTCTACGCGTTAGCATTAGGCTAGAGCGTCCTATGTTTTGGGTTGAAATGTTAGTTACAAAGATTTGTACAAAGGAGAATTTGGATCTTGCTTTAATTTTTGAATACGCTATAGTTAAAACTTCAAATATGCCTTGTGTTTTCTTAATAGATATGTCAATTAGCTGTTGGAAAATACAAGTGAGTAAACCTTCAAAATAGTGTTAAAGGCCCGATACCTGATTTTCTTTTGTTTACAAACAATGAAAGAAGGCGTGAGTAAATGAAATTGCTAGACTCACATATTTCTAACATCTCCGTTCAGTTTATAGTTCATATAATGAATGATTCAAATGATTGATCATTTGCATGCACATGTTTGTGAAGGCTCTCATTCGTTTAGGAAGTATTCAATGTAGTAATGAAGTTTAAATCGTCGACCGGACTGGGATTGGTTTGAGTTGAGGAGGTTTCGCTTCTATTCACAGAGGCTTCTTCTCAGCTCTTGTGGTCAGGATGAGACGCTGTGAGCTATAGTGCTCCATTTCAAACCAGTCAACACTTTGAGACAGACGTTCGTCTATCTTAAAGATAAGACACCCAGCTACAAACAGAGTAATGTAGTGTACTCTATCCAGTGTGAGGAAGATGGCAGTGAGCAGTGCAACAAGCAGCCTCACTTCAAAAGACTGAGGCCTCTTCTCCTTACGGTATTTGGAGATCAGGTGAACAACCCTCCCTTGTTAAGGCTAATGGCCCTCTGGCTCTGCAGCAGAGCATAACAAAGACTTTCTCATTGAGTGATAGTGGAAACAAGTTGAATAGCTGAGTGTTGTCAGTCTTGTTTCCTCCTCTTGGGAGGGGCCTGAGTCTTATAAGACCCAATAGATGAGGAAAGCGCCTCTCTTTGGTCCTCATGGCGGGGAGCTGACATTGCTGTAATACCACTTCCTGGTGGCCAGGGGCGACTCCAAAAGACACTTGGTAAACAGGACTCCAATGGTGACTTTACACCTCCCGAGCACTGCTTAAAAGCCTGGCTCCAAAGAGTTTATTATTTCTAAGAAATGTTGTGACCCATGTGACAACACTGGGCTGGTTTTTGTGGAACAGAAATAAAAAGTTGAAGCTTAAGTTTTGCATTGTCAGGCTCTGGAGCTCTGTGGAGGCTCAAAGTCGGTCCACCGCAAGCGCAGCCATGTTAATTTCACAAACAACACGGGACCATTACCAAACTTTACTATGTTATATCTATGATAAGACCAAACTGGCTTTGGGTACAGCGGTACATTCTGACCACAAGAGCTGAGAAGAAGCTTCTGTGAATAGAAGCAAAATGTCCTCAACTAAACCAACCCCAGTCCATTCAACAATTTAAAATTCATTACCAATGACATACACAGTATTTTTCCCACAATAATCTAAGTTGACGATATACTGGAGGGGGACAAAACAAATTGTGTTTCACTTCTAGAAAAAACAATGAGGTGTCAAACCTTTGTGTCCAAGACTAGAAAGTTTGGAGTCTAAGGAGCTACTAAAGTGGAGATGATGTTGCAAGAGTTTAATGAAAACCTTGTTTAGAGAAAATGACACACTTTGCACTTGTGTAAATCCCCCACTGACTTATGCAGCAGGCACAAAGGAACCGACCATATTTGGATTACAGATTCCAATTTTGTCACGTGGATACTGATGTTGCAGTCATTTCAAAACCTCAAGCGCAAGTCGACAGAACGTCTTGGGCTATTTTTTTTACTTGGACAATTTAGGGAGAAAACTAGCCAAAAATCTGCAAATTGACCATGGCGCGCACCAAAAAAGCGCTGATTTCACCTGCCCGTGGATCAGGACCTTTAGACACTGCTAACTAAAAGCATGACATCTGAAGTATTGTATTGAAACAATTGACTTTGGCAGTTGGAGCTGGTTTCTCTTTCGCTCAAACTCGGCACGCACACACAGTCGGCACGCTCAAGCTGCCTGAATCACTTTTGACAAATTGCTCATCGCGTAATTCCTCTGGGAGTATGCCCCTCAGCTCCACTCTGCAAGTTTAGCTAACGTCTCCTTTACCTCCGACTGTTTGAGATGGAAAAGCTTAATGTTGATGACTCCTGACTTTGAAATTTATTTTAGTCTCTGTAAAGAAGAAGCAAAAAGGGGGGAAACTTTAACCTCTGTTTCTCCCAAGTGCGTACGAGTCGAGGTGAAGACATTCCGAGGGCTGTGGGAGCTGACATGAGCTACAAACACAAGAATGGAGAAGGGAAACCAAACTTTTTTTTTTTAATTCTGCTGGACTTTTGAGGTTTTTATGATTAGACGTTTTACATCCAACACTCTCCGAATACAGTGTCAGTCAGGAGTCACACTGACTCTGTGCCCGGGCAACTTTTTCTGAAACAGAAATCAGTTGGTTTTCTTACGTCAGTGTGACTATAAATTTTAATATTTAGTCAGTACGTCACTGAACCCCTTCAAAACGTTACCCTCCTGGGGCTCAATCGAAAACCAACAAATGGATGAGAGGTTTAAGCAAAAACCGGACGTGCATCACCGTTCACTATGATAAGAAGTGTCAAAATAGTCCTGTCAGTGATTCCTCTTATACCTCCCTTTGTACAGGGACCTCTGGAGTTTCCTCACCAGCAATTAGTCGCTCTGAGCCATTTCATAAACCACCATGCTGTTACCCCTGTTGTTTCCGGCACTGGATGAGGACGGTTGGATTGTCCAAACGCAGCTGAAGCTCTAGTTCCTAACTGCATAGGGACCTTACAGTTGACCATATCACGTGATCAAGGAATAGGAAATAGGATCTGAACCCAGGAGCTATCGTTTGAGGAATTTGGAACCAGCACAAGTGTAGGAAAGCGGCATAGAACAAGTGTATTGTGGCAATCACATCCACCAGATTTAGCAGTGGTGGGTGTAGTTGCTCAAATTCCAGTGAACAGCTCTCCGTACGGCTCTGTCCCAGGTGCTCAATAGCTGGAACCTGACTCCATGTCAGTTCAGGGCTGGGCGCATCAATCTCTCATATATGGCCTCCTTTAGACTTCTCTCAAACCATCGGGGAAAACATACATTCACTTGCATTGTTTTAAACCAATAAGATATAATGAACCTCCAGGAGAACTAAGAATTTACACCATTTCATTCCTAACATCTCAATTCTTCACAGGGTTCATCGATGCGCAGGCAAAGTCTCAGTTTTAGTTTTGCTGAACCTGAGCCAGCAGTGGACTTTGACACAGTGCACGGGATCTTTCTTCACAGGTTAGAAAACTAGGTGGGAATCTCCAGTACTGCTCTAAACTGGTCTCAAGGATGTACTTTGTTGAAATTGCCAAGCGTGTCTCAGACAAAATGTCCATGACCTGTAGAGTCCCCCAGGGGTCAATCTTGGGACCCCTCTTATTCATTCTATACATGCTCCCTTTGGGTCAGCTAATAAACAGCAATACTGTGTCATATCACAACTATGCAGATGACACTCAGATCTATGTGTTACTGTAGAGCAGGGGTCATCAACCTTTTATATTGACCCCATATTATATCAATAGCTTTATTTTAAAGTCGTACTGAGTCACAAGAACAGAAATAATTGTATTTTTAAGAATCAGATTCAAGAAAATGAAGTGTTTTACACCTTAGAAAAAGTCTCAAGGGCTACTGGGCATGCCCCAAAGGGCACCTGGGTGCCCGCGGGCACCACGTTGGTGACCCCTGCTGTAGAGTATCTCTGTCACTGCATCGAACAGATCAGTTTGTGGATGCAAAACAACTTTCTCAGACAAAATTGAGATCATTGTTTTTGGCCCACAGACACAAAGAGAAAGTGTTATCAATCACCTTGAGTGTCTCTCTCCAAAACTGAAAAATCAGGTTTGAAATCTAGGAGTAATCATGGACTCAGACCTGAACTTAAACAGCCACATCAAAGCAATAACATCATCAGCTTTTTACCATCTGAAAAACATTGCTAAGATCAGAGGAATAGTGTCAAAACCAGACTTAGAGAGACTCATCCATGCATTTGTCTCCAGCAGGTTAGACTACTGTAACGGCCTGCTCACTGGCCTTTCTAAACGAGCTGTTAGAGCTGCAGTACATCCAGAACGCTGCTGCTCGAGTCCTGACAAGAACCAGGAAATACGACCATTAGTCCAGTGCTCCGGTCTCTGCACTGGCTTCCTGTCACTCAGAGAATAGAATTTAAAACAGCTCTGCTTGTTACAAGTCTTTTCATGGTTTAACACCAAGTACATCTCTGACATGTTGGAGCCATACCATCTCAGCTCTCAGGGGTTTCCTGGTGGTTCCCAGAGTCAATAAATAACACGGTGAGGCTAAAGCTAAAATCTGGAACAGTCTTCATGAGGATGTGAGACAGGCCTCAACTCTGACAATGTTCAAATCCAGGCTGAAAACAGCTCTTTTTACCTGTGAATATGACACTGAAAGTATTTTATCTGCACTCTTTGTTTTTACTGTAATCATTACATTTTCATGTTGATGTTTTATGGATTGATCTGATCTGCTTTCTTGCAATTGTATGCAATGTGAAGCACTTTGAATTGCCTTGTGTATGAATTGTGCTCTACAAATAAACTTGCCTTGCCTTCAAATTCATTAATTAATTAATTTCAAATAAGATGCAGGTTTTAAAAATGTCTGCTTTTGCAATATATTGAAGAACAAAACAATATTCCACAGTCAGAGAATAAAAAGATCAAGTATAGGGCCTTTTCTATAGTTGTATACATGCAAAAGAGAAAAGTATGCTCAACCAATCAACCCATTATTTGTGCCCCCGCACATGCACTCACGCACCACCCCCACCGCACCTCTTGACACGCCACATCCTTTATGCACAGTTAACGTTCATTCCTCTCGCCCGCAAGCAATGAACCAACTGTAGCTTCCCATAGACACCGACCTCGCCGCAGTGAAACTGTCCGGTCCCACCGCCCCCATCGGGCCCAGCTTCATTCCAAATGACAACAAAGGATCAGCCCTCTCTGCAATCAAACAACCGCCACGACCAAATTCAAATATTACCTGCAACCCCCGAACCCCTATTAAGTTGACCTTCAGCCATACCGCGCTCATTAGAGAATACCACCCAAATGTCCCCTTTTTCATGTGCACTTGTAATGAGGCGACCCGCGTGCTTTGTCCAATTCGTGCGAAACCGCAATTATCTTTCACCCTTTTTTTGTTTTCTGTTGAAAAGTTCACTTCTATTACGCCCCGTGTAGCGGTAATGCCGTTAATATCACGTACTGTTCGGGAAGCGGATCTCAATAGCCCAAGAGACTGGTAGAGTTGTACACACATAGGGTAAAGCTAGCATTGCGTCGGTCGCGTCTGTAATGCTTTGATATTGCGGGCCATTCATCATCCGGCCCTGACAGATTCATAACATAAGACATAGGGTAATTAATTTTGTTGGATGCGCCGGGGGAGGAGTAGCAGCAGCAGCGGCGGATGCGGAGACGGAGTGATGGAAACGGAGGAGGGTGAATTAAGATTGAATTGATTAGAAGCAAGTGTCACGTCCCGGAGTACAGCGGAAGTGGGTTGGAATGGTGTTTGCGTTGAGGAAAATGAAGAAAAATGAGGATGCAGCGAGGAGCGAGGGCATATTAGGTATTATACGTGGAAGATGGGGCATAAAAAATGTACTGTGTGTGAGACAGAGCATTGAAGTAGTAGTGATAGCAGCAAAATCATAGTTATTGAACGGGGCATGTAGCAGGATTTTAGCCAAACTCTGCAGCATATGTACAAGGTTTCCAGTAGGGATACCACGTGAATGTACTCATACTCAGTAATGTGGTCCTGATACCAGAAACCGATAGCAGCTGGGCAGAGCAAAGAGCAACAAGCTGGAGAATTCTTTTAGTGTGGAAATACTAACACTGACTGACTTGTCTGTGCTGAACTTAACCAGTGCTTAAAGTGCATATGACAGGTTTTAATGCTTTTGAAAGTATGACCTTTTTAGATTGATCATAATTATCATTTTATTTCAGTGAAGCAGAAATATTGGGAATAATCGTTATTTTTATTTGAATTTTTAAGCTGATGACAGGAAGTGACAGATCGAGGTAAAGAGTAACTATTTATAATTAAAGCCGCTCGCGGCGATAAAGGCCCTCGCCCCTTGCGACCGCCCCCCTTGCGACCGCCCCCCCTTGCGACCGCCCCCCCTTGCGACCGCGCCCCCTTCCGAAAGCCCCCCCCCCCCTTGTGACCGCCCCGCTCGCTCTCGCCCAAACCTGCTCTCGCCTCGGCCTTAGACCCAACCCGGTCTCACTCTTGCGCCCGCTAACTCTTGCCCCGTCAAGTTTTTCGCATGTTTTTTTTGAGCGAGAGGAAGCAGGTTTATCATGAGCAAGGAGCCTACAGCAGAGAGAAGGGCAATGGCGTGCTGGGTAATTGGGAGAGTGGAGACGTTTCCCGGTGGGCCCAGCTCAGTTGCGGTGCCTTTGGGCTGAAATAATTAAATAATCAATTAATAACAGATGCACAGTTGCGCCATTCCTGGTGGAAAGGCTTTAACTGGGCTGCAGCAGGAGCCTGGGATGCTGTTCCAGATATACAGTAAGTAACACAAGCGTAACTGTCAGGTAAATCTATAAAAAATAATTATTTATTTTCCCCCAGTGACGCTGCAATGACCCAAACAACCACCAGGTGGCACTTGTGAGCAGGGTTAGGAACGTTGGCATTTAGCACCATAGGCGTAAGCAAACGATTCAGAAGTGAATTAAATCCCGAGGCAAGCTGAAAACCTTCTGCTTTTAATATAGCCTACCCTGCTCCAAACATAGTTTATTGTAAAAACGTGAAACTATCACGCAGTGGTGTGCTGGGACCTCATTTTAGAAAAGACCGGCCAACTCTTCGGTGGGATTATAGCTCAATGATAAGGCGCTAGTCTTTGGTGCAGGAGGACCCAGGTTCAAGTATGGCTTTGACACTTTTGATCCAACTCCACAATCAGCACCAAGTTATGAATATAAAAATATTTATTTGTCCACTTTTTTATCTTTGCAGGGTTAGGAACATTGGCATTTAGCACCATAGGCCTAATCAAACGATTTAAAAGTGAATAAAATCCCAAAGCAACTGAAAATCTTCTGCTTTTAACCTCTTAACTTCCACCTGAACCGAGCATATTTTCTCCAGTGTTAAAAGCTTCTACTAAAAGGTACAAGAATTTTTGCAAACTGTCCTGTTTAGCTCTGTTGATAGAGTCACTGACTGTGATGCGGCGGGTTCCTAGTTCAAATCCTGGTTAGGTCAACATTATTTGTAAGTTTTTATTTTTTACCGTAATGCTAACTTTAATCATTAAATGATTACATGTTGTTGACATTTACATTTTTTCTACAAAAATACTTAGTAATTAGGCCAACACATTTAAAATAGTTGCTAGACTCATTTACAAGCTAACAACATATTACATCATCAATAAAGTATTTCTGCTTTTCCAAAGTTCCAAATGTATTAAAAGTCCAGAGATGCAAGTTGCTGAAGCATCTCTGAACTTATAATAAATGTAATAACTTAATGATTAAAGTTAGCATTACGGTAAACAAAATAATAAATACTTTAAAATAATGTTGACCTAACGGGGATTTGAACTAGGAACCAGAACCAACAGAGCTAAACAAGGACAAGTTTGCAGGACATTTTACCTATATGAGAGCATATATCAGAGGCGAGTGTGCGCAGAGTCCAAACAAGTGTCTGATGTTCAGAATGAGCTGGTCACTGGGACAAAGCAAAACACTCAGCTGTGTGTTGCTATTGAATGCTTTTTCAAAGTAAGAGAATACCAGAGACAGCAAGTTGCATTTTTTCCTGCAGTTTGGTTTACTTTATATTGGAGTCCATAGGATGTGCATGTCCATAGGATAGGTGAGGGTAGGGCAGAGCTGGGAGAATTTACATACCTATAGGAAAAGCCTATTATCATGCAGCCTTTTGTGCTGTGGCCGGATTTTAGTCTCTGGTTGTCCGTGTGGTGACACCAAAGAAGACAAGAATGATATGTTAGATATCTGAAATGTTAATTTTAGATAGGAAGAATTTAGTTTTAGATGTCTCGAAATTCATTTTGACAAGGAAAGAAGATAACAAGCTGATAACGTTACCTAATTGCACACCAGGGCACTGAGGCAAAATTCCTCAGACAGGATTCGAACCCCAGTCTCCCACGTGCCAACCTGTAACTCTAACCATCAGGCCAGCGTACCCTCACTAGCCAAACAAAGTTTGCAGGCAGTCTTATACCTCATTGGCCTGAGCGTTTAATTCGCCGGCAGAGCAGTTCAGCCACGATTAATTGAATCATTTTATAATTAGAGGAAAATCGCCTGGTAGACAAATATTTGAGAGGCTGCTTCAGCCATGCAGCAACCTCGATGGGTAAAACAATATTTTGATCAGGCCCATCTAGTAGGAGGAACGCACAGGGAGACGGACAGGAAACAGCCAAACTGAACTTCCTGTGATTGTACAGTCCAAAAATGCTGAAATTGGAGCAAAAACGTTCAAATTAAAGCTTCTTTCTGTGACAGAGAAGTAGTAAAACTACGTATGAGTCTAAAAGTGTGGCTTTTGTTAATAAAGGCGTAATTTGGGAAAAATGGACGATTTTCAGGAGAAACTCTGACAGAGGCCAACATGCTGGCAGAAGAACAACTCTGGCTATTTTGACGGTGGAAGGGTGGGTCACATGCCACTTAGAAGCCACTTTGAAGCCATCTTGAGCCACAAGGTGGCGCTGTTGTGCTCAGGCATAAGCCAGCAGATGGTGCTGTTGTGCCATTTTGCTTAGGCATAATAAGTGGAGTGGTTGCCTTGACCCCGACATATTATACATTGTCGAAAAGCTCTGACTAAGGCGCATGTGACTGTCGGGGTCATTGGTCACTGCCGAGTATGCAGTGACCAACATGTGTAAATGAGTTAGAAGTGATCAACAGAGTGATGCCTCTTTGATATGTTGATCCCCATGACAGGGAAGGCCTGTATGATTATTTTCACAACTCCATACCATCCCAATTTTTTTATTGGAATTTTTCAAGAAAAAACCTTTGAGGGGGCGCCAGTGGGTCATTTTTGGCGATAGTGGCTACGTTTGCACATGGTTAGGTGCAGCTCGGGAATGTGCACGCGCGCCGGATTGGGTCCGTTCCAATCCGACAAAGTCTGTGAAAGATATGAGACTTTGAATTTTGTTGAAAATGGCCTCTGAGTTGCGGGCTTGTCATGACCACGCCCAATAATATTTCCAAAATGTAAACGATGATTTTGAAAGCCACATGGGTCTGGGACATTTTGGGCAAAAATTGAGGCTCTTGATTGAAAACTCGGCGATCAGGGGTCAGAAGTTCAAGAGGTACGATTTAGAAGGTTCGAGGTTCGGGCCAAGATGGCCGACTTCCTGTGGCATTTAGGGCGGGGCCATAATATAATTTTTTACATGTCCTGACATGGTCTATGTCCCTGGCCAGTGTCACCTTTGTACGATGACATTTTTTGCGACCGGGGTCTCATTGACTCAATGTAAACTGCCTGTTTGAGGGGGCGCCACTGAGCCAGCTTTTATTATTTTCTCTCGCGGACGCCACCCAAAATTCGAGCTCCCGGAGCACTAATTTCTGATCCCTGTTACTTGCATATCGGTTCACGTTTGCTATGTGAATTCTTGCGTTTTCTGTTTCCGTTATTGATTTTAATTAGTCCCTCGCGGGACACTGCGTGTCACTAGCTCGGGCCTAATAACTACATTAGCTTATTCAAAATCGGAGTTGTTAGCGCTTTGCTGCTTGTATAGTGTGTTTTGTTTATTATTATTTTACTATACTTTTTTTGTACTGTAGACCTTTTTGTGAAGCACTTTGGTCAACAACAGTTGTTTTAAATGTGCTATATAAATACATTTGATTTGATTTAGCTTAATAACTACTTAACTACTACAGTCAATGCCACTTATTCATTGTTAAGTATTTATTAAAGGGACTATACGGATGTGTTCCAGCACTGTCCTAATGTGTAGAATGAGCCCAGACCTATTCACCACGACTGCCTCTAAAATCCTGCATAAGCTTAATATAGAAACTGCAGTTACACGTAAGACCTGAGGTGGCAGTAGTGAGTATAAAAATGTCCAACTTGGATCTAGTCCCTTTAAGTGTTAGTCACAGTTAACTAATGACTTGTTCATGACGAAGTGTTAACTCATCATTTACTAAGGCCAAATAAGGTGTAGTTATTATAAAGTGTTACCAAATTGTTTGCCTCTATCTATGTCACTTCCTGTCAGTGTCCAATAAGGAAGTGAAACTATAAACATCACAAAAATGGTCAAACTAAAGAAAGCTGGGTAAAATTTGTAGCAAGATCTTAAACACATGTGCAAAACTGGTGTCTAATGTGTCATAAGGTTATCTTCTCTGTACCACAGGCTAATGGCGATCAGGCTAATGTTGCTAACTAGCTGCTAACGGCTCTGGCCATTGCTAGCTGCTTCATGCTATGGGACTTGCTGCATCTGTAAAACAAATCCAGCGATTACAAAGTACTCAGAAAAGGCTAACTAAAGCGCTGCAGCATATCCATATCGAGCAACATTAAGCTGCCATTCAACTGTTGTAAACTGGTGAGTCTTCAGCGAACACTTGAAACTCTCCAAAGATGTGGAAGTTCTAAAATCCAAAGGGAGAGAATTCCACAACTTAGGGCCAGCTACAGTGAAGCCTCTGTCCCCTGTGCTCTTCAGCTTAGACCTGAGATAGTCTAGAAGACATTGTTCAGCGGACCTCAGAGCTCTGACAGGACTGTGCAAAGATATCAACTCTGACAAATAAGGTGGGGCTAATCCATTTAGACATTTAAAAAGAGGATTTTAAAATGTATTCTACAAACAACAGGTAGCCAATGAAGAGATGGAAGCACATGTCGTGATGCTCCTGAGAGCAGAATGTGAGTATTTGTGCCTTATAGCCTGAGTTTAATTTGTAAAACAGCTTTTTCATCATTTCTGTAGAAAGAAAGAAAGAAAGAAAGAAAGTGCCCGGCGTGTCCGCACTGCCCCTGCAGAGTAAACAAACACACCCCCTGAAAGTTGCCCCCTTTCTAACCTATTCTGGACACCGCCTGTTCTTTTTTCTTGCCTAACGACAATGTCTCGGTGAAAATGCACATTTGACTGCGAGAGGTGCAGGACTTTATTCACCCTTCCTAAAGATGAGTCCACTCACCAGAAGTTAGAATTTCTCTCTGGGATTTAGCGACTAACCAGTCAGAATATGTTTGTCACTTCACTGATGGATGCTTGGCAAACCTTGGCCAGAACCAAAGTGGATTAAACTCTTACAACCATTCCCTACAAAAAATAACCCCGATGGAGAGGCCAGAGCAGTAAGTAAATCAAAACGCGTGTTGGCGTGTGTGTTAGCCATTTATGAAGCTGTGTTGCAAATGTCAACTCCTTATAACTGCATCATGAAGTAACTTCACATATCGCTGCAATATTTATATTTCTACTACTGGTAATGTTGCATGGGCGGCATCAACTCGGAGAGAGGGGGCGGAGTTAACTGAATCCAAGCGTCTTGTCTTCCAGGTTGGAAATATACCTCCAGAAAATACTTTTATTTCTTACAAAAATGAGTACTCCATAGTGGTAGAGGTACAATATATCATATAATGCCTATAGTTTACTTTGGAATGGCTAAAATAGCATGATATATATCCTTTAAAAGGACGTTCAGTATATTATTTGCACCACCTGTTGCACACCAGTGTGCTCATCCCTTCGGCCCCTGCGCCTCGGCAATTGTGCTTCAAAACTCTGGAATCTCCTCACCGCGGCACTACTGTAACCAATCTCCTTTAAGCGCCAACACCGCAGCTTAATGTCTCGGATACACCCCCCTCCCCCACCTCCTCAGCGCGCCGCAGGTGTTTCCCATTGGCCATACTGCTCGTCTCACCCCGAGCGCCAACATTGTTTCAAGGCCCGAGAACTGTGGGGACTGTGGGCCCCTAGACCGACTGTTTGTCTGTGCCGCCGCGGCGTTGAGGAGGCACCGTCACAGTCTATCCTCCGCGTCTCCGGGGAGCACATGTGGTTTCCTCATCAGCGAAGGGTGAATGGAGTCCGGGGAAAGGCCAAGGAGAGTGCCATTCATTACACAAGCCACTACTTTCTCTATTGTTTCGTCGGGGTTGTGTTTTTTAAAATCTGATTGCATGTGTTTATTTTTAAGTTAACATAGAAATCACAGGAATGCAGTTAGCCATCTGAGACTGTTCCTACAAATGCGTACCCAATATTAAAGTATGTCAAGGTACGACATGTCAATTTCATGGCATTGATATGGATATTTGGATGTGTATACGAACCACAAAAAGCAGAAACTCGACTGAACAACTTTTAGCATTAAGCTCTGAGGCTACTTTTATTCGCAAATACATAAAAGTAAAATCTCAAAAGGTCTGTATATTCATTGATTTGTGACTAGGCTTTGACCTCACCTAAATGTGGTTGATGAGTTTACAACAGCAGAAAACATCCAGATCGTTCATAATTTGCGATGTTTGATTGCTACATGCTAACAAAGGCTAACAAACGCTGAAAAGTTTCCCGGACTAGTGGGCTTAGGATTGCATGGCGCATCTCCTTTTTATTTCTATGAGCCAATACTTCCAAGACAGTATTTTAGTCACCACGAGTATTTAAAAAGTGCACCTAAATGTGCATGTCACGTGGTATTAAGAGCAGTAAAGCAAATATAGCAGCTGTTTATACATTTATCATCTACAACAGAGGTTCCAAAACTAAACTTTAAGTACCAACTCACACAATATTGGACCTTCTAAGTATCACCAGGCCAAGATCAAGATCCAATCAGGTCTTAACCGGGTCTAAAATGGACCGAGCCTGGTCTAAATTATGTCTAAACCAGAAAAAGCACCGAACGTAAAGCATAAGTGACATTTTCTCATGAATTAAGTCTAAACTTCCAAGTCTCCACTTGTTACGACAGGCATATGTTGCAACATTACTAGGCATTTTGTGAAAATGTCTAGACTTATGAATATGGAGGTGACTTGTAAGGAAGAGCAAGCAACAACAACAAAATACAATATTGTTTAAACTAACTGAACTGACACTGGTCGGAGATTTTTCATGGGAATTGATGGGGATGAACCGGGAAATAACACAACTGAAGGTTGCTTTTGCACAGACAGACAGACAGACACCATTAAAAAAAAGATGTTATAGTAATACACTTAAACAGCCCGTACCTGACTTTTTTCATTTTTGTTGGGTAACATTATTTTTGCCTCATAAAAGTGTGTTGT
The DNA here is from genome assembly GCA_007210695.1 of Neogobius melanostomus. Lineage (NCBI taxonomy): Eukaryota > Metazoa > Chordata > Actinopteri > Gobiiformes > Gobiidae > Neogobius > Neogobius melanostomus. Next base: position 1,500,549 of record VHKM01000278.1, on the reverse strand, counting down.
AAAAGTGGTAATTTTTTTTTGAAAAAATATATCTATGTGAGTGATACACTGCAAAAAGTAATATTGAAATAAGTACAATTTTCCAGAAATACTTTTGTCTTTGGTTTAAGAGTCTAATTTTAAGAAATCATGGGGCAAGATATTTACACTTAAATTAAGATAAAAGAAATCACTGCACTCAAAACTAAATAAAAAATCTTAATATACTTGAAATAAAACTGTTGTAGGTGTTTTATCTTCATTTAAGTGTCACTATCTTGGCCCATGGACAGATTTCTTGAAATGAGACTCTCAAATCCAAGACAAATGTACTTATTTTAAGAAAATTTCACTTATTTCAAGATTACTTTTTTGCAGTGCAGGAGACTTTAACCAATCGCAGAGAAGAGGGATAAAACAAAATCGTAACATAAAACTTCGTTTCCTCCAGCCCTTATTAGAAAGAGAATTAAAGAAAAGTTGCTTGTTGATTTGATTGTTTTGACAGTTTTGAATTCTTGAAAATTACACGAATAAACCACGATGGAAACAATTTTCACATTTTGGGGTCCATTTTCAGAACTCCACCAGCAGAGGTGAATTGCTTACAAAACAATTACTATTCGTGTTCAGTTACAAAGACAAACCACCAAACCATATTAAGACTTTCATCGAGGCTCTCTTCAATATTTTTCACGCATGCCCCTATAGCCTTATAGTTTTAAAGTTTTTTAGCTTATTTTTATCTTAACTGTGTTATATGTTCTATGTCGCACGTTTGCACCGAGAAAAAATCCTAGTTTGTGAACCTGTTCTCAAACCATGGCAATAAAACCGATTCTGATTCTGAACATCTGAAAAAAACATTATCTCTCTCATTACTAATATCTTTAACCCTTAATTCCCATTTGCTACTGCATCTACAAGGGGAATTGAGTGGAACACCTTTGCACCGATTGCCTTATCAAATCGCACAAATGACAGAACAATAGTGGCTTTCAAGCCTTCAGTGGGCATTGTGGCTGTACCTGCGCTCACGCTAGCGCTCATCTCGATAATTGAATGTAAGTGTGCCCCGAGGTGCAGCAATCTTCGTTTCATCAGCTGCAAGTCTTGGATTTCATTAAAACGTCTCCTTGTCCGTCAGTTACGGGCCTGTTCTGGCGGAGATAAGCGCCGTAGTTCATCATAATTGCAAATGCTTGGCGGGTGACGTTACAAGGGGCTGAGGAGGTCTGTGTGGATGAGAAAAGCCCGTCAGGCCTATACGGACGGGAGCGAGCGACGCTAATTCCGCTAACATACTTCGATTAGCGGGGAATCGCGAAGGAGTGTGTCTGCGCTCTGGGTGGGGGAGCAGCAAGTTGACCTGGCACTTTGTTCAGGGAAGATGTGAGTGAGGACGGCCTACACCAGCGTGAGTTTTTCACTTTCACAAGTGATTGTTCAAGATGTGCAATCCAAACCGGTGAAATTCTCTGTCAAATTCCACAAACAGCAAGTAACTTCCACCACTTCTCATTTAAACAACAAAAAAGAGCACACGCAAGATCCGATTTTACTTTCAACCTTTTATCTTGCATTATGGAACTTTATATGCCAAAAAAAAAAAGTTGATATTAGTGAGTATTGGACCTTTTTATGACCCAGCAGCTGTGTGGGTAGTTAGCATGGCGCCTTTACTTTCCATCACGGTGGCTTCTATTATCCTCCAGGATCAATTGTTTTTCTGGTAGGTTTTTGGAATGTATGCATAACCATGGAAATTATACTGTATCAACCATGGAAAACATACCAGAAACCCTGAAAACAACTGATCCCGGAGTTCCATACATGCCACCGCGATGGAAAGTATAGGCACCAAGCTAACCACCAAGCTAACCACCGTCCCTCAGCAGACGGGCCAAGATCGTAGAACGCCCAGTCCTTGTTATTTGTGACGGACAAAGTGTTATCAGTCACCTTGAGTCTTTCTCTCTAAAACCAAAAACTCTGGTTAGAAATCTAGGAGTAATCATGGACTCAGACCTGAACTTAAACAGCCACATCAAAGCAATAACATCAGCTTTTTACCATCTGAAGAACATTGCTAAGATCAGAGGAATAGTGTCAAAACCAGACTTAGAGAGACTCATCCATGCATTTGTCTCCAGCAGGTTAGACTACTGTAACGGCCTGCTCACTGTTAAACAGCTGCAGTACATCCAGAACGCTGCTGCTCGAGTCCTAACAAGAACCAGGAAATACGACCACATTAGTCCAGTGCTCCGGTCTCTGCACTGGCTTCCTGTCACTCAGAGAATAGAATTTAAAACAGCTCTGCTTGTGTACAAGTCTTTTCATGGTTTAGCACCAAAGTCCATCTCTGACATGTTAGAGCCGTATGAACCATCTCGGGCCCTGAGAACTTCAGGGAGGGGTCTCCTGGTGGTTCCCAGAGTCAATAATAAACACGGTGAGGCTGCGTTTCAGTTTCATGCAGCTAAAATCTGGAACAGTCTTCATGAGGATGTGAGACAGGCCTCAACTCTGACAATGTTCAAATCCAGGCTGAAAACAGCTCTTTTTACCCGTGCATATGAAAACTGAAAGTATTTTATCTGCACTCTTGCCTTTTACTGTAATTGATACATTTTTATCTTGATGTTTTATTGATTATATCTGTTTTCTTGTAATTTTATGCAACTGTGAAGCACTTTGAATTGCCCTGTGTATGAATTGTGCTCTACAAATCAACTTGCCTTGCCTTGTTGTCTTCTCGTCCAGTCTCTGTAGGTGGGGTTCCTCTGTTCCTCAGTGGACAGGGCTGAAGACCGCGACACCAGCGACCCACCATCTGCATAAAAAGTTACATAATGCGCCATTAATTTCGCCCCTCTGCACAACATTTCATCGCCTCATCTTACAGTGCCTGATTTTACTAGGGTTCGAAAGCGAGTGCCCAACAGAAACCAGCTGTGGCTAATAAGCTAACCTTGCTTTGCTTCCTCACGGAATACGACGTGGATCGCCAAAACAGGCACATGCTTAGTTAATATTAAAGAGGGGTATTATGCTTTTTTCAATCACATAGCACCAGTCTATAGCATACTACAATGATGACGTAACCTTCTGTTGGTCTGTATATGCAGTAAATTAAAATAACTGCCTTGAATAAAATTGCTCTCTCAAAATGGCTGTACTGAACGTCTTGAAATAAGCCTCTGTCTCTTTAAGAAGCTTTCCGACACGCCCCCTTCAGCACAATGCTGTGGCATTTAAACAACACTACTGTGCGGGGAGGGGCCTCTGCTGAGCTGAGGAGCAGTGGTTGGTGGCTTGGCTGGTGACGAAAGGTCCAGAGGCGTCTCCAGGAGGTGGGGGCGTTCCTAAGAGGACTGAGGCATAGCTACACCTAAAATGGCTGCCGTCTAAGTGTTTACTGATTACTCAAAATATGTGAATGAGCCAAGGCAACACTCCAGGCATGTGTTTAATGAGGCTATGACATAATAACATGATATAAAGCTTGAAAAGTTGATTTTACATAATACCCCCTTTAAGACCTGGAAATTTGCCCATCATTACACGACTTTAGTAAGGGCTTCTTATCTTTATTTCATCACTGTCTTCACCCTTGAAGAGCACCCGTTCTTATTACTTTCACTACGCTTCTTGACCCAGGGCAGCGCTCACTTTAGTTTATTTTACCTCAAATGTATGTTTCATTCTGCTTGTTGGTGTGTTGTACTTGCTTGATCTCTCTCATCCAATCAAGGCTGGAGCGCCGTTTGACCTCCTTCTGCCCGCCGACCCGGTTCAGTCGAGTTTGTGGCAACACGCCCTTGACTGTCTCCCCTTTGTGTTTTGTTTTTCACTATACCACGTGACATTTGCACTCTCTTTTGTCGCGAGCTACTTTTCTTTAAAAAAAAACATCCCACAAAATTGACTGACAACCCCGCTCTTACCAACTTTTAATTACCCTTTAATCCCCACTTAAGTTTCAATTTTCACTCCCACGCCGGCTTGTATTTACTGCACGCACGTTAATGTATGCACAAAAACACACACACGCACACACACACTCCCCCTTCACCCACTCGCGGCGTCGGACTCGCTGACAGCCCTAATTCCAGCCAACGTGATTGACTCTCTGACGGCTCCCAACTAGTCTTTAAGCTTTCAAGAAATGCCAAAAGTTTGCGGCGACAAAAGTGGCAAAGAATCAACATTGCCTTCAAAAAAACTCACCAACCCCCCCCTGCCCGCACACGCACTTTTCCTTCCCCCCCCCTTTGGCACTTTTAATGGCATGAAATTACCGACCTACAAAGCCTCTGCGGTTTGGAACATAATAGGGTGACAGGCGAGACATGGGCATTTTCTTCCGCCCCCGTTAGCGGCTAAGAGGTGGCCACCTACTCCTGTGCTCTTAGGGAAACCGAACTTGGCTGGTGGGCCACGCTCGTCAAAACGTCACTTCTCTCGCCGTTATCGGTTGACACGGGAGCGACTGTAGCTTTCAAAGTGGCAGGAAAGAGAAAGGGGAAATGAAAGCACAGCTGGAGTAGTGCAGGATATATCACGGAACTTGCGCGAGTTTTGGTGGCTGAACATTTGGAGCCGTGTGTGCTCTTAGGAACGGCGCAATGTTATAGCTAAGGTGAGCCTTCTCGCCACAGATTTAGGAAACATGCTGCAAAGATGTTTGATTCAAAGTTAGTAAAGAGAAGTGTGATAGTTTTTAGGTGGAGCATGTGACCAGTCAGAGCATTGCTTGTTTGGGAGACGAATATTTTACTAAATAAATCAAACACGCATCACTCGGTTGGCCCGAAATCGGCACGGTAAGTTTATTTATGGAACACAATTCATACACAAGGCAGTTCAAAGTACTTTACAGCTAAGTACAAGATGGCAGAAAAAATATAATTATAAAAAAATTATATATTTTCGCTCTATGTTTTTCATACCTGTAAGTTGTCTTGTAAGTCTCATCAGATTTTTTTTGACATGTAAAAGCTTCGATTTATCAATGCTGCTAATCAATAATTGTATTTTGAACTTGGGGTAGGCACTTATAAGCTTTCTTGCTTCGGCCTACTCCTTTTGAGTTATTATTTATTTTTATTTTTATTGGTCCCCTCCTGGAACCGCCACCTTAACGTGGTGGAGGGGTTTGAGCACTAGGAGCTAAGTTGTCGGGGGCTTCGTGCCCCTGGTAGGGTCTCCCATGGCAAACAGGTCCTAGGTGACGGGTCAGATAAAGAGCGGTTCAGAAGCCCCTTATGAGAGACCAACAGGCCCGGTTAGAACTATGAGGCCGTCCTTCTGTGGACCCACCACCTGCAGGAGGAGCCATAGGGGCTGGTGCAGCTCCAACAGCTGCCCCCACGACCCGGCAACGGACAAGTGGAAGACAATGGATGGATGGATGGATTTTTATTGTTTTTTTTGTGATAATGTAAATGTAATGATGTAAATATTGTAAATAATAATTCATTGTAAATAATAGCTCAAATAAATCAAATCAAATCATGAATTGATGACATTAAAAGCAAATGTAAGTGTGCCCCGTGAGTGTCACGTGACCTCCGAGTGGATCCTCAGTCGGCACTTGCTCATCCTGTCTCTGTTATTGCCCTATGAGGTCTTGTCTAAAAAATTTAAAAAAGATAGATAACGTGTTAAAGCCAGATAACTCACAATATAAGATGTGATTGATAAAAGGCACTTTCTTTATTTCAATAATCTAAAATTACAAAGGGACTGATATTTACGCTTTGAAAAAACGTGTTTGTGAATAAAATCTTGCACCACAACTAATAAAAAAAGGCTTTAACTGTCAAATCATTTTAGTGCAGAAAGCTTTCACTTGTGTGGCCTGCTCCGTTGTTGAGCTGATTCTTGTGTTCGTTCGGGGGAGTTCTGGGTAAAATTGACTGAAGAAAAAAGATCCAGCTCTTTTCACAATTGAGATCCAGGTCGAACCATTCACCTTAATGGGCCTGTCTTTAGTTTAAATACTTTATTTTTTATTTTTGTGGTGTTTTTTGATACTAGCCATTAAAGTCCTACCTCAATAAACACAGATGTTTCCTGCAGTCAAGAATTTACATCCAATGCAATGTTTTTAACATGTAGCCAGTAGACTACAGATCAGTATCTCACTGTCAGTGATGTTTTCTTGAAATATTTGTTGATTCTTGTGAAGACATCGCTAATCCTTAATGGGAAAATAGCAAGAGAGGAAGGACCGTGACTACCGGGGATCGCACTCGGAAATCATGTGTCATTTGCGTGCATAGAGCCTATATACAGGGGATACTTTTGCATTTATCAGAAATGGTCAAAGCCAAAGCTTGATACACCAAGTACCACCTCACAAAACATTACCACTTTACAACTTCTACCAAGCCTGGATCAAGATCGAATCAGGACTAAATAGGCACCACCTTCTTGACCCCTTTTAATCTGATACTCTTACAGCTCCCGTGCGTGCCCTGTCTACACCTGCTCCCAATCCGGCGCACTTCTCTGTGAGCTCATATCGTCTGGCCGAGGTGTTGGAGGCCATCAGAGCGCGCATGAAAAATAAGAGTGAGCGGCCCAGGAGCCTCGGCTGGCTGTCTGTACGGCGGCTCATTAGGGACAGTGATGGATGGGCTATGCTAGCAGCGTCTCGCCGGCTAAGGCTCCTCCTGGTAGCATTATTAGTGTTTGTGTGTTTATGAAGTGACACTTAATTACAGGTGCAGACTAGCCCGGCACATACATTAACAGGGAAAAAGTCCGTAGAGGAGAATGGCCCGCGCCCAAACATCCTTCACGGTAATTATAATGGCATGGCGGCAACAGTGGGCTCATTATAAGTGAAAGGTGCCAGAGAAAATGTTTTGAAATGTGGAAATAAATGCCGTTTATTTGCTATGACTGAGATTGAAATTCGTGTGTTCAACTTTCTTGGTTGTCTAATTCCATATGGTGTATCAGTTTCTTGATTTATTTTCATGAGGACCACAACGGACGCTTTTGCATTTCGGTCGGAAAATGTTTTTAGTCTTCCTTCAGGATGTTGAATATGCAGTGTTCTGTGGGGTGAAAAAGAGACTGTCCATGTAAGCATATTGACGATTGTGAGCTTGTAGGCTAGTTTTTGTTAGCATTACTGTGACAGTGACCATTTAATTTGTGAAAGTTGTTTTGAAACTGGGGCCTTTAACGCTACTCATTGTTTCAGAAAGAGCTTTTGCTGTCGTGAACTTCAGCCATTTTGCGTACGATGGGTTCTATGGCTTCTCTCGTAAATTGGTTCGAATTATAGATAATGAGAATGGTTCCACATCCTCTTCCATCCTCTGGCCGGATCGAACCCAACAGTAGATACTAAGATAATACTCCGCCCAGCCTTTATTTATCAGGACATTTCATTATTTTACATATAACATAACCATGATCGCTCTTCGTGTATGGTGTTTGATATCACTTTAGGCCACCAAAACAATCACACGACACGATGAAGGATTTACTCTCAAACTTATGAAATGTTCACTCGCTTCAAAGCGATTTTCAGCTTGTCTGCTCCTTAATAGTTTTTTTAGGGGGGGGTTATTTCATGAACTCATTACCTTGCACATTCGCTCTTTGAACTCCTCGAGGACCTGCAGCCCAGGGAAAGGGGAGACAGTAGAACAGTAGAAGTTTATCTTCATTTGGAGGCATCTGCAGCGGGGTGGAGCTGAGCGAACACGCTTGTGGTAGAATCAGAGGGTTAGGGTGGGCCCTACAAGTTCCACTTTATTGTCCCCATAGGAAAATGTGTCAATCCTGTGAGGGGGTAACCCTGCCAGAAGCTGTGGGTTGCCACAGTACAAGCCCTAGGTCTCGTCAACAATAGCTGGAGGTTTTGCCTGTTACTGTACGTATGGTTCTTAGATTTGTTTGGGAAATTCTAAAACAAACTTTATATTGGTTAATGCATTACTTTTATATATGGAAATCGCATAGATATAACTTTTACCAATGTGTTCTAAACAATCTCAACCTACAAAGAAAACAAATGAATGTTTTCCGCAGACCATTTAAACTAGGAGTTGTTACTTGCCTCAGAATTGGCTGTCGACCTGTCAGTTAAAGCCCCTGCCCATTATAGACAGAGAGCAAAAGTGCGTAAAAGACAATGAGAGAAAGAACGAGCGAGTGAAGGAAGAGAGAAAGAAAGGAGGAGGAGTGTAGACAGACTATGGCAGGTGCTCCATCATCTCCTCAGGCGCAGTCGGGCCGCCGTAAACCGCCACTGCGCGCCTTCTCCCGGGACTGACCCCTCTCCCACAACCGGCTACGGCATAAATCTACCTCTTAGCCACTAAATTAGACACATTCTTCCGAGAGTTTGTCTGCGGGAAGCGAGGACGAGTTGAAAATTAGGCGATTCCTCGGAGGCTAGTGGGAAAAAAAGGGTAGCGGGGCACGCTTTCAGCCGCTGTGAATTTAACCAGATGGCTACTTACGATGCGAGAACTGTTAATGTTTTTCCAAGCGGCTGTGTTATGAATAGATCCCATTCATTTCCGCCATTTTTTGAAGGCTTGTCACCATCGAGAGCTGGGTTGGTTCAGAGGTGTAAGTGTAAGGTCTGGGTAGTGTCACCGGTCGCAGTGTTGATTCTGCGTTTAAAGGCTTAGAGTATACCGCGGCTCCCAAGGGGGGCCTTTTTCACAGCTGATTTCTCCAAGTGGTGACACGGCGACAGTCCGTTATTGTTTTAACACTGAAAGTAAAGCGAGGCGTGGGTTACAGTGCCGGCGCGTGGGAGCTGAGGTCGAGCAACGGGTTTTCGGTCGGTTTCGTATAGAAAGTGCATCACGCGGAGAAAAAAAACATGGTGGGAAAACATTATGGGGGCGGGTTTGACCAAGTTTCCCCCACCAACCTCATGTGGACATTGTTGTGGAGAAAGATTGGGCGGTCTTCTACAGAGATTTCAGATAGATGTGGTTGCTGTTGGACTGTGGAACCAAGACGGATTTCTGTGTACACTGTAAATTCCGATTACGGTCGTAACATGAAATAAAGTGTTATAATTACTAGGAGACCTGACATTTTCAAATACATTATCAAGAGAAAATTGTGATTAATTGCTTTTCCATTTTACAGCAGCATGTTTCCGTTCCAATGACATGGTTTTGCCAGTACTGACTAACTCTACATGATGCCAGTAATGATTATTTAGGATTCTGTCCCATTTACTAGGATCTGCCAGTTTTGAATAATATAGGCTTAGCATTGGCTTTACTTGCTCTTCTCTTTATCCAGTACATGGTTTTAGTAACTCTCACCAGCCTTCCCAGTGTCCTCTACTGAGCCCCCTGTAACGGGAACTTGACTGTCTAGTAACCGTAGCTGACAATACTAAGCTATAACCTACGTTGCCCGGGATTGGTTCAGGTCATATGTCACATGGGCAGAATAAGCCAATCAGATTGCACTTTTGCTTTATTACAATATTGATATCTTGTAGTAAATTTGTGAAACTTTATTAATGGGAAAAACAACCATAAAGGGAACAGGAATATTTCAATAACCATTACTAAGAATCATAGTAAGGGTTAAGACCATTTTTAAGTAACAAAAGTAATCAGTACTAGGAATTCCCTGTTGCCTGTACTAACATGTCTAGTAATCAGAACTTGTATCATAAGTAATGAATACTGTGAAATCCCTCTTAATCATACTAGCGTTACTAGTAATCAATGCTTAACGTTGGGCTTAATAATTTTGCATCGGGTTTACAACTTATTCCAAGTAAGCGCAATGAGGTGGAATTTACAGTGTATGTGTGTGAGTTTGAATGTCTTTGAGAGAGGTGCACAATCATATTTCGGCATTTCTACAGTATGTGGACTTTGCAGTTTCCCTGGGTACTCAGAGCCTACACAAACATCCTGCCCTATTGTACATGTTTTTAGTGATAGGAGAAATCTGAGTCATACAGAACCTTCGTCTTTCGATGAAGGTTCTTGAGCCATCTTCTGTACTCTGTAGTTGAAGTGTCGAACGCTCAACTACAGCTGATTAGCAGTGATCAGCTGAGAGTAGGATCTTTGAGACTTAGAACTACAAAGGTGTTTACCCACAGGTTGAGAGCAGCCTTTAATTGAGGGGAAGGACTTAGCCAAGCGAACCCCTCCCACTGGTCTTTATCAAGTCTGAGCTGGAAACTTTGGTGTCGCTGACGAGGCCTTTTGGATGAGAGGCGAAACGTTCTACACTTCTACTACAGAGTACAGAAGATGAAGAACCATCGAATAGGAGAGTATGAATGAGAGTTTGACTGAGTGGTTGGTGGTGGCTGAAGGGGCCGATAGCACAGACTGGTTTTCTCGCTTCCGTCAGAAAACGGAAGCGAGAACCGTTTTCCACCTTGCACTTTGTTGGCTAGAAATGCAATATTGAGTTGAAACAAAATATCCAGTAGTTTCACTTCCTGATCTTCCACAGGAGCTACCATAGGCTCCTCCCACCCCCTTCTATAAAATGTTTTTTTTTTAAAGCACCGCTCGACACGTGGCAGTAGTGAAGCTATAGCGTGTGGTTTTACTTCAAAATGAGAGGATTAAGCTTAGCACACACAAAAAAATCATTTCCTGGATACGTAGGTCAAGAGGAGCTTTTATGGGAGGTCTTGCACTAGTGCTAAGAACAGCTAGCGGCAAAGATCCAAAGATTACTCATAGATGCGCTAGTGGGTCAAAACACAGCCCCGTATGTTTTGGATGAGATTAGCTAGATTGGAAAAGCTTTATAAAAAAAGAGTTGATTTTGCATCATACCCCTTCAACAACACTAAAGCTGGAAAGGTTCTTGTTCATACTTAAAGTCATTAAAAGCAGACGTTACATTCTCACAGAAAACGCATTTTCTGTCATTTTCTATGCAACGTTGAAAATGACTGGCATATTGCAACCTCACTGGTCAACGTCCTATCCAATTACATGTTTGAATATTTACTTCTTTCATAGAATCTTTGGTTTACTTCCAGATGATAAATCCTCTCATATTGTTTACATTGGTGCGGATTCAACAGCCTCGTAGTCACATTTTAAAATAATCTTTTATAATATGTAAGACTTAAAGTATTGTGTCTATGTTTGGTCGCAAAATTTGAAAATCTACAAAAGACGTGAATATGACAAACATTAAACTTATGTAAAAACTATATTAGCCTACATGAGACACTTGGAAAGAATTTGTTGTACCTGCATTTGTATCCAACGAACGCAGCTTAGTTTACTTTAGCTTAGCTGAAGCAAAGCCACGCCCCTTAGCCAACCTCGCCTGTACTTGACCCACAGGTACGGCTTTTGTCAGAAGAGGAGGCAGCTTTAAGCTGATCCTTTGAAGGTAAACAGTGCCTGTTAGCACAATGACATCATCTGGGCCGGTCTATGTAGTTTTGACAGAAAGTTATTTTTGTTTATCAAACTGAATTGGATTTTCTACAGTTAAAGCTGCACTGCGTATCATTTCACCTTATAAATGGAAGATAATTCAAGATTAGTTTTATTACAGATGTTTTTATTGGTGTTCATTATAGATAGCTAATAGAAGAAGGCCAATAGTAGACTAAGGCTTATAGGTACAGCCATAGTCTTCAAGAGAGGTAGCCAAATGTGGTAAAGACAACGTGCGAGTCTGCACATGGAAAACAGCTGATCGGTTCATGTTTCGGAACTCTTTAGTGAAATTATAATGAATCCGTGAGACAACAGATCAGTGGGAATATCATTTTGCTTCCTTAAGATAGGGCTAATATGAATATTCTTTTACATGTTAATAATTTTAAAATCATCTTTATTAAAAGCATAACAGATAAGATAGGCTGAATGTTCAATAGCTTTTACATTAAAACAACCATGAAATAAATATGAAAATGTACTAATGTCCTGTTTCTTTTTGTGAACATTTAGACAGTACTGTAAAGGATTGGAGAAATTATCTGTATTTTCTTCTTTCATTTTGATCATCGTGAATAATCATAACATCACAGTATTTTTTCCCAAAATAATCATGATAAAAAATGTAAATCGTGACATCCCAATTTCATATGTAAAAAGGGTTTTATTTATGAATGTGACCATTTAGAAGAGGAAGAGTTGGATATAGTCAGAACTAGTCTACAATATGGGAGCACGGCATATGTCATAGATTAGGTAAATGGAATAGAACCTTATAGCGTAACCAAAAGAATGTGTTTCAGCGTCAACCATGCATTTCCACTCTGATCATTCAATACAAAAATCAATCAATCATTCTTTATTTATATAGTGCTTTACAACAGCACCTGCTGAACCAAAGTGCTTCCATGTACTAAAGACATTTTCAACACCATACAGAAGACTAGAAAATCATATAAATTACTTCTATGCAATTAGCAGCCAAAAGTAGTTCTAAACAGATACGTTTTCAACCTAGCTTTGAACGGTGTCAGGTCAGTGATGGCTCGTAACTCAACAGGCAGAGTGTTCCAGAGCCGAGGACCAGCCACTGAAAAAGAACGATCTGCTTACTTTTAGTCCTGGGGACCTCCAGCAGGGAGCACCGTCACGGCAATGTAGATCGACAAACATAAAGAATACTTTCACCCTTTTTCTAACATTTCAAAATCAACATTTCAGAAGCATTTTCTTTATCACCAAATAAATCTATTTCTCCAAACTTCACAGACGTCACTCTAAATTTTGGGACTTGCACAATCACCTGCGTCCTAATCAACCTGTGATAGCATAAGCCCCGGCGCTGACAGAAGTAATCCAGTGGCCACCTCCCGGATGAATAATTGATAGGCTTCTTAGCGGCCTAATAATCATAATAACGGATGGATGCGGTGGGGCTGTCTGACTGATCGGCCGTCCCAGGAGGCCCGGGGCGCAGGGGGAGACACGGGTGCCATCCTCCATAAGCCCGCCTGATTGCTCATGTGACGTGTCGGCGAGTGTGTCAGCGTGAGGCCGAGTGCGCCTGCCCTTTTGGTCCCCCGTTTACCAGGGACGGTCTCAGGTTATCACTCACAATTAGGCCCGGGATAACACGCGTGAAAACTGGCTCTGGAATAAGCATTGTATTAACAGAGGGTGGCAGAAAAGGTAGAAAGTCCATACAGTGATATTTGGCTTTTCCAATTGGACATTTATATATATTATTATGTTTTATTTTTTTAAGTTTGGGCTCCATACAAATCAAAGCTTATTGAAAATAATGACTTTTCTGGACTATTTTTTAAATTTGTTGAAAGTACACAAATGATGGTCTAAAACAATGGTCTTAAACTGGTGGATCGGGACCCAAAAGTAGGTCGCAAGGCCGTTTTCAGTGGGTCACAGGCCTTTGTCTAATGTTTTCCAAATATTATATAAACACTTAAAACTTATGTTTAATTTTTGACAGAAAGATTTATGATCAAAGCCTATATCATCTGATCCCTGCAAAGAAATACTGCATTTCACTTCACTATAAATGGGCAAACTGTATAATATAAAATAAGGTTAAGGGTAGATCCTGAAGCCACACCAGTTAATGCAGTTTTGGCTGAAATGGTGTAATATGTTTTAGAATATTGAAATTTCTTCCAGTCCTTTGTTTGATTGAATGAGTGCAGATCTTAAGAAATGAAATATGCACTGATGTTTGAGTTTTTGTCCAGAAAATACAGTACTTGGGCTTTAAGATAGCTTTAAAAATTTGGCTTTGTGCCATCTGTGTTAATCAGGTAAAAAGGGAAGCCTGTTTTCACTCTTTTCTAATGTGTCATTCTCACTACTGCCTGCAGAGGGCACTTTAGGCATTCAAGAAATTCTGACCAGCCCAGTGTCCCGCTCCTTGCTGTCTTTACCTCAATTCTTTTTGTGTAGTGCTTTTTCACATGACACAAGTTGCTCAGAGGTGGGAAGCTATGGACTGTTTATAGCCACAGCTGCCCTTGGGGTAGACTGACAGAAGCAAGTCGGCTCAAGTCTGCGTAAACTTATCTTGTGAGATTGTTGGGATCGAGCTTATTCGGACACATTTATGCAGAACATGGCCACTTTAGAGGGCTTTCAGCGGCTTTCAGGTCCAATCACGAGGGGTGGAGGAACATTTTTTCTCTCTCGCTCATCGTTTTGCAATCTTACAGACTTCTACTTTAAGTGATCCAAATCCAAAGGTTTTTACGCTTTCATAATCCTTGGTTAGTTAGTTATATTTCATACAAAGATGTTTGGCCTGTCGGCTTTACGTTTGGGACAGTGTTCGTCCCATTTTTGAATGGGTTCTGGGACTTGGTTTCTCACATATTTCAAACAACAGTCAGATCTGAATCTGAACAACTTATCCAACTTATCAAGTCACCGTTTATGTCTATTTTGTAGATGGACTTTTTGGCATACTCTGTAATACCAGGTACAGCGTGAACAAATGATGCATAAAAGAAATATTATCAAGTCATACTACTCAAATGGCCTCTCCAATTGCATTTCCAGACTAGTGACTTTTCTCACATGCTCCACAATCTCTGGTTTACACAAATTCTGCCCTAAGAAATGCAACATGACACTGAAGCTATACGTTTGCAGATACGCACTGGCTAACGCATGATCTATACCTCGTATCCCCCTTTCAACGGCTGCCTCGCTGCTCCTTCAGCCTGCCTCTCCTATAGGTGTCAAGTCCCCCCGCTGTTTGCTGTGGGCTTGTCCAAACAATCATACTTACATTTGACCGCTATTATGTGCGCAGGGGCCTCTCTTCTCCAGCACTCCGATAACATTCTCTCTCTCCAAACAATGCCTTGTTGACACGAGGGCCCTTGCCTTTTTTTGTCCCCTTTTTTTTACAATGGCCACAAAACATCACGTTTCCTGTTTTTGTTGACATTGCCCTAGCCCTCCATTGAAAGGCGACAAAAGCCAGTGTGGACACAAGCATGCATAATTGCAAAAGCGCTATGTCATGCGGTAGAACTGGCTTTTAGTGGTCCTACACAATACACTTTTTCTTTTATGTATAGTTTTACTTGTAGGTAACAGGTTTTTGTATTTTTCGAATCATGACTCATTTTGATTGGATAACGCCCGCATAATTGCAAAAGTGCTATGTCATGCGGTACAACAGGCTTTTAGTGGTTCTACACAATATGCTTTTCTTTTATGTATAGTTTTACTTGTACATGAGACGTTTCGTATTTTTCTAATAATTACACATTTTGATCGGATAATGCCCGCATAATTGCAAAAGCGCTATGTCATGCGGTACAACAGGCTTTTAGGGGTTCTACATAATTTGCTTTTCTTTTAGGTATAGTTTTACATGTACGTGACAGGTTTTTGTATTTTTCGAATCATGACTCGTTTTGATTGGATAACGCCCGCATAACTGCAAAAGTGCTATGTCATGCGGTACAACGGGCTTTTAGTGGTCCTACACAATACACTTTTCTTTTATGTATAGTTTTACTTGTACATGAGACGTTTTGTATTTTTCTAATAATTACAAATTTTGATTGGATAATGTTCACATAATTGCAAAAGGACTATGTCATGCGGTACAACAGGCTTTTAGTGGTTCTAC
This sequence comes from Neogobius melanostomus, assembly GCA_007210695.1. NCBI lineage: Eukaryota > Metazoa > Chordata > Actinopteri > Gobiiformes > Gobiidae > Neogobius > Neogobius melanostomus. Next base: position 1,484,982 of record VHKM01000278.1, on the reverse strand, counting down.
ACGATATGCTTTTCTTTTATGTAAAGCTTTACTTGTACATGAGACGTTTCGTATTTTTCTAATAATTACACATTTTGATTGGATAATGTCCGCATAATTGCAAAAGCACTATGTCATGCGGTGCAACAGGCTTTTAGGGGTTCTACACAATATGCTTTTCTTTTAGGTATAGTTTTACATGTACGTGACACGTTTAATTATTTTTCTAATTCTGACTTATTTTGATCGGATAATGCCCGCATGATTGCAAAAGCCCTATGTCATGCGGTACAACAAGCTTTCAGTGGACCTACACAATATGCTTTATGCTTTTCTTTTAGGTATAGTTTTACATGTACGTGACATGTTTTTTTTAATTTTTCTAATAATTACACATTTCGATCGGATAATGCCCGCAGTGAGTATTCATAGTTTTACAGCTGTGACGCGTGTGTCAACAATGTTTAAAGCTTTTACATTAAGATTAATTAAGATATTATTCGTCATATGGGAAGTCTGACTCACTCATTTCTCATTGGCACAGTATGGTCGGTGGGAATTCTTCTACTTTGTTTGTCACTTCCTATGCCCACATCCAACAAGGAAGTGGAATAATATCACAACAGCACCACCACAAAAAAACGTCAAGACAAAAGTCAAGGTACTTTTTTGTTTGTTGCAGAATCATACATAACTATGTTTTTGTGAATATTTTTGTCTAATGTGTCATTTGCGCTTTAAGATTAGTTTGAACATGTACATTGTTTCTCCTGATTTGCCATTTTTGCCACATATATATTATTAACATAAGGAGAGTTAAGATTCCATAACTGCCATTATGCACCAATACTGTACACAAGGGCCATGAGCGAGGGCCAGTTCTGTCTTTGGGACATATGTTGTATTAGGAATTAGAACATTTTCAACTTTTCTTCATAGAATTGCCACTTTCCTCATGTAAAACTATGATTAATACTTACTGCAGGCTTTATCCCATCCGACTGAATGCTTAGATAAAAGTAAAAACTTGTTATTCGTCATTTCAATTAGAGAATATTTATCAAACATTAAAATTGAATACATGGCTGATTTAAACGTCATTGTTATCAGCAGAGTAATGCAGTTAAGCCTTTTAAACTATGCTAAATGCAACGGCTATGCTTTGTGAAGGCAATCTCACCACTGAAATAATCGTACTGAGTCCAGGAAATGAGGACTTTTTAGACACAGATGAAGAAAAGCACCGGCTCATTTCGAGAGGAAAGCAAGTGAGCATACGAGAGATAAGGCTTATGGGTATGGAGGAGAGGAGAGAGAAGGGAAAAGTCAGGTGAAGTTGATAGGTTTCACGGAAGCACCACTAGGGGCCAGTAGTAAGTCACAAACCGCACCAGCTTTGAATGTGCAGTGAATATATCTATATGTGCAAGTAAAGATTGTGTGCAGGGACAATAGGCTTTTCTTTGTTGCACTCGCCGGTAATAAAAGAAATCAGAAACAGCTACTTGAGTGTTTTGGAAAGGCTCTTGACAATGGCCCCTGTAATGCACAAAAATAGCGTGGCATTTCCATAATAAAGCGTAATGCAAACAAGAGGAGAGGATGCGCCTCTTCCTCTGCGGAGTTCGGACTAAATGTATGTGTTTGCTCGCCGCAATAATAGGCCGGCGTTTGCAGAGCGTGCTGTTTGATGACGGTTGCAAAAAAGATAAACGTGAGAAAATGTGTAGTATTACAGGAAAGACGGTAAAAAGGTGACGCATTTGGTGGCAATTATGTGAAATGATGACAAAAAGAATACATTCACATCTTTTGTGCGTTACACTGATGCAAGAGAAGGAAAACGTAATCAGATACAAAATGCAAATTAGAGGAAAAATGTACTTTATTGACGGAAAAAAACGGTAAAACAATCTGCACCAAAATACATAAGTACGTAAAAATGAAGCTTTCAGAATTAATTTGTTGGAGAAAATTCATTTGAGAAAATGCGGCAAAACTGTTACAAATACATATGCAAACATGTTCTGTAAAATTACGATAGTAAAAATAGGTTTGCAAAAGAAAATTGCAACTAAGTGAAGCTTTTAGAGTGAATTGATTGTTATGAAAAAATATGGCAAAGCAGAGTTAACCATTTTAGTTAAATATACTGTAAACACATACAAATACACACTGTAAAATGATGACAGCAAAAATACATTTAACAAAAATACATTTATGTAGCAAAAAAGACATAAGCAAATCAAATTAATTATTTTGGAGCAAATCTACTGTATTTCAAAAGTGCAAAACCAAAATGATGAATCAATTTTGGCTATAGTGTAAAATTACGGTGATATAACTATACTTGTGTTCACTTCGGAAAAAAGTTTGCAAGTTGCGTTCCAATGACAAAAAAAACAAAAACCTGGGTACATGAAAATGAAGCTTTTAGAACAAACAAACAAAAACAGCATTTAAGAAAAAGACGGTTAAAACATATTAGCCACTTCCGTAAAATTACAATAACACAATATTTATTTACTTTTAGAAAATTGAAAATTCTGTGCGTTATTGTAAGCGGGTGTAAATGAAGCTTTGAGAAGACATTTACTGTATTATAAGAAAATATGATAAGAAAAGCCATGACTGCAGAATGTTTGCAATAAAAGTAAAAAAAAAACAAAAAAAAACATTCCTTTTCACGTTACGACCACGCAAAATACATACGCTGTGAGTGAGAGGTTGAGATTGCGAGTTTACGATGATTTATTGCCTTAATTACCGCATTAAAAGTCAGTCTAAAATGGGGCATGATTGCACTTTGACAAATATCAGAAGTCATACATGAAGGCGGTACACGCGTGTTTTAATGGGAGGGGGGGGAGCGAAAATTCAAAGTATGTAAGATGAATGGCTCGGCTCGGGGCACTTGGCTTTTGTCTATGTTCAAAAAGAGGTCATTTGTTTAAGAAGCTAACACCTCCGTAGCCGTGACGTTACACATTGCACTCAGGAAGCCGCCGCAGCCCGCAATGTTTGGGTCTCGCCATGGCGACCGAGTATGTATAAAGAAAACAGCACGTCCCATCCCGTCCCCCCCGCCCCCCCCACCCCACCCCACCCTTTCTCCTCCTCGCGAGCAATTAAACGCCAAACAAAAACAATATTGCAGCGCGACACGGGCGTCTGTACAGTAGTTATGGCCTTCGTTAGCCGCGGCGCGCTAGCTCATGAATTAGTTAGCGCTGTTAATTGCACATTTATTACTCTCTAGGCCATGGAGGGAAGCACTAAACGGCAGCAGGAGGGATGTGTAAAGAGGAAAGCGGATTCGGTAAAGGGTTTCGCCAAACAGCTCAAGCTTGAGAGTGACGTTTTAAAAAAAATGTTGGTGTGTGTTTGCGGGTTTTTGTTTATTTGATAGCGTAGTGCAGAGAATTGCAAGCGCTAAGCTAAAGCGCTACTGTCGTTACACTCGAAATACGTCAAATCGAAGAGTGTTTTCTGAATACGCACTGAAAACAAATGACTGTATTAGACAAACAACTAACAAGGCTACAATTAATAAAAGTGCATATATAACAAGGAATACATTTTATAAATAATAATGTTTCATCTTATCAATGAATATAGCGCACCAGTTTTGTAAACCAGAAAAAAAAAAAAGTTAGAAACTAAACACATTTTGTTCTAAAGGTTGTACAAACAGAAACAGAAATAATAAAATGTAAATAAAATAGGAATTGAAAATTGTAATTGAAAATACAGTGCAAATTGTTATGCCTACAATTTATGTTTAATATATTAAAAAAATACCACATAATTCAGTCACAGGCAAAAGCGGTCACTTGATGAAACTTGATATTTATTGTGCAACCCTAAAACACTAAAAACGGTGTATGTTACCGCACAAAAAAAGCACAATTGAAATAGCGAAATGAAAAAAATAAATAAATAAATAGACAACTGATTTATTTATCGAATCCGGAACTCTTTTTTTTTATCGTTCGAGTTCCCGTGTTCCTAAAAAGACTCAAACAAACAAAAAAAGATTTCTAGATTCATGCGCAGATAAACACACACACACACACACACACACACACACACACACACACACACACACACACACACACACACACACACAATAAGCCGAGCGCAGCCTGCTACAGCGCTGCCGCTTCTTTGCTTCCCGGTGACACTTGAGTGACAGTTTGCCGGGTTTGTCACACTGCCACAGCCCCCCCCCATTTCGCTCCCTCCACCAACACTGTCCCTAATAGCAATAATAACAACAGTATTGCCTATTCCCCTCTGTTTACGTTATTGTAGCGCGCCGCGTCTCAGCCGAGTGTGTCTTCTTCTCCCTCCCACGCGTTTGCCTGAATTATTAACCTTTATCTCGCCACTTTTTTTCCCCTCGACCTCGCCTCGCGCAGTTATTGACAACACAAACACACGGGACGAGACATAACCTTTCATTTAGCTCCCTTCTCTCTCTCTCTCCGTCTCTGTCTCTCTGTGTGTGTCTCTCCCTCACCCCTTCCAGCTCGGGGTGCCATCTATTTAAATCAGAAAGAAGCCAGGGCAGGGCTGGAAAGACGACGCTACTTTGCTCAATTTCTGCCATTTTTCTTTCACACACACAAATTTGGCGAGATAATGTCATTACGAGGCGCGGCGACACACAATGGATGCCGCACTGCCCCGGATACGCAGATATTTCAAAGTATTCCAATATCGCTTTGACACGCTAACATTAGCGGGAGACCGTCGTCGTGTGTCCCCCCCCCCCCCCGCCCCGATCTGTTTGCGCACAAAGTCGATTTGGCCATAAATCTTGTAATCCTGAGATGATTTTTTTTGTTTTTGTTTTACAGAGCTTTGAATTACATCAAAAAAGATGGGCAAATGAAAGGTAGGTTTTTTTTTAAGACAGAGCCCAGTTTTAAATGGGAAATCCATATGCGACTAGTTATTAATATAGGGACAATAAGCGAAACTGTTCATATTTATCGCAGCCTTGAGTAACAATGGTCATAAAATGCAGTCTAATGACTCGAGGAGAGGATTTACAATGTTGTTTCAGCGTGTCTTCTTGTCTGAAACATGCCGCACATAAAACACGGTTGTGGAGTTGTCCTAGACTATCGTGGATCATCATCACTATAGTGTGTATGAGTGTTGTACATTGGATATGGACACTGGAGGAGTAAATTTCCCTTCTTTTTTTTTTTTTTTTTTGGCGATTTTATTTTTGGGATGTCGTAAAAACAAATGTATTCTAAAAGTTTAAAGACACAACGAAGGTTAATAAACAATGTGCTAACTACTGACGATAGTGTGGGTATTTCAATCTCTTAAAGTGAGGAGAGAGTGTGAGGGAAATTTAAAAAGTAAACAGTCACGCTCCTCCCTTAACCCTCCTGATCGGACCAGAAAGCCACGCCTTGTTTGCAAAATAAGAGCGAGAACAAACTTTCAAATGCAAATGTTTCGCCCCCCCCTTCAAGGCAACATAAAATAGTCAACTAACATGAAGTTTTGTTCTTAAAGGAACAGGCCACTGTTTTACCATACTGAGATATGTTCTTACCTGAGCTTAGACGAGTTGATGCATACCTGTCTGGTCTTTGTGTGTGCCCTCAGTCACGCAAAACAACCAAAGATGTTGTTAGCATTTAGCCTCTCCCAGTATATTCCTATAGCTCCAAACGGAGGTGAAGTTGGAAGCGACCAAGCTCTTCCAAGGGCACGCACAAAGACCAGATAGGTGCGTATCAACTTTTCTAAGCTCAGGTAAGAACATATCTCAGTATGGAAAAACGGTGGCCTGTTCCTTTAATAAATCCTTTCCGTAGTCCCTCTGGGGGTAATACAAGTGTTAATGGGATGATTGGGGGTCTTTCATCTCCCCCTGGTGTCTCTGGCCAGAAAATCACAATTGTAACTTTCCCTGCCTCCGGCTCGGAGTCACCATACACACTAATGGAATCACAAAGAAGAAGCTAACAGGCTAACGGGCAAAGCTAACTGCGGGCTAGCGCCACTTAAACAGTATTTACAGCCAAGTTTGAGTGAAAAAAATGATTTCCATTGTGTAATTGGATGAACAATATCCCTCTCTCCCTTTGTTTTGTCATTGTAGTATTTACTCTCACGGACAAATAATGAGTAAAAAAATGCAACATGCTACGACACCTGCAGTGGCGCTTATGGCCTCTAGGGCCATGAGTTACTTAGTTCTGCTTTAAAGTTAGTTCTGCTTCTTTTTTTTAAACTTTTTACTGTGTTACAATGTTCTCTCAGCAAAAACTGAGCTGGGGTGGTGTTTTGATTGATTGCGGAGTAAAAACACTCGCCATAGCTTCATTACAGTCACACAAGGCCACACCGTATTACTACATTCTTTCCTTTTTATTGAAGCAGCTGCGCAGCAAAGGATAGCATGTGAGTTGGGACAGACGGTAGCTCACTTGGTGGATCAGGAAGTGAAACTAGTGGATATTTTTTGTTTTAGCTGCTTTCTAGTGCACTCTCGAAGTGTGCGCTCGTGATGAAGATGTATCATGAGACGGAATCGTGACTAAAACACATCTTTATCAAGAGATTCAAGACTAAAACCGGATGAAAGTCTGTCGTCATCATCAACAGTGCGTACAGTCTTCTGTAACTGCAGACCACCCTGCCTCTTTAAGGACACGTGAAACCACGCCACACCAGGGTTTGACGGTTAATCATCAAGAAAACAAAGACATGGCGCTTTATTTGATAATGAGAAAATGCCTGCAGGATATTGGGCAGGAGCGGGAGGGGCGACTACCACCATCTTTAAAAAAAAAAATTCGCTCCTACTCTCTCTCATTTCACACCCGTACACCACCGGCCGAGTTAAAAAGCCATTAAAAAAAAACTCCCTTTTTTTTTTTGGGTTGAAATTTCATGACAAGATAATTAGAATTCGGCGGACGGAGACGGGGGCTTCAGCGAGAGCGCGTGCTACGTTTTGAACTTGCGCGGCGCCTCCGGATAATTATTATGTGTTTAATACGGGCCCCCGCGCGGAGTGGCCACTCGCAGGGTTTCACATGCAGATGAAAAATAATCAGTCCTCTAATTTGCTAATTTCTTGCCGTCTTTGTGCTTCAGAGACTGTGTTGTTATTTTGGAAAAAACTGTGAAATTGGTTTTAGGGACGGTTTAGTGAAATTGCAGCAGGAAATTAGAAAGAAATCTTAACAAATGCGCTGTTAATCAAGAGTGGAAGTTACTGGCCTTTCAAAATGTTGATTCCAATAGTTTTGCTCAGCTTGTCTCACTCCCATGAGGACTTTTTTGATCGATAAACCATGTTATAACGTTGTTTCCTCAGTGTAGTATGTTCACTTCATTCACGCTGTTTTGAATAATCCTCTTCACTTTGGTCATCTCTTCTTCTACTGCGATAGCGCTCCTCTGTACTTCCTGGTTATTGCAATAATGGTAAAAGCCAAATACCCGACATAGGATAGGATTCTGAGCCTGTTCTGCTCAAAGTCTTGCTAACCACGCTGTACGCTGAAACTGAACGTTTGCTTTTACTGTAGATACACTCTGTCACTGCATCCAACAGATCAGTTTGTGGATGCAAAACAACTTTCTCCAACTAAACTCAAACAAAACTGAGATCATTGTCTTTGGCCCACAGACACAAACACAAAGTGTTATCAGTCACCTTGAGTCTCTCACTCTGAAACCAAAAAAACAGGTTAGAAATCTAGGAGTAATCATGGACTCAGACCTGAACTTAAACAGCCACATCAAAGCAATAACATCATCAGCTTTTTACCATCTGAAAAACATTGCTAAGATCAGAGGAATAGTGTCAAAACCAGACTTAGAGAGACTCATCCATGCATTTGTCTCCAGCAGGTTAGACTACTGTAACGGCCTGCTCACTGTTAGACAGCTGCAGTACATCCAGAACGCTGCTGCTCGAGTCCTGACAAGAACCAGGAAATACGACCACATTAGTCCAGTGCTCCGGTCTCTGCACTGGCTTCCTGTCACTCAGAGAATAGAATTTAAAACAGCTCTGCTTGTTACAAGTCTTTTCATGGTTTAGCACCAAAGTACATCTCTGACATGTTAGAGCTGTATGAACCATCTCGGGCCCTGAGAACTTCAGGGAGGGGTCTCCTGGTGGTTCCCAGAGTCAATAATAAACACGGTGAGGCTGCGTTTCAGTTTCATGCAGCTAAAATCTGGAACAGTCTTCATGAGGATGTGAGACAGGCCTCAACTCTGACAATGTTCAAATCCAGGCTGGAAAAAAATATTTTTACCCGTGCATATGACATTGAAAGTATTTTAACTCTTGCTTTTTACTGTAATTAATCCATTTTTAATGAAGCACTTGAATTACCTTGTGTATGAATTGTGCTCTACAAATTGTGACGGCCCCTAGCTTGGGCTTGCCGTCTGGTTGTTTGCCTATTATTATTATTATTGGTTTATTTGGTTTGGACAGTGCGAGTTAATGAACAAGCCACGCCGGATTGTAGCCTTGGGCTAATTTCCATCTGTCGTCCCCCATGCGCACTCGCAAACACATTCTCATTCATCCTGGCCTATTGTACATGTTTTTAGTGGTAGGGGAAACCGGAGTACCCGGAGGAAACCTACACAGACACGGGGAGAACCCCTTCCGCACTCCTGTACTGCTCCTCTGGCTCTACACCACCTGGCGCAGGGATGCCACATCGCGTCGGCTGCTTTTGTACATTTCCATAATGTTGCTTTGAATAAATGCTCTAAGTCAGAGCGTAACCCTTTTTCACTGTGTCCTGCTCCTCCTTTTTGCTGCGTCTCTTGAGCCAGGGCCATAACAAAATAAACTTGTCTTGTCTACTAAGTTATGCACACTGTTGCCGGCAGGGGGAGCTCCAGGCAAACTCTCTCCCCCGGGTGCCAGTGTTTTAGAACTGCTGTCCATCCTTACATACATTATTTAAAAATATAAAACGTAAAGTATCTACGCTTCGTCTGTTTTTAAGCCCAGTGTGCATTTTAAAGCTTGATCATTGGAAGTCTTTGGTGTTCAATATGAATTAAAAGCCCTTCATATATATATATATATATATATATATATATATATATATATATATATATATATATATATATATATATATATGCCTTTCACTAAACGTAAGCAATATATTTACTTGAAGTACAAAAATACCTAGTGCACTGGCAGACTTTTTTTTTAGAATTTTACCATATCAAGATTTATATATATGCATTTTGTGGTATGAGCAAAGAATGGCAGCTTGTAAAATGTTTTAAATATTGAAAATTCCTTCATCTTCACCATGAGATTTGGTTTGTTTGTTTGTTTGTTTTCCCATACACATAGGCATTATTGCAAGTTTCCAAACCATAAGCAGATGCCTCCTCTCTGCTCTTGCTCCTTTGGCCCACTGACTGACGTAACATTAACGTTATGGCGTCCATTGTGCGGGCGGATCCTGCCCCGCGTTGACCGGGCTGAGCGGCGGAGTGGGTATAGCACCGGGGGCCTGCTGTCTCTGCTGCCGCTGACGATGATTAATGACCCTGCGCCGCAGCCTTTTGTTTCCCCCCACGCGGCGCCTTCAGAAGAAAAGCCCAAATGCTATCTGGCACACACACAATCGCCGAGCATGTGCTGGTTTTGTGAATGAAATGTGCGAGCGATGTTTGATGCGTTTAATTATGCAGTTGTCCGGGGCATTTCCCCTCGGAGAATGAAGTGCAATTGCTTCCTGGGTGGACGCGCTGTGCAGCCTGTGACCATTAGTGAAAATATTTAGAAATTGTAGCAACTCCACATTATGGCAAAACATGATGGACTTTTGAACACACAGATTTTGAACATTATAATCATATTTTTCTCACACGTTTGGTAGTATGTATGTATGAATATATGTATGTATGATCTATGCCAAAGCTATTATACTCTGAAGTTTGAAATAACCAGGCCCATCCTGCGCTCCAAGTATGTTCATCAAGGTGTCATAAATTTTCAAATATCCAAACCAATACATTTTAGCCTCAATTATGTACATACATGTTAGCATGAAGGATTCTTTTACATTAGCCTTGTGCCGCCATACTTATCCCAATAATGTTGGTGTAGCGGCCAAATTGTCCTGTATTTGTCGAAAGACTGTTTACCTCTACGCTGCAACACCTGTGTGTTGTTATATTTAAGGTTCTGTAAAAAAAAAAAAAATGTATCCAGCTTTTCTTAGTTTGACCATTTTATGTGATGATTAGTTTCACTTCCTTATTGGACACTGACAGGAAGTGGCATAGATAGAGGCAAACAATTTTAAACTGTTGCCGTGTGGACCATGTTATATCAATGGGAAATAAGTCAAACTTCTTTGGAACTTTACCTTTTATCTATGTCACTTCCTGTCAGCAGCTTCAAAATGAAATGAAAAATACCTTTTCTGCCTTCATTAAAATTGCTCCGTCACTGAAAAAGAAGAAAAGAAATATTATTATTTACAACAGTATTTTCAAAAGCATTCAAACCTGTCATATGTCTTTAAAGCCCATAATCCAGCATTCTGAACATTCATACGCAAGTGAGACCAGGGCGCTTCCGTACTTTATGATGCTTATTACATTATTTTTGTTTTCGCTAGTGAGCCAGAGATTTCCAGGAAGTAACATTGTGGTGCATCGGCCATTTTCCCACGCTCATTCATTCACAAACATTGACATGTTTGGTATCCACGTGTAGCATGAAAGGTGACCGAGATGACACTATAATCCAAATATGTGCATTTCCTTTCTGGGAGACAGCCGTGGCTAAAGACGGGAGAAATGTACACGTGCGTGTGCAAACGTTAAACTTTAGGACCTGTTTTCTCCAAAATAGGTTTTCATTCCACTCTTGGAACAACATCTCCACTTTAGTAGCTCTGACAGACTTCAAACTTTGCAAGTTTGAACTTAAATGTCTCCACTCCTTGGGCCCGCTCTATTTGAGTGATCTCTTGCGACTTTATACTCCATCCAGAGCTTTGAGGTCGGCTGACCAGCTCATATTGGATGTTCCTAAATCTAGGAAAAAATCGAGAGGTGAGCCTTCTCTGTGGCAGCGCCCCGACTATGGAACAGTCTTCCTTTGTCTGTCAGGTCCTCTCAGTCTGTGGAACGGTTCAAGTCCAGACTGAAAACACACCTCTTCTCTCTGGCCTTCAATGCGAGCTAGTTGAGTGTATCTTGGCATGTTATCTTTTACTTGTATTTTATTGCTATGTGACCTGTTATTATTATGAAGCACTTTGGTCAACTTGCAGTTGTTTTAAATGTGCTATACAAATAAACTTGTAAAGTAAAACATTAAATTTAAACCTTGCTATATCCTTTAACACGATTGGATTGCAGAAAATACTAATTTGGGCATGTACAAAATGCCTTTATTTTATTTTAAAACATGTCAGACAACTTGCAACACATTTTTATCTCATATTTATGTCAGTATCCTACAGCAAACGTTTCATTTGATATATCGAACCGCCTATTCACTTGCAGTGTCTTTGAATAATAATAAACAATCAGTCTACTCTTTTTATTCTTATCCCCCCCCCCCCCCCCCTTTTTAAGCCAAGGATGTTGTTTATAAATTGAACCAACGCCAAAGAGAATCTTGGCAAAAAAATATGCAAAAATAGACTCCGGATCTCCGTGCCAGGAGCGCCGCTGTCTGATTAAATTCATTAAGGCTAATAAAAGTGGGCGCGTGGGAGCGGTCTGTGGAGCAGAGCTGCAGCGCATGTGTCCTGTCCCAGGCCGTGTGTGTTTAAAATATGGAGGCCGGCGCGGCGCGGGGGCAGTCATGCTGTTCGGAGACGCTGAACCCGATACGGTGCTAATACTACAGGCATTTCCTGCTTATGGCTCTGCTCATGTTCAAGTGTGATTGCAGACTCCCTGAAGATGGAAGGGAGGGGAGGGTCGGCCTGCGCTGGAGCGGGGCAGGGAGCAGTGAAGTCATCGGGAGGAAAAAGAAGAAACGTGACGGTCGTAAGAAATTAGGTTTAGCTCATCTCGTAAGTCGTTAGCCTTTCAAATTTAGTCATTGTAGGGACGCTCCCAGTTGGTGACCCTTTCTCCGTCATCAGGGAGTGATGCATCTGCACAGTCAGCAGATTGAGTTAAGATCCTATATTTTACCCACTTTTTACACATGGTTTGCTAATGCCTTTCTTTTTGCCACACCTGCCTTTTTCCTGTGCACTCCTTTACTCACGCGGGCTCTTTGTTATCGCCGTTCGATTGGACTCCACCAACTTGGACCAACTTGGAGGGGTGTTGAGGAATTAAAGAATTCTCTAAAACTTCATAGACTGAAAAGTTCTAGAAGTGTTTCGCCGTATTTTAGTCTTCTCTGTCTTATAAAATATCTGTGCAATGGTCATGGCGATGTGTAAACAAGCAGCAAACTTCCCTCTGTCTTGGTACAGCGTCGTTTTTTGCCTCTTTCTGCAAACTGCATTTGTAGTTTCTGTGTTCCTCATTGTTTTACTAGATACTTTTGTACATCTTTGCTGTGTTTTTGTTCTTCTTCTTAGACACTGAAGAGGCACCAAGAGCACAGTGCAGCACAGTGGAGGCATCACAAGAGGAGCTACAGGAAACAAGGACGGGACAAACGAGGAGGTATCCGGGCAAGACTTGCAGCTAAGCCACACAAGTCTTCTGGCCCTACTATTGTTCTGGCTGATGTTCAATCACTGGTGACTAAAACGTAATATATTCATCTGCTACGCTCTTCCTAGAACATGGTGAAAGACTGTTGTGGAGCGGAGGGAGCTGCGCAGGAGGAAGAGGAAGGAGGAGGTGGAGGAGCTGACCAGTGCAGGACACTGAAACAGGGACAAACCCAGGATGCCCTGGAAAGTGAAGGCAGTTCTCCACTTTCCCCTACTGCTGCTTTTAAACTCTAAATGTTCTGATTTAAAAAAAAATCAATGCATAAAATGAATGCGATTTTTATTTCCGGCTCCCAGCATGGACCTTTGAGGTCTATTAAAGAGCAATGAACGAAATGTGCGATGTAAAAGTTCTATCTGACTTATTGTTTATGTGACACAAAAAGTGTGTGTAACTTCATGTTTCAAAATCCTATGGCATATAACAGAGCAACTGTGAAAGTCTGTTATCAATGAATTTTTTTTTTTTTCTAACAGTCAAGGTTACCCAGCACACCATTGTTTGTTTGAGTGTCCGCTCTCTCACCTCAAAAGGCTTCCTCAGCAACTAACGCCCCTTGAGCAGATGGGTAATTATACACTGATCTAGTTGGGGGGAGGTTAACGTATTGGTTCCACCCATCTTTATCTCTTTCTCTGTAAAAATATACAAGGGCAGTGGTGGAGGGCACCGTCCGTTGGAGACACATGAACGGGACATTTCCTCCAGTGAAGTGGTCTCCCGCAGAGATGGGCTTCACAGTTGGTTTACGCAGCTCGGGCTCCGCTGCTTTGTGCACACACACACACACACACACACACACACGGGCCCCAAACAACCACAACTATCCATGGCTATAGTGCATGAATGTTAAGTACTCGATGTGTTTGCAACGCAATGTGTGGCTGATTTAAAATGAGAAATGAATCGAACGTGGCTATCTGTTCTCACCCTCCACAGAGCTTCCTCTCCTTGGACCTGTGTCCTCCAGTTCCTGCGGGGATCCATGGGAACACACATATTACTAAGGGGAGCAGCAACTCTGGTCCGAGCTCCCAGGTCACCTGTAAGGGAGAGCCCGAAACGCTGTGGCAAACAACACTGAACTCTCTTTGAATGTGCTTCCTTTGGCCTTGATTCAATTTAGAGATCATTTTATTTATGCATTTTATATCAGAGATACTTTTATTTATACATGTTTTACCACTGGCCTGAAATAAATGATCAAAACATAGGTTAGAGTAGATGAAGGTATTGTTGAACTATGTTTTAAGGACACTTTTGGAGCCTTTCTAATGATAGTGTGCATCAAGTGTACATGAACAACTCTTACAAAGCCATGGTGATTGTTCAGAGTCACATGCATGTATTAGTGTGTTTGTGAAAGCTGTCAGTCATCCAGGGATTATCCACTGTAGTAGAGATTTTCAAATATGTCTATGTAAACTCTTTAACATTGTGTGTCCAACCTATTTTTTCCATGGACATCATTTTGATACGAATGATCCAAATGTTTTTGGCTCTTGTCGACCCATGTCAAAGCCTTTTTTTCTCCAACTTCTTTGGACAGAACCGCCATAACCCCGCCATAACTGCACCTCTTTTTTAAGGTCTCACTGATTAGATTAGCTTTTGTTCAGGGCTGGGGGTGAAACAGCAAGTCGTTACGTATCTCTCCCTTGATCTGCGGAGTCCATTGTACAAAGCAGTGTGGCTGTGGTCACGCATCCAAGTCGCCAATCGCTCCCCAACTGATCTTCCCATGTGTTGGCGTCCTGCATACAGGCATATGTCCTCCGTTTGGTTAAAACATAGTTACAATAGTTTAAGTCAGGATTTGGTCAAGGAATGCATTTTATTTCACCAAATAATTACACTGAAAAACGTACATCTTCTTGAACTGAGTAAATTTGATTGTAAATCTGTCCATGGGGCAAGATATAAATTAAGATAAAACAACTACAACAAATAGTTTTAAGTGCAGTGATTTCTTTTATCTTAAACATATTCAATCAAATTGCGCCACATCAAAAGACTAGACTTGGTTTGTTGGGCATTGCATTTGAATGATATGGGGCTCTTTCAAACATCCATTGGAAGTAAAGATGTTGGTTGTGTCCCTTTTTCAGTTTTCATTCTGTTACCAAAACATCTGGAGATTTTGGTCATAGGTTTGATCCTTATTAACTGCTTTGAATTCAAGTCACTTCCATTCACTCTCAAATGCGTCTTTTTTTGGAATAAGGCCTTGAAGGAAGTTACTTAAGGCACTCCCTAAAAAGGGCAAAGGCCAGGTAAGAGCTGAATGGTGTCTGAGGCCACCCCTGTGATGACAAAATTGCCGCTCGAGAGAAGAGATGGTTTAAAAAGAAGTGTAAAGGTTTTGCCAAACTTTTGTCTCCACTACGATGCATTAGCGTGTCGATGTCCCCGCCGTGTCTATCCCCTCCTCTCCCCTGTCTCTGTGATTCTGATCTCATACCATCACATTACATTGATCCTGTTATACCTCCGACAGGCCACCCCCACACACAAGCCACTGATCCCTCTGTGAGTAAACTGGCCCTCCCTGACCTCCACCCTTTGTAGCAATCAGAGCTCCACTTCCTCGCAGCTCCGATCTTATCTCAAACAGCAGGCACACCGCCGACCCACCATCCCCCCCGCGCCCCCCCCGCCCTCCCTTCGCCTTTGTAGACCCCCGCTGATGCAAGACCGTGAGTTCATCTCCCATCATCCCACACTGGCCCGCAACAAAGCGCCCTCACACAGGGACGCGCCACGGGTCAGCCGGGGCCGGGCGACTTGCTCACGCTCCACGCCTCTCCAATGGAGACCGAGAGGGTGGGGGGGGGAGAATCCGATTGTGTGATGAGATGTTTCAAGGCAAGGCCAAGGTCACGTGTGTATAATAGGTGTTTAACCTCAGTGTGAAAAGCAGTGTAATATAGACTCAAGTCACAGAAGAGGGGAGCTGCACCGCACAGAGATTTTGTTGATTTATGACGCGCTGAATTCAAAGCAGTTAATAAGGATCAAACCTATGACCAAAATCTCCAGATGTTTTGGTAACAAAATGAAAACTGAAAAAGGGACACAACCAACATCTTTACTTCCAATGGACGTTTGTAAGAGCCCCATATCATCCAATTGCAAATGCAATGCCCAACAAAACAAGTCTAGTCTTTTGAACTTTCTGGCAAATGTACAAGAAAAAATAAAAAAAGTGATCAAATGTCACTTTGCTTATATGAGTTTTCATTTGTATCATTTTTGCTACATCAGGCATTTGTAAATGCTATACACTAACTTAAGCCTTAAAATGCAATAGGCTTAAGTTATCTGTTCCAATGGACAGATGTACAAATAAATGACCATCATTATCTCATGACCTGCTGTATAAAATTTGATACACACATGTTCAACACGGTTTTACTGTATAAGTTATGAAATATTTAGTTTAGATGTTGTATCAATGACGTTGTATCAATCCTCTAAACATCATTTTGAAGTATCAGTAACAATTTCTCACCTTAAAATCTTGAATTTTGCACACACAAAAAACTTGTGTTGCACAGAGTACTGGCAGCCAAGTATCTTTTATAATCATATTCATACAGCCCTCACTCACCTTGAAACAAAGGACTCTTATGTTAGAATGCTGTTTTTAGACTTTAGGTCAGCATTCAACACTATAATCCCACAGCAGCTAATACACAAACTGCTCCACCTGGGGATCAACACATCACTGTGCAACTGGCTGCTGGACTTTCTGACGGGGAGACCACAGGCTGTACGTGTCGGCGGAAAGTCCTCCAGAACCATCACACTGAACACAGGGGCTCCCCAAGGCTGTGTGCTGAGCCCCCTCCTGTTCACTCTGCTGACCCATGACTGCGCTCCAAAGTACGACTCAAACCTCTTCATCAAGTTTGCAGACGACACAACAGTGGTGGGTCTCATCAGCAACAGAGACGAGTCAAACTACAGGAGCCAGGTGAGCAGTCTGGCCATGTGGTGCACACAGAACAATCTCTGTCTAAATGTGGAGAAGACAAAAGAGATTGTTGTGGACTTTCGAAGAGCGCGGGTCCTGCATGCTCCTCTAACAATCAACGGTGCTGCAGTGGAGAGGGTGACCAGCACTAAGTTCCTGGGTGTGCACATCACAGATCAACGATAACTCGTTATTTATGTGGGAACACCCTTGAGACTCAGACACTCGGGTGACATATCTGACCTCTGAGTTACAAAGACAATATTTTGACATTTTGTTGTGTACTTGTCCTTCTCAGCCCGCTTGCTATATGTGAACCTACCCCTGCGCAGCGGTTGAGCCTCTCAGTTTACTCTATGATGATGATGCTAACATGCCTACCTGGCTGACAACAAGAGCCAACTGCGCTCTCTAATTGAAATGTTTATTTTAGTATTAGCTTATAAACATAACCACGCTGTTTGAGTTTATAACCTAGCTAGCATATAGCCTACTTAGGGTCATATTCTATCTTATTTTTACAATATTCATAGCTTAAATGATGTAGCCTAGACTATATACCTCGATGTCAGTAAACAAACGGCTTTTTCCCAGCTCAAATTCTGGCATCAGAGGACAAATGTTCCACAGCATGAGAACGTGATGAAAATTAGTGAATATACATAAAGTTTTAATCTTAAATCGATGAGTGACTGATGTTTTGTTCCATTAAAAAAAGGAAGAGTAGCCTAGATAACACGGAAAGGAGCATCACGGCCACTTCTTCTATGGACCCAATGTATTTAATTTAGCCATAGCACAGGCCTGTCCTCTAATTCAACAGTACAGCCTTGTCTTGTGGGTATTCCTCTGTTAGGCTGGCGCGTTGTAGCCCATAGCGTCTTCCCTGGTCTCATTACATATTCCTGGGGGCCATTTAAAGCAGCGCCGTCACTGCCTGCTGGGGCCAGAGGTGTTGATGAGTGCGCATGTGTATGGGCGTATGTGTGGCCTATGCGGTCGTATGATTTGGGGCAGGGTGTGGGGGGATTCCTTCAGGTTGTGAGAATTAATTAAAGACAGCCCAGACCGTGAGTGCTGTCTCGGGGGGAATCGGGCCCCTTAGCAACAATTTTAGCACAAACAATATAGATAGCTTTATGTAGGTTATATATAGATAGCCTGTGTTGGCTGCTGTAAAAAAGCCTGGATTTCAGCCTGTTTGGATTATTTGTAGTTTATTAACCTCTTAACCCCCACCATAACCAAGCAAATTTCTCAAGTCCAGCATTACCCAAATCTAAAAGGCTTCTTGAAAAAGACATCAAAATAGCGACAAAAACGAAACGTAAATGAAAACGCGACAAAACGGGTGACAAAAAAGTGATGAAAAAGCAACAAAAAGCGACAAAAACACAGAATTTAGAATAATTTTAACCATTTTGCATTTAAAATAACTTATATTTGAGCAGCATCAGCTTCGTGGTTGTAAGCAAACGCAGCGGCGGAGTGATCTGCGAGAAAATAGTCCCTTAAAATGCAGTAATTCATGTGATACAAGGTCAGTTATATTTCAAAAAATATTCTATTAACACAGACATTTATATGGTTAGTCTGGTGTTATAGGAGATTTGCCTCAGGTGCACTGTGGAGTGGGTCAGACTGTTTTTAATGCAGGCTAACTGATACCATAGAAATGCTTTAGCCTTGCCCTAGCCTAGCGCCACTAGACTCTTTAAATATAAGAACTGCATGAATTTAAGAAAAAAAATATCTCCAGACATCGACATCAACTCTGGATAACTAGGAAATGAGGCCCAATGTCAAAAATCCTGAAATATCCCTTTAAGGCGGGGGTTAAGAGGTTAAAGGTACTACTACTACAATAGGCTCTGTGCAAAAAAATATTGCATAGCCACATGATTCTACGTCATAGTGTAACAATATATTAAGGACACATGAGAGAAAATGTCAAGTATTTTTGACTGTTAATTTGTACAAAAATAATAAAACTGCCTCTTAAAATGTGTTGGCAACCTTACAAAACGTATGGAAAAACATAGACAAAATACATGATAAAGAATAAATAAAACATACTGACTTATAGCCTGAGAAATATCCCCAAAGTAATCAAGTCTCTGCAGCTTATGTCCTGAGCCAGTGACGCAGACAACCAATCACCTTCGAGCTTACACAGCCTTTCCCTCTTTTTAACCAATCAGCGCACTCCTTCTACTCAAGTCATCCGTGCTTCAACTTCCTAGCGGGAAGACGGGATCTGTCCACTTCTGTAGCTCGAAGAAGGTGAACAAACACTATTGCTCAACCTGACTGCGTGTTGAATCATATATGCATACTTGGACAACGTCAGAGACATTACGGTTTATGTTTTTGACCGGGCATCTGTTCAGCGCCGTGTAAAATTGTCACAACGCTAACGGAATGCTAGCTACGCACGCTGGTTTGTTGTGACAGCTGAAGTGGTGAGGCAGACGTGTGAAATGGTTTCGTGTGTGCAGGAACAGTAACCCGGCGGGAGAAGGGAAGATGAAGCTGTCCAGAGCAGAATACAAAGAAATAGCGAGATGGACAGAGCAGCTGAGACCAACTCGTCAGTGTATGAAGCTGCTCAGAGAGAAATTCCCCAAGTAAGTCAATTTAAAGCGCCTGTGCACGAGACGGAGGGGCTGGTGTGCTTTCCCGCCGCGTTATTTGGCAGGAAGGCAAGGCAACTTTATTTATACCGCGCATTTCGTACACAAGGCAACTCAATGCGCCTAATGAATGTATTTAGGACCAGGATGGTGTATAGTCTAAGTTTCATAACTTGTTGCGGTAATGTGGGCAGAGAGTAAACTCTACTCAGGTAAGAGGGGCGACGGTGGCACAGATGGTAGAGCGGGTAGTCTCATGATCGGAAGGTAGGGGGTTCGAATCCCGCTTCCTGAAGGTGCACACTGTCGTTGTGTCCTTGGGCAAGACACTTCACCCAGCTTGCGTCCAGTGTCTGCGTACATTGTTGTATGAATGAGAGTGTGAATGGGTGAGTGGATCCTTGCTGTAAAGCGCTTTGAGTGCCTAACGTAGGTGGAAAAACGCTATATAAGTTGAGACCATTTACTTAAACACCTGAACCCCCACCTGAACCAAGCACATTTTCTCCAGTTTGGCATTACCCAAAAGCTTCTTGAATAAAGCGTCAAAATAGCAATGGAAACGAAACAAAAAAAGCATAAAGAAAAAAGAGCGACAAAAGAGCGGTCTGTGCAAATGTGTTAAGATTATGTGTAAGCCTCCAAAGACCTCAAATCATAACGAGCAAACATGTTTGATATAAGATAGGGTTGGGCTATGTCCCATTCATTGGCAGTTGACAATGTTTACAGTGAATCATCTCTCATTATAAGCATTTTTCAAAGACATTTACATAGCCTATATTAGGGGGATCGCCGTGTCATCACGTCCGAGGCACTGGCACTGGTGGGCAACACAAATGTATTAAATAGATAATAATAGTTCTATGGTGGGTCAAAACATCGTTTGCAAACAGAACATTGCTTCTGTGAAAAGATCGGCACTGTTAAAGATCTGTGATTTAAATAAACAGCTCTTCAAGCTCGGAAAAATCAGCTGGTTGCCCACCAGTCACCAAAACATCCGGTGAAAATCGCAGAAATAAACAATAACAGCGATCCTCCCTATATAGGCTCCATATTATTTATGTTAGGAAAAATGTGAGTTTGCAGGATACATGGATCTAAACTAAACATGATCTGAACAGAGTCATGGAACACAAATTATGCAACAGAAATGTGTTAAAACTCGTGCATAGAAGTCTCAAAGGAGGACGACTTATTCAGAGCCTCATCTGCTCCTCAGTACCAAGGCTCTTATCACACTCATACAAATGTAAATCGGAGCTTATTATTTACATTTTCTCAATTTTAACGTAATGTTTAAGAAACAGTGGGTGAACGGGGCAATATTTAGCCCGGTCCGTGTGCTCGTAGCCTCGTACCTCCTGCATCGCACCTTTCTCTCCTCTCTTGGTGTTTCGGGGGAATATCCAAATCCATACGCTCTCATCTAGCTCCGATGTGAGATCCATCACGGCATTTTAAAACTGTTCAGTTTCCGTGTGAAAAGCAAAATGAGACCACGTGGTGTTAAACAGTGAAGCTGCTTAGGGAGAGAGCTCTGCGTGGTCAGAAAAAGAGCAGTGCTGCGTCTTTATTTTAATTACAGCCAAGACGTCATGTCTCTGGTAGGCTACATAAGCTAGCATGCATGTTAGTTATATTCATGATTTAATTTACAGTGCAATCCCTGCAAAATGTTTAGGTTTACTAGGCCTACAGAAGATCAGAGCGTGTTTCTGACAGGAGGGGGCGTGGCATCACGATGGTGGCTCTCCATCATGATGTACGATGATATCATCCATCGGAACAACCCTAATATAAGATACTGTAGCGACAGCCAATCTGGAGACCTAGTTTTGGACCGGTCAGATCAGATGTGAGAGCAGTTACTTCTATTTCACGTCACACTTAAACAGGCCTGTTATATCTCTCCATAATGTCTTACATGTATCTGAATCGTTTAGTCTGTGGCTTTATATGAGTGACGGATGATTAATTGTTGAAAAATGCCCTCATGTCTTTGGTCTGTGCACTTTGTATCAAAATCACAAACGATTTTGAAGTCTTCTAGTAAAATTTTCAAGAAGAACAGTTACTGTACTTCTTAAAGTAACTCAAGTACGTGCAATCAAGTAAATGTAACATAGAACTACCCCTCTCTGAATATAACAATATTTTTTTATTCATAATCTGTAGAGCTGTGACTATATGACTGCCAGATTGGTAATAAAAAAAGATTTAACATGACAGAGTATATCATTTGCACCATATTTTCAAAAATACAATAATGAATGTCAATGCCAGCTCGCTTTATTGTCAATTACATAATTATGAAAATATGTGCCCAATATTTTCCAAAAATTGGAATTGGGATGGAGTGGTAGGAGGCAGGGGGCTGTTGTGCTCCACAGTTTGCCAATACAGATAGAAGCAGAGGGAGGGAAGGGAGGGAGTTCAGCTTCCTGACAGCCTGGTGAATTAAGCTGTTTTAACAAATATCTGCATCGTGCGCTTTTGGATCAAAAACGTGTTGTTTTATTGGGCTGCGACAGCATAAGTGTTTGTGATCAATATTAAAAAATGTATTAATCAGTTAGCAGTTAATATTTGTTATGTGAAGTTAGGCCTGCCACGATAATTACTATATCGAGTTATCGCTCGATAAGTAAAATGAAGGACGATAACATTTTTAGTCTCGATAAATGCACGTGCTGCGTGTGCTTAAAATAAATACAGAAACATGAACGCTATCACAACGCTAAGTGAGCGGAGCGTCCATCCAACCCGTCTCTGTGCATAAAGACAGCATTGAACACATTAGCCGTATCCCCGCATATATCCAGATCATTTATAGATCAGCGCTGCTTTTGGAGAGAGGCGGGGTGTAAACAAAGTGCTGTTTACTGATTCCAACACATTGTGAACTTTATTGCGGAGCAAGAGGGACTCGTGTGAAAACACTTGGAGTTCCAGCCAAAAGAACTCATCACAGAGAGAATAACAACATTAATGTCACCGCAGGTATGTCCAACTGAGAACAAAACGAAACCCCCGCCCAGTCAGTGTATCAAAGCTAATCAGCGCTACTGTTAGCGAGAGGAACCCGACCGCTTTAGCCACTATCCAAATACAAGCGCGATAGTCCTGAGAACATTACTCAGTGCTTAGGTCTATGTTACTGTTCAAAAGCCAGAGAAATGCTGTAGCGGTGTGACAAAGAATCAACAAGTTTCCCAAAAAAGCTGCTTCACTCCAACACCCGTGTGTACAGGAGGTTATATTTTAAAAGAAAAAGAAAAAGAACACAACATATGGCTACTCTACTTTTGCATACATTTAATATACATTTTATTCTAACCAGATTTTATTTAACACAGAAGTGAGTTTTGTCAGGAAATATTTAACCAGAATAATATCAATTTAACCAGAAATATCAATATTATTGTTATTGGGATTTTTTTTTTTAAAGATGACACTGTATATTGACTATTTGAAAAAAAAAAAAAAATGTTGTGACAGGCCTAGTTCAAACACAGAACCTGGTGAGAGTGTAAGTTATGGAAAAAGGTTGAGAAGCACAGATGGATAGAGTGTCCTAGAATATGTTGACCCTATTAATATTGAATGTCAGAAGTTCAATACATTTCAATTAAAATAGTTGCTTACAGATTTCTTTTTATTGCCTACAGTATTTGCATTATACGCAATATTATCGTTTATCGCGATATTTTCTGAGACGATATATCGTCCTCAAAAAAAATTATCGTGGCAGGCCTATGTGAAGTATACAAAGAGTCTAAAGCGGGTGCTTGTTTTATTGGCACACATTGCCAGAGATTATACTTCATACGGTAATTTTTAAAATTCCACACAATTAAAACCTGATAAAGTAACATTTATTGTGAGACAGAGCTGGCATTATTTTTCCAAGCCAAAATAAGGGGGAACAGTTTAAACCTCACTTAAATACACCCAGTTTTAAGTATTTTAATGCATTGACCACCGCTCTGTGACCTTCCATGCTGTATACATGTCAATGTCACCCTTGGTGAATAAAGATTGGACACCTCTGGTCTAAAGCATTCCTTGTGCTGAGGAGAAAATGTGTTTTAATTATTATTTTTACTTGCATCTAATGTTACCTCATTCAGTACCTAGTCAGTCATTTAAATTTTGAAAACGTTTTGTCATAGAATATGCTGATGTCCTTTTCTCTGTGTTTTATAGTAAACTAGGCCTGTCGCCATAATTACTATATCGTAACTATAACTACTTATCGCTCGGTAAGGAAAATTAAGTACGATAGCATTTTTAGTGGCATCTGAAAACCAGTCTTGCTCATATCCATTACCGTTGCGTAGGTTGTAGTTTTCATCCTTCAGCGTCACCATAATCCAATGCAACCGTCCGTCTTCACATTCAGAGATGGAAGAGGAGGTTAATGGTTGTGTTTGCTTCTCTCCTTGACAAAGGGCTGTGGTGTTATTGACTGCAACATGTGTAAATCCCCCAAGGCTGCGGGACACAGACTGATCCCGCCGAGGTCACTTCCCCAAAGTCGCATGTATTTGGAGCTTCCTCCCTCCATTGTACCCTAATCGCCAATCTACAAGGAGCGCGAGGTCCCGGAGGGCAGTGGCGTGGCCCGGACTACCGGCTTTGTTCCGACGCCAGCGTTTTGTATGACAGTCGTCCATGAGCAGAAATTGAAAGGATTCAGAGCATAGTATATTGTTTATTTATTGTTGACTCAAATGAAACAGAATGTGTTGCAAAATTTAACGACTTGTGAGATCAGTTTTCCTGTTTTAGTGCAGCGCCGATTTGGGTGTAGTTTACCATCATTACTCATCATATAATTACACATTGGTTTAGAAAATAGCATAAAATGTTTATTGGTACTAAAATTGGCAAAATCATATTTTTATACCTCCAATATCATAAAAAAAAGAAAATAGTAAAATAGAGTAGTCAAAGTATAAGCCCAGAACCAAAATGAGCTATTTGAGAACCCTTCCTTCAAACAGTGCATTTTGAATCCGTTGCTGATGCACTTGTATTGTTGGGAGTCCTTTGTAACTTTGTAACTCGACTGACTATCTGAAGTTGGAACACTCTGATCATCCCAGGGTTTGAGCAACGTTCCAGGTCATCTTTCCCAGGCAAAGGTCAGAAATATCCCTGTTCTCAGCTGCCGGGAACAGGGCATTTGTCAGGAGGAATACCTTGCTGGAGGATAATGGTTGTGCATTTGTACTCCACCTGTAGAACGTAGCATCCTGTCTTCCCAAATGAAGTCAGGCCTACATGTTTCCCTTTCACTTTGGATGAACACATAATAGACGCATAATACAAGCAGTTTTTACTGTATTGGAGACTAGTGCATGTTACCTATAGTGGCGGATGGCATCACAGTTAGCTGTCCTTACAGCTTCTGCTAGTGTGCTTGGGCTTGGAGAGGGAGTAGCATCGTAATGGCAGGAGGCGGGAGCTGAGGAGAGGGCCATATTCCTGTTCTTTTGCGTCATCACAAATGGAGGTCGACCCATATATCAGCTGAGAAAATGCAGATAAAACGCTGATATCTCTGGAATCAAATTGATCGAAATTTAACTTTTTTGCCTTTTGAAAGAGCTCAGTCAGAGTCTTAAAAAGAGCTCCTAGAGAGTCCTACAACTCTCTAGGAGCTGAGGAAGGATTGTATTTTATATGTTTTATGTTGCAGACTTTTGCTTATAATTTCAGAACCGTAAGAGATAGACTTACTGCAACTGTTTTTTGTTTTGCAATCTGCTGATTATTGTCTTTTGATCCATGATCCATCTTAAGTACCCACTAAAAATGAATGTCCTGAATAAATCAGCCTTATGCCCCTAATTAAGCAGCCCCATTGTCACAGTTCAATATACATTCTACAGTTTAGAAGCATCATACACAGGGATAATTTTTTTTAGACACGGCATATTTTAAAATTGGCCAAAAATATTTGCAGTGCATATCGTCATCGGAAAATCAAAATACCCCACAATTTTGGCCGTCTGCGACGAACAATCACTCGTTGTGGGGGAAATGTTAGGTAGTAGCTCAATCTTAGGTCGTAGATCTAACATCTAACATCTTTAAAATGGAACCGTTGTACGTCCAAAGCCAAGCTATGACCGACATCAGGCCGTGTCTGATATTTTGGAAGGCTAATTGCAGAGTGAACCATCCTCTCGCTGCACCGAGGATCTTTGTCAAGTGTCTTGTCAACACATCAGCGCACACTGCCAGAGTCACAAGCAACAGAGGCCAGACATGAGCGGGTCCGACTCCGCATTTGACGCGACTGCCTGCACTTTTCCCCAGAAACACCACTGGCATGCGGCTCTCACCTCAGCTAGTGTCCACCAGCCATTAGAGAAACCCCATTTCGGTCAACCTCTACCAAAAATATCAGAGGTGCATATTGGCATCGGCCAATCAAAATACCCAAGAATCGGCCTTAGAAAAACCCAAACTGAACTTTGCTGCTGTTAGTCTTGACTCATGAAAAAGAAAAGTTTCTCATTGTTTTTGCAAATATTTAATTTTAATTGTTACTATAATAAAGGGGTTGAGCAAATATTTTATTTTTAATTAATAACAGTAAACACACACCTCTTGCACCCATCATAGAAATGCAGACCTAGATCTTTGGGCCATGTTGTCTGCAGTTAAGCAGCAACATTATGGACATTATTGTAGTAATAAGAAATAAAAAATCGCTATAAACTGGATAACCATTAAAAAATTAAACAAATTGAATGAATAAAATAAATGTGGATGAATTAGAAATCAAATACCATAAGCACGGCCAAATAAGAGTGCGGCGTGCGTGTCCTATATTGCCCTTAGTTCTAACTCACTGTCAAACACAACTTCGTACAACCAAGAAGTACTAACAGAAAATGTTTAATGAAGAAGGATCCAACTACAAAACCAACACAAATGAAACAACTTTTACACACAGTCGTAACACGGCCCACATTGCCTCCGCTGAGTGCAGTAATGAAACGTAAACATAGGTGCGGCGTGACTCCAGCCCCTCTGCTCAGGCTCTCTCCTGAAGCTGCCGCGCTCTTGTTTAGTCTCACCCGCTTATTGTTATGATTCCCCCCCCCCCCCCCCTCTCCCCTCCCCGTCCTGCCCGGCGCAACGGATCCCGGAGAGCCGTCCACCCCAGCTCTCCCGAAAAACGGCCTGAGTCTCGTCAACGGCAGGCCTGACAGACAGCGGTGTTTGCACAGCCGGCCAAATTATTCTGCTTGTCCAATCAGCTGAGCGCGGCCACTGGAGGCTCAGTGATTGGGCTGGCAGGAAATCAGGCTCTTAAGACATAACATATCGACTAGGCCATCCATCATCCGTTAGCATGCGCCCGGGCTAAGGCAGCAGCAGCAGTGGGGACCCCCCCCTCACCACCCCGTCCCGTCATGTCTGGGAGCGCGTGGGAGCCCTGCCACTATGCGTAAATATTGGCCCGGTGTGGAGATGGGGAGGGAGGAGGCAGTGGCATTGGGGTGGCAGGGGGTTATATTGTAAGATACTGTGAGGTCGAGTCAATATTTCATAATATATATAGCAAGGATTATAATATTATAAGCCACTCTATGTAAAGGCCAGATGAAAACACTGCAAATGTAACTGGGATCTTTGCTCTACTGCTAAGCTAAGTTTACTCCCGCCGCTAGTATCCTGTCGACTCCAATCCAATGCCTCCAGATATCCCTAATCATAAGTGTGTTTTTGTGTGTGTCAAAGACTTAAAGAATTACAAAATCAGGACCAAAACAGTGCTCAATATAATAAATAAAAAGAACTGAACTTCAAGTCGACTGAACTTTTACTGAGCTTTCAAGTTGCCATGCATTTTATCTTTCAGTTATGTTTGCAATGAAATACGTAAATCTCAGTGATTTTGCAATATATTGTAACTTTCTGTTCCAGTATCTTATGTGAATTCATGAACTAAGCTGAAATGTATTATTTTTGATACAGTGGTATAAATCTGCACAATTTGTAAAAGGAAAAACTTCAAAAGAACTGCTTATTACATGCTGTGGAAGGCATTTTGTTTACAGGAATCAAATTTGTATCTTCAGTTGAAATTAGGGATGCGGGATATTATCGGCCGCCGATGTAATTGACTTTTTGACATCACCACGTTGAGCTGATAATAAGGGCACATAATAATCGGGTCAAATTGCATTGCTCTCTCCTAAACCGATGTATTATCTTTGTATTTCTGAGAAAGGAAGCTGGGAAATGCACAGATCAGCCCAATGCATGTGCGTGTTCAAAGTGTATGCTACAGCAAGATAATGTCATCCTCTACCCAGTCTCTTTTTTTTCCTATGAATGCATGGCCTCTGTAATGGCTCTGAATGATCCTCCTCCTCTGGTCCATCCATTGTCATTGTGTTTGATTGGTGCTTAAAAAGGTGTAAAATGTAAACTTTGGCTGAAATGAGAGCTGGGGTGGGGGGGCTCCGTATTGGGGTGTGATTTCCACGCTCGGTCTGTCCCGGGCCTTTTGGTGGCTGGGGAAGTGTGTCGGATGGGCGGTGCCGAGGGGAGTGTCCCGTAGACAGATAGGAGAGTTGAGGATGGCCATGCGGACCCCCTCATCTGGAACGGCTGCGTAACACAGATGTTGGGAGTCATCTGTCAGCCATAGATGGATCCAAACCCCCCCCTCTTCCTCCCTTCTCTCGTCGCTCGGGCTGGTCCTCCCTGGGGGGCAGAAACAATTGGACACGGTGCTGTCACATTTTACTCACCCCCCCCTCCCGAAAAGAAAGTCACAAAGACGGCACAGTCAAATATCAACTCCCTTAGTCCAATAGAGTCCTGCCATGTCGGACTAAGTCATTATTTGCCAACATAATGTCCAGTTTGTAACAATTTCTGGTTTACTACTCCAACCTCTGAACTTTTTTATCCTATTTTTTGCATTATCTAGAATAGGGTTGGGTGATATTTTTTTTAGAATATTCCACATGAAATAAATTTGTCTCATACCGGTATAAATGATAAATCACGTGCAAGATGTAAACAACTGGAGTGGAGCTGGTCCAAGCGTTGTGAATTTTGACACAGATTTAGACACTTTTCAAACCTCCTGGGACTATTTTTGGAAACGGGGCAAGTAACAAATGTTGTGTTACCCTCCAGGATTTTAACAAACTTACCATTGCGTACTGTAAGTTTTCTCATAGCTGCGCTCTCGGTGTGCAGGAAAATCCTACGTGTCAAACAAAAAAAGTCATCCGATCTGCGCAAGCGTCTTGTCTTCTCTCGTGTCTTGTTTTATGATCGAACACAAACGCTCCGTCTAAACTCACCTTTTACACGAGGAAAAAAACCAAATAATCCAAGTCCGCGGAAAAGAGAAAGTAAATAAGCCTGCAGTGACATTGATGTCAGAGTTCTATTAGCGGAACTCTGACATCCTGTTGTCCCTACAAAATAAAAGCCGTCAATGTTCCATCAGCTGGGAGAGTTTTATTGTGTCAGAATTTCACTACGACAGGAGCAGCTGATTTCAGGTAACTGACCACTCAGACATGACTTGGAATAGTTTAAGTGAACTTTAGTAAATGAGTGGAATTATCATATCGTGATACATGTTTAGGTCCTTATCTCCCAACCCTAATCTAGAAACATAAAACTGATCAAATAAGTCCATAAATATACACTTTCTGTCCAAAACAAAGAAAGTGTTCACCTGGATTGACCTGATTGTTCTGATCTGCGGTTGCTGCAGTTGGTCAGGTTTAGGTTCATCAACACTATGAGCCCAAAGAATAAGATCAGTTGACGACTTGAACATCCTGAATGACCAGGTTAATCCATCAATGGATTTCTTCTCCTTTTCAGGGAGCATGAGATGGTTTGGCCACCACACAGTCCAAATCTTAACCCCATAGAGAATCTTTGGGATATACTGGAGAAGGCTTTGCACTTTGGTCACTGGTCACACACTCCCATCCCAAATATTAGAGTATGGGACTTTTTGTGGCGAGTTTTGTTTTGTTTTTGCCCAACAACTGCTAGTAGTGTCCAAATAGCAAAGAGTCTAGACTAAATACCAATTTAAAGTTTTTACATTTGATCAAATACATTTAAATGTCCTTTCAAACCACCTTTTTTTTTTTTTTTACTTGTTTTGTAGATGGGCCTTGGGGACCCCCTTGCAGTGCCTCTGATGGCCCACGTTCGGGAACCACTAGTTAAGCATTCAGTCAATTAATTGTTTATGCTCCTGAACATAAAATGTGCACTTTGAACCAGATCTTACTTTTAGAAAATTGCCGTGCTGTTCTTCTCTGTATTGTTGCAATTAGATATTTCCCCAAATCCATACAGCCCGAGCATGCAGGGCTGTTCAGTTGTTGTTAGTGGTAGGAGGGGCTCGCTCATTCAGCGTGGGCAGGAGAGTGACATCAGTGCCATCAGGTCCTCCTCCCTCCGCACATTAGAATTGGAAATGATGGGCTGGCTGGCTCTCTCTAAGGCCTCGCCCAAATATTCCTCCCCTGAGTCTGCAGCACGAGGGGACCCCCGGTATATACCCTCCACCTCCCTTTGTCCCTGGAGGGGTCTGGGGCAGTGCTTGGTGTCCTGCTGCCGTGGCATGAATGAATTTGGTTGTAATGACTCGAGAGTGGCGTAAAGCAGCCCACTCGGCGTATGGCTGTGGTACGAGAGGGAGGGGTGCGCAAATGGGGCAGATGCCACTGTTTGGGAAATGAGCTTTTAAAGTGCGGAAAGTCCCCCCTCCTCTTCACAAATAATGAGCGCAAATAAAAAGGCAGATTGTTTTAAGTTTACATAATTGGCTTGGTAGCTTTCCCAAAAGCTGTTTTGACTGAAGGGGTGAAACCGCTCTGGAAAAATGTCAAACATTGATTATACTGACCAGTTATTGGGATTTATTTGGTTGATTTCCTTACCTGTTAACAACTATGTGGGACCAACCAATTGCTTTGGTTCTGAGTGGTATTAAAATGATGACTACTATTTCAAACTGTATTGTTATAAGTGCTCAAAATTCAGTTCACAGTGCACATTGCAAACACATACAGGAGCATAAACATTTGAGACTCAAATATGAACTGCTAAACTAATGCAAGAAATTGTTTGTTGGTCTTAACTTGAGGATGGTCTTAACTTAAGGGTGGATGACCAAAAAGAGTATCTATTTCGCTAACCATTACCGAGCAATATTTTTGCCAAATCTAAAGTACAGAATGACCCTTTGGAGTCACACATAAGAGAGGCAAAATAAGTGGTTTTCAGCTTTGTTTGTCTTTGGCAGGAAGACAAAGACGCGTACATTTGTAAGCAATGAGGTATTATCCCAAATCCACACAGCTTTTCCGTATGTATCGCTTAACATTTAGTCAGTGAGTATCTAACGGTTACTTCATATCTACCTCATATTCTTTAAAAGTACTATATATTGAGTATTAAGTGAGTATGAACTTGTTATCACCATAGGGATAGAATGTGACTGCGGCTGCACAAGCGGAAGTATGATCATCTGCAAATCCAATCATGATCTCTATGAATGTACAAATTTTAAAAAATAGTTTAAAGTTTAAAATCAGTATTCCATAAAGTACTTCTGTTTTTAAAATACCTCACACCCACCCTCTCAGCTTCTTCTCCCGGGACGCTTTCTCCAATGGGGCCCTAATGTGCCGTTTTCATCAGCACCGAGGCGGGCTCGCAATATGGCCGTGCGCCTCTGCTCAGGGAATATGAATGTTGATTAAGCATGCGTTCAGCCCTTTGAAATTCAGAACAAGTGTCAGAATAATGGATGTCGAGCAAATGTCAAGCAGTTGTTAATTTCTGTGTTACGGGGGGTTTATCTAGCGTGATCTTCAGAAGCCATTGATATGCTGATTTCTTGGCCGGGTTTTGGAGGGCAGGGAGACTGGCTCATTGATTATTTATTGTGGTTTTGCTGTTGGGTGTGCGCCCGTGTGTTCTTTAACGCGCTGGTTTAAGTAAAGGATTTGCTAACTCCTACGGTGCGCAACACGGCTAATCTCTGTGTGAAATTTGTCCACCTTAAAAGAGCTAATTACAGGCTTGAGTGATCTTTCTGAGTGGGTATTTGGATATAATGTGTGAGGTGGGATTTGGGCCGGCTTTGCCGCCAGTGTTGACAATGCTGCCTCCTTCGCAGCCATTTTTAAATATCCCAACATGTTTGTTTTATTCCATGCTGCGGGCTGGGCTGTAAGATCAGTCGGTTTTAAATTACGATTTGTATGCTAGCAAAGAGCATCATTAAAAGAGTACAACTGTTGCTTGGTTATAAACGAACTATGGGCACTTCAGCTGTATTATTCTACGTGTTTATAACTTAAAATAATTTCTTTGTTTGAAATGTAAACCAACAAAACCCATGGCGATGGTCTCATTTTCCAAAGTGTGCTACTGGCAGCAAGGGGAATTAAATATTATTTGAAGCATATGAGTCTGTGTTGATTTTCTTGGTCGACCAAAAACATTCTCTGACCAACGATTAGTCGACTAAAAGGGGGCGTGGCATGGCGCTAACAAAACTACAACTATTCTGACCCAAATTCATAGAATTAAATCCCAAACTGCATTCATAAGACATAAAACTTTGGGAGCTCGTGCTGTAACTACTCTTTATACATAGAAGCAACGACGGTGCATTTATGTATAAAAAAGTGCCATTAATTTCACCTTTAATCTCAGACTCCAGATCCCTGCCTCTGCTGCTGTACATGTGCTGTCCATACATCCATATAATCCAAATAAAGCGTTAGTTCTCGTCTACCATCATCGTCCCTGTTCTCAAATGTCCTGTGGGTAAAACTTCTGTGTGACACTTGTCTCTGTTTTGCCGTAATGTAAACACGAGCCATGTGCTTTATTGTGAAATGCAACGCCCGCCTGGTTCTGTGTGACGTCCTCAGGGTGTTTAATTTCTTCAACTATTGGGCTGCACGATGTAGTGATGTATCGGTTCACGTTACGCGGATCTCCTCGTCTTATTTATCTCGGAAAAAGCCAGAATGAAGGGGAGAAAAACACAACAGGTCCATGAGCTGCGGAGCCTGTTCTCCCATGTGCTTTAGTAGAGCCGCTGACAGAGGACAGGCGTCAGACTCAGTATCGGCTATTTCACTGTAGAACCAGGGGATTTGTGGTTTAAACAACTGTAGAAGTCTGGCCTATAGAAGTCTGACCTATAGAAGTCTGGCCTATAGAAGGCAACATCTCGCCAAGACACAGAGCCGCTGATCTCAGCTGCTTATGCTCACACAGGCGAGGCGCTCTTCCGTCCTCATTTCTCTCCTCAATGTTTATTTTTTATATTTTTAGCAAAAGCATTTAACACAAACAATTCAAACGTCACTCTGTCTGTAAAACTTTGATATGTCTGTTTTTATAATGAAATATTAGCCCAAAGGTAAAAGATAGACCTGTCACAGGACTCTGGTGTTATGTAAATTGAGAGCGTCTGTCGTTGCAAAAGTGTGTGCCTTTAGTCGACCAATGAAAATCTTGGTCGACCACGACGGCATCGACCAATTAGTCAACTAAACGACCAAAGTTAACAGCCCTAGTTGTTTGCAGACACCATGCTAACAAATCAATGGCGATGTGATAAAGTAGTGGTATATGGGCTTTAAAAGTGTGAAGGATGCTTTCGGATTTGAACTGTTACATACTGTAACATAATCTAGGAAATACAGATTGGATTGTGCTGTAGAAAGAAGAAAGTGGCATTACTCAAAACTACGTACAAGAAAGTGAAATTCTACTTCAGATATGTTTTTGACGAAGGAATGTTATAACATGGGTAAAAGAATAAAAACTATTATTGTTCCCTTTTAAATCCAATGCAAAATATCCTGTCTGCATGGGGTGTAAAATAGATTTCCTTGTCGTTTAAACTGTATTAGTTTTCGGCTAATATGTCAGTTTATTTTAAATGTTAATCTGGGTGTATTTAAAGTGTCTACCTGAACTGAACCTTGATATTACAACATAAATCACAAAATGAAATCGCTTTTTAATACCTTTTTATTGAGAGCTATATAGAGCTGCAAGATTATTTGCATGGAAAATCAAATTGTAGTTTAATTTGGAGGTAGCTACAAAGATGTTTAGTTTTCTGCTAAGAAAAAACGTATCCATGTGACTCGGTCGAAAACCTGCAAAGTCTGTAGTTTTAGATCTCGATATGTGTGTGGGTGTTATTAGTTTAGCAGTTCATATTTCAGTCTCCTCAAGTGTGAATGCCCCGGAGTTTTAAAACGTGTACCTTGGACTAAATCTTGGTTTTGAAAAAAAAATCACATGGCTTGCTCAAAATTAGATATTTTTCCAAGATCGTTTCTCAGTGTGCTCTGAATCGCCTTTTCTGTCAATAGTTTCCACTCATAACCTGAACTCTCAGATTAATCAGCAGTCTGTTGAAGATATATACTGCTCCACTTTTGTTCAGCATTTTGGAAGCCAGATTCCAATCTCTTCCTGCTAACTGTGTGCACTACCTTCTCACCTCAGGGCTGCCCAGATTCAGGCAAACCTAAAGTGGCAGCTGGGGCAGCATCCCTGGAAGAGGATCATTTCGCGCTCTCTCTCTCGTGGTGAAAGAGGTGCAAGGATGAATGGAGTGTGAGGCAGAGGAGGAGATGGAGTAAGAGGAGAAGGTACGCACATGCTGACTTCACAAGCTAATGTCAGCCTAAGGAGCGCATGAATAATAGATGCAATCAATGAGATGATTAGGAAGCCCAGGGATGACTACTTCCTCCTGATATCTCTGAGACGTTCTCCAGGCGCACTATAGATTGTATAGCGCCTTTCACTGCTGGAAAGGCCTGAGGTAAGCAGAAGGGATGTCCTGATCCAGTTTTTTGAGCTCCTTTTAACATTCCTTGCTGTTTGATTCCGATCTAGTCTTTTTATATTAATGTAATCTATTTTAATAACAATTTGTAAACCTATTGCATTGTATAGTAGTTACACCAAATTGGCGTCTATTACAGGCTTTTCAAGTTTTGAATTTGGCTTTAAATTTTGCATTTGAAGCTAATGTAATATTGGGGCTAAACAAAACAAGTTTTGAAATTGAGGCATTAGAAGCCCCTTCTCAAAGTGTCAGCAAAGCAGCAGACACTGGATTATAGTTTCAACTGCTTCTAAAGGCCTTTCAATCGTAATGAATTATGTTTAGGGACAGTAAAAGACATAAGCACTAGTAATGTTTTTTTTCCGCATTTGGAGCAGGTTCTATCACAACCCGGCCCGCCCTGCAACGTTGTTTTTATTTTTACATCCCACCCTGCCCCGCGCCACAACCATTAAGAATTGCGTGTTATAAATATGATCCGTCTGAATGGACCACGGCTTTAATTCCGTCCAAAAATGTACTTGAAATGAACGGGACTGGCAGGTCTTATCCTCTCTCTCCCTTCTGCGCAGAGCGCTGGGATCAGGAGAGGGGTAGAGAGCAGAGGTAACGTGAACTTGTGCACAGAGGCACATATCGTGGAAAATAGGAGACACTGAGCTCCATTAAAGTGTCCTGGATCAAAAGCTGCAAAACGCTGAATTACAATGAATGCGCGTACGGTGGCAATGCCCCTCCCCAACCCGCAATCAAAGAAGATTTTCATGACCTGTTAAAGTATCGATCAGGAGAAAATCCTAAAAACAGACCGAAAGCAGAAAGAACACAGGCTGCAGAATTTCCACTTCAGCAGCGATAAAAAGAGAGAAAGGACATTACCTCCTGAGCTGCAGGGACAGACCAGATCCACATCAAGACACCGTTTTCTTTCAGCTAAACTTTTCTTAACACACTGCGCTGTTCGATAAAAGTGAAAGCACTTCCCACGTCAAAGATCTGTTACATAGTGAGCGCGCTCACTCTGTCACTAATTTACCAAAACTGTTCCATAAATGACTAATGCAGAGTGAGCTCCTCCGGTGCAGCATGGAGTTTATTAAACAACAGCACGTAACTTCAGGCTCTGCGGGTCTTTCCTAAAGGTAAATAGCTGATGTGTTTCTTGTTGTCACTGCTTTTCTCTTTGTCTAAGAACTCTAGTTTCTTATTCAGTCCTGGTTTTTAACCAGTTTAGTCTACATCCTGGTTTAGTCCTCAGGCTCAGAGCGCGGCTTTGCCATCTCTGATAATGACCAAAGTGTTAGTAAGTTATACAGTGGGGGAAAAAAGTATTTAGTCAACCAACAATTGTGCAAGTTCTCCCACTTAAAAAGATGAGAGAGGCCTGTAATTTTCATCATAGGTATACCTCAACTATGAGACACAAAATGAGAAAAAAAATTCCAGAAAATCACATTGTCTGATTTTTTTTAATGAATTTATTTGCAAATTATGGTGGAAAATAAGTATTTGGTCAATAACAAACAAGCAAGATTTCTGGCTCTCACAGACCTGTAACTTCTTTAAGAGGCTCCTCTGTCCTCCACTCATTACCTGTATTAATGGCCCCTGTTTGAACTTGTTATCAGTATAAAAGACACCTGTCCACAACCTCAAACAGTCACACTCCAAACTCCACTATGGTCAAGACCAAAGAGCTGTCCAAAGACACCAGAAACAAAACTGTAGACCTGTACCAGGCTGGGAGGACTGAATCTGCAATTGGTAAGCAGCTTGGTGTGAAGAAATCAACTGTGGGAGCAATTATTAGAAAATGGAAGACATACAAGACCACTGATAATCTCCCTCGATCTGGGGCTCCACGCAAGATCTCACCCCGTGGGGTCAAAATGATCACAAGAACAGTGAACAAAAATCCCAGAACCACACGGGGGGACCTAGTGAATGACCTGCAGAGAGCTGGGACCAAAGTAACAAAGGCTACCGTCAGTAACACACTACGCCGCCAGGGACTCAATTCCTGCAGTGCCAGACGTGTCCCCCTGCTTAAGCCAGACATGTCCGGGCCTGTCTGAAGTTTGCTAGAGAGCATCTGGATCATCCAGAAGAGGACTGGGAGAATGTCATATGGTCAGATCAAACCAAAATAGAACTTTTTGGTCAAAACTCAACTTGTCGTGTTTGGAGGAGAAAGAATGCTGAGCTGCATCCAAAGAACACCATACCTCCTGGTCTTTCAGCATGACAATGATCCCAAACACACCGCCCGGGCAACAAAGGAGTGGCTTCGTAAGAAGCATTTCAAGGTCCTGGAGTGGCCTAGCCAGTCTCCAGATCTCAACCCCATAGTAAATCTTTGGAGGGAGTTGGAAGTCCGTGTTGCCCAGCGCCTGCCCCAAAACATCACTGCTCTACAGGAGATCTGCATGGAGGAATGGGCCAAAATACCAGCAACAGTGTGTGAAAACCTTGTGAAGACTTACAGAAAACATTTGACCTCTGTCATTGCCAACAAAGGGTATATAACAAAGTATTGAGATGAACTTTTGTTATTGACCAAATACTTATTTTCCACCCTAATTTGCAAATAAATTCATAAAAAATCAGACAAAGTGACTTTCTGGATTTTTTTTTTCTCATTTTGTCTCTCATAGTTGAGGTTTACCTATGATGAAAATTACAGGCCTCTCTCATCTTTTTAAGTGGGAGAACTTGCACAATTGTTGGTTGACTAAATACTTTTTTTCCCCACTGTAGCTTTGCTTCGCTTTAAGAAACCATCTGCATTTGCGCTGAAGCGGCCCATGAATTCAGGTTGCTTTTTTTTAGACTCGCTGTGGATCATTTATTGACGTCTGAAGAGATAAAGTACAGAAAAAAAAGCAAGAAAATGAGTTCTGGCTAAATATTCTGCATAAAAGCCGCCTTTAGATTCATGACCAATACTTTTACAAACCAATACTTTTACAAATGCCTCTGCTACCAATACCGATTCGGCTTACAAAGACACCCATAGTAATAGTGGTTTTTATCTTACTGTGAGGAGTTTGAAGTTAGTCCACAAACAAGCAAATACACTGGCACAGTAACTACAACTGTGTTCAATTGTGATCTGCAATCTATTGGGGCAGACTCCGATAATAAAAATTGTAGAATGTGCCCGTTTTGGTGTTTGTTTGACAACTAGCTTTTTCTTCAGTTCAGTTTTGTTCCTTTATTGACCGTTCAGATAAAGCACATCATTAAAATTGCATTACTACCAAACAGCTCCCATAAGGAACAACATCAAATCAATAGGGGGCAGCAGAAGGATTGATGGAGAGTTGGGGAATGAAGCTGTCCCACAGTCAGTTAGACCTGACCTGGATCGAGACCCTGCACCCTCTGAAGATGCATGTCCCCCTCTAAGATAACAATGTCCACTCTGCTGCAAGAAAGCTGGGCGAATAGGCACTGTCCAGATTGTTGTCGAGCCAAAAACACAACAGTCTCACACAGTCCACTGATCAGAGCATTGTCCAGTTTGATGGTACAATGGTCTCCACAGGCATTGTAATGAAAGATGTTCCAGTATACTGAATACTTTCAGTATTGCAATACAAATGGTATCTCAGTGCTAGCATCCCACCGCAGCATATGAATGAACTAAATTGCCTGGAATGGTCAGAGTGCTGCTTGTTTTCATCCAGGGCTGGACATTAGGTCAGCGTAATGGCATCGTCTTTCCCAGGCCGGTGGACACTCGTTACTTTGCGTATACACATCGCTTTGAATTCTCAGGGAGACTAAGCAGGGACAGCTCTGGCCATTATCCCGCGATAGCAAAGCGTGTCATCTAATGGCCCCCTAACCGGTTTTGTCATCCGCAGTGTCACAGAGATATTTGGCCCTCACAACGGATCACAATTAGAGAGTTGAATGCGGGCTCTTTTGGCTTCACTGCCTGCTCTTGTGATGTCTAGGCCAGGGGCGCCTCAGACGACGGCAGTTTTCACGATTGTAACGGAGGAAAGAATATTGAGGGCGAAGGTTCAATGATGATGTGGATTTCTATTGTGGCTCTTGCAGGCTATTCGGTTCACAGCGTTGGATGAGTTGACTAGAATGTTTCACACCAGAAAAATGAAAAATAAAAGTAGAACTGGGCAATAAAAAAGAGATTGAACACTCCGTGATGGACCGGTGTATATAATGGACTAATCGATTATTGAAATAGTCGACAACTATTTTAGTAATCGATTAATTGTTTTCTGGTTCACACAGACTCAAATAGAGCAAAAATGACATGAAAATGTAGTATTTTTGATGAAAACATACTTTCTTTTTATAGTTGGGGTCTGTAGTGTTTTTTACATTGTAAATTTCATGAATATCTGTCTGTGTCTCATCCAATCAGAATGCAGAATTGGCACAAAGAGCCTCCTACAAACACTTTAAGTTTACTCCATCAACATGTCCTCAAGCGGTGCCACTTTAGCTTTATGTGGTTAAAAAAAAAATCCTACACCATTCACAGCAAGCAACTAATCGATTAATCGTAAAAATAATCGATAGATCAATCGATTACAAAATAATCGTTAGTTGCAGCCCTACTCTGAATAAGT
Source organism: Neogobius melanostomus (assembly GCA_007210695.1). Lineage (NCBI taxonomy): Eukaryota > Metazoa > Chordata > Actinopteri > Gobiiformes > Gobiidae > Neogobius > Neogobius melanostomus. The sequence goes on along the minus strand of VHKM01000278.1, from coordinate 1,446,141 downwards.
TGTTCTCCTCTGAGAGTTTTACGCACGAGTTTTAACTCATTTCTATTGCAAAATTCGTGTTTCATGACTCTGTTCAGATCATGTTTAGTTTAGATACATTTATCCTGCAATCTCACATTTTTCCTAACATAAATAATTTTATGACATTTAATTTAATTAAATTTAAAAATTCTTATAATGAGAGATGGACGATATCATCGTCCATCACGATGGTTCACTGTAAACATCGTCAACTGCCAATTAAGGGGACATCGCCCAACCCTAATTGGCAGGCCTTCTGATTTTGTTTAGAGCCCCAAATGTGTATTAAGTCATTTTCGCCTGGAGTAGTTTGTCGCCCTTTTAGTTGGTTATAACAGAAATACCAAAGGAACATGTAGGCGAAAGTAAAACTTTACAAATTTTGATTGCAAATCAAGGTCAACAGCGTATATAACAAACTTTACGGACATTTGAAATACGTTTCCTGGGGCCCTGTGGACCAAGAAGCACGATTATTTAACCCAGCTTTTGTACAATATTTTTGATATTTTTACTGGTGAACGCACGTCCATGAAATAACGTTTGTTTACTTACCGTATTTCTAGCTTCTTACGATGCCGTTTGCTCCCAGATGAACTTGTTCTCTTCTGCCGTAAGGTTCTTAAAGAGTAACTAAACACCAAATCAAGTTTTTTTTACTGATGAACTGTCTCAATGGGTGTCTCATAGTGTTGTCTACTGGTCCCTGACATTCTAACATTATAGCGCAAACATGTGTTAAATCCAATGGCCGCTGGCTGCTCTGCTTTGTGACCGCAAACACTGGAGGCCGCCATTGCTCTTCCATTGCTGTAGTACCTCCATTTGGCCGCTAGGCCCCATTGAAAAGCATTGGACTTTAGACACGTTAAAAACAACTTTAATGCCTGGTTTCAATTTTTTCAACACTTAATATGGCTTAATATGGCTACATATTCCTCCTGAGATAACGCTGGGTTAGTCAAAAAAATAGAAACCAGGCTGGTTTTCGAAATATATTTTTTTTTAATCTCCTACTTAAAGTGATAGTCTGGATGTCTAAATGTATTACAAATTTTAAGAAATGTACAAAATTGACCTCCTGGCCTTACATTTTGATATAAAGTAAGTAAAAAATATATTATTATATTTTCGTTAAGTCCCTCCTTCCGTGATCTCAGCAACTACTCAAGAGCCTCCTCGCCGATGGCCTAAACCAATAAAATGCGAGCAAGACGATGATTGACACTTCATGCACGCTGTAGGCTCGCTCCCGACAACTGCGCACGCGCAGCCGCAGAGAGTGTTTCTGTTTCTCCTACCTGGAACCGCCATCACGGCCTGAGCGCCGCTATGGCACAACAAACAGCTCACGACAGAAGCTACGACTGCCTGCTACTTCTCATAACACATTTAAACAGTTCAAAAGTCCATCTTCTAAACTAGCAGAAATACAAATACAAGATAGATGTGGAATTTATATCGGAGAGTCGTTGAACAACAGATGGACGGAGCTTCGTGAGCTGCAGAAGGCATGAAGACTTGGCAGAGTTTCTTATGTACAGGTAAATGCATGACACTTTGAAGCATTCATGGCGACAATTTGTTGAATTTAGTGCGTCCGTCATGGTTAGGCTTTTTGCAAATTCTAAGCCTTATTACGCCGGCTAACTTTGAACTGTTCGCATCGCGTTATAAAGCTATAGCCTACTGTAAACAAGGACGTTTTTCACAACTTTACATACACGGGTCTTGACTATGTATATTTCTGTACGTACTGGCATTACATCAAATGTACCATTGAGATTTGGAGACGTGCAGACATGCAGTACTGTATATATAATGCCAAACTCTAAATGTAGTGCTAGCATCTGATGTTTATTGTGCGATAAATAATTGAGGGCCAGCGGGCTACATATGTTTTTGAAGGAAACGCATTTCAAAATATAGCTTACTCTGTAAGAATGTTATTAGCACAATGTCGTCGTTACATTTTGTGTAAATGTATGTAACTACAGTGCCTTGCCAAAGTACTAATACACCTTGAAGTTTTGCACATTTTGTCATGTTTACAACCCTAAACGTAAAGATTTTATTTTGAATTTTTTACTGAAAGTTCACACACAAGTAACAGACAACTGTGAAGTGAAAGCAAAATGATACATGATTCTGTTATTTTTTTTAAATAGAAAAGTGAAAAGTGGGGCATGTACAAGTATTCATACAGCATTTTTCTGAGTGCATTAAATTGCCTTTATAACATTCCTAATGACTGCAGAATCAGAATGTTCACACCTTGCCCTAACCTTTAAATAGAGGCCACCTGTGTGTAATCTACTCTCAGTATAATTACAAAAAGGAAAATAGGTAAGCCTTACTGATGCTAGCCATGGAAAAATAGACACCCAAATACCACGAAACCACAATCAATTGGTTTAGGAAATTATTCATAAACTGCCATTCTCTTGTATTTGTAGAGATAACCATGTTGAAGAGGGAGTGAACATCTTGGAGCAAAGAAAGCCTCTACTTCCAGAACTGGAGAGTAAGTAAAACATGTTTGGTATCTGTATAGTTGTTACACTGGTCATTGACAATTAAATGAAAATAATGTTGCTGTTTTTGGTTTAGTTTACCATCACTTGGTATCCCTGAGGAGGAGTACAACCACACTGTGAGGATTTGTGCTTGTGTTTCCAAAACAAGTCTAAACAAATCAAGTCCTGTTCCACATAAATACCTGCATGCATACATAAGCAAGAGAACATGTAACATTTTGTACATAATAATAATTTTTACACACTGTGTTCACAGGACAGGGGCCTCTCTGAGAAGGAAAACAATGACCTTCAGCACATAAGTGAGCAGGACACAGGGAGAGGTCCACATTACAGAAGTGTTTACTGATGCCCACTCACAGATTTCTGCGCTTTTGTCAAGTGTCATTGTATTTATGATATGAAACATTATAATTGGACACATCTAAAGAAATTATATTTTTTTTATTTTAATTCATAATCCTCACACAGGTAATGAGCTATACAAAGACAGTGGTGTGGCGCAAACAATATGTGGCATGGGTCTAAGAACTTGGGCAAAAAGTTACATGCAGTAAGTAAAATTGTGAGCTTTGTAAAAGATGCTTATTGTGCATTTATACTGTACATGTATTTGATTTTTGTCTCTTTTCTGTGTAGGCTGGCCAGCAAAGGGATGTTTCACAGTACTACAGTGAACTAAGGCATTTGTAATCATTTCTGGTTCTGCTGCACGAACGCAACACACTGGAAAGTGAACGGTAGAAAGAGTGGACAGTGAAAGGTTCAATGGCGCACAATACTCTCATTGAGGTCATTCTGAAAGAACGTTGGTTCAAAGAAGTACCAAAGTATCTCAAGTTTAGGTATTGTATTTATATATATATATATATATATATATATATATATATATATATATATATATATATATATATATATATATTATATATATATATATATATGCATATGCTAGCTTTTTTGTAGATCAACTGGACATTGCACAGTCATCCTATGTACGCCAGCAAAAGGTTCAGTTATGACCCGCCCATTGCAGCGCTCACCATGTACACAGACCTGGAACAAGGAATGCTGATGGATGTATAATTGTATACAGTATGTACGCATTCTGTAAACTATGCATCTTCATTCCTTTTCTATGACTTACTTTTTTGTCATTATTTTGTCTCTATTTCAGATACCGGAAAGTATTCAATAAAAAATACAGGTGCTGCAGGATTTATACAGTGAAGGTTGAGAAGGACTATTCAGACAATGATTGTTGCTGCACGGTTGAACAGCAAAAAAGGACTCCCACGCCCTGCAAAATTGAGATCCTCAGAGAACTGGGTTTGCTGTCAGCTGTCCCTGACCCAACAACCCTGGAGTTACTCCAACACCAGCACACCCGAGGAGATGGTATGGACTCATTTATTCTTCTCACAATATTGAATATAGAAATTGCATACATCTATATATCCATAACATATTCTTTATCCTTGTTTTTTTTTACAGGTCAACAATTGCCACAGAAATAACATGAAGAATGTTTTATTTTTGTAAATAAAGTTGTTGTTGAAAACTAGTTGACCATTGTTTGTTTCTATCTGTAACCAAATGTTTATGAGATGCTATTTTTGTGCAAGAGGTGTTTTTTAGGCAATGTGTTAGTTGTGCTTTGAAATTAGAAGACTTTATTATATTTCATTCTTTATTCTCATGAAAACAAAGCAAAGTGACTTCAATTGAAATGTAATGTATGATGAATGATGGTATAAATATATACTATTGGTATAAATCCAATGTAGTGCCCATTAGGATCAGAAAATGTGTCTGATTTAGTCTCCACATGTGGCACTTTAGATATGCAGTTCTCTGGAGCAGCAGGCAGCTTTTGGAGATCGTCTGGTTGATGCTGCAGGTGGGGTTTTACTGTATTCATCATCGGAAGATCCTGCCATTACAGAGCTTTGAAGAAGGCGAAAGATAAAATAATTAGAAAAAACAAATGCAATATGGCCTAAATCTGAAGTGGTCTAAAACACAAAAAAGACGACAGGACAGATAATCGTACGCTAGCTGTTAGCATATCAAAGAAGTAAACAATGTTGCATGCTATAAACGATGTAAAAACTACATGTTTACTTGATATGCCAGTTTATTGGAAATTTCAGTACAAAGTTAGCTGCATAAACGTGTCAATCCCCGTCAAAAAACAACGATTTTAACATAAAAAGCATCGTTACCTTGGATAACTCAATTGTTGACACTGTCACCGTAATGTCTCCCCTCGTCACTTCTTGGCCCATTGAACCTCGCGCGTGCACGGGAAAACAGGGGTGGCTTCCAAGACCAATCAGGAAGGGAGGGGGAGGGAGCTTTTTCAAAAAGAGTCCCTCGCTCTCTCTTTTTCTGACAACATCCAGACTATCACTTTAACGGAGGTCGGACTGTTAGCATTGGAGCTGCGCGAGCTACACGTCACGCAAGGGCCGAGTTTACAGTGAGATCCCGCCCTTTTGCCCTTATTAGGAACATGCTTCGTCAGAGCTGGGGAGGAGGAGTCTGTAAATCCGCCATGATTTCCCCCTGGAAAGTGGTCATTATGGTAAACGGGGAGGAGTGAGGAGGAGCTGTCTATTCTTTTTAACAGTCTATGGTTAAATCCTAACTTTGGCCTGAAAACGAATGGGTTGCGCCCCCTTCAGGGTAAACTCTGCTACTAAATTAGAATTTCCTGATTGGCTGGAGACGTGTCCACGGCCTCCACAGAACGTCATAAGCCGCACCAGCTCCACACATCATCATCAGGTGCTGCCAATTGTCCTGCCCTGTACCTGTGGTATATAACCAAGTCCCTCCCACGTAATCGGTCTGCTGTGATTGTGCCAATGCAAAGGCCCACACACTCACCCCCGCATGTCACCCCCAAACTTCAGAGACCGCCTCTTTCACAGCACTTTTTGACTTTTGTTTGTGGGTAGGGAAAGGCTTTGGCACGCCCGTTTAGTTACTCTTTAAACTTGGTGTATTTAGAATGTTTTGCACTTTTGTCCTCTTAAGAGCTAGTCCTTATTCAGAAAACAAAAACAAGTCGATGTTTGAGAAGTAAGATTCACTCCTGGAAATAATACATATTAAGAATTTAAAACAACTGTCAGCTAATCGGCCTGCGATTAACCCATGGACATAAAACACACAACACAGGTAACTACTGAAGTGGCAAAGTACAAATCTTCTCGACCTCTTTATCAGCGACTTCGCTCTCCAAAAGTAACCCAAGTTTCTGAAGCGCACTGACTAAAGTGTGCTATCATTACTGTAATTGCCGATCATTAAACGCGGCAGATGATTTCTCAGCGACAGAGAAATCACGGATAAGTCAAACTCATTTCATCCGTAGTGTGACGATTGAGCAAGTATTTGTCTGGAGCTGCGTGACACTGTTTGTTTCTTATCACTTGTCAAAATACATCACACTTTCACATTAGCCCAAGTCATTTTTTTCCCATTTGTTTTGCCGCTGCTGACGCTAGGCTAAGCTGTGCAAAACAGATGTTAGCATTTAGCCGATCAGCATGTGTAATTAGCAACATTTGCATATGCAGCAAGTTTAATTGTTTTGTTTTTTAAAGCTTGAAATTATCGATCTACGTTCAGGCGTTATCAGAACGCTTCCTCACATAAATGTCCCTCTATTAAATATGACATAACATTTGATAATGGAGCTAGCATTAAGAGATCAATCGAATGTAGCGTCAAATTGAGAAATATCCTCAAATCTATATTATTCATGACTGGATTTGTTTGAAAATAGCTTCCATTAGTAAAACAAAAATCTGTGCTCGCCTCAATTAGCCAGCCGCATGCCCTGAAGAGGCGCACCATGCAACGCTGGGACGCATGCGGATACACCAACTGCTAAGTACTGCAGCAGCATATGATGCCGGTGCCATTAGCCAGGTGGCTTTCATTAGCCAAATTACAGCCATTGCTCATAATTAATTATTTGTAAATAGGAAGATTCTGAATATAATTGATAGCTTGGTTTCCCCCAGCTCCTTTTAATTAGGCTGATGGGAATATTTAGTTCAACTGCTTTTTTCCTCTGAGATGATTATTGGAAAATGCGGACTTTATTGGAACACATTGGTGTAATGTGCCTAGCATTTATAGTAAGTGTTTGATGGTTGGATCGTTGAACTGCAGCAATATCTACTACTAGCATTTTACTTTTTAAAATTAAAAATACCCTGTATTGTGCTGCATTTACAGTTTATTGTGCTGCATTTACACAGTTTGGAGTAATCCTGTTAACTTTAATTATTTTTTTCTTTCTCTGCTGAAGTGGTCTAAAATGTATTTCCTGACTTCTGTTGTAGAACACAAAACAGTCCTTGACATGGTCCATAAATCTTCACTGGACCCGATCTTTGCTGTTCTGCGTTCAAAGGGTGTGTTCATCACAGCGCCATCAGTTGGTAGCATGATATTAGCTGAAAGTAAAGGTTTGTGTCACTGTCTTTCCCTCTAATGCAGGGGTGTGTAATATATATATATATACTCAATCTATAGATGCCTGCCTACTGCTATCCTGGCATAAAGCCAGACTAACTATGTATTTATAAATACATATAAAGACAATCTGGAATTGTGGGACTAGGACGCAATTTCCAAATCGAGACTCGAGGCGGGGCTAACGAGGTTGACCGATCGCGAACCAATCAAACACAGAGCGACCTGCGCTTTGCGTTTACATCCTCCACCATGAGACGTGCAGTGGAGTAAATGTTCCGGTGAAAGTCCTCAGAGCAGCTTCTTACTGTGGCTTTAAGGACAAGTCCAGCTCATTTAAAACAGAAGAAAGGCCACTGGTAAAAGATCGTTGTGTCACGGCCGCCATCTTCACTGTTTTGGTTACGGCCCGGAGGAGCACAGGTGTTTGTTGGGAAATCCTAGCGTGGATGATGATGCACTGTTAACTCCCGCCTCCCGTGCTATGATTGGCTCGTCTTGGTTTTGCTGGAGTCAGCGAGATTCAAATCGCACAATTCCAGACTGTATCCCCATGTATCTCTGAACATGGAGGATCAGTCTGGGAAATTGCTACACAGTGGTGAGGAGATAAGAACTCGCGTTTTGTAATATAATGTATTCCGTGTGCAACTTCTTTTTTTATTTTTAAGACTTTTAAAACCTAAAATATAAATTCTGATGTACCCAAACAATTGTTTTTAAACCTTAATTACTACAAATATGAAATAGTGATTTTTGTTTTTTTGTTTTTTTCCCCCTCCATAATTTACAGTATCATTTAAACAAAACCGATTACAATGCATTACCAACTATTTCTGTCGGTCAGCTTCAAGAAGCTTGTTGAAGAGTTGGTAATACTAGTCAATGAAATGAGATGGAATATAATATACAGTATCTCTTCTTTGTAGACTCTTATTGTATCTGCAAAAATGTCATAAAACCATCACTCTATTTATGTCGTAGGTCCCAAATGGGACATTAAAAAAGCCAACTTCATACCAACTGGTGACAAAGCGAGACACTGCATTCGGAATCGTGTGGTGCACTGTTTTGGGTAGAGGAACAAGACTGCTGTGTTGAGTGCTAAAGGGGATCATTAGCCTGAGAGAGAGTAATTCCCAAACCACTCTAGTGTCTCCCAACCTTCTGTTTCCTCGTGATCTAAATGACATCCACCAGAGTTCTTCCTCAACACTAACAAAGGTCAAAAGAAAGATCCAAGGGCAGCAAAACCATATTTGTGTTTGCAATATTGAAAAATGTAATTGGCTTACTTTTAGATTCCAACTTGGCTGCTAAATTATTGTTGGCTAACTTCAATGGCGCTGGTTGACCAACCCTGCTGAGATACTGAGGAAACGTAGAGGCTGCAGAGGTGGACGTAAGAAGCGGAGACCATACCTGCCCTCCGTTATTATGGATAATATGTCGTCAATGTATCTTCTTCCCCCACAGTGTTTTTCACTAAATGGTTATGGCTAAAAAAGAGGAGGTTGCCATAGTTTAGGGCCAAACATACACCCATAGCAGTACCCCTTAGTCTAACTAAATACGCTAACTATTAAACTGTAATGTCCCCGACCCACTCACTGACCACACGTATTTCTGCATTTGACCTTTTGTCCGTAGAAAATATTTAGCGATCCTCTCCAGCTCTCGCTCTCCCGCCCCATTAGGATGATTCCTGTAATTTGTTACTACCTCCGCCTTTGCCAAAACCAATAGCGCTAATGCAGGGAATGGAGTGCTAACATGACTTACTGTTACCCCGCGATGCTTGTGAGGCGCAGACACTATGTAATGCTCATTGTATGGCTGGCCTTTGCTTCACATGGGAGTGGGAAGTGATCGCACTGCGCCCTGGAGAGCACAGGCTGGATGTGCATTAATGTAAAGACAGCCATAAGTGAACTGTTAATGTCTGTTCAATGGGAAATGGGACATGGAGCATTAGAGGGGCGCTACGCAAACTGACGGCCGTTTAAAGATGCTACATCTTTCCATCCAGATTTCTACTTTCCATTTTTCCTCACAATAATAATATTTTCAACTCATCATTGAATTGAATTAGCTAGAGTTAACATTCATTTATACATTTAATGTCTACAGCAACAACATTCCCTGTGATATCTTGACCTTTTAAGTTGTACCTACATTTTTTTTATCCAAACATGCTCTACCATTCTGTGTGGGCCGATGGCATTGTAGGCTTGCAAAACAGTTTGTACATTGTGTAAAATGTTTTAAAACTGTGAATTAATCATTTAAGTTAATTCAACATCAAATCAACAAGATTTTATAAAGAAATCCACCTCGACCATCTCAGATTGAATTCAAACTTGGCCTAATTGTTGTCGATTTAGCCAATATTGAGTGTGTCAAGTTTGGAATTGGTTTGTAAAATAATACGATATAAAAGTAGGCATGTCTGGCCAAAAGCTGCTCAACTGTTTCCCTCAAATAGGGAAGGGACAATAACCCTTTTCAACTTTAACGCTTGTAGGTGTTATGTTATTTCTGCTGAAAAAGATGCACTCCCTGCAGTCCCCCTCTACTTCCCCACTCATATTATACAATTATTAAGTGTAAAATAAAGTTTAAATACAGCCAATTTAACTAAATATGGGCGTAACATAAACACACTACAAATTCATAAAAATGAAGATGGTCTTATCAGTAAAGTTTACTTTAACAATGAACTTTGAAACAATAGGTTACTTTCAATAACAAATTAGTTGATATTTTAATATGGCTATTTTAATCTGTTTAAGAAAATATGAATTGGTTTATATTATTCCACTGTATTGATTATTCACAGATGATTGAATAGGGCCCTTGTTTTTTGCTAGTCATTATAAAACACACAATTTGACTGTCTACGTGACTTTTGGTCATGGTTATGGTATGAGATTTTCATGGTATATCTCATACCACATCCCAAAATGAAGGACATTTTCAGGGTTTTCTCTACACCATTTATTCCGCGTTGAGGACCACAAACTGGTGTTCATATCAATTAGGGATGGGTACCGGAACCCAGTATCATAATGGCCCCGGGGCCACGTGTGCCAGTCCACCTGGACCAATAAGCTCCAGCCTTAACGGTCTTCTTAACGGGGCCTGCAGCGCTAATCACGCGCGTTCAAATAATCACTAGAAAAAAGTCTCCGCACGAGAGCGCAAGTTGTCGGATCATCCCCACGTTCTTCCTCGCTCTCCAGACAGGTGGGAAAGACACGCGGTGTAAAACATTAAAAACTTGCTTATTCTATGAAACCCCCCTGAGCTGTTGGCGCTAACCTGCTGTAAAAAGTGAACGTAACGACTTCGTATAGAACAAACAGACAAGCCACTCGCTCTTCATTCACAAATGCGCAAACTTAAGAGTTTCAGGTGGAATCTATTTTTCCCACAAACGGTGCACACGGAAATAAATTGGAAATAAATTAGGTCCAAATGTAGCGTAATAAAAAATAAATGTAGGCCAAGGATTAATGCCTATATACACACTGTAAATTGTAATAAGTAAAGTTTACTTGGTAGAAACCAGGTAACCAAATGCACAAGAAATATCTTGTACAGGAACACTTGTCTTCATAATTCAACTATACTGTTGGCATACAAGTATTGTGAACTCAAGGTACACAAGTTAAACTAAATAGGATTTACCATTTTATATTACACTTTCGCTTCTTATACAGTATATTATGAATATACGAGTTTAGTTAACTTGGTTAACTACGCTTATCCTAGTAATGCTAACTTGGACCTAGTAAGTTTGTCTAAGTGACAATAACTGGACTTGCATGCAATACTCTACAGATAAAAAAACAAACTTAACTTCGTATCATTCACGCATTGCAAATTACAGGACACACTTGAGTAGAATGAATATTATTACACTTGAACAGAAAGTTATTTTTGAACTGGGAATTAACATCAATAAAACATCTTAATTACAAAATAAAACTGCAATACTGTATTATTATTATTAACTAGATAATACAATTAAGACAATATAGTTAAAATATTTAGTAAAGTTTAGTATTACACTGGCATTAGCAGTATCAACTTCAAGTCAAAATCGTTTGATTTTTTTTTTCTAGAACTGAGCAGTGAAATCAAATCAAAAACGTATTGCACTGAAATGGACACTATTAGAGTTAAAACATAGGAGAAGATGCAATGATTTACACTAGAAATGTAATGTCTTTTGTTGTCAGGTGCAGATGAACTGTCTCTTCCGAATTCATGAAACTAGTCTTCATACCTTGGTCCACGTTGAGTGAACAAAGTCCCCATAAGATGGTGAAAAACGTGAGTTCATGCATAGTGTCCATAACATCAGGTCCCTCCAGAAGGTTTGTCATAGGCTGAAGGTCTCATGTGTCGTAGCTGCTGTTAAAAGAAGTCTGTCACGTCTCTGAATCCTGTTGTGAAAAGAACACAGGTTTTATTAAAATGGTAAGATCTGATATATCAGAGGTTGTAACAGAAATAAATCTAACATATAGGTGTGTGTATTTATTCACATTATTTTGACTGAACAGTGTCAACTGTATAAGATCATGAGTAAAATAAATACTTACTGAGCAGATCAATAGCAAGTGGTGTGTCAAGACTAGCAGAGACTTCAGGACTGCATTGTGGCATCCTGGCACTTACAAAAACAAAAGATACCCAAAAGTCAATTCACTTAATATCAAAGTTATTTCAAATTAGTTACACAAATGCAGAAAACCCCTTACTTGTTGATTCATGTGCTGGGAGAAGTCATGACTGTTTACAGCTGCTCCTTTTGTTGATGGTCGTTTTAGATGCTTTGACTGCAAAGGGGATATTTCAGGTTTTACATGAGAATTCAGAATCTCTTTGAACCTGATGAAAACAGTTTGTTTGACTGAGAGTGTATTTCAGTTATGCTTTCTTTTCAACTTCATACAAAATATGGAATATTTACAACATCAGTCACCTAAAAGAGAGAGAACACAAACAATATGTTTAGATAAAATAAAATAAAAGACATACAGTAAGTCAAAGATGTTGTATTTTCAGCAACTTTGTATATATGTTTCTGAAACCAAGCATAAAAGAAAACCGATCTTTAAAAATAATGTTCCCAAATCAAATGTTAGTAACTCTTTTAAAAGCGCTTTAAAGCAGTACTAAGTAACGTGTTTACTTAAATAAATCCTTTCCGTAGTCCCTCTGGGGGTAATACAAGTACTCATGGGATGATTGGAGGGTCTTTCATCTCCCCCTGGTGTCTCTGGCCAGAAAACCATGCTTGCAACTTGAGTGCCACCGGGACGGAGCAAGCAATACACACTAATAGAATCACGAAGTAGAAGCTAACAGGCTAACGGGCAAAGCTAACTGTGGGATAGCGCCACTTTAAACAGTATTTACAGCCAAGTTTGAGTGAAAAAAATTATTTACATTCTATAACTGGATGTACAACATCCCTCTCTCCCTTCACCTTTTCTGTCAACGTAGTATTTACTCTCCAAGACATTTAATAAGTTAAAAAATCGTAACTTGCTAAGACACCTGCAGTTGCGCTTATGCCCGCTAGGGGCAAGAGTTACTTAGTACTGCTTTAAGATGACAGTAAAAATGCACTGCAGTCAAAAATCACAGTTAACTAAATATACTTGGCCTATTCTATATAGGCTACTTCGTGTTTCATTCTCTCACAAAATGCATAATTTGCATCAAAGTTTTAATATCTTACTTGGTAAAATGAGCAGTTTCCACTGTGTTTTCCACTCCATTTGAAGAGACATTTCTGGTTTTCAAATTCAAATACTAGTTCTGCACTTGCACAGCACAGGGTGCAGTACAAACCAACTGGTGTGCTCCATGTCACCACCTAGCGTCCTGGCATGGTATAGCGCTAAAACAGACTAAAGTAGAGTTTACTTGAAATGGTCCAGTGCCTCTCAATGCCCTTTCCAAGTGTGGTGTCTAAACAGGCTCTATACTATGTTTTTGCAAGTAAGATACATTTTTTGAGAAAAAACAAGTAATATTTAAAATGTATATCCTAGTAAGCTCAATGTTTGCATTTACAGTGCAGTAGCCTCTATTTTTCTTTTAAAGTACCGATAAGAGTACTGTTAAAGTTACTGTATTGATAAGGAGTATCGATAAGAGTAGTAGTAGTATTGATAAATCCTTAACGATACCCATCCCTAATATCAATGCAGTGAAACATTCACATGGGTGCATTTAAGAGCGGTGTGCTCCACACACACACACAAAAAAAATCGGTTTTGAGGCTATAATTGTGCAGAATTATTAAATTTGCAATGAAAAAGTACCATCTCTGGCAATGTGTGCCAATTCAACGCAAAGCTTGAGGGCCACCATAAATTGGTCTGAGGGCTGCATTTGGCTCTGGGCCGCACTTTGGGCACTACTCCTCTACACATTGTGGAGAACTGTAGATTTAAAGCATTAGATTCAATCTTGTATAGTTACAGTTTTGACCAGAGTAATATGGTAAATATTTTGACCTACATATTTTTACAATCACGTATAACAGACTCATGTAGGACTTCATCACTGGCTAATGGTGGACACACTTGATTTGGAAGCTAAAACATTCCTTTTCAGAGCCCAATATCAAGATGTAGTGGCCCCAGGTCTGAAGCATTTTGCGTAACACCAAAAGTGATAAAAACATCAAAGTGTAACATGGGACATAGAATATACTTTTGTTTAGTGTATAACTGAACTGTGAAATCTTTTTATCATACAGTAAGATGAATATTGCCGTAGGTTGTAATAAAAGGCTCTTGTTGAGAAGCACTGAACTAGTATATAGTGGGTCTTGGACATAATCAGACTCCATGGAGAATGCCTTTGCAGTTTGCTAACTACAATAACAATTTTCATTTAATTACAATCAATCTTCCCTTTGTAAACATAATCCTATTTCTCAGTAAAATTCAACCTCTTCCAAGACTGTTCGCCACCAAGAACATGGCTTTCACTTGATCTGATGACAGTAGAGTGTTTGAACTTGGTCTGAAAAACAAAACCGTGCTCTGAAGCGCTTATAGTTTCTGAAACTGATATGTTTTGCTTGATATTAAGAGCAGTTTGACTGCCTTTAAAGTTAACTGGCCATAGATTTAGCAATTAAGCTGCAATCATGCTCATTATGGTGAGTAATCCATTTAAAACCTCCCAGATGTGCTGCTGCAGCGGGACGAGGCGCGGTGATGTTGAAACGCTCATGTGCAGGTGAAGTCCTTCGCTCTTAAGTGTCCACATGTTGACAGTTGAGCGTTTAATGGCCCACTTAATTGCACTGGTCCCGTCTTCTTCCCAGTGGAGGTGTGGATGTGTGCAGAGGAGATGCTCGACCCTCTGTCATGTGTTATTGTGTACTTTAGATACTGGGTATTTTAGATTTTACTGTCAATGTTTTAATGAGTGGGTATAATGCTCTTAGCAGGTAATCTCAAACACATCTTTATCACCATCTGACACTTTGTTGGTTAGAAATAGAACAAAGTGGCTAAAACAATGAAGAGTAGTGAAGCTATGGGATTGTTTTTACTTTGCAATGAGAGAATTAGGAAGAGAAGTGAGAAAATAATTTCCTGTACATTTGAGGAGAAGCTTTTTTCGTAGCTTCTGTTTCTAGCTAGCTTTATAGGACACATGTCCTACAACAAACTAGCCTGGCTAACGCCAGACTAAAATCACAAGTGATATTTAGTCTGGGGACCACCAATTCATTTTCTCGTAGGAGAGGTGTGGTTTACGATTGTCCATAGCCGTTTATTGGGCGCTACGAATGTCTCTCATGCGTCTGCACGTAGCCATAGCCAATCGTATCATGGTATCAGATGACGTATGACGTACCTGCTGTAAACTTTTGAGCTAAACTATTTAGAACACGTTCTAAAGCTTGATTGAAAGATGGCAGCGCGTCTGCTGCTGTCATGTTGGATCCGTAAATATTTTTTTCTTTTTTTATCCCTAAACAAACTACAAGCTTCCGTATGTCAAATAGCGCGTCATTGTCTTACCGTCCCTCCTCGTTCTGTGATTGGTGCCCAAATCCGTGGAAAAATGTCGGCCATGGTCCCCAGACTGTTGTGAAGTTCGAAAAGATTCGAGCGCACACAGCAGTCTGGCGTTAGCCAGGCTAACAACAAACAACAAACAATGTTTAAACAATGTTGGTGGCACGATGGTTCAGCTGATACTCTGCTTACAGCGAGTACTTATAGACCTGCCACTTTGAATACTTTTGACCAGTGATGTAATGTTCGTGACCAAATCAGCTCCTTTGATCGGCTCTTTGGAGTTCCAGTTCAAACCGTTCATGTCAAACACCCACGAGCAGAGCAGATACCATAGAAGAGATTTTTGCACAGTTACTTTGTAAGGCAGTTGTAGTCCCTTTTCTTTTATTGTAAATTAATCCAACTGTTTGTAATTTTTATCCAAATGCGTGCCTCTAAGCGAATTTGTATTCAGACAGCAGGAGTTAATCAGGGGTAGGCAACGTCAGGCCCAGGGGCCAAAACTGGCCCTGCATTGTAGAACCTCTGGCCCTCAAGATGATTTTGAGAAATATACTTACACACATCAGAGATCAAATGCCTGTTAAAGTACTCTAGAAATGTGGAAAATTATTAGCATTTAAACCATATATGATGTACAACATTGGTAGGATTTGTAGAAAGTGATGCTTTACTTCGGCCTACAATTGGAGGGTTCAGCCCTTGGTCTTTTGACAATGAAGAAAACTGGCCCTCCACCAAGCAAACTTGCGTACCCCTGCTTCATAAAATAAAATCATAGAAGTTAAAATGAACAGATTCCAAAGCTTCGGTGACGTTTTATTAATTGCTATGGCTGTAGGCCAGTTTTACATCACTTGTAATTCATATTAAAAATGTCACACCAGTAGGGGTGGGCAATATATTGTGTACAAAATAATATCAAAAATTGTTGTTTGTAAGATATGCAAATTTACCAGAAAAGATCAGCACCAAAATGATATAGTCATAAACATTTGTTTTTGTCTGTAACAGACTGTTGCACCATACACTGACTCCATCTGTGACATAAATTAGCACAATAAACCATTTCAGAAATATTTTAATTCTGTCTGTACTTGCCTTCCTGGATAATTGATTTTTTTTTATTTTATTTTTTTTACATGCACTGAAACTATCCCAGCTTCAAATTGTCTTTTAACTTGAGAGAATTCTTATTCATTCTTTTTGAACATAACCAATATATGAATGTAAATACCCCTTTGAAACTTGGATAGAGATTCTCACTCATGTCTGTCACTTATGTCATACTTAAATGTCATTTACACTCACCTGCCTCGCTTTCTTGGCTCTGATGAGGTAACTTTGACACTTTATCTTTTTAAACAGACACGGGGCAGTGCAATTGAATGCAAACATGAAATGAGCGGCCCATTGAAAATCAGCCCATCGTTCGCTCATTTCTCATCCATCATCCCCCTCCCCCCGCCCGTCCACCCACACACCTCCACTCCCGCCCGGGCGGCTGCCCCTCTGTCGTAGGTGTTCATCTGGAACAACTTTGCCACACTTGTTTTCGTGTTCTTTTCGATTACAGGGCAGCTGGCTCCGCTGCTTTGATACCCTCCCTCCCCTCCATTCCTATCTCTTTCTTTTTTTTCCCCCTTTTGTCTGCGCGCACACCGCTCTTTTGGTAATTAACTTTGTCCTCCTTTTATTTGTTGCAGTCACTCGCAGTCCACCCTCCTGAGCATCTTCTCCCTCGAGTACCAGGTTTGGAACTTTTCTCTCTCTTTTGTTGGGCCCTGACAGGTGCCTAATTGAATGATGAATGTCCCTTTATTTCTTCGTAATTGAACTGCCAGCGCCGGGATTGGTTTGCGAAGATGCCACCCCTCGCCCACACACCACCACCACCACCCCAGCCTCTCGCTGACGCTCCCATGTACGCTCCTCCTCCTCCATGAACACGGCCCTACACTATAAAAAAAAGAAAAAGACTGCACCGTTATGTGAATATACTAGCGATCACTATTGTTGCTTATTTCCTCAATTTTTCGCCGAATGTTTTGGTGGATGGTTGGCAAAACGGCCTCGAACCTTGTTATTTTATAAAGTTGGCAACTTATTGCAGCGTAAGGGAAGCATTGCCCAGATTGTGAACATGCTAACTATTATTTATTATTATTTAAGGGGTGTTATGCTTTTTGCAAGTATTTGGTAATAATGTCACACATTTTTATCTTCCCGATCTTCCAGCTACCATTAACCCCTCCCACGCCCCTGTCCTCATGCTCCCGTTTGCTGGGCAGCTGTTTCAATACAGAAAAAGGGGAGGCTAAGTGTTTTTTCTCCATGATAGCAAGAGATGGAGAAGAGGATCTCAGGAGGAGCTTTTTCCACTAAGGAAGATCCAAGGATTACTCAGAGTAATGAGAGATCACAACATTGAAACATGTTGAAATGCTTGGAAAAACTTTATTGTGAGACAGCGCTGCACAATTGTTCCAAAACTAAAAGGTGTATTACGTGGTTTAGACCATTGAGTTTTTTGTGTTTAACTGCACTGACCACCGATCTGTGGCCCAACATGCCACAGATCAGTGGAGTGTACGCATATTGAAGCATACGCTTCAATATGCGTTAAAAATTATTTTTAGAGCATTTTAATACATTTACATTGGCTACCACAGCCCAGGACGTGATGACATCGTGATTGCTCGCATTCAGAATCTTGTGTTCAGTTTTAACTTAATTTATTTGATTAGTACTTGTTCTTGTTGTCTAATTTGGTCCCGTGTATGTATGTGGTTGTGCTGCAGCAAGAGTGGAAGCTCAGCACCACTACGTTAAGATTTCTCACTAGTAGAGGTAATTTTATTTCCGGGTGCATTTTGGTGAGAAGCCTCAGTTGGAGTATGACATATTTTTCTCTGACCATTTGGCTGTGGGAGGCAGTCACAGTTCCATAAACAGCTGACCTTTGCTCTAAGAAACTAAAAACAGCAAATATCTCCTGGAAGCCCCTCTTAAGGTCCTATGTATCCAGAAAATGCTTTCTTCACCAGCATTTCTTGCTGAGCTTAATCCTCTCATCACAAAGGGAAAACTCTTGCCATCGCTACAGTCACACGGACTATTCTTTTTAATTTTATCCCTCTTCATTGAAATGGCTGCACAGCGAAGGGGAGCAAGAGGAGGGGATAGAAGGGGCTTATGATATCGCGTGAAATCAGTAAGTGAAACTACTTTGTTTCAGCTTTTTTAGTTCAATATTGCGTTTTCTAATTAACAAATTGTAGGATAGTGAAGTGTTATAAATGGATTATTCCCAAATACCTGCAAAAAGCATGTAATTTTAGTATTTCTGACAAACTTTAAGAGGGGGTTTGTCAAAAATACGAACATTACAATCTAAAACAAAATGAGCTGCATTTTGGCTTCAAATTGTGCACACGTTTTTTTTCTCTATTCTAATATTCATTGCTTTAGAATATTAAAAAATCTCATTCCTTTCTTGAATGAAATGTTCACAATTTGGGCTGTGCCATATATCATCAGTTATACCGGTGTAATGTTTGCAAATGTTAACACCACTGTAGACATAATTTGTATGTAGGTATGGAGATCGCAGCTAATGCTACGCTCAGCTACAGCAGCATAAACATGACTGTGGAGACTTTAGGGGCAGGCGCTTCAAAAATGAAAATAAAGCTACTCTTTTCCTTGAGTAGATCATCTTTGCAAGGAAAGACTCAGGTTTTGGATGAACTCCGACAAGTTGTAGCATAGCCTACTAACATTCTTTAGTATGGCGCCAACAACAACATGGCAAAGAAAATCAAGATCAAGTTTATATACCAAATATACACCATTTATAACCACCAATCCACCATATACAGGTGAAACTGACTTTGTTATAATTTTGATGATTATGGTTTACAGTCCATTTTCAAAATATTCTAATTTTCTGAGATGTTTTATTTGGGGTTTATACAAGATGTGAGCCATAATTATAAAATTATTAAAAATTATTAAAATTATAACTAATAATGGCTTGATATATCTCACTTTGCATGATGTCTTACAGCTCGTAAAAAACGCATTCAAAATCTCAGAAGATTAGAATATTGTGTAAAGGGATCATATTGTAGCTCAAAGTGTCACCCTGTTGTCAGCTAATGAATCCCAAACACCTGCAAAGGGTCCCTGAGACTTTAAATGGTCTCTCAGTGGTTCAGTAGAATTCACCATCATGGGGAAGACTGCTGACCTGACAGTTGTGCAGAAAACCATCATTGACACCCTGCATAAGGAGGGAAAGGCTCAAAAGGAAATAGTAAAAGAAGTTGGATGTTCTCAAAGTATCAAAGCACATTCATAGAAAGTTAAGTGGAAGGAAAAAGTGTGGAAGAAAAAGGTGCACAAGCCACAGGGATGAGCACAGTCTGGAGAGGACTGTCAGGAAAAGGCCTTTCAAAAGTGTGGGGGACCTTCACAAGGAGTGGACTGAGGCTGGAGTCAGTGCATCAAGAGCCTCCACACACAGACGGATCTGGACATGGGCTTCAGATGTCAGATTCCTCTGGTTGAAACATCCTGGTCTTCCATAACACCTCAGCAGTGCCACAGGCTGAGAGCATCCATGCCACGCAACCACATTAAGGCAGTCATTCAAGCAAAAGGCCCAAACCAAGTACTAAGTACATATGCACGATAGCTTTCAGAGGACCCACATTTCTGTTTACAATCATTGTTGTACAATCATTTTGAATTTGGGGTTTTTATAAGCTGTAAGCCAAAATCATCAAAATTATAACAAAGGCTTGACATATGTCACTTTATATGTAATGAGTCTATATCATATATCTGTTTCACATTTTAAGTTGAATTACATAAATAAATGAACTTTTTCATGATGATCACATTTTCTGGGTTTCACCTGTAAAAGCAGTTAAAAGCTGATGCTATCCAGTGAGTAAGAAGTAAGGGGATGCTTTGAAAACCGCAAAAATGAAATGTCACAAATGCTTTCCTTGTTACTCTTGGCTAATTTCAATGGGTAATTTTTAAAGGGGAAAAAATGGCTTCAAATTAATTTCCCCTTTATTTTGTCAATTATAGTGGTGTTATATTTCGTTTTCTATCGTGCTATAATTTTAGGCCATATTGCCCTTCCCTTTTCACAAATCTTTGGTATTTTGGACGAAAGCCACAAGTCTGGCCACAAATGCAAAAAATTCTAAACTGAAGTCAAATTTTTAGCCCAAACTTCTCAAAAAACAAAATTCTGTATCGAAGTCCGTGCAACCAAGGCTGCTTTTTTATTTAATTTTTTTAATATTTAATTTTTTTGCAGTGCCGCCTTCCGCCCGGGCCCTCGGTGGACGTCTGCCAAGCCTTCCCCATCCATCTGTCTAATAACATCTAGCCCTGCTTATTTGGTGGACCTGTAATAAATTATGCTAAACCATTATTATTCTGACAATAATCATTTCCCCGTGTAGTGCGCCGGCGTGCGCTAAATGTTTGCTGACTCGCACTGTCACTGCCGCTTCTCCGGCTGACAGCAGACGATGATAAATGGCCGAGGCCGAGCGGCGGCAGAAAGGGAGCGCGCGGCAAAATGGAGCAATTCATCATCGGGCTGACAGCTGCCACTCACGCGCCCTGTCTCCCCGGAATTACATTTTTTTTTTTTCTCTCCCTCCCCCTTCTTCTCCGTGTTAGTAGTTTTTAAATAAGTGGCGTTTTTTAAAAGTCTTATCCGCGCTACTCGCTCCTGGTAATTGAATGCATAGAAATGTCAGAGCGAGGGGGGGAATGCGGGATAGGGTCATTGCGTGATGGAAAAGGGGAAATGAATACACGGTTTGAGGAGAGATGGAGGTGTAGAACAAGCCGGCTTCAGCACACTTTGACCCTCGGCCGAACTTACTGAAATGAAATGAGTCTGACCCGAGAGCTTTGCTGGTTGTTCAAATACAGTGTGCTGTGTATAGTAGACAGAGCAGGGGGTTCCCAAACAGGCGTGTGTGGGGAAAATCACTACATTTATTTGATTGGAATATATTTGAGTGATTATTTACATTATTTACATTAACATTGTTGCAGTGCAGAAAATAAATAAATTAACAAAAACTCAAAAGGAGTAGACCGAAGCAAGAAAGCTTATAAGTGCCTACCCCTATATTCAAAATTAATTTACATTCCGGATACAGTGATACAACATCTCGTACAATATAACACTTTACATTACAAATTCCTGAATTACACAATTACAATTGTCTGCATTGACTTTACGTATAACAGCATTGTTAGAGAAAAGCATTCGTGTTTAACAAGAAATCACATGTTTACAAGACTTCCAAAGTAAGAAGACAACACGAAGATAGAAATGTATGCAGTTTACCTATATATATATATATATATATATATATATATATATATATAAGAAGCTTTTATTTTTATTTACAATTTGTACTTTTCTTTTTCCTCTTTCACATTCGCTTAATAACCATAACCAATCATTACTTATAAACACCAGTCACCATTCTATTAAGTATTACATAATCAACACTACCCATTATTATTGTCATTCCCATTTCCACCGTAAAATACTAGTTGATTTAATAGTTTTTTGTTTTGTTTTTGTTGTTTGCCTTGTTTAGTGAGGTGCCTTTAAAAAGCCAGAGTGTAATGTGGCCAGTTGGTAGAGGGCAGTGTTTACATGTGAAGTATAATCCAACTAGGCTTGAGATTTGACTCCTATCCGTTTTTTTCCCCCCGAACCTGTCAATCCAGTCTTGTCCCAGTCACATGGCAACCAACGATCCAAAAGTGCTTTGGCAGCAGCTGCCGGTCAGCAGGGGGCAGGGGGCCGATTTCCATGTGCAACATTTCCGGTTCACCTTTGGCTGCTATGTTTTTAGCAAAGAGCTAGCCCTGTTTAGCCTCCCTTGATGAGAAGTCCAGTTATTTTAATTTGTTTCGACTGATTAACCTACCTGGATGACTGACAATCGTTATCGTTCTAATCTTACTATTAGAAGAGAGGCAAACTCTTGAATATGCTGGATTGCAAAAAAAATGGGGAACTACTGTTTTAGGAGGGTTTATGTGTCTATCCGATAATAATCAAATGTTTTATAAAGATATACACCTTACATATTATTATTATTATTATTTTTTTTTTCTACAGAAAAGGACAAAAAGGACAATCTCTCGACACCACACACCAGACGCTATCGAAACCTACTACAAAAGGTTGGTATGATAATTTTGGTTTGTTGGCATTCAGACCGTATAAAAAAAAAAAGAAGTTTAATAGCCTTTTCTTAAACTGTCTGCGATGTTTAGAATCAGCCGAATGCCCATCTCGACTGTGCATGCGTGAGTCAATCCGACTCCTAAATTTCAGCTACCAAACAAACCACACCGCCATTGAAATGTGTGAGCGAGTTCAGGTAGCAGCGCGTGAACACTGAAGTGTATTGAGCCATAACCATGAACCGTAAGGCTCACGGGCATTGGTTTAAATACTTTAAGTTTCAAGTGACATTCCTTGCAGTCGGGAAAGCAGGAGCAGACCATAGCGGACAGGGGAACGACAGGACCTGGGATCAGCCCGATGTCTTGGAATCACAGGGAAAAGTTTCAAAACGGTGTTGATGTTAAATATAGTGGGTACATTTCCGTCTGTCAAATTAGCGATCGATTCGCTATTTTGTACACCAACAGATCACTCGTAAAAAAAATACAAATAAAGTAAATTTAGATGGCATAGCCTGTATGTGTATGTGGATCTCTCCGGTCACAATTAAAACAACGATTTCGTCTACTGTCCACCTCCTTATGACAAAAAAAAGGATTCTATGTTTTTATTTCTCATTCCAGTTTAAATGTTGTGATTATCGGCGACATGAGGCCACAGTTTCAGACCCTGGACTTTGTCCAACAGTCGCCTTCAAGGGTCAGAAATGTTTTTCTCACATAGTTATTCCAACCATGTGAACAAGGACTGGTCGTCACTTTTGACAGCATCTCTTCGTATGAACGGCAGTTCCGTTTCTGTATATCGCCGTACACAGCCCTGGTTGTCAAAATAGACTTTAAGCTAATATTCTGAAAGGCTCCACTGTGATGACAAAAACGACTTTCCAGCGGTTAAAATGGTCCAAATCAGAGCTTTTTTCGTTGCTTTAAGCTAACTATCAATATTGTTTGGTAGCCAAAAGTAATTCCCTTACCCATAATGCAACAGGGGACCTGAGATGGGCATTCAGCTTTATATTTAGATCTTGCATAACCTCCACAGCAAGTATTTTAGGTACTTTAGCCACGATGCTGTCAAAATGCAGTGTTGCCACCGTTTGCTTACTATAGAAATACAAATGATATCAGTTTGATGAATTAAGGTATTTGGCCAACCTGTAAAATCGCTACCTGATCTCAGCAGTTTATAATTATTATTTATTTAAGTGGGATAAATACATAACACAATTGGTATATTATATTCTATTATAAATAAGTATTAAGATATTGCTATTTACAGACTAATTTCAGATGTTTAATCACACCAATTTTTATTATTTTCTTTGGAAAATGAACGTGTAATAACACACTTCTAAAAAAAAAAAGTCTTTTCTTATTCTGTATGTGATATTTAGAATAGAGCCCAAAGAATGAGATCAGTGGATGACCTGAACATCCTGAATGACCAGGGTATTCATCATCATCTTCCCTGATGGCACGGGCATATTCTAAGATGACAGTGCCAGGATTAATTGGGTTCAAGTGATGAAAGAGCAGTTCAGGGAGCATGAGGGGGATTGGACACCGCAGAGTCCAGATCTTAGCCCCTTTGAGAATCTTTGAGATGTGCTGGAGAAGCCTTTGCACAGTGGTCACACGATCTTGGTGAAAAATAAATGCTTTTGACTTTGCAGAAGCGTATTGAAACAATGCCACAGTGAATGTGTGATGTAATCAAAGGCATCCAACCAAATATAAGAGTGCGTGACATTCTTTTTGATCAGGCACACAAACTTGCATGACAATTGTAGTTAATTGAACTCGTAAAAAAAATGAGTGTCTGACCTGGGTGCACTTGGACTTCACACAGAAGCGGAGCGAGAGTCGCAGCCATTTCTAGGCAACTCTTCCGTCTGGTTTGGAGGAAATTCGAAGCCTCCCGAACAGTGCCGTGTTAACCGCAGTGAACCTCACACAGCCGGCCATCTGCCACCCGGGCCCTGTCACCGGGGACATTAGCAGGTCTGGGCTAGCCCGCTCCAGGCCGCCACAAGCCTCTATTGTCTGTGTTTTTCATTGTGGTTTGTCCTACCGCAGGTATAAGAGTGAAGCCCAGACGCGCCCAGGCGACCCGGTGATGCTGGAGATGGCTAATGAGGTAAAGACAAAAAACTGCGAAATTATGCAATATACGAGGATATATACATCAAAGTATTTGCATTTCACATCTTAATTTTATACCAACAATGGTATGACAACAGGGTAATAGACAATATACCAACAACGGTAAGGAAACAAAGCACACATCAACACTAGTAGACAAAATATGAATGTAAATGTATGGTATCTCTATACTAACCTTAACCCTAACCCGGTCTAAATCCATTGGCAATGTAATATCTCCATATCCTCTCAAATTATGCACACACTCTCGAATTGTAAAGAAGCTTTGTACGTTAGCTGGTAATTTGTTGAACGCTTTATGTTGGAATATTGATGTATAATAATTTACAACATCCTTAAACTTTAGCAACTTTGACTGAATAAACAAGTTGTGTGTGTGATCTAAAAAAACTGTAATATGATTAAAGGATCATTATGGTGCTGTTGCTGAAACTCCCGATGTCTGAAAAATACAGAATTTATTAAACCAAATATTTGGGGTCGAGTTGGTATGGTATGGAGTTGGTATGGTATGGAGCTATGGTATCATTTTGTGAGATAGTGAAAAGAAGTCTGAAAAACACAATTTATTTAACTTTTCTCATTGAAACAGAAGTTATTCTTGGAAAACCAAACTTTGATAATTCAAATAAATGCTGTACATTGCCAAAGCTGAATGAAGTAAAGTTTTTTTTTTTTTTTTACTAAAGATTCTCATGCTCTTGGTTAAATGTTAAAACGTTCCTTCCATCTCTAACAAATGCTGTCCCTCGCGCTGTAAAAAGTCTCTGCTCAAAATGGACTCTACTGAAAATACCACCACCCCATTCCCCGGTCTGTGAGCCATTACCACAATTGGTCAAATGGTCAAACGGCCCGGTCCATTATCAATTATCGAATGTAATTATCGCTCCCCTCCCTCCGCAGATGTGAAAATAGTTTTTTGGGGAGTTGGATTGTGTCATTTGGCTGAATTGCAGCTCGCCCAGCGCGGCCACAGACGGCGGGGCAGGTGACGGCAGGTCAACTTCTCTTTCATCACTCCCCACCTGTTGATATTCAGGGGTTAATAGGGGAATTTGACTCGGGCAATAAGAATTATGTATTTCAAACTCCAATGAGAGTCAGCTGGGTAGGGCAGTTGAAAAAATAAATGGAAGACTCTGTTGAGGCTAATGTTATTGATGGTATAAAGTCAATATATTTAAAGTGGACTTGTGCTTTTATTGAAGCTTAAACATTCTTATCTTCAAGGATATTTGACAGAATACAATTTTAAATGTCTATGCAAGGAAACTGCAGAAAGTAGTGAGAGACTGGGCTGGTCAGGATTGCGAATTGGACAGGAGCAACTTCTACAGGTAGTTCTCGGAATAAAATGATATATGGCGGCAAATACAAACTTTCACTGTTGGCTAATGGCATGCTAGAAAATCGATGTTGCCCGGAAGAACACACTTTGAACGCAAATACAGACTGCTTCACCTGTTTAAGTAGAAGCAGTAACTGTGAAACTGCTTGATGGAAGCAAAATGCTTCCACAGGTTTTAGCTGGGGATCAGCATTATAACAAATTGAATATGGTAGCAAGATTAAAAGCTCAAAGATATTGATTTTGCGTGATGACACAATAACAAGTAAAGCATGTATACCTTTTGGAGTGCAATGGAAGCATATTTGTATAGCGTTTTTCACATGAAAGTGCTTAATACAGTGACATTTTGGATTTGTTCTTCATTCTCTCCACACACGGTGAAAAGGGCAGCAGAATTGCACTGGCTTGTTTGTGACCGATGCATCACCAAATAAGATTAAAGATGTGCCTTGACCCAAAACACAGGGAGAACATGCAAACTCGACATGAAAAAAAATGCCCCACATAACCTGGGAATCAAGAGCATTTTGTGAGGCTAGAAGTCTAACCGGTCAACCACACTGCCAACTCAAAGTGCCTACCTGCACTGGTCTCTGACCGATTGAGATTGCATTTAAATCGAGGTCAGGGTATGATGTGGAGTTTGTCATGCAGTAAGGTTCTTTATTACTACTCTTTGGCATTTTTAATGGAGCTATTAAGTCTGTATAGCAAAAAGAAATTGGAAATGCCATTTTTTACACCTATTCTGTTCAAATGATACTGAACTGATTATCTTTGGAAAAGTGTTGTTTTCCCTTCCGTGTGTTTGAAATAATCCATGTCACCTTTGCCTTTCTAAAGCCTGCCCCACTCCCGCACCTCTGCCTCACCTCCGAGCTAACCGCCATTATACATCCACTTTAATTGGCACATGATTTTTCTACTGCGGGGATTAAATTTGGCTCTGCGATAACTGTCTATGAACCATTTCACTGTCATTTTAATACGCTACTTAACATTTAAACGGCTCTCTCCGTCTCCCAGTCGGCTAATTGACGTAGCTCCTTGGCTTTATGAGACAGTATATCCCACTGCAGAGGGGAAGGAACGGCCGTGATGGAGACCGCTCAGGTGCCGCTTCACCTCCAGTCACTTCAGAATCTGCTCTTTGAGGCTAGTGCGGAAATTGAAGCAAAGGTCATTCAAACTGGTCATTGAAAAGGTTTTTTGCTCAAAAGTTGCTGCTAGTACTTTTATCCATTCATTTTCTTGTTTTAAATTAGTTTACAAGATTCTTCCAGAAAGACATAACAAAGCTTGGAGTTGGAAACTTCCGTCTTCGTCTCTTATTGGCTGTTGTTCCCAGTCGTGGCAGTTATGACCGGTTTATTACTTTTTTCAGTGTGGCTACGCCTACCATGAGTAGTTACAGAGCGGATACAAAGGGCTTTAAGGAAACACCACATTAGAGCCAAAATAAAACCACACGCAAAGCTTTGCCTTAATGCCCATTTATGCTCTACGTTAGGAATGTATGGAGACGCTTTGTTTCTGTCAGTGTCTTTTGTGGTTCTGTCTGTGCGCTCGGTTGGTCGCTTTGTTTAACCATAGGGTGGGGACACTACTGCACACACTAAGCCGAACTTCACTATTGTAGCCCACATAAAGCACCTTTTTTCTGCAAGTTTTATACATATATAGGGGCTGGGCAAATAATCGAATTTCAATCTAATTGCAATTTTAATAAAGGTCGATCTCGAAAAAAATTAGCAAAACAAACACACGAGGAGCCGTCAGAGGAACAGGACACGTGCACTGGGATGAAAAGTTTACCTTCGAAGAGGAAAACTACCGATCGCTTTTTGGACCATGTGGACTATTTTTGAGGCTGCAGCGGTGGATTAGCTGGAATCTTAACAGTGAATTAAGTACGTTTGATCGTCTTTTATACTTATAAATAAGCTGTTTACTAGTATTTCTTTATGTACATAGTAAGTTGTTAGCGCTTCACTCTGTAAATCGTGGCTTTGTGATGCTCTGCACTGAACACCAAACCATGCGCCCGATGTCTGCTTCTGACATTCTTCAAACATTGCACTTTTTTGCGTCTCCTTTGCAGATGTTTGTGTATTGCATGGGCAGGTGACGGGATGTTGTGAGGCTAGTGTGGAGCTTGTTTTTGCTGCTGCGTTAGCTGCATTTGTCAGTCATTTGTCTGTTTACTTGCTAGTCCAGGAAAGACCACATATATTGTTTTTTTTAATCAATATCAATATGAGGAAAATAATCGTGATTGTTTTTTCCAAAATTTCCCAGCCCTAATCATTTGTCTTAATGGGGGTATTTTGCCAAAGAAAAAAAAAAATATTGACAGCATTTTCCCAATATTTTTTTTTAGTACTTTATTGCATATTTGGTCTCTGATTTGGGTAAAAAACATTTCTCTGACGTTGCCTAACCCCTGCTTTAAATGGAACTCCCGCACCTCAAGGACTACTGTACATCCAACCCGATAATGAATGCAATTTACAAAATACCATGCAAAACTTGTAATGTAGCATACAGGTGAAACTCAGAAAATTAGAATATCGTTAAAGTGCATTCATTTCTGTTGTTCAACTTCAACTGTGAAACTAATATATGATAGACTCATTACATGCAAAGTGAGAAATGTATAGCCTTTATTTGTTATAATTTGGATTATTATGGTTCAGCTTGTAAAAACCCCAAATTAAAAACCTCATAAAATTTGAATATTTTGAAAATGGACTGTAAGCCATAATCATCAAAATGATAAAAAATAAAGGCTCGACATGTCACTTTGCAGGTAATGAGTCTATATCATATATTAGTTTCACAATATATGATATTGGAGAATGAGGCTGCTAGTGAAACAAGCGTTACAGAAATGAATTAGCCTGGTCTTACCATACCCTCGTACTCATTTCATACAGAGGGTCTGGATCTTCACAATTGAGCTCAGTTTTCAGGTGGGAGGGGTGAACTCCTTTTGAAACGTTTGGATCTGTATTCAAACTACAATCAGCAAATCCGGTGCAAATGCTTGACATCACCTACAACACCCGCCTCCCCCACTCGCTGAATGGTACTGTAGGTTGAAATTCAACCGATGAAACGCAGCCACTGATGTCAGGCCCAGACGTACATGTAGGGAAATGATAACTTAACGGAGTTTATGGATGGCAAAGGCCAGGCTAGAAATGAATGAACTTTTCTAATTTTCCAAGTTTCCCCTGTAATGGGAAAACGGTACGAACATTCAACACATGACAAAATGTAAACATTAAAAGTCCGAGATGGAGACATGTCTTTGTAGCTACGAAAGAATTGAATTCCTAGAAATTTTGGGAATACACCTCAAAATCCATGAAGGACAACCTCAAGAGGCGAAGGATGAGGTTTTCGCCATAGCCTTCAGTCTGTATTACTAAACGTAATACAGAATCTGTGGAAAGACATCGAAAGCTAAGTATGTGCAAGACAGCCCGTAAATCTTTCAGAACTGGAAGACTTTTGTAAGGAAGAATGAGCCAAAATCCTGTGAAAGACCTACAAAAATAGTTTACAAGCTGCAGAATAAAGTATGCCCAAGCTTTTATTGTAGCTTTTTTCTATTTTGAAAATGTTAGGGTTTTCTCAAGACATTAAAATAAAAAAAGCATTGTCTTTTACATTTTCAAAAAACACAAAGAGCCACATGGCATTGTAATTCCTCCATCCTACAGCGCTAACAACAAAAGAATCTGGACAATGATGATTAGTTTCCACCTCTGTGAGCCTTAGCCACACGTTAGCTGGCGTGATGTGCCGTGATGTGACTGTGGATGGACTGGTGATTAATATGAAAATTAGGATGATGCAAGTACCTGAACTAATCAGGTGGTCCTTATTCAGGCTGGCCCCGCGCTGGTAATGTCGCCATTTTTCATGTGTCAACTCCGCTCCGCGCTCCCTGGACTCCGCTCCGCGCTCATTATTCTGAAGTGCTAATGAAGTGTTACAGCGCTCCCACAGGTCCTGGAAAACCTGGGATACTCTAGGCAATGTCTGGGATACCGGGAGAAATATCTGCAAGATTAACTGCAATCAAATGGGTTGACGTTGCAATTCGAATGGTCCCAATTTAATCGAACACATCGTTGAAATGACTTGGTTTAGAGCTCCACAAACATTTCAATCTTCTTTCAAATATTAAATGTCAACTGACTCGTGGTTTAAACATAACTTCAAATATTAGTACTATCACATTACTTACAATTCTTCCATAAGTGTGCGTCCTAACTGTTGTGGTACTTGTAATCTTAATAGTCACATTATTTGCCTTTTTAAAGAAATTGGCATTTCACCTCCCAGCAGAACATTTGATATTAAAGATCTAACTATTAATTATCCTATTGAAAGATGTTTACACCAGATGACCATCCTGACGCCGTAAAGCCAGGTGTACTGTACACTGCACTATTTTTTGTCTTTTGAGATATTTAGATGTCACATTGCAAGACGTGGGGATTGTAAAACTCACAAAGTTTGCCGTTGTGAGTTTCAGGCTCCATGTGTTTAGCTGAGGCTAAGGTAGTGTTTTTAAACATGGAAAAAAGTTCAGGGAAACTAAAATATCCCGGGGACCGTTCGTGCCTGAGCTCTCTTGTGACGAGCAGTGCGCTGATGTTGAGATCCTAGCTGTCGTGAGAGTGGTCCAAACTCAAACCTAATTTTCCTAATGCATTTCTATCATCCCAATACTTCTTCACAGGGATGAGTTCATAAGCACGTATTTACAACTTTCGGAGAGCAATGCTGTCACGATAATGTAAATAACAACTATATGACTTTGGAGCAGGGATCCTGAATTACATTTCACTAAGGTCCAAATTGGAAAAAAAAAATTGTCAAGCAAATGTCCGGAACATACGGGTTTAATTCACGGTTATATGAGGATTTTTAAGCCTTAATTAAATCCGATAATAATTACTGTGCTTTGAAAATAATGCAATTCATTGAACCCTGTTGTTATCGTTTATTTGTTTACTCAATATATTTATTCTGATATTTAAGAGCCAAAATGTATTTTTAAAGTACACAATGTACCAGTGCAGTGATGTGTTTCTCCTCTTTGCTCAGTTCAACACTGGGCCCGGTTGAGTTCCGTTTTTATTTTTTTATGTTTTTATTTTATTTTTTACAATCGGGAAACAGCTGTGCTATATTTACGATTACGCATGCATATTTAATTAGGGTGTGCTCAGTTTTAACATTTTAAGGAGCTCGGGAGTAGAACTTTTTCTCCTTTTGTTCATCTGGGGGGAGAGCACAGTGACTGGATTCACAGTTGGGTCCAAAGTTCAAATCCAAGGTTCGGGTCCCCATGGGTTAGCGCATGGGTCCAACCGAGGTCCACCATTTAGTGATCTCTATTATAAAGGCTTTAATTTACTGTGCACAAAGGTCTTTTTTCACAAAAGTCTGTTTTGACAACAGTATGTCGTAAAAGCACATTTTATTCCACCACTAGAAAAAAAAACGTATGTAATAGGACCTTTTAATGGTTATACCTCAGGGTAGCCGCGTAAATCATTAAAAAAGTATTGAATTTGATGATGCCAAATTTAAGGCCTTAAAAGCATTACATTTCAGTGCATGGGTCTTAAATTTTCTTTAATCCTTGTGTTAAAACTAGTTGTATAATATTTTTTTTGTCAAGTATGCCTCAAAATAATTGAGAATCGATGTCATTACGACAGTACGGTACAGTTGTGTCAGTGGGGTCGAACCGTCATTCCGACACCCCGCCAATCCGACACACCGTCATTCCGACACCCCTCTATTGCGACATCCCGCCAATCCGACACTTTTTGGTACCGCTATTCCGACAATCGTTTTGAGCGTATCTGTTTGCCCTCGGCTTTTGTCCGTGTTTCGTGAGAATAGCTGATAATGATGGAGGCTTATTAACGATCCTCATGGCGCTAGAGGAGTTAGCTCAGCGTCTCCTTCCCTGTTCATCCCCGCTCTGAGCGTCCCCGCTGTCGGCCCATCTATGCGCATTTCCCAGTTCCTCTACGCGCTATTGCGCACGAGCGCGAGAGGGAACCGTGTAGAGACATAAAGAAAATAACACTGCATTATCTGGTCCTAGGCTCTTGTGATCGTGACACTTCATTTTCGAAATCTTTCGACTTGTGTGTGGATGTGAGCGTAAATATAGTTAATTCTAGTAGGCCTACGTATTTTTGATAATTATCTTTTGTGTCGGAATGGCGGGACGTTGCACAAAAGATAAAAGTGTCACCACTCCGACAAAGGGGGGAAAAAAATGTCGGAGTGCCGACAATTAGACCTCAACGTCGGAGTAGCGGTGTGTCGGAATGGCGGGGTGTAACCTGTGTCAGTAGCAACAGGCTGTGCTGCTGTGCTAACGCTCACCGCGTGTGATGCTTCGACATCAACAGCTGAACCTAAAGCTCAGCGAAGGAAAAACTCCTTGATAAGAGCATAGATAAGAGTCTGTAAATCAAGATTGCGTTGGAAATTGATCCAAAAATACTCTCTACTGTGTTGGACTAGCAGCGCGGGATGCTAATGAGAGATGGGAGGAATGCAGCGTGTAGAACATGTTTTAGGTATGTTTCTTAAAATGGTGTGTTTTGTGATTCAAGTGAAAGCAGTTTATTTAAACGCGGCTGCATAAACGCTATCTCTGTTGCGCGGCGTTCACCTGCCATGGACCCGCCTTGTCAGTGCGCGAGTGTTGGAGGCGAGAACTGCGCTAGAAACGTGTCCCAAGTCCTGACGCTTCAACTGTGGCATCGCCCAGCAGCACAACTTTAACCGCGAACCATAATCATTTATAGCCCGTTTAGACCTGGTTCTGTACAGCATATGGTTCGACCTGAAGTCCTAGCTCTACAGAACTGATTTACTAGGGTTTAGTTCTGAGACCGACTGAAATACTGCACACTCTTGATTAAATTACTTCATCCAACCAATTTGGTCTAAAATGCTGGAAATAAATTTGTCAAACTGTCCAACTATATCCTTCTGCGTGTACTAACTTTATTATTTTGACTAGCAGCTTATTTCATCCCTATTTATTAGCCTAACATATATTTATTTATTTGACGTGTAATTTATTTAATACAATGAGAACAAATTGTATTTTTTGATCCGCAATAGTGGCATTAAATTTCACCATGATGGCATTAAAAAGGTATTAAAAAAGTATTATATTTCACTAGGCCAAAGTTGAAGCTACCCTGTACCTGCTACTTTGCTGTCAGCGGGAAAATAAACAATGTCACTCCATTTTGGTTATAAAAATAATATGTAGAAATATGCTTCATAACTAGCATCAAATGTATGACTACCAGCAAAATGGTTTGGTTTTTCACCACCTCATCGTGCTAATAAGTAAAAATACTTGACAAAACCCTATTAACCAGCAAAGCCTTTTTTTGCTTGCGTACCACGTCCCATCATTGAGAACACACTAGTTGCTAAGTGCAGGAGGTAGGTCATATATGAAATGTTTCTAGGATAACACAGTGAAAATATCAAGCATTTTTCTCAGCAAAGCATATAATGCTTTTTATTCAACTCTCCCTCTCAGTGAAGGCTCACGGAGCCTACCAATTACTAGTCTCCTCTCTTGCAATTGTATCTAGAAATAAGTGGTAATTCTTTTGCAGTAAAAATGAAACTGTCGGGAGAGCGTACTTGGACAAGAAGGAAAGCCCCAAGCTCAAAACGCAATCTACACCTAATGAAGACATAAACTGTGCACTCCCTTAATTATTATAGACACGTTTGGCCTTAATGCAATATTACGGAGATGTGAACAGATCCCGCTGCAGGGACAGTCGTTGTTTAGATAGAAGAATAGAAGCTTTCAGTGTTG
The DNA here is from genome assembly GCA_007210695.1 of Neogobius melanostomus. Taxonomy (NCBI): domain Eukaryota; kingdom Metazoa; phylum Chordata; class Actinopteri; order Gobiiformes; family Gobiidae; genus Neogobius; species Neogobius melanostomus. Next base: position 1,412,358 of record VHKM01000278.1, on the reverse strand, counting down.
GCAAGGAAGCATCACAGAGAAAGATGAAAAGCACTGCTCCTTTTTACAGGCTAACGGCACTATCACTTCTGCTCCCCAATTATGCTAACAAGAGAAAAAATGATCTCCAACCGAGGGAATATAGCGCTCCATAATGAGGGGGCCAGGAGGAGCAGCACTGTCTGCTAGCACTGCTTTAATGCGCTTTATGCAGACAGCTGGGGAGTTTAGAGGATCTGGTCTGTTCGATGGGCTAATTACAGGTGTATTTGATAAAAACTTAAAATCTGTGATGATTTTCCACAATTGTTGTTGGACAGTGCACTTCAGCCTTTAGGGCAAGGTGAACAAAAAAAGTGCTTGTAGCTGAATGTTGTGCAGAAAAAAGAAATTACAAAACAAATGAAATCAATGAAGAATCAGCACTTATTTGGCCTACACCATGCTCCAGGACTTGTCCATCAAAGGCCAAAGCTCAAACTTTTAAAATCTAAAGAACAAAAACCAGTCCGGTTAAAACATTGTACTCCCCTCAATGACTTTCTCAATTGCCAGGATCCTTCCTCCGTTTGTCCACTTCGTTGACGTCCGCGATGGTGGACTCCTCCAAAACGGAGCAGAGTTCCCTCTTACCGCCGTATTTGACTTTAATTGGAACAGCCTTCAGAGCGAGCGGCTGCGTCATGTCAAGTGTCAAATCATGTGATGAAATATCAAATTATGCTTACAAAAACAACTGTTTATGAATAAAAGCTGTTTATAAACTGGTTTTGGTTGGATGTCTTACTGTTTGAACATTTTGGCCTGAATAAAACGGTAACATTTCTGCAAGATATTCAATTGAAATATTACATATATTTAGCAGGTCCAGTTGCTAATCGCCTACAATTGCAGGCTTACATTAACAACCATAGGCCTATTAATTAGGCCTTTCATTAATATTAATTTTTTATATAAACCTAATTTTTACATCTTCACTTGCTTACAACACTTCTACCAATGATTTTATTACTATAATTTGTTTGCACAAACGTGGAACAAAACTTTTTATAGTGAGTACAAATAAAGTTTTGGAAGAAAAGGGAAGATAAAAAATTATCCAGGTGTTTTCCAGAGTGCTTAAAGCTACATTTTAACCTGCTTTACTCTCTAGTGTCATCAGAAGGCAAGTCCTAAGTTGTCCAAAAGTATCTTACAAAATCCTCAATAATACGTAATATAGTCTGATATTTCACTCAGGGTTTCTGTTAGCCGGCTGTAGCTGTTTTTTGGCTGGTTTGAAAAGCAAATTGCCGGTAAAAATAATTCCCCCAAAATAGGGAAATTAAATAAATAAATCAAAAATAGATTAAATACAATAGTTCACTTAAGTCAGTGACAAAGTGTTTTTGAGACTGGCCTAAATATTAAAAAGGTTCAATATTTCTATGAATAAGATCTACGCTCTTAGCCCTTTTTACTAAGCGCAGTGCTTCGTCACATTTTCCAACAAAATGGCGAACCACAGGTACATTTACTATAAAAGTGTGTTAAGAACTCGGCAGCTAATACATTCGATTAGGTTATTCTTAAAACTCGCGGAGTGACGCACTGTCTCACAGCTGCTCTTCCTGGGAGAATGGCCGGGTTTAGAGGCTCTTCCCTCGGCCAGTCTGCGCAGTCCACCTCGGCTTAGTTACCGGTGTTGGAGCCGCTCTTGAGTGTGGCAGAGCTGGGTCCGTGGTGAATCGCTAAAGACTGACTGTTGATGACTTTAGCATTGTCGATTTGTCCATAATATTTCAGCAGTGAGAGACTTAATCACTGTTACACCTGAAGCCACGCCAAAGCGTGGAAGGGCATCCTACAGCCCAGCCCTCGCTGTGCAGCTGATGCGGTCAGATCTGGATAAGGACAGCGTTCGGGTCGTAGATACTTTCTGTCTGAGTTAAAGTGCAGATGAGTACATCCGCATGACACCTGCTGCTCTCCATCGTCTCCATGCACATAACTTTGTTTGGATTTGAGCTGTTGTTGCATTTTTCTCACGTCGTTCTTTCATTAGAAATAGCCGTGTTTTGGACCCACTAAAGCACTCATGTAGCGCTCTGTCTAAATGTAGGTGCATTGATATTGATAATAAGCCACGTTCATTATATATATATTTTTTTAGTGGCCGGTAATTCTTGTGAATGGCCCTAAAGGCACTAAACTTCAGTGTTGCGCATGTTTAGGCAGTTAAACTTGATGTAATTGTTTGTAAAATTCATTATTCTTTATTGTTTATGTCCAGGTGGATCTGTCCCCTGCTCTCATGGCCCGTCTCATTTTGGACAGGTATCTCCAGGACTCCGACTGCGGGACACGTGAGTGGAACACTTTCCCCGTTCACCAATGAGTTTTGTCCAATGCCCCGTTTGTTTGTGCCCATGGTTTATCTTTTCTGTCCCCTTTTTGCAATTTGGTACAGGTTTAAATAGAGAAATATACAGTATCTTTGAGTTAAACTAGAATGCAAATTTGTGGAAAAACGTATAAAGATTTGCCCATTTTCAACGGAAATACTAAATGATTTGAGAAAAATATTGAATTGCAAATTTTTGGACAAATATTGCCATTACGATTAATTCTGTGCCCTTTCTTTGCCAAACCTGTGCTCATTCCAGCCAAAAAGGTATTTCTTAACCTTTGTTTTGCCTAAACATTTGCGTCCCACTGTAGAACTTTATGGCAGAAGTAAGCAATTCTTTTGGTGTTGTGTTGCAGAACAGTTCAGTCAATCAATCAATGGTTTTGTATAGCCCAATATCACAACAGGAGTTGCCTCACAAACATTACGGCAATAAAACAGAACAGTAAATAAGACAATGTAAAGTTCAGGCAAACATAATGTCCACGGTGGCACAGTGGTTAGCGCTCGTGCTTCACAGCTAGAAGGTCCTGGGTTCGATTCCCACCAGGACGGGGCCTTTCTGTGTGGAGTTTGCATGTTCTCCCCGTGTCTGCGTAGGTTTCCTCTGGGTGCTCCGGTTTCCCCTACCACTAAAAACATGTACAATAGGTCAGGATGAATGAGAGTGCGCATGGGGGACGACGGATACAAATTAGCCCAAGGCTACAATCCGGTGTGGCTTGTTTACATGCATGAGACCCATGTATGTTCATTAACATGCACTGTCCCGACCAAATAAACCAATAAATAAAAAAATAAATAAGTGTCAAAACCTAGTGGGAGAAATGAGAAACCTTGGGGAGAACCACAGAAGGATAGATCCACTCCCATGGACGGACAGGCTATAGAGACCCAAGGCCAAAGGGAGTCCCTCAGCAGACGGGCCAAGACCGCAGAACATCAAGTCCTTGTTGGAGCTTCAGTTCTTCTTGTCCAATCCCTGTAGGCGAGGCTCCTCTGTTCGATCTAGACAGGAGTGGGACAGGGGACACCATGTGAATAGTGATGAACAGACTACAGATAAAAAGAAATGTTGTTTCATAATAAGACAAAGTTTGCAGTAAGAAGAAGAGGAGGATAGCACTCAGTGTACCGTACTTCCCACAGCAGTGTTTCTTTTAAGGCAGCTTTACTTCAGGCTGTGGGTTAGAGCTTTACCTAACTGACCTGATCATAAGCTCATTCTCAGAGGTACGTTTTGAGCCTAGTCTTAAATGTAGGGACTGTGTCTGCTTCTTTAACGTGAGCTGGGAGTTTATTCCATAAAACCGGAGCTTGGAGCTAAAGGCTCTTCCTCCTACAGTGATTTTAGAGACTCGAGGAATCACTGGTAGCCCTGAGTTTTGAGAGCGGAGTACTCTATATGGAACGATAGCGTCTTGGAGATAGAGCGGAGCAATACCCTTTATGGCTTTAAATGTGAGGAGCAGGATTTTAAATTTGATTCTAACTCAACAGGAAGCCAGTGGAGAGACTTGAGCACCGCTGTGATGTGTTCTCTTCTTTGTCCGTGTTAACAGTCTTGTTAACAGTTAACAGGTAGAACAAAGAAAATTAAATTCCAACAAATTATGGAGGAAAATGTAACACAATCTTTGAAAAAGTTAAAAAGCAGATGGCTTCTACAAATGGGTAATGATCTTAAACACACATTACAATCCATGGCGGGAGACCTCAAGAGGTGCAGTCAGAAGATATTCGATCTGTGGATAGAGCTCCAAAGAGCAATGCATGCAAGGCAACCCAGAAATATCTTAGTTCTGCAAGACCTTTGTAAGGAAGAAAGGTAGAGCTTAAAGACTCTTTGCTGCTTTGTAAAGTGTTTAAAGCTGTATCACTTGCTGTATCACTTGCTAGTAGGTATTAACTCTTTTATCATCCCCTCGCTTCTTTTTTCACATTACTAGAAATGTTGAACCTGTATATGGTTATCTGGGTTATACCCCAAATGACATTATATTAAACTGGACATATCATGCTCATCTTTTGGGCGCCTCAGCGTAGATGGTTTGGGTTTTACTATGTGAAATAAATGTTCGGGTAAAGACGATAACAAGTGAGGATGGTCAGGATTTCAAATCTACCTGGAGGCAGTAGTGGAAATGACTTGATAGAACAGTAAATACAAGTGTTTGTTATCTGGCATGCTATGGTGCCATGAGGAAAACAATTTAAGCGCAGAATTGCTCAGGATGGGTGTGTCTATGAGTTATGGGAAATAAAATCAAGAAATACGCAGTCATCAACACCAGTGGTACCCAATGTGAGGGTTGGGACCATCTGGGAGCTCACGGGACACTGAAATGGGGGTCCAAGATGATTTTGAGATATTTTTTACATTTCTTACATAGAATTTAATGTATTATTGATTGGAAACAGCAGAGTTTTGTAAAATGAAGCCAGGTATCAAAAATTCAGTATCCAAACGTCATGAAACCAAATTTGGTAACACTTAATTTTACACTACCCTTGATACATTGTACCTACCATATTAAGTACAATGTAATGTGCTATGTAACAATGTCTAATAACTTGTACCTACAGGTTACATACACAATGAAATAATGTGTATTAGTACTTTGGAGGTACATAATGTAATAAGACATAAGACCCTAACTCTAACCCTAACCTTAAGCCCTTACCCTAAGGGTCTTGCGTCTTATTAAAGTTGTTTTTAATGTGTCTAAAGTGCAATGGATTCCAATGGGGGACTAGCGGCTATATGGCGGAACTACAGCAATGGCGGACTCCAGTGTTGTCGTCGCAAAGCAGAGCAGCCAGCGGACATTGGCGTGAACACACTAAGATCAATAGAATCGCTCCATAAAAAACAATTAAGTTATGTCCTTCCATATTTGTAATATTTTACAAAAACATAATCTATTGAGCTTAGAGAATTTTAAACATTTTAAAACGGCATGTTAATGGATTAGCCTCACCTCCCATGTCGGACTTCTTTAAACCAAAAACTCAGTTCTAGTATTTTACTAACTTCTCTTATTTTTATTTATTTATTAGTTTATTTGGTCGGGGCAGTGCAAGTTAATGAACAAGCCACACAGAAAGGCCCCATCCAGGTGGGAATCAAACCCGGACCTTCTAGCTGTGAAGCACGAGCGCTAACCGCTGTACTATTGTTTTGTTTGTATTTCTGTCATCTGCCTACGGATGTAAATTATTCTTCTAATAAATTATAATCAAAATAAATAAATAGAAATAAATGAAAACTAAATAATACAGAATGGAAGCAACTGGAAAAGATAACTCAAAACCTGCGTGAATGAGGAAAATATACTACTCGTTTGTTTGTTTGTTTGTGTCAAGGAAACAATGTTGTATCATGGTAACCGCTCAAATAGGTTGATTTTGAGTGATATTTATATGAAATTAACCATGACCAATCACCTTTTGATTAAATTTCAATGAATCTTTCGGTTCTAATATGAAATGTATAATTGCAGGGTAAAACAAATCTTTATTCCCAGCCCGCCTAACAAGAGACAGACCACATTTTAGCCGTTGCCTCGTCCCAAAGCACAGAACTGGCAATTAAGCCCGCGGAGGACCACCCACCTCTCTGCAGCCTCGCGGATCAATGCGAGCTCACCTCATCAGGGTTATTTATAACGGGGCCTGATTTCTCCTTCATCCCCCAGTGCATCCAGCCACCCCTCTCTGCCTCTGCCTGCTTATCCCTCCATCTTCACCAGTCCACCGGGGGGAAATGGACTCTGGAGTTAGTAGTCTGCAAAGAAAGTCAACAATTACGAAGGCCGCATGATTAATCACTTCTGGATCAAGATTTTAAAGGTTGCAAATCGCTACGTGCAGCTCAGACCGCAATTAGGAAGGCGAACATTAATTTGATGAGTTCAGACTTTAAATACTGCCATATATATGAACGAAAAACGATGGTCTTGTCTATAGTTTTCCATTTATTTTGGTAATTTTTTTATTGCACGTTAGCCTATAGCTTTAGCTTGCTGACCTTTATAAAAACAGACGTCTTCCCCTCTGAAGTATTTACGTCCTACGTCAAGTTGTCAACACGCAGTAAGTGATCAACTACCAGGAAACGGCTGAAACGTAATATCCAGTTCTGTAGTTTCACTTCCTGATCCTCCAAGCGAGCTAATAAAAAGCCCCTTCCCCCTGCCCTCTTGCTCCCCTTTGCTGCACAGCTGTAGCAACAAAGACGAAAAAAATACACGGTTCGATGCGTGTGGCTGCAATAGTGCTATGATGAGTGTTTTCACTTTGCGATGAAAGGATAAAGCAAGAGATCGAGAGGCAAGGAAAGCGCTTCCTGGATGCGATATTTTTTTCCCAGGGTGGGAAAGGCCAGTCGCTCTCTGATTGGCCAGTTGCTAACATTAGCGGCCAATGATAAGTGGAGCTTCAACCATGACATCACCTCAACAAGACGACGCTATCTTAAACTAATCCAAACTAACCCTAAAGATAGTGACGTTTTCCAAACTAACCCTAACCCTATGGATAGTGGAGTTTACATAGGTGTCTTGCAAGCATGAGCACAAATCTGACCCATCAGGGAGTCGTTATGCAAATGTGGCCTTTCCCATCTTGGGAAAAAACGTTTCACTTTCTGTATACGTAGGACTTTAGGAGGAGCTTGTTGGTTTTTGATGCACTAGCGGCTCCAGGTTTGTTTGTTTCAACTTCAACTGTAAAAATCTTTAAAAAGTAGATTTTGGACAATTGTAGGGCTGTCACGATAATTGCTATATCAACTTAGATTTTGACCTAAAATAAGTTGTGTCTCATTGTATTTCATATTGTGGGATATTGTAAGTACTTTTAAGCTTTAGCGTTAGTTTCTGTGGCATTATAAGGCCTTCAATAACATTGTTTATCACAATAGTTTCCTGCCTCAATTCATCGAACTTTAGATTTTGTTATTGTGACGTGATTGGAAATGGATTAAGACAGGAAATACTGGTGCTCGCTACTTCAGATTAGCGTAAATAGTGTAGCCACATCGCCCAACACGACCTTCTAATCTAATTGGAGCCTTTGCGATTTGGTTAAGTCCAAATGCGACCATTTAAATAAATGTACATTTCAATTTTACTTGCGATTACTCCTGTTTCACAATTCATTAAGTACTTCTACTACCACTACTCTCACTACTAATTCTCAACATCTTCCCTACTACATACCCATGATTTTTGGGGAAAACGTAACCCGCACTCTGAGAGAGAGAGAACCGCGCCGTGTCAGGGAAGACGCGCCTCCGATTTAATCAAGAAAGAGATTACAGTGGATGTGTGTTATTTCCAACTCCAGCGCCGCGCAGCCATTTGTCAAAGTCAGAGATGTGATTGCTTTGGACCCGCCGTTATCCGGCGCCTGTCAAAATACCGGTTGGCGCGCCTTGTACAACAGGCAATTCATCCAGCCGCTGAAGCACTCGCTCGCAGATAATGGCACGCTGCATTCCCCCATCTCCATACGCGCCCGAGAGCTTTTATTATTGCTTACAATGGGAGCCGGGATGATAACATTTTCCGTATTGTCTAATTTCAAAACGCTGTTGTCGGGACTCGAAGCTCACTGCCTGGAAGAGAGTGGTTATGGTGTCGGAATATTGAGAAGGTGCTCAAAGGAGTTTAATTTTTTATTTAATTAGAATAAATATTTGATGTACATCTTGCTGCCGACGATGGTGAATGAAAATGATCATGTGATCTAAGTCACAAGTACACCTGGGCAGCATTTTATTTAACCTTGTTTAACCAGGAAGTCCCTTGAGATTAATCTTTTTTTTTTTCCGAGGGACACCTGGCCAAGAGGCACCGGTGACATGTATAAAACATAACATGAATGTGCAACATAAACATAACGAGGGAGCAACCACAATTTTACCGACTTAATTCTCTACTCTGCATGGGCAAAAAGAAATGAAAGCTCACAATCTCCGAAAGGGTTAGGGATAGTTGAATCAATGGAAGCCTGCATTGAAACTGTTAGCATTAGAAGCAGAAAGGCAAACTGACTCTGGTGCACAACAGTTCCAAACCCAACCGAAAACTAACGGAAGCAGATAAATGGTGTAGGACTGTGGAAGGCAACATCAGGCCGGGGAAACAAGTCCACCTATTCAACTGATGGCCCAGTTGAAAAATTCTCAAAAATATTAAACATATTGTCAATTTTTAAAACAATCCTGGGGACAGACTTCCAGACCCCACTATTCAGTTAATGTGGTCAACAAAGCAGAAGCGGGAAGGCTTGGCTCGCCATCTTTTGAGAAGGAAACAAAACGGCGCTACCAAACTTGCTAACAGGACCGTGTTAAAGTTAGACAAACAAGTGAATGAAGTGCAGATTAAATGTGTTGCTAAACATGTTTGCATGTGTTGAAAATGGTAGGCATAAATTGTTGTAGTTTATGAGTATGAACAGGATGTTTCAGCCTAATTTAAATCAAATGTATGTAAATGATGTTTAAATCATAATGTAAAAATGTCATCTCTTCATCATCTACACTTAGGCTCCTTCCAGTATAAAGACAGTGACATCCACCTGTCCTAGGACAACGGGTTGAAATTAGCATCTCTGCTATAATCTGGTTCTTTCCTTTAATGATACATGTGTACACTGTCCCAGCATAAACAAAAACTATACCCTACCTTCAAATCAACAAAGTTTAAACACGGCCAACTCGACACCGATGGGTGTTTCCTGTTAATATTGCTGCGCTAAACTTTTTACTCAAACGATTTGTAAAAGGTGATTGTGATATTAAGCTCCACTTCCTTGTTTTTGTCAACTCTTCAAAATTCAGCAGCTGAAACCAGGAAGGATCCTGCCTCTTATTTGAAGTTTATTCCCTTCACCAGACTTGATTTGTTTTGTTTATTTGGTTGGGGCAGTGCATGTGAATGAACATACATTGGACTCGTGCATGTAAAGACGCCACACGGGATTGTAGCCTTGGGCTAATTTGCTGCTTCTTATACCTAATTTAAGCATTCAAATGCGAAAATAAACTCCAACTAAAGACCATGTTTTGAAGCGTAATGTGAAATACCTTGGAAAAAAAGCCCAGTCAAGTGATAAACAGCAGGATAGAGCAAAACATAAAACAAGCTCTTTGTAGCGAATACAATGCACACCTGAACTTTGCATTAGCTTTTCGCACAGTGGCTAGTATTTTGTCTGCGCCCTACGACCTGCCTGGTCTTTCTCAGACAAATAGCGCCCCACACGAGCCGCCCAGTCAAATCCTGCATTCTCCCTCCACGTACATTAATCCAGAGTAATGCCTTTCCATTATGAAACAATGCAAGGGATAATTGTCTTTGCCGGCAATTAGCCAACAGGTTGGTCCCAGCGCTATTGGCAGCCGTATCCGTCATGGCGTCCCCCACAGCGCTCCTGTGTGCGTGGGCGCGCGCATTCTTGTTACTTTAGTTGCACTCCGGAGAGAAGGGCAAGGCAGTCGCTGTGCAAAAGATCAATAGGCTTCTATATAAGGGACATTACCCACAACCGGGCGAGTGGATCGCCTTTGCCTTGCATTCTTTTTTTATTTCCTCCTCTACCCTGGCTTCGCATTTAAGAGACACCGGAATGGGCCCTTTGGGGGAAGCTGGAATATATGTACAATCACTAGCAACGGATCAATAGGCGGTTTTAAATTGTTTTCCTGAGCCTTCCTTGTTTTGTTTTCGACCCACTAGCGAGCACGAGTCTCCGCCAGCCTGACCTCCCCAACCTCGCCGTCTTCTGTCGCGGGGGGGTATTGGAGAGAGCATCAGTCAAGCAGAATGGAAGTCTATCTGATGGCGGTTGTAAATAAATCAATGCAGTCAAAGCGCGTTTATCACGTATTGAATATGAAATCAACGTCTGTAATGCGCTCGGGTCCGGTGGACACGGGCAAGGTCACACCAGCACTTGTAAACATTCGACGAGCCGAATGGAGACTGTTTTTACATGAAACCCACATGTAGGACTTTGTTTCTCACAGCTGTGGCACGTGAGGTCCTCTGAATGTCTGGTCTTTCTGATTCAGAGTAAATTGTAATCACTTTTTTTGACATCCTTTGGCTTAGCCTTCACTTAGAATAGGAATCTCCAACCACCTATTTATCCTATGAGCTACTTTTAAGTAACAAATATGACTTAAGCTTCAAAACCCTTAACCAATGTTGTCGTTATTTCCAAGAAATCTTCGGCTTGCTAATGGGTTAGTTTCAACTTTATTTTTCTCTGGCAAACGAAGATGTTAAGGCAGAAAATGAGAAAATATCGACATTGGCCACCTGCAGTGTCTCGCCTTAAATTAATATTTTAAGCCAAATCATCTTTTTTGCACTAACCATGTGGTAACATTGTCCGGTCATCATAAACAGACCTGTAGTATTTTGCTTCATTCACCCGTGTTTGAGTAATCCTACTGGTCATTTCTTCTTCTTCTGCTGAATCACTCTTCTTTATGGCTCCGCCCTCCTCATGGCTCTTCCCCGTGCTTTAAGTAAAAAAAAAAAACATTCAATACCTCCATTGACTTTTGGGGGGGGGGGAAATGAATGAAAAATATAGAGTTTAAAAGAACCACGGTGGCTAATTGTAGTAACACATAAAACACACATTAAAAAAAAAAAAAAAAACTTGATAAACTGGAAAGTTTTAAAAGCAGTTTTAGAAGTTTGTATTTTCAAGTCATTGTTTTTTTCTTTACTATAAAATATCAGCAATATAGTAAGTGGTTAGTGGCAGGGAGGCTAAAATCATAGACATTATCATCAAACTATGGCAATGATGCAAATGTCTATCTTAAAAATGGGCATAAGTTTGGGTTTAGTTTGGATTTTACAACTTTACTTCCACTTTAGCCTCATTTTGGTCCCGTGTGTGTCTTGTTATGACTCAATTTGATGAACAAAACAAATTGCTTGGCTTTTTGTTTGAATTTTATGGACCGTATTGTGTTGAAATAGTTTTATACAGTCAGGGATTCTTGGCAGTTCCGGAATATCATCATTTTCTCCACATAATATGCAGCTCTAGTTTGATGTGTCTCGTGAGAAACCCCCATCTTTGTAAAGTCCCCCATGCGGTGTCCTTGTCCTACTATCATTGGTTCATCTTTCTTCCTGCCGCCGTCCTTTGACAGGAGTTGATGCGCCTCTAGATTCACACACACTTTTTGAGAATGCAATTTTGACCTTTTCCATTTTCCCGAGGCCCTGGCCCGGATTAGATTGCCATGCCGCATTTTGTAAGTATGCGATAGTGTAAGATTTATTGTCACATTCCTTAACTTCCATTGCCTTGTATTCTAGCTTGTGTTTTTTATGTTAAAACTGTGAGAATGGAATATCTTTGACAGAATTCCTAACGCTTTAGTCGTATGGCGGCTCACATTTGTCGGTAGCTGAGGACAGGGCCGGCCCTAGGCATAGGCGACCCAGGCGGTCGCCTAGGGCGCCATCTGCTGGAGGGAGCCCCGAATTGCGCCTGAATTTTTTAACCCCATACTCCTGCTGTCTACAACATCGCCGATTTTCAGAGGTAACTTTGGAACAGAAAGATAGAGACTTGAGGTCATTTGTGTTGGAAACTAGAGATTTCAAGCTTTCAAACAAGCTTTCTTTGGTCCTTCTACGCCTCTGGGGAGCCGTGTAACATTGCAATGAAAATTCAGAAATTTACTTCAGAAGTGGAGGTTCCCCCTCCAAAAGAACTGTTGTGCGTTTTATGATGCACATGCTCTGATTTGTGGTGGTGTTGTTGAATAGATAATCATAATATAAAAATGTTTTTATTTTTTATTTATTAGTTTATTTTGTAGGGACAGTGCAAGTTAATGAACAAGCCACACCGGATTGTACCCTTGGGCTAATTTCCATCTGTCGTCCCCCATGTACACTCTCAAACACACTCACATTCATCCTGGCCTAATGTACATGTTTTTAGTGGTAGGGGAAACCGGAGTACCCGGAGGAAACCTACGCAGACACGGGGAGAACATGCAAACTCCACACAGAAAAGCCCCGCCCCTGGTGGGAATCGAACCTGGACCTTCTAGCTGTGAAACCGGAGTACCCGGAGGAAACCTACGCAGACACGGGGAGAACATGCAAACTCCACACAGAAAAGCCCCGCCCTGGTGGGAATCGAACCTGGACCTTCTAGCTGTGAAGCACGAGCTCTAACCACTGTGCTACAATGATAATCATAAGAGGGGGGCGCCAAAGTTCAATCTTGTCTAGAGCACCAAATTGGCTAGGGCCGGCCCTGGCCGAGGATTTCTTTGTGGAATCTGGACTTGGTCCTAAATATTCATTAGCAATGAGAAGTTTGTGAATGTGACTGACTTGCCACTCAACTACTTTGGGCTTTGGATGGGGAACCATAGAAATCACAGAAACGCCGTCAGCTATCGGAGCCTGTTCCTACAAATGTGTAGTTCTGTTAGCCAATGGCTCTCCAACCCGTTTGAATGAAACAGTCCCCATACACATGAATGGTAAAGCCAGTCCTTATATTAAATTAAATATGTTAAATATTGGCTATCTGCCGTTTTAATGCTGAGAAAAGCCGATATCTCCGTAACTGAAAGTAATAGACTTCCAGTTTTTTGCGAAAGTAAATTGAACCCTCCCACATCGTCCAAGGCTTCAGGGGAACTGAGAAACATTGTAATGAAAATCGGTTACAAGTTTGTACATGATCGTATTACATATTCTTTGTTCCAGACTTTTGCTTGTAAATTGGGAACCATAAAGCTCAACGCACACCAGAACACAGTGCGCCGCGGCATGTCCTCTGACGTGCCTCCTTTAAGTCTGAAATCCCATGTGGGATTTCAACACACACTGGAGCGCGCCGCGTCACGGAACTTCAGAGGCTTTTCTCAAACTGTGTGAGGCTTTACACACGTGATTTATACATTTATCATGAATAAAAGAAGACACGTATGTCCGTGTTGTGTTGAGAGAGAGCAAACGTGGCTCTTTTCTGCAGGTTAATCTTGAGTTTGCGACAGACACGAGTTGAACATGTTTCCCCTGATGCATGAGCCCTGACGATGGTTTCTCTGTCTCTCGTCCAAACAAAGTTCACGGCGGTCTCTTTGTCTGCCACAGGCCAGACCCGCCTCTGTGCCTCTGCAGGATGGTTAAAAGCCTGTATTTTCCTCCACGGCACCGCGTCTGGATTCAGCAGAACTGAATCGTGGCGCGGGGTCCAGCGTCGCTGTGCGTCACTGCAACCTCGGTGTGCGGCTCTTTTGCCGCATGTCAAGTTGTTTCGGTGTGCGTTGGGCTTAAGAGGTAGAGACTTACCGCTTTTAGTCTTGGAATCTGCTGATGTTTGTCTTGTATGTATCTACTGAACACAAATGTCTTCAAATCAGCCCCATGCTCCTAATCACCATGCATGCATGCATATTGGCATCGGCCAATAGAATTCCCCAAGAATCGGCATCAGCCTTAGAAAAACCCATATCGGTCGACCTCTGTACATTGAGACCTTTTGTTTATTCCTTATTTATTTATTATTTGGTCGGGACAGTGCATGTCCTACACTCCACACTCTCAAACACATTCATCCTGGCCTATTGTACATGTTTTTAGTTGTAGGAGAAACCGGCGTACCCCGTGGAAACCTATATGCAAACTCCGCACAGACAGGCCCCGTCGAGCTGGGAATCGAACCTGGGACCTTATTGCTCTTGGGTTTAAAAGGTTTTCTGGCCTCCAATCTGCAGTGATCATTTGATTTAATTTATGTATAATTTCGCCTGCAAATAAGTCCATTTAAGCCTACTTGAAGTGCCTTTGTACCTTGACAGCTTCCCCATTTCAAGTGGACACTCCGTCTTTGTCGGCGCTCTTAACCACATCGCCTCTTCCTCTTGTCTCCCGAGTGCTCCTTTAAGTCTAGTGTGTATACAACAGCTTCTTCACATAACGAGCGCGAGGGCCCTTTATTAGCCAGGCTTTAGTAACGTGTGTGGCCGTAATAATACAAGTCTTTGGATCCAACAAAAAAAAGAAAGAAAAAAGAAAGAGGGGAGGTCTAAGCAACAGCGCGGCACTTCACTTGACAAGTATACTAATTACTCCTCTCCCCAGTCAGCTCCTCGCCACAGTCTAATGGCCTGACCCGGGGTTTAAAGCGCTCTGGATGGTAGCATCTTCTCCACAGATCCGCTATTACCACCGCACACACACCTACGGAGGCTCGGGGATGGGGAGTGGGTGCGGGGCGCGGGGCTCATCTCTGCGGCTATCAGGGAGAATCAGGTAGACGAGCCATCAGTTCTGCCCCAGTAACCTCCTCCGCTGGGAGCTGCAGCAGCGTACGAGCGAGCGGGCGGGCGCCTCCTGCACTCGCCGAGATAGGGCGCCATATAATCAAATAGCACCTACACAGCAGTATGGAGGGGTTATACGCTGGAATCAAAGGGTCCAGTTCAGCGTTTTGTAGAGTGCTTTATTCTGGATTGTGTGTACGACAGCGCATGCTTGCAGTGGTAATACGTGTTTTGTGATGTAATGAGTAATCCCTGATCAAAAAAGACCACACGATGGATGCCTTTAGCTTTGATCATTTGGCATTGTTTCAATAAGCTTCTGCTATGTCAAAAGATCCAGTATTGCATTAAAGTGGTACTCTGTAAGTTTAGATATTTTTACACATTTAATAGATTGCGTATAATTGACCGTCTGGGCCTGTAATTTGAAGTTCCATAAGGAATATTAAAGGCCCTATACCTGACCTTTTTCACCTCCATTTTTTTTGTAGAGTAACATAATTTTGCCCAATAAAAGTATGTTTAAAAGTAGTAGTAAAACTCAGGAAGTTTGCATTCTATTATGTTTTAGTTGATGGTAAACACAAATTGTCAATGTGTGACGGAGATGTTGTCACATTTTGACTAAAACGGTATTTCAACAAGTCAAAATCTGCCACAAAAAAAAAGGTATAGTGCCTTTTAAATTAGTTTTTTTATTGAGTTTAATCAGAATCCCCGGTGCCATCAGTTTGACCAATGAGGCGAGCCTTCCTGTGGCCTGCCAGGTCCTATCAGGAGGGAAGAGGACAAAGATTGATTGTTTACTTTTAAAACCTGTCTCTCTTTCTCTCTCCTAATTTTAAAATGGTGCTTTATTTGTCATTATACAATTGTACAACAAAATCACAAAAATCAGATCTACGCCCTTTTGTTTTTTTTGTAATCTTACAGACTATCACTTTAATTTCTCACCAAGATCTCGTATTGATGAGTGTGACCACTGTGCACAGCTTTCTCCTGCATCCGAATGATTCACAGTGGGGTTTAGATCTGGACTCTGTGGCGGCCAAGCCATCTCACGCTCCCTGAACCACTCTTTCACAATATCAGCCCGATGAATGTTGGCATTGCCATCTTGGAATATGCCCCTGCCATCAGGGAAGAAGAAATCCATTGATGGATGGCGACTTGTTTTGTTTTTGTTTTGGTCGGGCAGTGTAAATTATATGATAAAGGTCTGCCTTCAGTTTGATAGAACACATTGATTGGATGTTTGATGCTGCCACTGGCTGTAATGGAAGCACAGTAGAAAGTCCCCAAACTTTTAAAAGCAAGTACCATCTCATTATTGAAATATCTGACCTTCCAAGTACCACCATGTCTAGATCAAAATCAAATCGGGGTTAAATCGGGTCTAAAAAGTGTCTAAATAGACTACTGTCTATATTCTGTCTACCATGTCAAAGCCTGGAAAATACCAAACTTAAACGCATTGAGGCGACACATGGCAAGTCAATATAAACCTGGTTCTATTTAAATTTTGTTGGTGAAAAATATAGGCAATTTTTGCCATTTTAATGCATCAAGTGCTTTATTTTTTTTAAATATGAAAAAGTGACAGAATACTTTCCGATACATTTTTGTCATATTTATGTCTGTAATCTAAAGCAAAAGTCTAAAATTGACATCTCTACATTATCCCTGATTAAATTAAAGTCACATTTTTCAGCTGAGTACCACCTGAAGATAGTGGTTTGAGAGCCATTGCTATGTTTACAAATACTTTAGTTATGCCTAATATATAGATCCTTGTTAATTTGGTGGATTTCACTCAGACCCTATGAGACAACACCTGGGTTAAAAATAGCACCAACCTGTCTATTCCTCACCCATCGTTCCCACGTGACTCCCCACCCTACCAGCCCCCTTTCCAGGAGGATAAATTTAAAAGGAGTAAATTGGAAAATCAAATGAGGGGGAGCTTTCGGCGGCCGGGCGGGATTCGCGGAGCTGTCGGCCGTTGTCTGCGAGCCCCATCCATCATGTCCCACAAGTAGTCAATTCCTCCACTATCTGTAAATGTTTTCAGATATTAGCCAATTTATATGCTCCGAGATTCATCATGGAGAATCAGCTTTAGCGGGCGCACATTATCAAGAGCCGTCTCAGCCCCCTTGCTCCATGAAGTTTGATGAACGAGCTCGCCTCCACGGCCCAGCGGTTCGCGAGCAAGCGGGGAGGGGGGGTATAGTAAGAAGACAGCCCCCCCCACACAACACATACACATACACATACACACACACGCACGCATATCTCGCTCCATATCCCCGTACGCAATGGATTTTTTTGTTTTGTTTTTAATTAATAAACAAAACTTGCACGGGAGCTCGTCAATGTCAGGGGCAATAACAGTCGTCATCCGTTACGCTATATTACGACCCTCCCTCTACAAATGTTGCGCTATAATGAGCTTTTTTTTCAGGCTCCCCCCCACCCCCCCTGTTTTGGAGATAATGACTTTTTCACCCTCGCGGAGATGGTGCTTACAAATGAGAAGAGAGGAGCAATTAAGGCGAGGTGGCGCCATCTTGGAGAATACTTTTTTTATGTATTAAAGAAATGGTAAAAGTCATACTACTACAGCGTGTCTTAGGAAGTTAAAGTGCATATGACACATTAGACACAATGTTTGCTAAAACATAGTTAACACGATGATATTTAAGATTTTGCTAAAGATTGTACCCAGCTTTCTTTAGATTGGCCATTTTTGTGATGTTTATAGTTTCACTTCCTTATTGGGAACTGACAGGAAGTGACATAGAAGAAGGTAAACAATTTTAAACCGTGCAACCATGTTAAGTCAATGGGAAGTGACTGAGTCAAACTGCTGTGGAACGTTACCTTCTGTCACTTCCTGTCAGCAACTTAAAAATTCAAATACAAATAACTTTTCCGCCCAACATTTGTTCATTAAAATTGCTGCTTCACTGAAATAAAATGATAATTATGCAACTGATGTTATCCTTCTAAATAAGTCATATTTTCAAAAGCATTAAAACCTGTCATTGCTCTTTTAACAGTATCCAGATGTCGTAGGGTGCATTGATTGAGTTGTCCAGTTGTCATTATACAGCATTATGTAGTTATTGGGGATACATTGATTTAAGCTGATCAATTTCCCCCCGGATTTTGCTATAATTCTCAGTCGCGGTGAGTCTTTCCGAGTCGTGACTAGGTTAAGGCAGACGCAGAGAGTCGTGTCTCGTAGTGTGGGGGGGTCAACAACTGGACTCGCGTTCGAATCGTGTAATGTCGGCGACAGAATGACGTGACTAAACCCCAGTTGCATTGAATCAAATATTTTTAAGCCTGATTTTGGATGCACAGGAAAAGCATGGGTGATTTTACCCTCCCCAAAAGTGACACACAGACAGCAGTGGAATACACGCAGAAAAACACGGTAGCTAGTCATAACAGCGGCACTACCAACTAATTAATAGCCACAGCGAGCCCCATGCAGACCACGCCTAACAGCACAACATATCACCAAAAGTTTACATGGACAACTTTTTCACTCACATTTCAATCACAAACTGAGTTTAGCGGCACTTGCTGTGTTTGGAGTCGGACTATTCAGCTACTTCTCTCTCCTGTCTCCTCCGTCACGGGGCTGATGTCTGTCCACCTCCTTTATTTTTTAAATCCACTGGAAATGCGTCCCGCTTCTTCGTGTTGCTGACTTTTAATTTCTGTTTGAGAGAACTATAAACAAGTTGAGGAAGACTCATCCCTGCGGCACTAAACTGTATTGTGCCGACAGTGGTCACATGACATTATTGACCAATCCGGACACATGTGTTTCCCACACTTGCAAACAGAGGCCTATATTTTCTGATCTGGGGTCAGTTTTTCTCCTCCAAAGAGAAATCGCGCAGGAGAGGACAGACGCTGTATTATAGTACATCAGCATCAGCTGTTTGACAGACTCGTGTAGTGTGTTCGCTCTCACCATTCTCAGTCGTTATGTGTGAACCACAGGTTGTTCTATAACATCTTTTAAAACTTAAAAAATGGTGCAGTCTGTGCTCAGCTTTACAAATGAGAGTAGAGGAACAATCATGGCGAGGTAGGATCATTTTGTTGACTACTTTATGTATTAAAGTAGTATTAAAAGTCATACTGCTACAGCATCTTTTGGACTAAAAGTATCTATAATAAGTAGTGGATGTCGACTGGAGTAGATTGTTTTTTTTGTTTGTGTTTTTAATCATGCCTAATTGTTAAATAAGTGATTTCCTAATATAGCCCAAGGGTGCTTAACGTTTAAGTTTGCAAGCTGCTGTGCATGACCCAGATCTAGAGATAGACTGCAATTAAAGGCACAAGAGGTGGGTTTTTAAGAGGGTATTATTGATTAAAAATACTTCATGGAAGAACACAATAGCTGCTGCTAAAGTATTGATTTAATAAATGTTGCTGGTAGTATTTTTTAGTTAAATTTGGAAAATACTATTTGGGATGGTAGGATCCTGCGATATATATTATGCTGGGTCTAAAAGATCTAGCATGCTTGATACTGAAACGAAGCATGGTCTATATAAAATGCTATGTTAGCAAATGTTCTTTAAAAGTACCTTGGAAATGGTCTTGTCACTCCCTCAATGCAATGGTTAAAAAGAAAAGTCTAGTGTGTTTGGTATTTTTATTTGATTAGATTTCGGTTACAATTTGATCATAATTTTGTATTGTACAATGGAAGGTGGAAATGTATTTCTCAAATGTATTTCTCATTAATAATTTTTGAAAGAATACATTAAAGTATTTTATGGAATATTCATGGTATTTTTTTATTTCTAATGCTCCCGTATAACTGCGGGGGTTACGTTCTAAAAATAACGCGCTATTAACGAAATCCACGAAGAACGGCTTTATTTTTTACAATTATTATATATGTTTTAAGGCTGTAAAACCCCTCAACACACACTTTATACACTTTTGTCACTAGTTCACACGGGTTCTCCCTTATGCCTGGTGTACACTGTGTGTTTTTTTTTTTGTCTTATAAGATTTTTAGATGTCACATCACATTACAGACTTGGGGATTGTAACATCATGAGCTGCTCTCGTCTCTGCTGTGCAATTGTTCAAACTAAGACACAATCGTAGCTACAACCAAAGTTTTATCGTAGCAGTTTCAGGCTTCAGAAGGCGAGTGTTTAGCTCAGGCGAGCGCCACATGCTAGCGGTGTTTATTTTCGCAGAGAAAGTTGCTGTGTTGCTGTGACTCTGCAGAGTGCAGTGTGTGCGCTGTTGTGTTGACGGGATACTGACAGAGATCCTCTGAAGCGAGAGGAGGCTCACTCTGCAACTAACCAATCAGGACGCAGAACACAAAGTGCGTATTAGGGCTGCACGATTTTGAGAAAAAACCTAATTGCGGTTTTTCTGACAAATATTGCGATTGCGATGCTATTTTCGATTTTTCCGTTCAATACTTTTAAGTGCGTAAAACTAAAATTATGAATAAAATATGTTGTTACTTTTATGAAACAAAGGGTTAAATAAACTACATACATAGTGATTAAATACCAAAGAATAAGTAGACATAATGGAAATGAACTTAAATAGGTCATTTGTTTTTAAATTTTACCATCTTAAACACTGAAAAATAGAAAATTAATTCTTATTAGATTTAGATTTAAAATAATTCTGCATTCCAGTGCCATTTACTAAACATTTAATTGTTATATTGCACACATTTTAAAATAAATAATTACAAAACTAATAGATCTGTGGATTTTACATTTCGAGATTTCCATCAAAAACTCAACGTGAATGTTGAGACAAATGGTGCTGCTTATCACACATGGGTTTCTGAATGTCTGGCTCTAAAGAGGAGAATTTCAGTCACACTGGAAAACCTAACTTAACAGGTATTGGGAAGGGCATGAGCACTTTGAGGGCAGACTCTGTAAGCTTTGGATGTTAGGTAACGCAAACTCGTGCACAGATGCACATGCCGTGGAAAATACGAGACATTTGGTTCCACAAAAGCGTTCTCTGGATCACAAGCAACAAAACGCTGCTTATTCTATGAAATCCGCCACATATTGACGTCAAACACCTGCTGTAAAGATGGTAGAATGAGTCGTGGCTGAATACAGTGGACGCGCGTATACGGCGGCGGTGAGCGGCGGCGCGCAGCAGCAGGCCGAGGTTGTTCAACCCGCCATCAAAGCAGAATTTCTGACCCGATCCGCGAGCATGGCTGCGGAGACCACGGGGGAACCCGCAACCCGCGCATCAGGTGCGCTAATGCCCCCAGCCATGTGTGAAATCCTGCGCGTTTTACAATAGCTACATATTGACAAACGGGATGAAGAAAGATTACGCACGGTTCTGAGAAGTGCCCTCTGTGCGCATCCATGTCGTGTGTGTTAGAGAAAGCCGGTGTACTGCATACAAGCTTGTTTCCATTGCCATTTCTGATTGGCCACCAAGCCAGGAACGCGAGATTCGACCATTTTGATTGGCTAATAGGTTTGTCAATCAAATGTCAGGGGCGGGAAAAAAAACCTCAGCCTCCTGAGGTTAGGTTATCGCAGGAGTTAAAACCTCAATATCGATGCGATAAAGGTTAATCGTGCAGCCCTAGTGCGTATGGCGTATACGCTCTAAAAAAGCATGCAAGATTGTGCTACAAATAAAATCCGCGAAACAGCGAGGCCGCGAAAGGTGAACCGCGTTATTCACCTTATTCCGGAGGTTCGCGTGGGCGCCGCCATGAATTGTGCCCGCCCCTTTTCTCGTATCAGTTACCATGGGACTGTTGAAGTCCAGATAGAATCAGTTACTACACGAAAACAAAGCCGATTTTCGGCCGCGCAGAGAAATGGTGCAGTGTTGACTTGTTGTTTTGTGTAAAATGTCCAATGTTCATTTGCACCAATCTACTAAACGTCAGATTTGAGCGGAGAACGTTTTCCCTCGTTCTCAGTGTAAATGAATGGGCTTCACGTTCGACCGGAAGTGTCAGGACAACGGACGTGCCGAGACAAAGCAAAAAGAGGCAAAAGTGGGCGGGGCGTAATAAGGTGAATAGCAAGGGACCACTGTACTCCCAAGATTTGTATTTTTTGCCAGAGATTTTAAAGCAGATAAGTAGGTATAAGGTGCACTATAGTATGACCAAAGTGGCTAATTGGACATAACGTGTTACTTTCCATCACTGAAGTCTACTTTGACCTGTTAGCTCTTCATAATGCCAAGCCTTGCTTCTAGAATTTTCCTTATATACAGTATATTCTATGCAACAATGTGCTCTCGAAAATAACACACGCCCCATATTTATTATTTTTACCTGTGCTAGTTTGTCCTCCCTGTGAGACTTGACTTGCATTGGAGCTCATCAGTGTCAGTCCCAATAACATTAGTCATCCATTACTCTTTATTACTACCCTCCCACTACCAGCCTTCCCATATAACGAGCTCCCTGTATGTTTTCCCACACCCGCTCGGAATATCGCACTTACAAATGAGACAATAAAGAGAATCAAGGCTGCGACGACGCTACCTTGTTTTTGAAAAGCGACTTGTTTACACTTCTGCTCCTTTTCTCGGGCCAATCCCCAGCGGAGCCGTGCATCGCATTTATTATTCTCCCTCTCTTCTCTCCTTCTTCTTTTTTGTATCCTCTGTTCTTTCCGCCCTGTGATAGTCTGAATTTATACCAAGCCGGGACAATTACAGTAAATTTGGCAAATGTTTACAAGGTGCAAAGTCGCGACGCTGCCGGGGGCTTTGTTCTCTCTGCAACATTAATGCCTCGGTTGTTTTTTTTGTTTTTTTCTTCCTCAGCACGGGCTGGTTTAAGGAGACAATGGCGTGTGCATGAGGAGAGGATAAGGGAGGGTTTCATGGAGGAAGCACGGATGCAAGGAAGAAGCGAGGCGGGGGCGTCTTTAATAAATGTATGCTGATGTTGTAGGCAGGAGGGAGGGAGGGAGGAAGGGGGCGCTAGGCGAAGAGGCTTGTTGTTATTTACTGCTCTGTTTGTGGATCCCCGGGCCCGGCAAATAGCATTACAGCCGTGTGATGAATGAGCATTAGGCTAAACTCATTTTAAAAGCATCCTGATTTATTAGCGCGCCGGCCTTCCATTTTCATCAGGTCAGTGCGCCGGCGACTCTGGGAAAAAGAATCCACAATGTCTGCGTCAAGGTCATGGCTATTCTTTTTCCTGCCGATCGCTCCAAAAAGCCACTGGTCAACTTTGAGGAGTTCCCAAGAACCTTTTGAAATGGAAAAAAAAACCTTGTAAATGGTTTCAAGAGAAAGGAAATGGCGATATTTGAAAACTGCATTAAGTCTTGTGATACCATTTGCGATATTTTGAAAGAAAAATGATCAAACTGTGTCATAACGGAGCTAACAGTGCGACAGTAGAGCGGTTCGTCTCGTGATCCGAAGGTCGGGGGTTTGAATCCCAGCTCCCGCAGATGCACATTGTCGTTGTGTCCTTGGGCAAGACGCGTCACCCACTTTGCCTGCAGTGTCTGTGTACATTGGTGTGTGATTGAGATTGGGAATGGGTGACTGGTTCCTTTCCTGTAAAGCGCTTTGAGCCTGATGAAGGTAGAAAAGCACTATATAAACTGAGACCACTTACCATTTAAAGTTGAATAAAAATGACTATTAAAACTAAAATGTTGCTCATTTGAATCTCTTAAGCCCCACCTGAACCGAGCATATTATGTCCAGTTCGGCTTTATCCAAATCTAAAAGCTTCTTGAAGTGTCAAAAACGTGCAGGATATGCAACAATAACACAATTTTAAAAAGCGACAAACGTGAAATAAAAGTGACAAAAAATGACGAAAAAGTGACAAACTGAAAAAAACATGACAAAAATAAATAAATATATAAACGCTTCAAAATGTGACATAAAAGCTGCGATAAAGTTACAATCAGTTTTGTAGGTCTTAGCTTTCAAATGAGGCGTTACTCCTTACCTATAGGCTGTAAACTCCGGTCGAGTAACTTTTAGATACGGGTAAAGCTGAACTGGAGTAAATGTGCTCTGTTAAAGTTGGGGGTAAGAGGTTAACTTACAACGTGGTTTTGTTTTAAGCTGTGTTTGCAAAATATAAAGACGTGAGATGGAAGAACTGACGTCATGGCGACGTGTAAACAAGAGTCCACAATGGTCCTAACATGATAAACAAACAGCTAGCTAATGAGCTAAAGACATTTGAGACCTACACATTTCTTCTTCTGAAACAATGAAGAGGCACCGAGAGCCTCCACAGCTGCAGCTCAGTGGAGGTGCCACAAGAGGAGTTACAGGAAACGGGTAAGGTACAACGGAGAAGAAGATGGTGAAAGTCTGTTGTGGAGCGGAGGGAGCTGCACAGGAGGAAGGGAAAGGAGCTGACCAGTGCAGGACACCACGCTCTGAAACCGGGACAAACCCAGGAGGCGGTGTACCGTTTTAAAGGATCAGAGGAGACTGAAGTCAGTCAGATAGGTTTCCTCCGGGTGCTACGGTTTCGCCAACCTCCAACGTTTGTACAATGACAAATAAAGCACTACTTCCCTACTTAACTGGAAAATTATATAGTGGTTTCTGGTGATACGGATATTGTATTGCCTAATATAGCGAAAAACTATTTAGTGATATTATGCTACTCTAGTTGAAAGTTTTGTTTACTTTTATTGAATTAAGTATTGACCATTGATATTGTAAAGATAAGTGGTCTATAATCAAGTTTGATTATAGACCTTTATATAGAGTCTTTTATGTGTACAATTTGTACACAAAAAAAAGCTACAATCTGGATAGTTTTCAGTCACATTGCATTTTTTCAGTGATAGGTGCCGTTTTGGTGACTTCATCATTCAAAATACTGAATATTTTGGTTTGAATGGCTGTGATGTCTATGTGACTGGGCCTGGACATGTTTTCAAATTGGCCTGGCGTGTGCTCTGCAGGGAGCAGTATGAATGACCTGTGATAAAACTGTGAAAACAAGCTTTCACTTTCAGCTAACGGCATGCTAGCAAATCGATGGTGCCGTGATGAACCCTCTTGAAGCGTAGAACAGGTTCAATTCATTAAATGCAGAGTGGTTCAACTGTAGAGGAAGAAATAATCAAAGTGAACGGGATTACTCATAACCGCATGAATGAAGTGTGATACTTCTCCAAATATGGTTTTGACGAAGAAACCAAGTTATAAGGTCAAAAGCAAAAAACTTTGGTAATTTATTTTACACTACCCTTGAAATACAGTATGTACCTCCAAACTACTAATACACATTATTCCATTGTGCATGCACTAGGTATAAGTTATTACAGAAAGCAGATTGTACTAAATTTAGTTAGGTACAAGTATCAAGTTTGTGTAAAAGTGTGACAATTTGTTTTTAAAATTCTTTAATTGCAAAGTGAAAAACCTTTATTTTGTATTTATTTTTTACAGCTGCACAGCAAAGGGGAGTGAGAGGAGTGGGTGGCAGGGGCTTAGAGTTAGCTTGCTTGAATAAGGAAGTGGCTACTGGATATTTAGTTTTGCCCGTTTTAAATCAATATTGCATTTTCTAACCAACACAGTGAAAGATCGGGATGACAGTGGGTTTGACATCATTACCAAATACCTGCGAAACGCATAATACCCGCTCTTTAAAACTTGGCTTAGCGCTGAACACCTTGGGCCTAATCATTGTGGAATTGTGTGAATACTTGAGGGCCCACCCCTCCTTCAAAACGTGCTGGTCAAGCCTCCAATTATGAGCCCTGCTAAGACAAGAGCTTTAATGGCGGCCGCTTGCCTTGGGGGAGCTTTATTACACGCCGATGTTTTGCAGGAGCAGCGTCAAATCTATAAAAGGACCATTAGGCGGTGGGAGAAAAATCAATCAAAATGCCATTACAGTAGAATAAGTTGCCAATATTGCTGATGTGGTCGCGGCCACTTTGATTTTCCTTCAGATTATTAGGCGCAGGAGTGGAGTAGTGACTTTGTTAAGGCAAAGCGGTGTCGTTGGGCAGTAATACGTCTCCCGGCTTCATAAAGTTTGCTGCCTCATATTTCCCGCTTTATTGATTAGCCATTATCATTTGTCACGAGGTGTCCTAACTCAAGGGGAAAATATAAGGCTCTTTCTTCAGGAGCAGGGGAGAGCACCGTATGGATCTGCGTGTGGAGGTAGCAATCTGTGAGAAAAATGAGCAAAGAAATAAAAGCTCGAGCAGAGCCATGCCTCGGAGCTCTCGGGCTGGGGGCAGCGAGGGGGTGCGATGGGGTGGGGAGAGCGCCCGGTGAGGTCCAACATAATATACAAAATACACAGGTAACGGGAATGGAATATGAGGCTTTAGGGTTGGAGCTGTACAATATAATGCCAAATTATCATTGCAGTATTGACGTAACATCCATATTGCAGGAAATAACAATATACGGTGAAATCACTGAGGTCTTCTCTTTGACAGAAAATGTCACAACCTAAAACAATATGTATGGGAATTTAATAATGTGCCTTTTGCTCCAAGTCTTGACGCATTTTGATAAAACAAGCAAGCACTGTAATTAGATTAGAGATTTAGCCGTCGACTGGACTGGGTTGGTTTGTATTGAGGACCTTTCACATATACCTTCCAAAAACAAAACAAATAACCCAACTCTACTACCATGAATTCCTTGACGACCGAGAGCCTATAACCTGGTAAGAGCCAGGTTGATTGGAGCACTATTTGCTGCTGATTCGATAAAGCGCACTGCAAATCCTTTAATATTTAGTTGAAGTGTTGTAAAGTATGTAGTAGCACACATTTGTTAGTGTCCATTTAGTCCAAACCACTTTAGGTTCGACAGAGCACCGTAAGGTGCACAAGATGGATTCTCACGTGAATACCGCGATAATTCAGCTTGCAGGTAAGGTTAGAGAGCCTACACCCAAAAGAAACTATTTCTGTGATAAGTTTTGGAACATATTATATCAAATGGTTTTGTTCCGTGGTTTTCAAACTTTTCACACCAAGTGTCACCTCCTTCAGATATTTGACCTTCCAAGTACCACTTGAAAAAGTACCTTTTTTTCAGTGTTGTGCATTTTCCCCACCTACTACTAGTACTACTACTACTTCTACTACCACTACCATGTCTGCAACTGCTACCAAATAGATAAAGCATATTTTTAATAAACAATATGTCCATAACACCTTCAAAAAGTGCATTACTTTTGACTTAGGCCAGTGAGTAAATGACTTCCATAGTGACCTTATTTTTTCCATATAATTCAAGCAGAAGTACTGTGCTGTCCGTGTGTAAATTTAAATACCAATAAATAGATAAACGACAAAATATTTAGCGCATTCAGCCATTTTGCAAGTGTCGTAACGCAATCAGCTGGGATAATCACGCCGTGTTGGCATATAGCCTCCATCCAGGCTTGAAATGTGAATAGAAACATTCCATTGTCTGAACGACGAATTCCGTCAGTAGCGTGCGAGTATATATCACTGGAACTGCTCATTCCGTCACACAATGATACAATCCATTTAATCCCAACCTTTTAAGAGATGATTTAAGGATTTGTGTAGCCATTGCTGTACACGGAAATCAATCCGCTGGGCTTTTCCCCCCGCTGATTTATACTGTTAGCGGAGCAAGAGCGGAGATGAGAGATGCAAAGTAGTCCACATTGCTAGCATAGATAAACTACGTGGAGTGAAACATTTGTCTATGGAGACTCTATAGACACGTGCAGCACAGTGAGGCGGTAGAAATGCGGAGTGTGTGGTTCGGACGTGGATTTTATCAGCTTTTGCTCAATGTTGCATCTGTTCGTAGTTCTCCATTTGGATGGCAGCTCACGGGAGACATGGCACTGTTATGAAGACTGGCCAAAAGCTTCTACAGAGGCTGAACATTTAGACAAGCTTCATGCATTTGGAAACAAAAAAACAGGTTAAAATAAAACCCTTTTGGCCGGAGTGAGCAAAGGTCCGTTTGGAGAAGAAGGGGCACAGCATTTCATGAAAAGAACTTCTGTCCGACTGTTAAGCAGTGGATCGATCATGCTTGTATTGCAGCCAGTGGCACAGGGAACATTTCATGGGTAGAACGAAGAATGGATTCAATTGATTTCTCCAACAAATCGTGGTGAAAATTGTAACACTAGCTGTAAAAAAGCTGAATTGGAAAGCAAATATGGCTTCTACAAATGCCAAATGATCGTAAACAGATAGCCCACAAACATTTTAGTCCTGGACAACTTTTGTGAACTAAAAGCAAAAGCCCCTCAAACTAAAGCAAAAAGACTCTTGGCTACCTAGAAAAGTGTTTTAAGCTGTGATACTTTCCACATTTGGAGGCTACAAGTTTTTGTCTTATTTTGAAAGTGTAAAGGAGGAAAATAAAACCTGCTTTTTTAATGTAATGGGAATATTTCATCTGTAATGTCATGCCTTTTGGAGATTATTTCATCTTCTCCTTTCTTCATTGTTCACAGAGAGCCAGGTTGCCTAAACTTTTGCACACCACTGTATCTGTTAACAGGACTGCACAATCTATCCCCATTTTTGTTGTTTAATGTTAAGTGATGCAATATCAGTTTCAAACACAGCCTAAAACAAAAACACAAGCATTTAGTTTCAGTCACGACTTTCCTAATGTAAATTTTAACCTTAGTTTTTATCCTGGTTTAGTACTTTTTTTTTCCTGTTTTGACACAATCTGATGATAAACCAAATGACTCTGTTTGCAGTCAGTTTTTGGTTGTCAATGTTTTGCTGTTTTGTTTTTTGCAGCCTCCAAATCAGTCCTGAACAGCATGCTGAAGGAGCCATCTTTGATTTCCGACCAAATTTTGGCCAAGAATGTCCACCAAGTAAGTGGACAATAAGGCTAATTTGTGTGCTCAACAAAATAACAACACTTTAATTAATGTTTTATTGGTAGTTGACCACTTCTGGCCTCCGAAGTTCAAAACATCACATTCTTTGTGTCAATTTCTGATTAATGGCAGGCTTTTGTCTCATACATATCTTATTGCAGTGACATGTCAACAATGCTAAGGACAATAACTTCACAAAGTTCCCTTGACTATTAAACTATTAAATCTGTGGACAGGGCTTTTCATCGATATTTTGGTCAATATTATTTTGCAGTTTAAAAGTAATCAAAATTAGTGATGCACTGACACAGTGCTGGCTTTGGATATCAGAGTTGATATAAAATGAAAAAAATATCGGATCAGGAATTGATTCCAAATATTTGATACTGAACTGATATGTTTTAGATCTCACCGTTTCAAAACAAAAACTTTCACCACTTAATCTACTGTAAGTGAATGGACATGCCATACCTCGTTTGAAAACTCGTGACCTATAGAAACCAGACGCTTTTGTAGGTTTACACTCTACAAAAATACTTCTGATTGCCACTTGCTGCAGCATTGCACATGCACTGAATGGTCACCTAAAATAATGAAACAATATTGGCTACTCAGAGTTGATATTTTAGTTTATGAGAAGCCGTTACAGAATTACTGATTCTACAGGTTGTTAAAGTCGCACCACGTAACATTTCACTCAATAAATACAATAGAATACAAGCACTTACTTTATTTTATTACAGATATTTCTATTGTTTAAAAATCCCTAAAAACTGACAAACATTTGTGTTTACTGGGACGTCTCCAGCTCCATGGAGTTGTTGAGCAAAGGCAGCCACATATGAGATTTACATAGGTTAGGTTCTCGTCCAAATCTATTCTTTGATTACCCACCGCAAAATAGCATTTTCTGTGTCTGGTCCTGATGAGCATGGTGTGTAATGCTGGCAACAGTAGAATCCAAAATGTTGTTCTTATGAATGTATGCAGCCTGTGTCATGTAGCAACTATATTTAGCGTAGAAAAGTCCAGTGATCTTTGTTAAATGTTTTTCATTTTCAATTTATGGACAATCCCTTAATGCAACATCTTGTTTGCAAGAGGGATCAGTCACCATTTACTTGCTCTAAACTGGTTCCTTAGACACAAAACAAATAATCTACAAGCCACTATAAAGGAAGTCTTGCAGTATCGGGTACCAGTAGTTATTTTAAGACCAAGTTGAATTATGTCTAAAATTTGTAGAATAAAAACTCAAAGGATTGCCATATTTTCCAATGTCAGAAACTCCTATTACGCTCGATACAAACGTTTAAAGCTATTTTACACATTTTATTCTTAGACAAATCCCATGTGCCCAGTGTTTTGAGATGTGTCTGACAGTACCCCCCCTCTAAGTGAGAGTCTATGGTCATGCCTGCCAATCTAACCATGTCTCCTGTGCCCCTCCTCTGCCTCCTCTCCCTCCATGATATTCTTCTCCCCCTCTTTTCCAGTGCACAATAAACGACTGCTGTTATGGACCACTGGTGGACTGCATCAAACAGTATCCTTCGCCGTGAAATTTTAAGCCCTGGAATTGACGAGGAGAAATAAGGGAGGGGGGCCTGAGACATGTCCGACTACACCTGACATAAAAGTTCTGCTTCATGGAGAATCCAGGCTATCAGTGGCACGGCGCTGGGATGGAGGCGGTGGAGGAGAGAGGAGACGACGAGGGGGGAGGATGATCTAAATGCAAGTGCAGGGCAGTGAAGAGACGCAATATTCTATAAAACAAGAAAAGAAAAAAACGATATGAAGAGAGAACTAACATGTGGCGGATGGTTATAGCTTACTTTGGTTATTTTCAGGCACGTTTTAAAGTCACAAACTAACGTCCGCCTGATTGGTTTGCATTGAATCACCAACTGTGTGGCAAAGAAGTGGGTGGGTTTTACATTTACTGGACAGAGATGACACTATAATACAAATATGGTCATTAGCACATCTCAACATTACAAAATCTCCATTTCAGTAGCTTCTACAATCTTGGACTTAACAATATTTTTAAGTTTTTTTTTTAGTGCCAGATTCCACATTCTCCGTGTTCGCACCGTTCCACTCCGCCCCGACCTCTGCAGCAAATGCGTATTGCTATTTTAACTGTCAAACATTCCACATCGTCTTATTCACTCCGTCGCCAGCCCGCCTTTCTGTCCCCTCCGACAAAAATACGTTTCAACTTTATTTTTCAGCTCTATCAGCGCTGGCCCAAATCAACCTTCACAGTTGAGAAACGGAAACAACATCCGGATTTTCAAAGTAAATGCCCTCTGCAAGGACTTTATTTTAACAAAAATGTGGCACAATATAACCTGGATATTTGTCTTTGTAAGAGATTATCACAAAAACAATCACACGGCCTGATTAAGCTTCTATTGCACTCATTCACGTAACTTTTTTCCCCTGCACCTCTCTCGCTCGTGCGCGGGAGGGGATAAACAAACAAAACTTAGTGAAAGAGAAATGGTCTGGCTTCAACGCAATCGCCTCTGAAAGTCAAATCAGAATGGTGATCAAAGAAGATCAAATTGTGCAATAAACTTTTTGCTATATCGCTTTATTTGCAGGGTTTCACTTTGTTGTTACAGTATATCAGCTTTCACCTGGAAACAAATAAACTGATCTTCACAATAAGGAGTTAAATTATTGCCCTGAAAATGTAGCTTTAACAGCCATTATCACAACATTTATTATTCTCACATTGTGGCAAAAGTTATCATTATCCCCCATTATCTATTTCCTAATCTCTCAATAATAACTAGTTTAAGACTAAAAATCTTTGTATCTAATATGTCAACATGACAAACCCATTACTTACTCTCCTCTATCCATTACTCAAAGACATCATCACAAGTCAATCAATCTTTATTTATAGAGCGCTTTTCATACACAGGTGCATCGCAAAGTGCTTGACATTTAAAAAGACATTTAGCCCTCCCACCCTCCCAATATATACACTTATCACAATACTCACACACACCTACACCCCCTATTTTTTGCTCTACACTCAGTATAGTATAGACGATCATGTCAATATTTCCATTTCAAAAGTCTTACTTCTACATACATAAACATTAATGCCATAACACTAGGATTGATTGTTTTCTCATACTGTATTTGTGTCATTAAACTACAGCAAAAGTTTCCCAATGACCTCTCTAAATGTATTTGTTTTCATATTGATGTCTGTGAATGCTGCAGACCGTTCCCCAGTCGTGCGTTGCGTCCCCTCGCCGTACCCGCTCACATAAGGCGTCTGCTCCGACAGCTGTGAGGTGGGCGCCGTCAGGGGGCGGAGTCTGATTGAAAACATTCAGTGATGATAATGCTGTCTGTCATTGTCCGGCCCTCGTCTGTATGTATGGGCAGAGCTGTCTGTGTTCAGGAGCACTCAGGCCTGTCCTCTCCTGCCCCTCCCTTCACCCCGACCACCCCACCTCACTGACTCCCCCTCTCTCTCCATTCCACCGCCCCACCTCACTGACTCCTCCCTCTCTCTCCATTCCACCGCCCCACCTCACTGACTCTCCCCTCTCTCTCTCCCATCCCTCTTTTCTCTCTCTCCCTTCACCCTGACTGCCCCACCTCACTGACTCCCTCTCCCTCCACCCCTCTTTCCTTTCCTTTTCTCTCCACTACTTTTTCTTTCTTTCTCTCTCTCTCCTCTCGCTCTCGCAATCTCTCTGCCCCTTTCTCTCACTGTTTGTCTCTTTTTCTCGTTCTGTCTCCCTTTTCTTTCAACCTCTCTCTCTCACTTTGTTTGTCTTTCTCGTTCTGTCTCTCTGTCCCTTTCTTATTCTCTCTGTCACTCCCTCTCCTTTTCTCTCTATCCTTTCTCTTTCTCTCATTCTCTGCCCTCTCACCATCCCTCCAAGGTTGGCCGAGTAGCCATACTATTTACTCAATAATAATAATACTCTTACTTATAAATCATTTTGCTCTTATAGAAGTATAGAGTAGCAGCCAAATTAATCCCTAGTAAAAGTACTACAGTGCTGGATGAAAATACTACTTACCAATGAGTAACTGTTAAAGCATGTTGTGACGTAATAGAACAGACCAAACAAACAATATTATTAAAGAACTCTCCATAAATATTGGATAAAAGAATCTGTCACATCCTGATTTACTCATAGAAATTAATAACCAAATTGACTCACGCAAGAGTAGTGCTACTTCAAGATCTTACTCAAATAGAAGTAGTGTAATCTTTAAGTTAATGGTAATCAGTAAATCAGTACATTTGAAAGTAGGAATCCAGTTGATTTATTTATTGCATTTGTGGCTTTATAATCCAGTATTTGGTCATTAAAATGGCATTCAAACAGACACCTGCATCTCTGCACAGGCCCGGTGCACCCGCCTGCGCCCCGCTGTCTTAAAGCTCCTCTCGGACTTCGTTACAGCCGGCTCATTACTATGTGCTCCTGCCAACCAAAGCAGCGCATTAATTACAAGCCTTTTAGCCGTAACAAGGAAATAAATATACTTGCATGATGCAAAATGACAAGGTACTGCAACAGCATTTTCCTGTACAGCAGCCTCTATTTAAGGCATTTAGCCAAATTGGCCTTTACTCAATAGTCATAATTTACTTAATGCGCGCCATGTTTAATTCCACCTATACACTGCAGTAAAAGCAATAACGCGTAATTATTGCACTGAAAGACTTGACCACTGCAGTGCTTCTTTGTCAGAACTCTAGCCCCCGATTACAGCGGTTGGACTGCCAAAGTAGTTGAGGCATATTACGTAGCCATGTGCTCTGGGTGCAACTCAGGCCTTCAAGAAATACTGCATATTTATGTCCCAAGTACCAGTCCCTGTCCTGTGTTGGCGCACGTGGAACTTGACTCTATATTGACCCAGCACGTATTTCTGAAGTGAGGAATCAATCGGCCTATTTATTTCCAGGTGCAAACACAAGTTTAGATTGTCTCCGCTTAATATCAATAGACATTCCTGTTTTTTTTTTTTAATAAAACATTGTGTTAGGGAAAGCCTCCTTTTCCACCATTTTAGTTTATAACCCAGTAAGATATAGAATGGTTATGTATGTTCATTCTTGTTTATGCTTTACGATGTTCCCATGATTTGTTGGGTTTCTCGACTCTCATGCCTCAGTGCCATTGGCCAGGAGCACGAAGTTCTGCTGAGGGACAAGCTGAAGGAGAAGAACATGTCCTTTCTAGGTAAGACATTTAACAGGCTATTTCGATCCGCTTCTCCCGTAGTATGCGGGAAGTATGATGAGGGGACAACACTGCAATGTGCAAGAAGCTCTAAAATGTTTGCATCCATACTGAGGGGTCACATTTAACAGGTCTTTCTTGTGGAAGTTCATTTGTAAAAACTTTTCACGTCCACCGAAGCCAGAGTCGGGATCTGTGGTGAGGAGTAAAAGCACCACAGGTCAGGTACCACCAAATATTACTCCACTTACAATAAAGTTGCTAGGACACATTTTCAGTTAACTTAAAGGTGCATTATGGAACTTTTTATGTGAAAACTAAAAGTTCACTGCCGACGAACACTCTCACCAGAAAACCTATAAAACAATGGGCTATATGCACAGATGTGACATCTGTGAGGATCCTCAGGAGGCGCTGCTCTTCCTCCCGTTATTTCCCTATGAGTTAGTAGTGCTGTCTTGTCCAAAAATAAATAGCTCAGATCACATGGAAGGAAGTGAGTTACTGACTGTCACAGGCTCATGTTTAAAGAAAGAATTCACTGAAGGAAACTTCTGTGCTCTTCACGGTACGTGTTTTGGTCTTGAAGCTAACGGCTAACATTAAATAAAATTAAATATCGCCAAGATTTTGAAAAAGCTGCTCAAGTAATAATCGGCCTGTCTTTAGTTTACTCTTTAGTTGTTTAAGTTTTGTAGTGTTTTCGATTCTAGCCGTGAGCTCTGAGATACAAAGTCCTACCTCAATAAATGCAGACGTTTCCGGCGGTCACATTTTTTCATCCAACATAACAGGTAGCCAGTGACTTCCCATCAGTATCTCACTGTCCGTGATGTTTCCTTTAACTATTCAGTGATTTGTGCAAGACATTGCTAATCCTTTTTGGGAAAATGGCGAGAGAGGAAGAACAGCGCTGTCTGGAGATTTCACCCGAAAGTCACATGTCACTTGTGTGCATAGAGCCTATAGATACTGGAGCGTCTATGACGCCACTGTAATCAAAAGTAAAGGCACCGTGCTAACCACCCATACAGCCATTTGGTCACAAAATGCTCAATTATGCACAAATTCAATTCTCATAAAAAAGTGACACAATGCACCTTCAAAGTGCTGAAGTATTTGATGTAAAAACAAATGTTTTAACTCAGCTTCCAACATGATCACGCTCAAATGTGCCATCTGTGCAGCAACACGACGGGGAAACCTTCCTCTGTGTTGAGACAATAGTGTTGACAGTACACCTGCATAGCGCCACCTTCTGTACCGGACTGTGCTTTATAAGGCTTTTGGACAAAATATGTGACCAAGTTTATACTTTGGAGATTTTATAGAAATGTAGTGCAGTATTATATTTATAATTCAAATGTAATGGAGTAAAAGGTCTCAACAAATACGCTACCCAAGTAAATTACAGATCCTCAAAAACTCAAGTTAAGTTACTTGGTTACTGACTATCTCCGAGTGGCACCATGTAGTGATTGAGGTGTTCGTGGTTAGGGTGGACATTCGGACTAGGTCTTTGTCTTAGTTTGCAGCTCGAGTAAATCAAGGTGGGGTGTCCAGGTGTGAAATTGTGGACCCCATCTCATCCCATCACATCCCACTGTCCCGGGCCGGATGAGCGATGAGGGATAAAAGTCATTCCCCCTGTCATTAGGGCCGTATCATTTATACAGGCTCTAACGCTGACCTCTTCTTTGGGGGGCCTTCTCCTAAAACTGTCATAGTTCCGGGGGGCACAGGGGCCACTGGGGCCGGTCTTACCCCCGTCTGATAAATGGATGGGAAATAAGCTAGCCAACAGCAGGGACGGCCCATTAATTTTAATCAAAGGTGCCAAATACTAAAGCCATGTTGGCATAAAAAAAATCTGTAGCACACATTAAACTAGTCCATACCTATTCCTAATACTGAAAGGCTCTATCACAAACAATGAAAGAAGATAGTTTCGGTCCAAACTCATTCCTAACTTTACAAATACATTTGTAGCATCTCGGTTATTCTCTGGGACATGTTTATAGGCATGTTTCACAACTAGCTTTTAAGTCACTGACTGTTTTTGATCAAACATTTGTTGTCAAAATCCACAGCCATGCTAAATGTGATGTGTTGGATTAAGAGTTAAAGAGTTCCATTTAGCTTACAATCAAATTGTATTGCCTGTAAAACTTTGCGACTTCAGTCCCTACACTCCCGGAAGCGCTTGCCCTAACCTACATGAGATTTCATAGATGGGATTCCCTCTCCTGTTCTCCACCCGCCTGACCGCCTCTCCGTCCTCGCTCTCTCTCTCTCCAATTCCCCTCCACGGTCCATTAGTCGAGCTTGGCTGGAGACAAAGAGGCCGGCCCTTGGAAGGCGAACGACCTGGTCATCCCCGCGATCGAATGGAGAAGTCAGGTGTGGCGCGGGTAATGGCTGAGAAAGTCAAGGACAATGGCCTCAGCGCGTGCAGTGCGGGGTCAAGCTACAGCAGCAGCCCCTGTCGATATATATTTCATCCAAGTGTTTTTTTCTTGTCAACGTTTTATTTTTGCTGACTAAAATGAAACTAGGGATTCCGCGAAGGCCTTTGAATTATTTCTGCAAAAATGAAGACCTTTCAGAAATGTTTCGTTCACACAGATCTATGTCGGCGAAAGAAATGACCTGAACAAGAAAATCAATTGATTACAAGTACTTTAAGTCCTGTCAGCACACGGTTCGGCTTTTCTACACTGCATTAAAATTTGCCATTTCATTCTAAAAAAGTACCTATAAACCGTATAAATCATTTACACACACAAAATCTGTGCTATTTACAAATGGGTACATTTCTGTTTCAATTTCAGCCAAGACTCGAGAAGTGAACATTTTAAACCCAGTCATGGTTTTAAGTTCAGTGGGTAATGAGTTCCACAACTTTGCACTTTTATATGTAAAGGCAGACTGACCAAATGAAGTCTTGCAGTGAGGATCTGGTGACTCTGTTGCTGTTTTGACTCTGTATAAATGAATTGAGTGGCCCAGGTGCTAGATTATTGAGACATTTTATACTTTATACTAGGGGTGTAACGGTTTAGCTATCTCACGGTTCGGTACAGTTCACGGTGCAGGTCCCACGGTTCGGTGCATTACGGTGCAAGTGCCATATAAATGGCTAATAAGTCCCTTTTGAACTAAAATAGCCTAAATGTTCATTATTAGGCAGTTTTTGTCATTTCAGAAATACATTGAAAAAATGCTTTCTAATTTTTCAAAGCTGCTTTACAATACAATGTGTCCCTGGGCTCACAAAACAAAATTTAAAAAACACAGTTAAAGAAAAAAGAAAAATGTGGTGGTGGCAGATTGGCTTCTTGTCCATAATCTTTATAGTTTGATTGTTTAATGACCTGATGTGTTTTGTGGCTGAGCTTTTGTAGTATGATATATGTGAGAATATCAGGCAGCCTGGTTTGGGATAAGTTTGAAACGATAGTATCGAGTCGTGCTAGCATGTAGCGTGCTGTTGTGTTGGCATTTGGGTTTTTTAGGTGCTCTTCTCTGTTTCTGCATTTGATAAATTATGCATCTTTAAAAGCATTTAAGTAGTTAAAAAAAAAAAAGGTTAAATATTTACAAAGCTCTCATCTGTGTATCCTTTATAAGCATAAAAATAGAGATTGACGTATCACACTATCAGTATGTCTGTATCCTATAAGACGTGTCCAAATGTAAGTTATTAGTATACAAAGCATTCTCTATGTTTATAAATGAGTATTTACCAATGCTAATGCAAGGACAAAATAACAAATTGTGGTGAAAATGGCCCCTGCAGTTCTTAATGTAAAGGAGGATTCAGCTGTGGTTAGAACGGTCAAGGACAGTGACCACAGCGCGCTCAGAGAGGTGGTCAGTCTGTAGCAGCGCGACCCCCTTCTTGTTTTTTATTTTATAAAGCCAGAGCAAACTGCCGAGCGGAGGACGGCTCTGTAAGCACCTCTTTACGGGGCTTTGTGCCACGGCAGCAGATCCGCGCACAGGCAGTTAATGGTTTTACGGTGTGTTTTTCTGCCCCGACACCACTGAAGGGTGAGTGTCCCCCGCACTGTTAAAAGTTAGGGCCCTGTAAGGAAGTATATGGAGGCGGTAATGGGGTTTTTGGGAGAATGCGATCACACTCGGAACAGGCCCATAGAGGGACAACTGGAGGTTTATCATCTTTACGCCTAGAGTAAATGAGTTTTTTTTTTTTTTTTTTTTTACTCCCTAGAAGCGAATAAATGTAAGATTCTACAGACTTGAACGTAATGTTTGTAGGATGTGCTTTACAGGCTTAACAATAAGGGCTGTGTAATTAATTCAAATATGATTACAATTACTAGTTACAAAGTCTCGTGATAACACCACGGATTATTCCCACCTTTTACTAACGGAGGACAGCACAGCCACTGAAGTTATGAAGCCTCTCAGGTCCTTTGCCCTCGCTGCTCCTTGTTTGCATTGTTCAAAACTTTATTTCTTTGACAGATGAAACCCAGCTGAGGACCATGGGCTATGACAAAACGCCTGATATCATCCTGGAGGTTCCTGTTGGTGAGTGTTATTCACCGCGGCCTGTATGCGTGACTTCAATGAGGGATTAGTAGTGCCTCAGACAAATAAGTAGCAATCTAATGTCGGATTATGAGCTTTAAAGTGTGGAGGACAGTTCCGTGATTTACCCATGACCTAAATAACCCAGGAAGTACAACTCTGAGTGCTAGGGCAGTAGAAGAAGAAACAACCAAAGTGAAGGGGGTAACTGAAAACTGTGTGAATGAAGTGAAGTACTGCTGCAGGTCTGTTTTTGATGAGTGTTATAACATGGTTTAATGAGCAAAAAAGTCGATATCGCATGACATGTTTCCTTTAGCCATTAGCTGCATGAAACTCCAGCGTTAACAAACACCGGCGTTTCCTCCAGTGAAGCCTCTACATCCAACGTCATTTTTTTAAAGAGCCGGTATTATGCTTTTTGCAGGTTATTTGTTCATAATCTCAAACATATCCTCATCAGCTTACACTTTGTTGGTTATAAATTGCAATATTGATCGAAAACGGCTGAAACAAAATATCCAATGGTTTCACTTCCTGATTATTCAAGTGATTTGCCCACAAGGCCCTCCTCTTGCTCCCCTTCGCTACGCAGCTGTTTCAATCACAGACTGTAAAATGAAGAATGAACTTGTTGTGGGCTACTTCTTCCTGAAGGAAATGGCGGCGGGCTCCGGAAGTTCTTGGTAGGGCTGGGCGATATGACGATATTAGACCGTCTTACGATCTCCAGAGCTGACGATCTGTCATTTTTGTGGGATTGTTTTATCGTGATTCAAAGCACTGTTGACTCTTTTCACCGTCAGTGAAGTAAACCCAAGCTGCGCACTTTCTGCAATGTCGGACGCTAATGCGAGCGTTTTGCAGCGAGCCGCTCCTCTACAGTCGCATACACGACCAGGCTCCTCAATCTGGAGCTTTTAAACCCAGCATTCTGTCTCTATTTCAGAGGTGTTTATGTCAGTGTCTTT
Source organism: Neogobius melanostomus (assembly GCA_007210695.1). Taxonomy (NCBI): domain Eukaryota; kingdom Metazoa; phylum Chordata; class Actinopteri; order Gobiiformes; family Gobiidae; genus Neogobius; species Neogobius melanostomus. The sequence continues at coordinate 1,373,015 of VHKM01000278.1, read as the reverse complement.
CCTCTGTGACGCCGCTGCTCTGCTCAGATCTCAGCGTGTGTTTGTTTATTTACCTGGCGACACATGTGTGAAGAAGCGAGCGTGTCCTTCGTCCTTACAGTTCTGTCAGGCGCCGCATCCTTCTCATCTGTTTAATTTAAATCCTGGACCGTGTTCACAAATGCACCGTTTATCCATGTCTTTGAAAATATAAGACTGTTCCAACTTTGGTGAATTTCTTGGTCAAGTAATAACTTATGGTAACTATCTGTTCCGGTTAGCCTTTTACACAATAAAAGTCGCTGTATGTTATCGCTTTAGTAAGACTCTTATTGTGAAAGGTCAACAGAGCGTTACATCACAGCAGCTCGAGGTCATGAGAGAGACCTCTCAGAAAAGATGTCAAATAGCAACAGACACCAACAACAGGCCTTTAGCAAACTTAGTGTTACTAGTTTATTGTGTTTTATAATTTATAGAGTTAGTTTACTGTAGTTCTAAGTCAATTTTTACTGTGTTGATTATCACAGTTGAATAAATTAGTATATTCATTCAATCTTTTTCTTCTTCAGTGTGTAATTCAGGTTATTTTAGTCACTATAAAAAAAAATTGTGATGAAATCGAAATCGGGAGTTTATAATTCAAATATCGTGATATTCTATTTTTGTCATATCGCCCACCCCTAGTTCCTGGCTCCTATAGACTTTCCGTCAAACTTTTTTTCCCCTCCTAAAGTCATTATTGAACACAGGCTTGTCATTCTGACGTCCACACGTTTGTCTGAACATGCATAAAATCGTCCTAATTTGACCCTTTTACTGTTTTTTTTAATTTTTGCTCTATTCTAAACAATAATACTAATAATAATGCATTAGTTTTATATACAGCGCTTTTCTGGACACTCAAAGACGCTCCAAATGGCAGCCAAATTGCTAGCATGAACAAGCTTCAGCTAGCTTGCGCTGAACGCCATGGGGAAAGCCTCGCTCCCTCAGTCCTATAGGCCAGTGTAATGGCTCATTTGAACGCTAAGACCTACAAAACTGATTTCAACTGATCTTTTTCCTTGCGTTGTTGCTGTGTTAACACTTTTTCCACCACTTTCTTTTTAGTTTACTTTCTTTTTCATCCCATTTTTGTTGTTTCTTGTTGCTCTTTAGTGGCTTTTTGTCTGTTCTTTGTTGTACATTGATCGCTTTTTGGTGCGTTTTTGTCACTTTTCTTTGCTCTTTTGTGGCTTTTTTGGTCACTTTTTTATCTTTATCTTTTTCTTCTAATTTTTGTCGCTATTTTCAAGAAGCTTTTAGATTTGAGTGAAGCCAAACTGGAGAAAATGTGCTCTGTTCAGGTGGGGTTAAGAGGTTAATAAAGAGAAAAAGTAGAGCTGTGTAGCTGTAGTGAAGCTATGGCGAGTATTTTTACTCCATAATGAAAGGATTAAGCTTGGTAAGAGATGGAGAGGTGAGGAAAGCATTTCCTGGATAGTTAGCTCTTTTGGAAGCTGCCACCACACTGTTAAGAATAGCCACATTCAAAGATTACTCAAGGTGCGCAAGTGGGTCGAAACGGAGCTCCAGGTATGTTTTTAATGAGAAAAGAACATTGCAACATGGTCAAAAGCTCACCTAATCTATGAATATTGATTCTTTTGTCTGAGACGCTGCTTGTCCGAGTGTTGACGATTTTTTTTCTCATTTTGCTGAAGCTGTGGAGGGCCATATCGTGCACTGGATTGAAAGCAAGGCGTCTTTCGGCGACGACCACAGCCACCGCACCTACCTCAACGAGCAGTTCTGGAGTTACTGGAACAGGTGGGTCTGCCCTGAACCGCATTTGACCGCGTTCAAACTCCGGCACGATTGTTACGAGCATGAAAAACATCTCACAAACGGCGACACGGAGCACTTCCTTCTCTGCATAGTTTACACAAACTTGTATCACACTCTCGTGGCTCACACTGAATAGACCAGCGTGCTGGATTGTTTTTTCAAAGCCCACACATTGTTTTGCGGGAAATAGCCGTTGAATTCGCAGTCATGAATAGGTTGCGTTCACGTTGAAGAATTTTATGATGTCAATAATCTCAAGAGCCCAATGTTACTGTGTGGGTGAAGTGACTATCCAAACCAAAAAGCCACAAATGTTGAATCCAAGTGTGTTGTTACGTCTTTGTATTACTGATGCAGGTAAATAGTATTAGTATATCCATCCATTTTGAGTCAGAATCTCTTTTAGGGCTTAATAAGGGTTATGTTGCAATTCAACCTTCTTACTATTATTTTGGCTAAGATTCAGTCGGCACAAATGAGAGTAATGGATGCAGAACTCTCTTGTTATTAGTAGTAGATCCTGTAGAGCACAATTTAATTTGATACTGTACTCAAATCTTATTTCTACATAACATAAAGTTAAAGCCACGCCACGTAATAACTCAGTAAAAAGAATGAAATACAAGCTTTTATTTAAAATGTGTGCCTTTAAGGAAGGTTAAAGTTTAAAATATGAACCTTAGCTTTTGTACTGTAAAGCTACTGAAGTGACACAAAGCCTTGAGTTTGCTCAGTTTTGCATTTTTCTTTTTTCTTGTTGTATGTATACAACAGTGTCTCTCACGTTGCACATCAACATATCCCAGCTGCCCCTGGTGACTGGACAGTGTCTGGGCCTTGCGCCGGCCCGGGGGTGTTTCTCACTGGGATGTTTGGTATTCGCCGTGGCGGTCTGTCGGAGTGCGTTAGGGAGCGCTCTGACAGTGGATCCAGCTCATGTCAGGCAGCGGCCCGCTCGGATAAACCCAACCGAAGCTGTCAGTCCCCCCCAGACGCTCCGCTCCTCACAACACACCAGCTTTTAATTGACATTTACAGCTGACATTTCCATATGACCCATCTGTCTCTTAGCGTTTGTCAGCGCTGATACCACAGATCATTTGTGGATGTGAAATATGAAAACAAGCCCGTGTGTGTGTTTTTACAATACTTTTTCAATAAGCAAATATTTTTAGAGAAATATTGTTAATAAATGTTATAGTGATTATTTACTATTGGCACTGGCAGCTATTTTTAAGGTAGTGCTATTCATTCCCAAATATTGACATATTCATTCAAAAATAATGGCCTTGTTTGGTATCCATGTGTAGCACGAAAAATGACCGAGATCATGCCGTTACCAAAATATGGTCATTTCCTTTCTGGGAGAGAGTCGCGGCAAGACAAGTCAGAGACATACAGGCGCATCCGCAGACATTACTAAACTTTAGACCGATTCTCTCCTACTGAGGTTTTCATTCCACTCTTGGACTTAACAATGTTTTGAATTTTCTTCTTTTTTTCAGAAGGATTTGTTAATTCCTGTCCTAATTTATTGAATTTTGAATTTCTCACTCAATAACTATATTCAAAAAGTAAACATGATCCAAAATCTTTGTAACTGTGTCACAAAATGAAACCATAAATGTATACTTTTAAACTATTTGTCAGTTGTAATCTACAGCAAAAGTTTTAAATTGATAGCTCTTATTTTTGGTAACATTTTGTTTGTGATTTGAGACAGTGTAGTTGCTTTTGTGACAGCGACATGTAATCTGGAATGTTCTGCAGTGTTGCTTAAAGTCAAATTATTTTAAAGTTACATTACTCCTACATGACCAAATATTTTAGCTCCTTTAGCTAGTTCTAAAATGAATTAAACTAATGCTAAAGTGATTTATTTTTTAGCGTTTAACAATAGTCTTTCCTATAGTCTTTATAATGAAAGTAAATATATATATATACAGTATACATGTCTGCCTTACTCTTTACACGTTTTTCTCTACTGAAGCAATTGAAGCACCAGGTAACACAGACTGCTAACTTGTAAACACAGAGGTGTTGGTCTAAATGACTGGGTCTAAAGTCTAAAGTTCTTTTCTCGCGTACAGTGAGTTCTATCCTGTCCTGCTGTCGCTGCGTAGTGGTTCAGGGCACCTTCCTCGTTAGTATAGTGGTGAGTATCCCCGCCTGTCACGCGGGAGACCGGGGTTCAATTCCCCGACGGGGAGGAAACACTTTTTCTAACCCTCTGGTGTCCTCTTACAACAGCTGGAGCGGTCACTCCAGCTTAGAGCTAATGTTTTTGTGTGTTAACTCAACACAATTGTTTGGTAAATACCGTCGTAAACAATAGCATATGTTCTACTTAGTCACAGACATCACACTCAATTTATCCACTGACTTTTTTGGTGGAAAATGTAAATAGTTCACTCATAAACTAAATAATTTAGCGGTTCAAAGCTTTGCCAAATGCATATTGTCATTGTGTCCTACAGGGCAAGACACTTCTCTCATTGCCAACCTTATATTTGCATGTACATTTGTGTTAAGAATGGTATTGTGCACATTTTTGCAGCTCAGTATTGGCTGTATCACTGTGACTGGTAAGTCCACCGTCAAAAAGAAGCACACGAGACAAGTTTATTGTTAGAATACACTTCTAAAAATAAACACTGGACAATTCAAAGTGCTTTAGTCACACAAAATTGCAAGAAGGCAAATAAAATCACGTTATAAAACATCAATATAATCATTAATTAATTCCATTTAATATGTGCGGAGTGCAGATAAAATATACTGCTTAAAACAATAAAGAGAACACTTGAACAACACAATGTTCTCTTTATTTACGTATATATATATAAAATAAGGGGAACACTTGGAGTTACATTGCGTTGTTCAAGTGTTCCCTTTATCAGTCATATGCAGCTAAAACGAGCTGTTTTCAGCCTGGATTTGAACATAGTCCAGGCTGAGGTCTGTCTCGCAGCTTTCTGAAGTGTGTTCCAAATTTTAGCTGTGTAAAACGGAAGCACAACCTCACAGTGTTTAGTCCTTACTTCTACTTCTGTTTTCTGAGCGGCAGGAAGCCAGTGCAGAGACCAGAGCACTGGACTAATCTTTTTTTTTTGTGTGTGTCTGGTTTTGATCTTGGCAATATTTTTCTATGAAGCAAAAAAAGCTGCTGACTGTCAATCGACAAACACCTCAGCGTGGAAAATCGTTTTGACAGGTATTTGATGATCATTTCAAACATGCCTAGAGTGCTATCTTTCATTTTCAGTTGTTACAAAGATCTACAACTCATTAAAAATGTGTGCATTTCTACAATTTATTTTTTTGGTCTGGCCATACACTCTTTGGCGCTTGCGTGGCGAGTGATTGGGTGACATCATGACTACAGCGCGCCTCATCAGTAGAGTTCCGGTTCACGGAGCAGGCTTTTGAGGGACTTGTGTTTACGCTTGTTTGTCCATTTTCTCATTCTCCAGCCTCCCATTTGAGCGCTCGTCTCCCACCCCCCGACCCCTCCATTCCCCTGTCGTGTTTGCCCTCTGAATCACACTGCACTGTTTGGACTTGACTTCATTTTCCCCCATTGACATTCGCAGTGATTTGCTTATTTTTGGGGAGCGCCTCTGTGCTGCGGCCGTGCCCCTTGAGCTAATTGCTTTCCAGGTTGGCCCTCAGTTGCTATTGAGCTAAAGGCGTTGTTAAAACTTTAGAAAGAGGTTCCCAACTTTTTGCCTTGAAGCCCACCCTGCACGTGCTGGAGACAGGCCATGCCCCTCCCATTCCAAGAACACGTAATCAAAACATAAAAAGTTATTGTCGTTAAACATTTAAGTCGAGACGCTGCAGTTGAAAACTGATTTTCTTTCCCTGCAGTGGTCAATGTTGACATTTTTAGCTACTTTTCACCCTTAACATTTGAGTTTTAATGTCAAACTCAAACTCACCATTTACAATGCTTCTTTTATGAGGTTTTGTTACTAGCGAACCAGAGATTTGCAGCGTGGTAGTCCCTCGTCTTTCCAACGTGGGTTCATTCACAAATATTGACATGTTTGGTATCCACGTGTAGCACGAAAGGCGACCGATGGTGCTGTAATCCAAATATGGTCAACTCTTTTCTGGTATACAGCAGCGTTACAAAACCTTTTCTCCGAATGAGGTTTTCATTCCACTCATGCAGCAGTGTCTCCACTCAAAGTGACTAGATGGAATTTAAAAATGTTAAAATTCAGTATTTTCCTTCCACTACATGTTCCAGCAATGTCCTAATGTGTAGAATGAGCCCAGACCCATTCACCACAACTGCCTCTAAAATCCTGCACTGTCACTCAAAAAGTTCTTAATTCGGGTCCGAAGCTCCATCAATATACAAACTGCAGTTATACGTTAGACCTGAGGTGGCAGTACGGAGTATAAAAATGTCAACTTCCATCTAGGCCCTTTGAGTAGCTCCTACAAACTCCAAACTTTCCAGCCTTGGACTTAACAACATTTTGAAGGGTTTCTTGTTTTTGCTTTTTGTAAGAGCGATGTTTTAATATTTTTAATATTTAATATTTTAATATTTCTGACTTCTAGCTAGCTTATTCAAAAACTAAACAAGATCCAAAGTCTCTCTGAGCAAATCTTTGTACCTAATATATCAACAAAATAAAATCATTAAATTAAACCTGGTTCAATTCATTATTTAGTTTTTGTCGCTGAAAAATATCTGTTTTTTTTAGCCTAATTGTATAAAGTTCCATATTTGTATATAAAAACCTAAAATGACAGAAAGCTGACAGAAAACTTGCAATAATTTTTTTTCTCTTATATTCAAATATTATTAGTTGATTCATTTGTCAATGAATTTAAATGATTGTTCTGTCGTCCTTGGTTGTGTAGAGGGGGCAGCTTTCTGACAGCCTGGTGCCAGTAATCTACTGCCAAAGTTTCAAATTGATATAGCTCTACATTAGTTTTTCCCCCCCTATTCAGCTGCAGCGTCTCCCTTAAATATGACAAATTGAGCGTTTGTCGCACATGTAATCCTTTTTGCTCAAATAATATGTGATGGCGCATTCAGGCCGAACTGTTGATGATGGCCATGTCATTTATTTAGAACTTTCATAAAGCTTGGGTGTATAGATTTGACCGAGGCTGTTGTATATCCTGAAGACTGTGCTCTGTCCTGTTGTCCAGCCGCGGCGTAGTGCTTTAGGGCACCTTCCTCGTTAGTATAGTGGTGAGTATCCCCGCCTGTCACGCGGGAGACCGGGGTTCAATTCCCCGACGGGGAGGAGATGTTTCTTTTTAACCCTATGGTGTCCTGTTACGGCAGCTGTAGCAGTCTTTTCACACCGTTTTCCCAATAACAATGTGTTAATGTGGCATACAGTGATTTGTTGTTCAGTCAACACTTTATACTTTAGACATCACCAGCTCTACACAGTTTTCCACAAACACGTTGCGATAAGTTTCACTTACCCCACAATATTGCTTAAGTAGTGTACGAAGACATTTCTTTTTAAACATGGATCATCTTAGCTCAGTTTAACAGCAATTAACAAAGTCCAAACATGAACAATTGTTTTTAGTACTGCTAAATCCTAATGAGTCGTGTTAAGCCATATTTGATAACACAATCCCATTATGTTGAACTCTTATTCTCATTCGGCCCGCGAGCCTCGAGATGAGATGAGATAATTTAATCCGGCACCCGACTAGTAGAGCATAAATTCCTGAGCATCTAAAAAAAAAGTACAGTTATTATTTTTTAAAGAAATCACCAGAATGCTCACTTCAGCCACTAGGGGGCTGACAACATTTTCAAAAGGAAAGAATTTCACACGTGTACAGCAGAGGGCACTGACATAAGAGATCAGGATATAAATAACACATTATAGCCACGTGGTAAATGGACAGTCTGCCCCAGGGTGGTGGTGGCTACTATAGTAGCTTACCACAACCAAGTGTGGAGTGAATGAATAATGACTCCATTGTAGCACTTTTTGAGAAACTTGTGACACAGGCTTGTAAAGCGCAATACAAGTTTAAGCCGTTTTTATAATCTATCATGCTACAGTCTTGTTGGGTTTTGGACCAAATCAGCACTATATTAAACTCACAGCTCTTTATTATTTATAGAAAAATGTTTGTTATATGTGGCCCGCGACCCGCCATGGGAGATGAATTTCAGCCCATGACCCAAAATACGTTTGACACCCCTTAGCAACTGTTAGCTAGCTCCATCAAGAACTGGATTAGTACGTGTCATAACGGGGGACAAAGTGAGTGTTGATGAGTCTTTTTGTCGCAATACCGGCGCAATATCCTCCAGATCGGGGAAAAATGGGTTGCAATCTGCAGTGGAGGAATAGGTTTAAAATATGCAACGAAGTGGACACTACAACTACTGAGGCTAAAGCACCAGCCTCTCATGAAATCGGAAAAAATCCCAGGAGCTACCTTAAATGTAAGGTGGCTCTTTTAAATGACAAGATGGATGGTAAATGAGTCTTACCTTGGCTTACAAGTTGGCACTCGCTGTTTTCAGCTTTGAAAGAGGAATAACACGCAGCGCTCCACCACTGACAATGTTTTGAGGGGTTTTGCGAAATGTCAATTGTCTTACCAAATGAACCCCTTTCTGGTGGAGTGAAGGGTAATGACGCTGCACCTCCCAAAAAATTCACCAAAAAGGTCTCTCTTGGATGAGATGACTGCGTTGGTCGCCTCGCAGTCATCCGTCTTGGCTGGCGGCGTTTCCAAAAGCCTGCAGCCTGGACCCTCCGCTCTGTGACGCGTGCTCTCCTAATTGAGTTATCCGTCTCCATCGCGACTAGCAGGCTTTGCATAAAAATCGGTCACCTGCCTCCAAATATTAAGCACACAACGAGCCTCTGGTGTGTTTTAGGAGACTGCGGTGAAGGTTAAACGCGGCGTGTCGGGAAATATAGGCCCCGCCTCCAATTAAATGCTCTTCAATTATGGAGCATTGGGGGAAAAAACTATGTTTGGTTGTGGAAAAATTAAGTCAGAAGTAAGTGAATACAAATGGGTGAATGGTAATAGTAAATGTCTAAAACGGCTAATATCCAGGTCAAAATTGGGATACTTTACCCAAAAAATTTAATTTTTGTTGTATTTTTGTACCACAGCCATGACATGCACTAAATTATTGACCATTAGATTTTATAGTAATTGTGTCTCAAACATACTCCCCCTCCCCCTTCTGAAAATTGTTTATATATTTTGTTTCCATGTGCCATTACCAAAATATCATGTAATGGCAGCAAGTGATGATAAGTTATTATAATTGGAAGTACAGTGCCTCTCGAAAGTACTAATACACCTTGAACTTTTGCAGATTTTATTTTGAATTTATTACTGAAAGTTCACACACAAGTAACAGACAACTGTGAAGTTTTGTCTGAGTGCATTAAATTGCCTTTACAACATTCCTAATGACTGCAGAATGTTCACACCTTGCCCTAACCATTAAATAGAGTCTACCTGTGCGTAATCTACTCTCAGTATAATTACAGCTGTTCTGTGAGGGCCTGTTACGGCCCCAGGCCTCCAGTCTCCCTCTTTGTTGTATTAGTTTGTGTGTGTGTGGCTAATTTCCCTTTGCTGTCCATGGAAACCTGGCTATGTGAGCCCTGGCCTGGGCTTGGAGGACTTGTTTCATGCTGGGTTCTGATTGGCTGTTCGTCTCTGGTCCTGATTGGTGTGGCGTCTGAACACCTGGCCCCAGTCAAGCGCCTGGTGCCAGCCACACCTATATAAGCCCACACCATGGAACATTCGGGGCTGCTGGTCTTTGGCCAGTACGCCATGTTCTTTGTGTTCCTTCGAGTGTTTGTTTTCTAGGAACACTCATTGTTAGTTTAGTTTAGGTTGGCAGCTGGCCTTTGTGGCCAGTGTGCCATTCTGTGTTGTGTGCCTTCGTGTCAGTTATGACTTTGTGTGTGTCCAGGGACCACTTGATTTGTTAAGTGTTTTGTGCCACTTGGTGTGTGTAGGCCTATACGTGACACTTGTGCTTTTGAGGCAGTAGTTTCTTGTCTATTTAGCTTTAGTATGTTATTTTGCACCCTCTTTTGTTTTAGTTAGGTTACATTTTGGTTAACCTTTTGTAAATAGACTTTGTTTGGTTATTTTTGTTACACCTTTTTGTTAACTTTACCTTTTACACTCCTTTTATTAAATTACAACTTTATTCATCCATTTTTACATCTTGGTTTTTTGTTACTTCCCTTACCCTAGCAGAGCTGGGTCGTAACAAGGCCTCAGAGCTATGGTCAGAGTGTATTTGTCACTAAACAATATCATGAAGGCCAAGGAGCACACCAGAGAGGTCAGGGATAAAGTTGTGGAGAAGTTTCTCATATAACTCAATTAAACAAATATAATAATAATGATAATTAAACCCAAATTAAATTATATTAAGGATGGTATTGACAACTGGGAAGTAGCAAGATCTCAGAATATAATATGTATTAATGCACCTTTAATAATGATAATTAATGATAATTAAACCCAAATTAAATTATATTGAGGATAGTAATGACAACTGGGAAGTAGCAAGATCTCAGAGTATAATATGTATTAATGCACCTTTATAACATAAAAGTAGCACATTCTTTTCTTTATTTTGCTGTTGTTTTTGTCTTATTCTTCTTCATCATTTATTGTTACTTTGCCCTATTTTCCTTTGTTTATGATTTGCTACCTTGTAAATATTAAATGTAATGTAATTATTTTTATTTTGGGGTGGGCGCTTATAAGCCTTTGGCTTCAGCCCACTCCCTTTGAGCAGGTTAACTGCTCAAACAAAAATAAAAATAAAATAAAAAGTTTAAAGCAGCGTTAAGTTATACAAAGATTTCCCAAGATTTGAACATCTCACCTAAATCCTATTGAAAATCTGTGGAAAGACCTGAAAACTGCTGTTCACAAACGCTCTCCTTCTAATTTGACAGAGCTTGAGTTGTTTTGTAAAGAGGAATGGGCTAAAATGTCAGTCTCTAGATGTGCACATCTTGTACAGTCATATCCCAGAAGATTTGCTGATGTTATTGCAGCAAAAGGGGGTTCCACAAAGTATTAAGTCATGCTGTATGAATACTTGTGCACGCCCGACTTTTCGGTTTTCTATTTTTTGAAAAATAACAGAATCCTGTATCATTTTGCTTTCACTTCACAGTTGTCTGTTACTTGTGTGTGAACTTTCAGTTAAAAATTCAAAATTAAATCTTTGTTTATGGTTGTAAACATGACAAAAAGTTCAAGGTGTATTAGTACTTTGGAGAAGCACTGTATATGGAGTAAAAAAAAAAAAGGCTTTAAGAGAGAAAGTGTGAGTTTGTTTGCTACACATTGCAAAATGCTGTTTTTGTAAAGTTTTGAGTTTAGAAAGACAAAATTCATTTCTACATGTTCTTTAGAAAAGACCAAATGAGAGGAAAAGCTTCAAGACGACAACCCTAATGCTGTGTCCACACCAAACGCTTTTCGGGCGTCAAAAACGTGCCCAAAGCCCCTAGTTGGATGCTTGTGCTTATTGAAGTCAAAATGTCACTGAGCGTAAAGACACGCTGGCTGCGCGTCAGCTCAGAGTGAGTTCGTAGCCATCTTGGAAGGAACTCTTGCCTGTAAAATAACTTGTTTTGGGGCTAACAAGTCCCTCTTTGCCACTGCCATGTCCTATGGATCTTTAACTATATCCCCAGTATTTAAGTCTATATCCAGACCATACGCTTGAATTGATGGATATTATTTGTGCCCGTGGCTAGGCTAGGTTAGCTTGCTACAATCGCCTACACCTTATTGTTTATGAAAGGTGTGCAATAAACCACAAATGCGTCAAGCCCGGCTGAGTGTGTGATCATCATAAAGGCTGCTTTATATAGTTACTGGCTTTATTGACGTTATTAGTACATAATACTTGTTTTCACTGAAGAAATCCGAGCTAGCTGTTGGGGGCTAAAATCAACAAGCCCAGCTCAGTGTGTGGTCATTGTTCAACGGATACTTTATGTAGATGGTGGTTTAATTGACTTTATCTTGGGCAAATGTCTCGTTTTCACATGATCTTTCGGAGCTTTAGCTCGTAACATTAGCTTTGTCCGGTGGGAATGCTACAGGTATTATCAAGGCCCAAACACATTCCCAGCGCAGAACCAGCCACTGAATTAAGTTTTCTTGTCGCCGCTTTTAATCCTGGATGTTTAGGTAAAAGAAACACTGATGTGTGTCTTTGTAAATGTCCCAGTGCTGCTGTAGCACCGGTTCACAACACGATGAAGATAATCCTCCATGACTCTGACTGTTTACATCTACAGGCCGCAATAGGATCTGCCCCGGTGGCTTAGCTCCAAACCACGTCACTGTTTCTCCAAAAAGTTCAACATTTCCCAACTCTAGCGTCGGCTGCACAGGAGGCGCGTCAACAGCTTCCCATGCGCGGAAAGCTTCAAAACGCGGCGCACAGGAGGCACGTGACTCGCTGCGGGACCTCTTGACGCTCCCCGAGGCGCGTCCTCCATGTATTTTGAACGTAAACTTGACGCTTTCAGTGTGGACGTACTATAAAGTGGCTCTTGGAGGGCCTCAGGCTTTTAAAAACACACCAAAAAACAGTAATCAACTGTTTTCTTTTTTTCTTTTTTTCCCCCAGAACAGGCCCAAACAAGGTTACAATTGACCTAAAATTGAACTAAATTTGGAAAATCATGGAAGACCAACTGACTTTTGATTTGATTTTGTGGTGATTGTGACTTGTGTTGTGGAACTATAAAGTCCAAATCTGTGCTATGCTCCGTTATGTAGTCACTGCGCAGGAGATTAGGGCACCTTCCTCGTTAGTATAGTGGTGAGTATCCCCGCCTGTCACGCGGGAGACCGGGGTTCAATTCCCCGACGGGGAGGATATAACTTTTTTTTTAACCCTCTGGTGTCCTCTTACAACAGCGGTAGAGGACAGTTCAGTGTTTTCCAGTGTGTATCTGCCATACTGTGATTTCTTTTGAACAAATCAGTAGGTATGACCAGTCCTAGATTTTGCAACAAGCCTCATCAGCTACTCCAGTGTAGCAGTACACTTTAAAAACGTTTTCCCCTCCGCCATCAGACTCATGAACAAAAACCGGACCCAATAACTTGGTTACAGACTCATGGATGTAATTTGCTCTGTTGCACTATGTGGTATGTCCACACTTGGATCCGCTGCTACTTTATGCACCTGCACATCTGTGAATACAATGCCGCTGTTGCCCTTTGTTCCCCTTATAGCCTTATAGTTTTAAAGTTTTTATAGTTTATTTTTTTCTAAATTCTATGTTCCTAGTTTGTGAACCTGTTCTCAAACAATGGCAATAAAAATGATTCTGATTTTGAATAATGCAAAAAAAAACAATCTAATTGCAGCATTTCACTGAACCATGTCAAGACACAAATTAAAAGCAAAGTACACCATTTGTTTTCTCAGAACATTTTTAATCAAGAGACTTAAAAATTGGGGTCAAACGAGTGTTAAAATGGAACTAAATTCGGAAAATCATGGAAGACCAACTGATATTTCGTGATATTTGTGACTTCTTGCGATGTTGATGTAGCGATGCACAGCATTAAGTAAGTTATTTTTAATGTTTTTGTATTATTTAGAAAATGGAATCTCCCGCACACAAATCTTGCAAAAAGTGAGATTTATTTACAAATGCGGTACAACGTTTCGGCTCTAGGCCTTTTTTTAGGCAAAAGGATTTTGAAGGCGCGTTGAGTTGCCTTGTGTACGAAATGCGCGGTATAAATAAAGTTGCCTTGCCTTGAAACCAAAAGGCACTTTCACAACATACTATGTACTGTTTTAATGCTTGAAATGTCGTTTTTAAATGACAATAAAGCGTTGATTGATTATAAGGCTAAAAAGGGCGATCAATGCCACTGTTCACTAATATAAAGTAAGGTATGCCTCCTGTTTTGTTGCTATTCCTGAAGTTAAGTCTATTTTGTGTTTGCTTGACAACCCCCGAACTACAACTGGCCCGGCCCCTTGGAGAGCATAACAATCCCTCAAAGCCACCAGCCACTCCTTTGAGGACAGAGAGGTCAACATTTTAGTTAAGGAAAAACATTGGTTTGAATGAGGAGTCAAAGAAGAAATTTTTGTAAAGAAGGAGAACCCCTCCTTTGAATAGGAATGGAGGATTTTGATTTCATCTTTCCCCAGTGTACAGTAATTAGCAGTGATCAACTGAGATTAGGGTCGTTCAGACTGAAACTTAGGTGTGAGTTAGGTCGTTTGGACATAGAATTACAAAGACCTACATTACAAAGTTGTTTACCTTCAGGTAAGAATAGCTCTTAATATAGGGGAGGGACTGAGCCAAGCTGAACCTCCCTGTGGTCTATATCTGGGCTGCGGGCTGAGCTGAACCTTAGTGTGCTGGCAAAGCCTTTTGGATGAGAGGCGAAATGTTCGACACTTCAACTACAGAGTACAGAAGATGACTCAAGAACCTTCATTGAAGATTGACACCGCCTGTACGACTGAGAGCCTACACAGACAACAACCCCTTAGCTAAATCCAGGCATGTTTATTTTTATTTTGTTTTGACCTAACTGCTAAACTAGAACAAGTATGGAAAGACGTTAAGCTACCTACCTTGATGCTTAACATGCATTCTCTACAAAGCATTAATCTGTTAGTGTAATGTAGACAGTAGCCCTGTTGTTGGCTGTAAAATCTTGGATCTGTAGCTTTGGCTCTGTGTCAGAATGTTTTGGTCATACTGCTCATCACTTTTAAACCATGAACCTGTAAAGTCCAAAGGGATAATCTTTGCTGTGCTCCGTTATCTAGTCACTGCGCAGTAGATTAGCGCAACTTCCTCGTTAGTATAGTGGTGAGTATCCCCGCCTGTCACGCGGGAGACCGGGGTTCAATTCCCCGACGGGGAGGAAATACTTGTTTTTGACTCTCTGGTGTCCTTTTACAACAGCTGGAGTTCCCTGGCCAGTTTAGGCACTTTTTAATTTATGTCCAGGAGCATTTGAACATTTGAGACAGGCCTGAAATAGAAGCTGCTTAGGCTCACATTAAATGCCAAGTAAGTCTAGTGTATGTGCGGGTTAGGTTTAGTTCAGTTAATTACTGTTAGTGAGACGTCAGGACACTGATTTTTCCTATTCAAACTGTGAAATTTTCATTATTTGGCTCAAACGTGTTTCTAGCTTTCACAATCCCTACTGCACATCCAAATTGTTTAAGCAAATTAATTATATGCACGTTTCATGCCTGTGTACAGCTTTGAGGGGTGACAAAGTGAAGCAGGGGGATCACCCCCAAAATAAATTGCACTAATTTAGATTCTACTTCGATCTTCCATCGCTCATTAAAAAAAAAAATGGGTGAAGACAATGCAACAAAGTCTGTTTACAACACACTTTGTGGTGACAAAAATAAATTACTCTACAATAATAAAAAGTCAGGCACCCCAGCTTGAATTATTATCCAACAAAGCTTTTGGTAATAAGAGTGTCATACAGGGTTAGAACACTTATTAACACTTAATAAATACAGCACCTTTGTAATAAATTACTGCCTGGAAATGATACTGGCAATAGTCTATTGCCTATTTATCTGCCTATTTAAAATAATAATTTCAATTTTTACATGAGGGTAAAAGCCTAAAGATGAAACATAACAGTCTGAAGGTTTATTAGGTTTTCAATTAAAATCCTTAAACATAAAAATGTAAACATAATGTCTTGTTTCTTTATTATGAACATTAAGACAGAACTGCAAAGGTTTGTAGATATTGTCAGTATTCTCTTCCTTAGTTCCGATAATTGTGAATAATTGTAAAATTGTAAAATTATTCTTCTTTATGAATATTTTCCTCAAAAGTACTTTAAGTACTTAAGTACTTTAAGTAACTTTAAGTAATTTGCTGCCGTAGCGGTTACATTAAAAGTATACATTAAAGGTATCAATCCAGCAAACATCTAAAATATTTCAGCCATCCTCATTTTGCTTCAACTTTCATAACACATTGTCATAGTTACATACTACAAAAAGCTGCTTTTAATAGTTATTTCCCCCGGTTTCTACAATTAGACACGTTTGCTCCGAAAACACTGTCTCCATTACCATTTTTCTGTGGAAAAGTTGACCCTTTAAAATCCTTCCCCACCATCCTAATACGCACCACTTCTCTCGTGACCATAAACAGCCATACATATGCGGCCATACTGTTAACTCTATTGTCATCGCCATTTCTCATTAAAATTCCTTCCAAGACAATGGACAATATGAAAATGCCCCCCTCCCCAAAGTAAATCAGCTGTGCAATCCGTAAACTGCACAGTGTGTCAGAGTTGAAAATGTTAGCAGTCTTAATGGGAGCTTGAAAAGGTTAGATCTGATAAAAAGCTGTCAGCCGTCCACCAAAAAATGATTTATGGCCATATAATGGGACAGTATGGCTCATTTCTCCCCCATATGAGAATGGGGGTTAGGACTTTTGGGTCGGCCATTATACATCATCTGCTTTGACCACTCGCACATGCACTGAAGGCACACACATCGTTTCCAATTTAGATTCCAATATAGCTCTTTTGTTTTTGTAGCAATGGATGGAGGTAACATTTGGCCTCTGGTTGTTATTCTTCTAGCATTGCATGTTGTATGCCTTGATAGAGATGAACTTGCAGTGTTCCAGTTCTGAGAGAGTTCGGGTCCATTCACTGATTTTTCCATGAGGTTTAGGTCCTTAGGCTGTGAAGGCCTTGACAAAACCTTCTGCCTGTGCCTCTCGAGGTGATCCATCGTGGTTTTTGGAGTGTGTGTATGATCATTACCCATTTGATGAAGCCATCCTCTTTCCAACTTCAGCTTTCTCACACATGGAGTTACGTTTGCTTACAGAATTTGTTGGAATTTAGTTGAATACATACTTCACTCAACCCGTGAAAGGCCCATTGCACATGTGGCTATGCTAGTTCCGTTAACATGGTATTTCAAGGATCAGGTCAGCTAGATTGTTTTCCAGCTAGACTTAAAGAAAATATTAAATCCAAGCCAAATTGAACATAATTAAATAAACAGGGATGTAATGTGAACTTGTTCTTATTCTGTAGTTCTCATGTGTTTTTTTTTTTTTTTTAAATCTCAGTCAGATGGAAGGGAAGGACTCAGTGATTCTGCAACATACATTTTGTGTTTGTTGTTTTTTAATATGGATATTGCGTGACATAATATTGCAGTAACCGTAATTTTGGCATATATTGTGCATACGTTTTTGCGTAATGGTTTAGGGCACCTGTATATATTTTATGAATTTTTGTAAGTATAACATCAACCTGTCCAGGGACTGCGGGTGGAAATTAGCATTTTTGCTATAACCTGGCACATGACATCTCTTCTTTTTTAGACTAATGTTGTTTGTGCATTGTCCCTGATCAAATAAAATAAAGTAAACCTTTCTCGTTAGTATAGTGGTGAGTATCCCCGCCCGGGAGACCGGGGTTCAATTCCCCAATGGGGAGGAAATATATTTATCATTTGCTCCATTATTATTTTGACGTTTTTGAGAATGCAATATTTGACTTTTCTATATTAGTGGAGCTTAGGTAAATGTGTCATTCAGTCTGTGAAAATAAACCCAACAGTAAGGCCTGTAAAATACACTTTACAGCTTTGAGCACATCTGCATAACAAAGTCCGTATACGCCATCCCCCACTCTACTCTGTTAAGCATGACTTTGCTATTTGTTCTGCTAGCACTCTAACACTGAATCAAGCTGTCGCAGAGGACACTAAAATACCAGTATTGCTGTGAGCATTTGCATAACCCATGGCAAAGTGAACAATGCCTGGTCTAGATAATAATGCTCTATGGGTCCTCTGTTATAAAATTCTGGTATCAGGTCAGCCAAATTGTTTTACCATATACCTTTTTATCAATAGCCTTTAAGAATTCTACTACATCCTCGTATATAGAGAGGTTTTATAAAGACTAGGACTCAGATAATATCTAAAGCAGCCTTTTTTAAATGCTGTTGCTCCTTAGCAGCAGCATCTTTTTTTAGATTAAACTTTTAAACCATTAAAACACCAGGTTGTCAAAGTTCAAAGGATACGGGTTTGCTCTGCTCCATTGTAGAGTCGCTTTGTAGAGTTGTGTGGCACCTTCCTCGTTAGTATAGTGGTGAGTATCCCCGCCTGTCACGCGGGAGACCGGGGTTCAATTCCCCGACGGGGAGGAATACATGTTTTGCAGCCTCTGGTGTACCTCAAAGTTGTGGTTCCTACTCAGTATGGTCCCACGTACCACAAAGATGACACTTTATTTTTGCTTCGTGTCTAACCTAGAAATGCTCTGAACTGTTATGATGTCACTGCATAGTGGCATAGGGCACCTTCCTCGTTAGTATAGTGGTGAGTATCCCCGCCTGTCACGCGGGAGACCGGGGTTCAATTCCCCGACGGGGAGGAAATGCATATTTTTGACCTTTTGGTGTGCTCTTTCAACAGCTGTTACAGTCAATCACATAACACTGTTGTATTTCTAGACTTATTACGTGGTGTTTGTCTATGTACTATCTAGAATGTGGGGAGAGGGAAGTTTGCATGGTGACAGAGACATATAATTCTCGGTTTCAAACAAATGATTTTCTCATATATTGTCACGCTTAGTTTGTTTCATATCAAAACTGCTGAATAGCTTAATCTCCTAGAAACTCTTCTGGTACTAAATAAATGTTTACTATGGAAAATATCAAGAGAACAGAGGCTAATCAGCAATGGGGTAACTAACGACTGCAACCTGATATTTCATCAAAGAAAATTCCATAAACTTAAACAAGCAGCAAAATGCTTTTCCCAGCTTCCCAATTATTAATTTTCAGTTATGTACTATATTCACTAAAATATGAATTTTTGTGGTTATAACTATAACGGTGTTAACCCTAGTTTACTGGATTGGCAGCGGGGGGTATGGCCACACGTGCACGCTGCCGGGTAAAATAAAATGTTTTTAGCAGATGTTATAATTTGCAACCATTTATTATTTGAATTTCTATATGAAACACAATTAATTCAATTTAAGTAACTGTAAAGCATTTTGATGATTTAGGAAACAATACTATGTTTTAGAAAGTTTGAGAATGTCCATCCATCTTCTTCCACTTGTCTGTTGCCGGGTCGTGGGGGCAGCTGTTGGAGCTGCCCAAATCACATTGCACCAGCCCCTATGGCTCTTCGTGCAGGTGGTGGGTCCACAAAAGGACGGCCTCATGGTTCTAACCGGGCCTGTTGGTCTCTCATAAGGGGCTTCTGAACCGCTCTTTGTCTGACCCGTCACCTAGGACCTGTTTGCCATGGGACAACCCCCGACAACAGAGCTCCCAGGATCATTCAGGTGCCGGTTCCAGGAGTGGAGTTTGAGAATGTAGGCACATATATTATTATTAGATTGATGTAGGCTACCTTTATTTAATTTCCCCATGGGTGTTTGGATTTTCCTCATATATGTTTAATATTTATCAGGGAGTTCCACAGTTTATGATCTAATAGGGCACATGTAACAGGTCTGTGTTCTGCATAAAGCAGGAGGAGCCAAAATCAGCGTAAGGCTAAGTTCATAGGATTTTTACAAAATCAGAGCTCACTTCAGTGACTTCATGTGAAACAGATAATGCTAATGAATTAAACTTTACTGTACTCATGGCCATACCGCCTTTGCTATGCCCAATCCCGTCAGATCTTGGAAGCTAAGCAGGGAAGGGCCTGGGCGGTACTTGGATGGGAGACCGTTTGGTAACACCAGGAAGCCTAGCGAATGGAGTGAGTGAGTGAGTGGTTGGTGGTGGTCGGAGGGGCCGATGGCGCAAACTGGTAGCCTCGCTTCTGTCAGTCTACCCCAGGGCAGCTGTGGCTACAATAGTAGCTTACCACCATCAAGTATGGAGTGAATGAATAGTGCAATGTAAAGCGTCTTTGATTGTCCAGAAAAGCGCTATATAAAACCGATGCATTATTATTATTATTATTATTATTACTTCTTGGGAAAATGTGTTCTGGGCACATATGCAGATGCAGCTGACAAAGAACATTACAAGACATTTAATTATTAAAGTTGGCGCCACAGGTCTTTTGTCATTATTCATAGCTGGACATGAAACCTTCGCTACTGGCACCATTACAGATTATTTCCTCAATTGTGGTACAGTGTGACTGTTAAGCGACACAAAATAAGCAGATAGCAAGCAAGTAGTTACTAAGACTAATCTTTAAATCTTTGTGTAGTGACTAAGGGACTAAAACATCTGAACTTCCAGTAACAGTGTAAAAGGGACTCATATTGTTTAAATTCACTAATAAAAGAACAGGTCCCAGGTTCAAGTGTATTATTCTTTTCACTGCAGCGATAGACCTTGTGAGTGCTTTTTTAGAGCTGGAAGTGTTGGTGCAGATTTGCCACTAAAATGCCGTGGTAGTGCTGCTAATGTCACTCAGCTTGTAGACATTGAATCCTTTTCTGATAGGAGATATTATCCCCGTTGTCTCAGTTTAATGGACACGTCTATCAATTTTTTGTTCAACTTTTCAAAGCAGCGGGAATCTGTAATGAGTAAGGCGTTGTGATGCAGAGTGCAGTAGGATTTTATCGGTGGGAAGATACGTGCATGGAGACTTACTTTGCAACCAAGAAAAGAGCAGGTTTGTGTGTGAAAACAAAAAGATGAAAAATTAGAAGGAAAAAGCATGGTAACTAGCGGTAACGAGGGATAATGCATGTTTCCATTCAGTCTATATACTAGGAAGTAAATGGTTAGGGTTTTGATTAATCATATTTTTAATTTAATAATTCATTTCAGTAGTAAGATAGGTGTGTTATCATGGTTCAAGTATATTTTAAATGTATTGAGCAGTTTTATCCTATCTTGCTTTTATAACGTAAAGTCTTTCTGATATTATCACATTTGACAAGATCACGTAAGAAGATGCAGAATTATGTCATTTCACAGTAACTGAGTTTCGTGACTACAAACTTTGATTGTAAACTGGTGCTGCTCGCAGTTTTGGGTGTCACTTTATTTTACAGCACGTTAATAAGCTGGTAATAGAATGGAAATGGTATGGTCCTTGGAATAACAATCATATATTTTGCAGCCCTATTACCGTAGGATTAAGGTTAAGGTATCCTTTAGTGAACTATCCTTCAATACTGCTGGGGCAACCTGTAGGAGCAGTGGGGCAGATGCAGTGCAGCAGCCGGGGACCCATCTCCAGATGTGGAGCCAGACTGATGGTCTGAATTACCTGAATGGTGGATTTACCTATTGTAAAAAAAAAACAAAGGAAACCTACGCAGACATGAGAAGAGCATGCAAACACAGAAAGACCCCGTCCAGTCTGGGGATTGAACCTTCGACCTTCTAGCTGTGAAGCACGAGCGCTAACCACTACACCACCGTCCCACTCAGTATTACTACAATCATACAAGTATAGTATGCAGTATACATTATAGGAAGAACATACATACAAAGTCTCCTGATAAATGACACTTTTGCCATAGTCCAGTGAGTCTTTACTTTTACACCGAGCAACACTTCAATAAAAATGAGACCTTCTAATGTCCACCAGACCTAGATCAAGATCAAAATGGCCTAGAGCTGAACTGGACTAAAATTCTGACAGAAGAATAGGCATAGATAGATCTATTTAAAATGAGTGAAGTATAGAATTGTAATTGCCCTCATTACCCCCGACCAAATGTACTTTTCTTTAGAAAAAATGACATTGCTTAACTATTTTCCTTACATCATTTTGTTAAAAATATGAAAAAAATATAGTCTAAATCACATTCTGTTGCCGTTTTGTCGAAAATTGTACACCATTTTTTGCTCCAAAGTGGCCTGTTGTGTCCAATTTGCCTTTGAACATTGACATACATGAATTCTTTTGTTTCATGGAATCTTTCTGCATATTTTATATCCAAAGATATGCAGACTGCTGTTTGTGGCATTGAAAAGATTTGGTTGCTTTCTGTAAATGGCAGCTTTGTGATGCTGATTTTCTGGTACCTGCCCTGACTACAGTTCCATGATCAGACTTGAGCTGTCCCTGGTCCCTGGTGGAGAACGGCCTGTGTTTATACTTAAGGAGACCCCGTGTGGAGCGGGAGTGTGGCCTCTCCTATTGTTTCCTTTGTTATGACATCCTCCCAGTGAACATTTCCAGAGAAATCACCAGGAACACAATGGAGGTTCCTTTAGGGCCCTCGGTGTTTGTTTATAGGGGCCTGGAGACACGCGGCAGAGCAGCGGGGGGTCCCCTGACAGCCCATGAACCTGGAATATTACTCTGTAATCTAAAAGAGATACCAGAGCCAAATGGGAAATTGTCCAATCAGTGTTTACGACAGATTTGTACTTTGAGACTATGGTGGCGCAGGTAGATGTTTACTTACAAGCACTCAAAATTAGATAAAGGAAAATGGGAAATTTACCTGAAATAAGATTGTTGGATGTTTTCTCCAACTAGTACCTATATTTTCAGCAGTGAAATCTATGTAATTGACCAAGTCACTTTTAAATGTATGCTTTTATTTGATTGATATATTAGTTACAAAGATTTTGGGATTTAAGATCTTTTTTTTTAATTAGCAAACTTCAAAAATTCAAAATTTTTTTGCGGTTCAAAGCCCAGTAAATCAGGCAGGAATTTGATATTAAACAAAGTATTAAGTACAAGACTTGTGGAAATGTAATAATATTATTCACACCGTAATCTCAGGCTTTGTTCCAAACCTGTCCCATTTGAACCATTCCAGACATGTGCCTAACCATACCCATACACCAGACACAGGTGTTACTACGGCGACACCTAGGGCATCTTTTTAGGTGCTTATAAATGGTCTTTTCACAGTGTGTAGGCCTAAGCTGCCTCTGTCGAAGCCTCCATGGACTCTCATTCCTCCATGTCAACCTTCCCGCGCCCATTATCCGGATATGTCGTTTAGCATTTAGCCGCCGTGTGCCGTAAATGAGGCTCGGGAAGGAAGCCACCTCCGACCATTACACCCTGAGTACGCGTGCCCCTCTGTCCTGATGCGGCGGTGTAGGGAGACAGCCCGCAGTCAAATGAGGCGCGAGCTTGTCGGCTGGAGGGATTCCTGTTTCGCCATGGAACTGCTTTCAAAAGAGGAGCAGAGATTTTTTCTGTCAGCCATCGGCCCGTATGTCATCACGAGTGCGCCGCCTTTACCCCCCACATCCCCCCTCCTCATTTTCTCAGTCTTGCTGTACAGAAAGACACCTCCCGGGTGTCCAGCGTTTGTCACAGATGTAGCACGCTCAGTAAAGATGTGGGAAAATGTGGTGAGTGTGATGTGTGCTTGGCCTCATATATTCAAATATTCAGGGAGACTTACACAAGCTGTGGAAACGGTTGAAAAAGTACTTAAACTTAGAGCGAGTTGAAGTTTTGAGGTATTCAGGTAATTCCCAGTCTTGCGCAAATGTTTTTAATCTGTGTAATTAATGGGGCTTGGACGAAACCTTTTTGCTGTGATCCATTATGTATCATGATACTAAGGGCCCGATATATGTATGGCGATACAATTCATTCCAATGCATGGAGTATTCAATTTATAATTTATAACAAACTGCGATATTTCCCCCAAATAAATTTAATAAGAAAGCACAAGTTGAGTTTCCAAAATTAAATACAGTAAATATAAATCAATCTTCTATTGATTAAAACATTTTAAAAAGTACAAAATACACAGCTTTTTTCAAATCTAAAAGGTTACAGCCTATAGGCCAGAGTAACGCCTCATTTGAAAGCCAAGACCTACAAAACCCATCTAAATGGTAAATGGTCTCAACTTGTATAGCGCTTTTCCACCTACATTAGGCTCAAAGCGCTTTACTGCAAGGATCCACTCATTCACCCTCTCATTCATACACCAATGTACGCAGACACTGGAGGCAAGGAGGGTGGAGTGTCTTGGCCAAGGACACAATGGCAGTGTGCAACTTCAGGAGGCGGGATTCAAACTGCCAATCTTCCGATCATGAGATCATGAGGGGTCTACCATCTGCGCCAGTGTCGCCCCGGGCTGATCTATTGGAGAAAATGTGTTCAGTTGAGGCGGGGGTTAAAAGGTTAAAAGTCTAGCTCTTATGTTAAAACAATCTTTAAGTCAAAAAACATTTGTATTTTTTGTTTTCTATAACTGAGTTGAATATCAAAAGTCTTACAATACATAGTTTCTGATACAATACCCGCATCACAACAAGTGTTGCGATATGTTGCAAAACGACATGTTGTCCCAGCCCTAGTAATTAAGTCTAATGAAGGTGGCATTGTTTCAAAATGCATTTTTAAGGCGAGACGCTGCAGGAGAAAACATTGTTAACGTCATAGTTTTAACTAAGAAACGTATCCTTTACGACGCCTATTTTATCGTGTTTAGTCCGCTAGCGAGCCAGAGATTTCCAGGAACTAACTGCCACCACAGCTGTTTTAACTAAGAGCAAAATTACATAAAAAGAGACATGATACAGATGTAATGGTGGGATAAGAAGTAGCGTGAACAACATGAATGAATAAAGGATTGTTGTCACCATTCAGTGCCATTATCTGTTGGTCAAGTCCTATGAGTGACGTTGCTGGATGTCCATAAACATGACCAACGTCCTGTACAGACGTCCCTAAGTAATTCTTATCCCGTGAGAATATCGAGGCTGTGTCTGCTTTTAACCCAGAGCTGAGACTTGAACCTTATGTCCCACCTCATCTAAGGAGACCAGTGAACCACCTGATCCAGTTTGGGAGGAGAACAACATCCTCTTGCCTCTTCTATCAGCCAACAGCAGCCTGACATTTCCTGCTCAGGAAAGGCATTAAAAGGAGACGACTTTTCCTCCATGTTCCGCTCGGCTGGAGTTGGAATGCATATTTTGGTTCTGCACGCGCGACTCCATGACATGGCAAGTGTTTAAGAGCTCCTGGACTGAACCACACATTTAATGATTGTGTCTGGTCGGCGTTTTCATGCGAAGATCAACATTTTGGAGATATAGGAATTAAAGTCATAGTGCTGTTATGGCATTACAGCTTTGGTAAGGAGGTTGCCACAGCAAACCAGTAACATTGTGATTTGGCAGATTTGTTTCAATGCCCTTTCATTGGTTTTATTTATTGGCTAGCGATCTACTGAATTTCCCATGGGCCTTTGCCCGTGTAAGCTCTCAGTCGTACAGGAGTTGCCCGTCATTGGTCTTGAGTCATCTCTGCAGTTGAAGTGTAGCACGTTTCGCAGCTTCATCCAAGAAGCTTTGTCAGGCCTGCAACACTAAAGATCTCTCACCACAGGTGTAAAGGATAGTCTCGCCTATAATAGATTGTTTTGAAGCAGTGCATATGCTGTCTTCGTTGTCTCCATAACGTCTTATTTTATGTATAACCTGCTATAGCTTTAAGGTGGAACTTCTACATCGGTTCAGAAAGACACAGGACTCTTGTTAGCATTTCATTTCAGTCTTTCAGTCAATTCATCTCAGTTCACAAAAGGCATAAGTCATAAATATTAATTGCCTTAAATGTCATTGAAAGCATTAACTTTGATTCCAACTGGCATCAAAAAGCAAGATAGTCACTTGGTTGCCAGGGTTTCCGCGATGAATGGGGCAAAAAATGTAATTTAGAGATATCAATATGAAGCGTTTGCTGTGCATTACTGATAAATATGAGGGAAAAATGTATTGCAAGTTGTCTGTGATTTTGTTTTAATAAGGCAATGGCCTAAATTGCTTATATTTTCAGTGATGAAATCTAAATAATGGATAGAGCCATGTTTACATTTCTGGTTTTAGGTTAATATATTGGGTACAAAGATTTATTCAGAGGGGAGTTTGGATCTTAAGTTTTTGAATAAGCTATTTGTATATGAAAAAATCTCTACAAATACAAATTTTGCCTTGTATTTCGGGTTTCAAAGCTCCATAAATCAGGCTGGGAACTGGCTATTGAAAAATTAATCTGAAAACCCCTCAAATATGAAGTTTAAGACTGGAAAGTTTGAAGTCCATAGGAGCGACTAAAGTGGAGATGTTGTTGCAAGAGTGGAACGAAAACCTCATTTAGAGAGGATAGGCCCTAAAGTTTCTTAACGCATGCGGAGGTATATTTCTCCCGACCCGTCTGACTCCCAAAAGACGAGATGACTATATTTGGATTACAGCACCATCTCAGTCACCACTCACAGTACACGTGAATAGCAAATATCCATTTACCATAACAAAAATGTCAGTACTTATGAATGCGTCGAGATGTTTTGTTTTAGTCTTTTTATACTCTGAGGGAATATACTAGCTACAAATCTTAGCATTGACCACCTGCAGTGTCTCGCCTCAAGTCATAACATGAATTGTACCAAAATTAAGGTCTTTGAATGCCATGTAAAATTGATTTAAACTGGCTTTAAATCAACATGACATAACGGAAAACATTATGTTCCTCTCATTATGCCCAATTAGTTCTCCTCTGTGTTCTATCTGCCCTCGATGCCCTCTGCAGTCCTCTCCAGTTCGCTCACTTTGCAGCTCCATGGAATATTTATACCCGGGCCACGGCGGAGGAAACAATGCTTCATATTTGTGCCTTTGTATTTACGGAGAGGAGCTGTGTGGACAGATAATGCCCCGGTTCACAGAGGACCATCAGTCACCGCGCCGCGCTGCAGCCTGGTGATAAGTGTTTCCTTACAGATAACCCAGACACAGCCCGCCGCGCTTTTTATAGGCCCGCTGTCCCCCACCTAACCTTGGGGTGTTTTTAGCACCAGCCACTACACTTTTTCCCGTTTTTTTGTTTTTTGTTTGTTTTTCTGACCGACATCACTTTGCCCAGACTTCCTTGCACAAGTTTATCCCTGGAACTCAAAATAAATGTTTGGGGTGGAGGGACTGTTGTCTTTTTATTTTTTTGGTCTTTACCGTCACTTTTTTTAAAATCTAGGTTGAAGTGTGTTAGCGCAGAGTTTTAGCACCACTAAATTGCGGTAGAATTTCAACATTTTGGCCCGGGATGAGCAAAGGTCAGTTTGGAGAAGAAGGGGCACAGAACATCTCTTAATCATGGGGGATCAGTCGTCCTCTGGGGTTGTATTGCAGCCAGTGGCACAGGGAACATTTCATGGGATTCAATTCATTTCCAATAAATCTTGAAGCAAAACATAACACCATCTTAGAAAAAGCTAACGTTTCAAAGCAAATGGTTTCTACAAATGGGTAATGATCGTAAACACACCTGCAAATCCAGGATGGATTACATCAGGAGGTGCGGTTTTATCATGGCCTTCACAAAGTCTCCTGACCTAAACATCACTGAAGATCTGTGGATAAACCTCCAAAGAGCAGAGCATGCAAGACCAAGGCCAGAAATCTCTCGTGAAGAGTTTTGTAAAGAAGAATGGGAAAAAGTCAGTCAAACTAGAATGGAAAGACTCTTTGCTTATAGAAATGCTGTGATACTTGCCATATTTGGTGGCTACGAGGTGTTAACTCTGCAGGGACCCAAACCTTTACTCTGGCCTTTGAATATCAGTAGCTCCAAAATAACGGCTTGGGATATATCTAAACCCTGTGTGACAAAAGGGACATTTCTTTTCTAAAATGCTCTTGAAAAATGTCCGTGTTTGAAATCCTTTGGACAGGTTTTTCTCGCGTCCCTACAGCGTGCCTCCTTGTCGCTGTGGTCGTCCTGACTGATGCCGACATGAACGGCCATTTGTTTCACCCCACTCAGCTTTACATTTCACCGCTAATTCTCTCGGATGGGTCGTCTCCAGAAATGTTGAAAGAGATACAAGCTCCAACCCCTTGGCCACCACCCGCCAGCCTGGCATTGGTTAAGACGTCTTGTGTGTGTGGGGCGGGGGGACGACTCTCCTCCTCCGCCCGTCTGAATCTTTGTTCCCAGGTTCTGGTTTGAGTTTCGCGTCTCCTCGCGCTCTGATTGCCTGATAGCTTAAACATCTCGGCTCGTCTATGGGAGTGTGCGTAATCTAAGACACATGAGGCGGCCGCTGTCCAAGTCCACGACCTCGGGATTTGCTCATCAATTGTGCCAGTTGTAAATGTTCTTTTTTTTTTTTTTTTTTTTTCCACTTTTAGTTTTATCCCCGGATAGAGCCTGTTGTATTGGAAGTTTTGAAAATCTATTGGATAAAGGATAAAATTTAAAACTTTTTGAAAGAATGTATACCACAAGTTCAGCGACTTTAAGTGACTTCAGAGCTTTTAATGTCATAGAAGGTTCACGCACATCATTTATTTCCATATCCAGTTCCAAACTGAGCGGGCAAATAATGATCATAATAATTGCACTTCTTTTCCGCTTAAGGATTTATCGAAACTACTACTCTACCACTCTTATCAATACTCCTTATCGACCCAGTACTCTTGTTGGTACTTAAAAAGCTAAATTATATATTTTCTATTACTCTACATTTAGACCTGATATCTTATGTCCAAATTAAGTTTAGTACATACACAATGGAATTATGTGTATTAGTACATTGGAGGTACATAATGAAATGAGGCATAAGACCCTTAGGGTTAGGGTCTTAGTACATTATGTATCTCCAAAGTACTAATACACATTATTCCATTGTGTATGTAACACATAGGTACAAGTTATTACAGATTGTTACAGTTCACATTACAATGTACTAAATTTATGTGGTGTAAAATAAAGTGTTTCCAAATATTTTTATTGGTGGGACTCTATTCAATTTTTTTATTAAGTTAATAATGGCCTTTGTAATTAATGAATCGCATTTAAGAATAATTTATTTAGGGGTTGTATTTATTTTTAGAGATCTATTTTCGATGCTGCTTTGTATTTTCCTACATTTGAACATTTTCGTGGAGATGTGATGTGTGATCATTTCAAACGCAGTTTGATTTATTTTAGAGAATGATCATTTTAAATTTATGTTGGCTTAACTGTGTGAATAGACAAGAAAACTAAAAAAGTGTCTGACGCTAAAGTAAAGTGTGATTCATTTCGATTAATATTTTAATCTCATTAAACCTTATGTAATTCATTAATCGGAATTAATCAAAAAAGTCCCGGCCTTAATTATAAAAAAATAGAGAATGAAGACCAGGAGTTTGTCTTTACAAAATGAAGAGAACATTTAGGTTTTTGTTTGCGCTTTCTCTTTTAGTAGATATGGTACAGGCTCTTTAAATGAGTGAATGCATTGTTGTATTAAAATGTTCATTGAATTAATATTATAATAATTCTTTTAACAACAGATCAGGAAGTTGTAGATCCTGTCTCATGATATTGATATCAGCCCAATACTCTTTCATTTTACATATGCTAATTAGTATGGAAGTAGTAGGTAGTAATGAGCTGTCTAAGGTCAACACTTCTTTTTCTTAAAATCCTTCAGGTGCGTCTTTAATAAAGCTATGAAATTCTCTAAAAGAAACAGCCATTCTGATGTTTGGAGGGACAGAATTAAAACAAAATAAAAAATCTGTCACCTGCTTCTGAGTTGTACCCTGGAACAGTCAGTCTTCAGTCAGGATGAGTTGGCGAATGCAGTGCGGCACCGACATTACCTGAAGGAAATCCGCCAAGAGACAGGGAGAGCAAGCAAACTCTTCACAAACTGCCAACCATATGGTCTTGAACTCCAGGCGTGCATCTGTTCAGTTCAGTTTGCTTTATTGTCAGTTGTACCTATAAAGCATATGCAGAGAATGGAAATGACTGGAAACCGTGATATTGTTGACACAATCAATGGATAGTTTACAACAGGGCGGCACAGATAAGAGTCCAACTACGCGATTAGTTTTTTGTTTTTCAGGATCTGGACCAAAACAAGGTGAGAATATGCACTTAACAAAAATACAAACGCAACCCTTTTGTTTTTGCTCCTATTTTTCATGAAAGACATGAAACATGCTCTTTAAACACAAAAGATCAATTTCTCCCAAATAACATTCACAAATCTGTTAAAGTGAGCACTTCTCCTTTGCAGAGAGAATCCATCCGAGGGCTGGACGATCATTTTTGATTCAATTTTAGTTTTAATAATGAAAACAAATACATATAGCTGATTCATGAACTTGGACACATGTTTTATACAAATTTCAGACTAGACTACAATTGAAGAGTATGATTTGTTTTAATCTTGACTAAAGTTATATTACTAAGACTAAATGAAAATATGTTGTCAAAATTAACAATGGATTGACCAAAGTTTAATTGAATGACTTGCCCAGCCCTAATCCATTGCACCTCACAGGTGAGGAATATCAAGATGCTGATTAGACACATGAATATTGCACAGGTGTGTCTTTGGGCTGTCTACAATAAAAGTCCACTCTGAAATGTTCTGTTTTTTTTCTTTTCTAAAACTAACGCAATAGGTGAAATCTGTGAAGTAATCAGCTATATTTTTCACAATTATTGTATATGTTTTAAGGCAATAAAACGCCTCACCACACACTTTAAGGTGCGTGCACACCAAACGCGGTTCACACGGCAGGGGCAGTTGATTCCTGTGTATTGTCAGTGTAAGTGCGCGCACATGTGCGGGTGATGAGTGTGCGGTGTGCAAGTGTGTTAGAGCGGTGTCTATCAGCAGCGACGCACACATCAGCTGTTCAGAGCGGAGTGAACGCAGCGTGACGAGACAGGAGGAGAAAAACACACATTCAGGAATAATTTATTGATCATCTGAACTTGGAGCAACATAACCACCGTTTCACTTGTATCATAAAGACACAAGTGAAACGGAGACACCGTCTGAAAAGAGGAAGTATTTATGACGATCAGCAGCTATGGTTTGAAATGCCTTTCCCGAGTCCAGGCATTTGGATCAGAGGATCATACGCTTCAATAAACTTGTGAAAACACGAATGTGGGCATATTTATCAAGGCACTGGATTACAAACATGTTTAAAAGGGATTTTATCATGACATGATCACTGGACAGACAGGTTCTACACACTCAATATCTGAGAGAGGGAGAGAGGAAAGAGGTGAGATTTGCCTCAAGTGTCAGAAATGTAGGCTGGTTATACTATTCCACTGTCACCAAAGCACAAGGAAAAAATCAGGAAACCGTTTTTATTCATATCTTAAGTAGTTATTCATATCTTGAGTATTTTTTTTCTACAGAATCGCGCAGCAGTGGCTCCACCTGAGGTGAACACATACGAGCGTCTTACTGCAAGACTTTCAAGCGTCAAAATAGAAGCAGCAGCACAGGCCGTGCGGTTTTCTCACTAGTTCATACAGGTTCTCTTTTATGCCTGGTGTACACTGGTCGATTTTATTTGTCTTATAAGATTTTTAGATGTCACATTGCAGACTAGGGGATGGTAACATCGTGAGCTGCTCTCGTCTCTGCTGTGCAATTGTTCAAACTAAGACACAATCGTAGCTACGACCAGAATTTTATCATAGCAGTTTTAGGCGTCAGAAAGTGTGTGTTTAGCGAGTGCCACATTCTAGCTGTGTTTATTTCCGCGGAAAAGTGCAGGGAAAGAGTCGGACCCGCTCATGCCTGGCCTGGGTTGCTTGTTTCATGCTTTGTTGTCTGCAGACATACTTTAGTGGCTATTTTGATGTCACAGGTTGCAGGCCCCTGTTTTCTGCTTTGTTTGCCACAACGGTACAAATCTCAGACGGAAGACGTCAGTTATTTTGCGATCCATTCCGACTCTTTTCGATATATAGATATTGTGTCACCTTGTAGTGCAGTAACTTGGGCGACAAGTCACAAACATTTATATTACGCCACAAAATCAAAGTTTACATGTACAGCCAGTGTCCAGTAGCGTATATCGAGACCGTAATCTTGCCACGCTATTCCAGGTTTACGGCAAATCTCACCACACTGCTGTCTCCTCCATGCTCCCAGCGAGTTTCAGATGACTCCCCTCCCCGCGGTGAAGGCGGGGGGTCAGGATAGAGCTGTCTGCCCGTCGCCCCCTGATACAAAGTGACCGGGGTCCAATCCACTGTCCCGCCCGACACTTTGAATTCTCGTCTCCTCGGCGCCCAATGCAAGTGAAAAGCATTAACTCTTTTCGGACACTCGCTCTACTGAACTTTCCGAACTTTTTTATAATCAGGCTCGGTGATGGAAAGCGAGTGGGACACGTTTGCATTTGCAGTTTATTTTCGTTTGCAGTTTCTTTGTGGGAGTCTTGGGTTCAGGGTTAGTTTGGAGCGCGGAGTTCAGGGCTGCGTGTCCAAACAGTGACAGGCGGAGTTGACGCTAAGGCTGCACTTTTTAATCATCTCCGTAGAAAGAGATTTTTCTGAAGAATATTACTTTTGCTAACTATGAGTGGGCAATATAGCAATCGAGATTGTCACACAGACATTCACTGCTGTTCTGCTTAAGGCCAGACACTGCAGTTGAACTGGAGATGTCTATTTGAAACTTTAGCGGTAGATTATTGACTTGAATATTTTTGGAAAAGGCACTGTATGCATAAAAATGGCCAAAATTGCTAATAATGTATGGTTTTATTTTTGGGTTCAAGGCTCAATATACCAGGCTGGAATTACATTAAAAAAATTCAGTATATTACTAAGTCCAATACTGTAAAGTTTGGAGTCTGTAGGAGCTATTAAAGTCGAGATGTTGTTGCAAGACTGGATTGAAAATGTCTGCCCATGCGCGTGTACGTTTCCCCCGCCTGTATCCGCGGCTGTCTCCCAGAAAAGAAATGATCATATTTGAATTACAGCGTCATCTCAGTCACAGCCTTTCGTGCTACACAGGGATACCAAACATGTCAGTATTTGTGAATGAATACGTGTGGGAAAGACGAGGGGAGTGTGTGTGAGTTGAGAAATAATTTGTTCGATACAGATTGTAATTTTCATTTTCACCACCTCATAACTGCTTTATCCAAATAGAGTTGCAATGTCACACAAACCATCTGTGGTATTTCTACTGTTTCCCAGGAA
Organism: Neogobius melanostomus; assembly: GCA_007210695.1. NCBI lineage: Eukaryota > Metazoa > Chordata > Actinopteri > Gobiiformes > Gobiidae > Neogobius > Neogobius melanostomus. The sequence goes on along the minus strand of VHKM01000278.1, from coordinate 1,340,200 downwards.
ATAGGGGAATATTGGCTTTAAAATAAAGGGTTGGCCGATAATTTAACTCTACCGGTATAAATATTCCCTATCACAACAATTTGTGTCATACTGGTATAAATGATAACTCGCGTGAAGCGAGGGCATAAAGAAAACAAACTGTAACGCAGGCAGCAACGGAGTGGATCTAGTCCGTCGTCAACTTTGACAGAGATTTAGTCACTTTTCAAACCACCTGTGACTGTTTTAAAACGGGGCAAGCAACAAATGTTGTGTGACCCTCCAGTTTTTTGATAGTCACCATTGCGTGCTAGAGGATTTCCCAAAGCATATCCAGCTGCTCTCGTGCGCAGGTAAGGTCCAAGCCTAAAAACAACTCATCCGATCGGCATGGCCTTCTAGTCTTCTTTCGGTCTTGTTTTATGACCCCGAACACAAATGCTCCATCAAATAACGCTTTTACACCAGAAAACAAATAATTCACGTCCGCATGAAAGCAAAAGTGTGAAACTCTTGCACTGAGTTGTCAAAGTTCTGCTAATAGCAGCGAAACACTTCCTGTTGTCCCTACAAAATAAAAAAACGTCTAACTGTTCCTGCAGCTGGGAGCAGAGTTTTATTGTGAAAGAGTCAGACTGAAGATTATCACTATGACAGCAGCAGCAGTTTCAGGCCTATTACAGAGAATAGAGTACCACACTCACACATGGCCAAGGGAATATTTTAAATGAACTTTAGTAACATCTCAGCAATAGGCCTAATCTTTAATGCCTTTATCATGTATGTGGAAATGATCATCTTAAAGCATGTGTCGTAATAAACAATAGTCTGGATGTTTCAGTGCTAACAGAAATGATAATAGTTTTTTATTGTGGTATATTTTGAAATTCCAACTTTAATGTTGTGTGTTCTGTAAAAGTAACAGTTCAATGAGATGTCTGTCCTAATTTGCAAATGTAACTTAAAAATGTGTGTGAGCACTGAGTTTGGAGGATGCCATACTGCGTCGTATTCTGATTTTTACTTGTCAATGAATCAGTATCGCCCTTTCCTACTTTTTATACAAGGCACCATTGAATTGAATTGTATCATATCGTCATATCGTGATACATACCAACAAATATTGTGATACAAGTTTAGATCCATATCGCCCAACCCTACTTGACAGAAGCAATTAGTTATGGTCAGTTTATCCACCAAGATGCTTTCTTAATATCTGGATTTGAGATATGTGGACAATCATCAGCATTCTATGGCAATGGTTCCACAACTGATATGCAAAACACTTTTATTTAAGTTTCATACCTTTAGACCAGCCATTGTTGAGTATTCACTGTTTGGATCTGTTTTACTGCTGTATTAGCCTTAGCTTTATTCTCCAAAGACCACATCCTGCCTGTTATTTAAGTGGCAAATCTTTTTAGGTGCCCACTAAATGTAAAAAGTTTGCAAATCAACGTTCCACTCCACCTCCTCCTCCCATCTCCCAATTTGGCGCTGATGGGCTTCAACAGCACCGTATTTTTTCAGCTGCTTACCTCCTCCAAATCAAATTTTTCACAGTGCACCGTTCTCCATCCCACCACTCAACTCGACGCTTGTGGTTTGCATTAAGACGGCCATAAATTATCTGCGTCATCATCACAAACCGTTTAGCTCTCGACTTGCGCGGCTTGAAACAGAACACTCTTTGCGCGGAACTTTGAACTTGCCGTACTATTTTTCTCTTTCCGATGTTTTGCTTTCAAATTGCCGCTGTAGGGTTCATGGGAACTGCACTCCAAGGTTACCTGTGACCCCCCCCCCCCCTCCCTCCTTCAGTATCTCAAGTACTGGAGAAGGATAGAAGAAGGAAAAGAAAGAAAAAGCATTACTGCCGCAAGAATGTTTTTGCAGCGCCTTGAAATATGGCTAACCTTGTCAGACGTCATTTAGAAGGAGAGGACCAACATTTTTTAATCAAGAGGGAGAAAAAGGGGTCGGCTAATTGCGACTTTTGATGTCATGTTTGCTTCTCGGGGGCCCGGTTCTTCGCCCGGCTCCCTCCTCTCTAGACGTACTTTATCACAAAACGGGCTAAGTGAAAGACTGCGCGAAGGTCTTAGGGCTCTGCAATGCGGTAATCTTCAGGCCCATTTCCTGCCGGCCCCTCGCTCAACTCCAACCTAGACCTCGGTGAATATTCATCACCGTCCGGCTGGAGTTTCTGGACACACGAGCGCCGGAATCTGCAACTTTTATTTTTTGATATATATGCAGTTAGGGAAGCAAAATGACGTCAGATGCCACGAGGAACAGAAAAGTATTTAAAGATCACACAAGATCCCTTTCGCCATGAGTTCAAAGGATTGTAAAATACTGCTATTACTATTTTCAATGTATTTAGGCCCCTTAAGGCGAGACACTGCAGATGAATAGGACAAAAAATAAATAAATTGTTGCAGATGATTCATTTTATGTTTTCGTATAAAAAAATAAGGCCTGTATTTTGATGATCAAATCTTAATTTTGTATAGAGCCAATATTTTTGTAACAAAAAACCAAGTCAGTGGGGATTTTGGATCTTTATTTTTAAGTTTTAGTGAAAATGTAAAAAATTAAATTTTGCTCTGTGTTTTGGGGTTCAAAGCTTGTGAAATCAACACATTCTAAAGAGCCTAAAGATTAAAAATGAGGTGACAGAGCATCTGAAAATTCCATGCTGGTAACTATGGTAACTGTCTTTATGAAGATTTCTAGTCTTAGTTTATTGCTCATTTCTCTGTAATTCCTGGGCCACAAAGTTCAAAGTCATCTCTTCCAGCACATATGAACTATGGCGTCAAAAAGTGGAGACAATATTCCAAAACATGAGCGTGATGTTAGCCAGCAGAAAGGACTTTCAGCCATAAGAATAATACGACGGGTTTGTGAAACCAATCACTAATAATGATGAGGCATTTTCTTTTTGGAAATTTATTTAAAAAATGTTTCTCAAAAAACTACGAATCCTAAGTTAAGTCCAAGCCTGTAAAGATTGGAGTCTGTAGTTGCTACTAAAGTGGAGATGGTGATGATGAGTGTAAGGAAAACCTCATTTTGAGAAAACTGGCCTAAAGGTTTGAAACGTATGTGCGTGTTTTTCCCCGCAGACGTCGTTCACTGAGGAAATAACCATATTTGGATTAGAGGCTTGTTTGAGGGAAATCAGTGAGTAACGTGGATGCCAAACATCCATTGAATTTGTGAATGGATACACGTGGGAAACACAGCGGACCGTGCTGATATAGTGATGTCAGAAAATCTGAAACGCAAGTTCACAAATGCCAAAAATAAACATTGTAAAAAGGTGAATTGGGGCCATGTTTTCCTTTGACATTAAAACTGATATGTCTCCTTGTTTTTCTTTATCAGAACAATTCTCGCTCAAAGTTGATGAACTACATACAGAGAACTATATTACCCAACTCCCCCCTGTGCTATCAAAGCTGCCCTTATAGCAGCCCGAGCCAAACTCTTCAGGGTTGTGGGAGTGGGGCTGAGCGTACACACACTAAATTGTGTTTGACAGAGTGGGGTTTGCGGTTTTGTCGCGGCTTGTCTTTAGTTATTCCTTGGACTTCCTCCCGTCGTAGATAAGCCCGGGCCGGGGGGAACAGACCAAGGTGAGCCATCCCATCGCGAGGGCCTTATCTCAAACGCTGATTTAGGGGCACAAACTCAGCGACAGAGGGCATTGTGCAGCAAACACATCCATCACGCGGCTCCGCAGCTGTCTCCAGGTCGTCTGCAGGAGGAATGGGCAGGGTGGGCTAGGCTGGAAGGGCCCATATGTGGGTCACTGTGTCAAAAGTGCTGCAATAATGTATTTGTTTTACCAAGACCGTAATCACATTTAACTCATCAAGTGTGTGTAGAATTGGTGAAAGTCTTTGTGGAGGGCTGAATAGCTAATAGGTTGGAGACGCCAGCAATACACTGCTGCGTGCTCACAAAATGTCTAGACTTGGACAAAGTGCTGACTGAAATAAGTCGTAAGCTACAAATTAGCCTTGTTTTTCTAAAGGAGAGTGCATAGATGTTTACTGTGTGGATGCTAAATTCTACAAGCCACCGCTAACACACTGAGCAGCTAAAATATTTGTCTATTTTATTAATTTACTGTATATATTTTAGATGGGACAGTCATTTTAATTGACAGTCCTTAAAGTGCATATGACAGGTTTTAATGCTTTTGAAAATATGACTTATTTAGATGGATAACATCAGTTGCAAGTTCATCAGTTGCATAGTTATCATTTTTTCAGTGAAGCAGCAATTTTAATGAAGAAATGTTGGGCAGAAAAGAAGTTATTTGTATTTTAATTTTTTAAGCTGCTGACAGGAAGTGACATAGAAGAAGGTAACGTTCCACAGCAGTTTGACTCAGTCACTTCCCATTGACTTAACATGGTTGCATGGCAACAGTATAAAATTGTTTACCTTCTTCTATGTCACTTCCTGTCAGTGTCCAATAAGGAAGTGAAACTATAAACATCATAAAAATGGCTAAACTAAAGAAAGCTGCGGACAATCTTTATCAAAGGTCTTAACGTCTTCAGCCCTAACGGCACCCGATCGGGTGCCAGTAATGCTCCGGGCAGTTGGGCGCCACTGGACACAAGGGGGCGCCCTTCCAACCTTCTCAGTGTACATGTGGATTGACTTTCTTCAGATTTAGACTTTAGGTCAGACACCATGAGTGACAGTAACATGACGCTAAATAGGGAGCTCTTTATTGTCTGTAAAAAAGCTGAGGCCTCATTGCTCTTCATTCAGACTGAGAAGTGAATAAGGAAGTCACAGAGATTCTGCTTTAGACAGAACTTCAGAGTTCTGCTGGATATAAGAGTCATATCTTATTCTGAAGCTCACAAATATAGTAAAACCAAAAAGATACAAAAAAATATTTTTCCAATCAAAAAAAGGAAAATGTGAAAATCATGAAATTATATCATTAAAAATATTAATTGTTAATTACTCTCATTTTACAAAAACGAAAACATGACCATTATATCTGATGGAGAGTCATGTGTGTCCCAGTTCCTCTGAGTCATGGTGGGTCATGGTGGACCATGACAGATGTGGACAGGACTGTGGTAGATCTACTTTTACTTTGGTGGAAATAGTTACTATAGTAACTGTGTTGAAGAAATGAACCTCATGAGTCTCGTGTAACATCTGTTCACATCAGTCCTGCTGCACCACGACTCAGAGGAACTGGGACAAACATGACTCTGCAGCAGATACAACTGACAAGGTTTTTTTTTTTGTAGAATAGAGTCATTAATAATTAACTGACATTTACTCTCACAAATTCAGGATTTCCACAACTACTACTAAGGAATACTTGAATTTCAATCTTTTATTGTTACATCCAGCAGAAGTGTAATGTTCTAAAGCAGAAGCTCCATGACTTCCTTCTTCACTTCTCAGTCTGTGACTAAAAAGCAATGAGGCATCAGCCTTTTTACTGAAAATAAAGGGTCAATATTTAGCGTCATGTTACTGTCACTCATGGTGTCTGACCATAGACTGTAAAAATAATAGACAGCTCCTCCTCACTCCTCCCCGTTTACCACAATGACCACGTTCGAGGGGGAAATCATGGCGGATTTACAGGCTCCTCCTCCCTAGCTCTGACGAAGCATGTTCCTAATAAGGGCATAAGGGGGGGAGCTTCACTGTAGACTCGGCCCTTGTGTGACGTGTAGCTCGCGCAGCTCCAATGCCAACAGTCAGACCCCCGTTAAGTAGGAGATTTCTAAAAATATTTGCTACCATAACCAGCCCGGTGCCCCAGATTGTTTTTAACCCAGCGTAATCACAGGAGGAATATCTAGCTCTAGCCACTTCTAAAACATTAGGCACCGGGCATTAAAGCTGTTTTTAACGTGTCTAAAGTCCAATGCATTCCAATGGGGGAATAGCGGCCATATGGAGGTACTACAGCAATAGCGGAGCAATGGCGGCCTCCAGTGTCGTAGTCACAAAGCAGAGCAGTCAGCGGCCATTGTGTCTGACCTACAGTGTAACTCTGAAGCCAATCAAATCACAGTGACTCAAAGTGGGTGGGGCTCAAATGGGCACCAAACGCCAAGATCCAAGATCTGAGACTAAAATAATAAAACCCTGGGCTTAAGAGGTTAAATAATCGTGTTAACTATGTTGTAGCAAAAAATGTGTCTAATGTGTCATAAAGTCTACATGTAATGGTCCCAGTGCAGATTGATGTTTACAGACAGGACAGGCCAAACAAGATGCACAATTGTTAAAATTCTAAAGACAATAGACATTTTTTATAATCAGTAAAAACATGCAACAGAAACGGTAACAAGATGACACCAACAATACAGAACACAAAACTTGACTTTGATTGTCCAGGAGCCAGAGTTTGACTGATCTAGTAAAGGTCCTTAGTAATGTGATGTTCCTGGTGTGAGCAGGCCTCACTGAGAAGCTCAGCTGACCAAAAGTTGTTTTTCTGAAAGGAACTGCACAGTCTCCTCTGCTTTAGGATTGTGGGCAGACAGTCTTTTAGAAGGATCCAAAAGCCAAAGCTATTTACACTTCAGCTTCATTTGTTCATTGTCGCAATAAATTGTAAACGAGTAACATTGCTCCTTCAGTCATCTGTATTATTGATGAAAATGTTCCTCTTTTCCATCTAATTTGCATTACTTGTACTAGCCCCATCATAAGCAGGTCTTTATGTCGAGTGAAAATATGTGTTTGTATCTTTCCGCCCACGCCGCATTCGCTTCCACCGTTTATTTTTTCTCCGCTCACCTCTGAGATCTTCTGTGGACATTTCCCCTTGATTTAAAATTCAAGATGGCGGCGCGGCTGGGGTAAATAAATTAGCCGTCACAACCGCAGCATATGAGAGCCTTCCTCTTCCCCGCGCCGCTCTAGAGCAGTATTTATGACCGTTAATGTTGTCCACGGCCTTTGTGGCTGGACTTTTGTGAATTTTGGCTTGGAGCTTGTGTTTTTGCTGGCGAACGACAGAGCAGCTCGTGGCTCAAATATGCACGGTGTCATGCGGTGATTCATGGGGAATATATTTCCTAGCATGTTAAAAAGTGTAGCGGAGGGTCTAGAGTGTCGCCGATTTAAGTCGGAGGACCCAAGGAGTGTTTCTATCCAGGGAAATTGAAAGTTGATATGTCGATGAAAAGGAAATGATAAAGCTCTGCAGCCATTTGTCTTCACACAATAATAATAGAGCACATACAGCACATCCCAAAGCTTGTCAGTGGGATCAAGGTCTGGACTCTTGAGGTGGCCAATCCATGTGTGAAAATGATGTGCTCTTTCACTATGTGAGCCCAAGGATTTCTGGAATACGCCCCCGTCATCTGGGGAGAGACAAGAAATTGCGTAGGTTTCCTCTAGGTACTCCGGTTTCCCTTACTACTAAAAACATGTACAATATGCAAAGGTTGAATGATGTGTGTGTGTGCGTGCATGGATGGAGCGTTGGCTCCTGTCAGTCGACCCTCCACTGGAATGAATGAAGAATAAATCCCCTACACTGTGAGAAGTGAAAATAGAAAAAAGCTTACACTCCAATTGATGGAATAGCCTGATCATGCAGTATATTCAGGCAGTCAGCGGACCTTTTTCTAGGGCTGGGTACCGCGATTCGATACCAGTGCGAAAAAAAAGTGTAGGTACTACCGGTATCGAAAAAATTATCTTTTGTCTTTAGATCCAAGTTAAGATGCTGTTAGTCCAGGGACAGCATTAAAGGAAGTGATCATTTGGATTATAATGATGTGGTTTTAATGATGTGGGGGTTTTTTTCCGGCTCAAATGTTTTTCTAAAAAAAAAAAAATGTTTCCCCATTTTTGTCCAATTGGTATTTATTTTGATGATTCTGATGTTTTCCTCACTTTTTTTCCACATTCATTTCTCCACATTTTCTTACCTCACTTTTTCCTTATTTTCACAGTTTATCCCAACCCCCCCAACCCCCCCCCATTGTCACACATTTTTTTCACCAATTTATTCCCAATTTTACTTCTAATTGTTTGCCCCGTTTTCTCCCCATTTTCTTAACACAATTTTGTATTATTTTTTTTGCCACAATTTTCCCACATTTATTGGAGTTGATCCCGATATTGTACATTTGCAGATCTTCCACGCATTATTGTTACGCTTTTTTGGTTCTATATTTTCGTATCGGGAAAAGGTATCGTTCAGGTATCGGTATTGATAACCAAGTATCGTTAAAGTATCGGTACCGAATTTTTTTTTACGGTACCCGGCTCTACCTTTATCACATAACGTTGCTGAACATGCATTCATTATCCAATAGGAGGCTCTTACCTATTTACTTAAGCTTATTTGAAACAACGCCACAGCAAATGGTGCTGTAAACAAAACTATAGGCGGTCCAACCAAATATTAGAGAGTGTCTGACCTTTCAAGTACTACCAGGCCTTCAAAATCAATCTAAGGGCCTAAAATTGATCGTAATTTCAATAAATGATACCTAAACTGGGTGGAAACTATGTCCAATAGAAAACACACACACAACTTAAATGCATTACTGAGGCAAACCTTTACTAAAGTTGAGGAATTGTGTGTTCAGATTTATGCATCCCTGCAACTACTTTGTCATTTCATAGGTCAACATGTTTACGTTTCTGCAATCGCTACATTTTCGCTTTAGAGGGCAGCATAACCCTTACCGCCTGTCCTTCCCCGTTTTCACCAAACCGTTTGCAAAACCACGGCAGAGCTTTTAAAAAAAAGGAAAAAATCCCAGCAACAACATGCCAGAATGAGTTTACGTCGCGAAAACATTAGCATTTCGCTTGACATTTTCGAGGCAGCGCAACTTAAGCACATGGCTAAAGGCTAACGTCAATCTCTCATCTTTGTTTTGCGCTACACTGTATAGCCGCGCTAGCTTCCACCGCTGCGGCCCGGCGGATAGCTTAAACCGCTAATTACGCTCACAGGTCTCTAATCAAGTCCATGTCAGCTTGTCGGAGGACCCTGGATTAGTGCTGCTGCTTTTTTCTTTTTTTTTCTTTTTTTCCCTAAATACCCGGCTAGCTTAAAAAACATTTTACGGCTCTCTCTTCAAATTAAAGTTCCTTCCTCGCAATCCCTTGGAAAACGTGTCACATCCCATTACGCGAATTTGGACGCGGTAAATTAGCGTCGGAGAGAGCGCTCACGCTGGTGAATGTGTTGACTTTTATGTGCGGGGAAGGAGGGGAGGTACCGTAACTCTCCTAAAAAGTTGTCTGGAATTTTCCCGGCGAGCGCGATGATGTGTTTTTGCAATTCAAATGTTTGCTCGTTTTTCTCTCTCCCCTTCTCTTTTTTTTTTTTTTTCTTTTCCTCTTCCCCCATCGCGCGGCAGGGCTTTGAAGAAGTGGAGGTTCTATCAGCGCCAATGACAGCGTGACAAGTGCAAAGAGGCAGTGCCCGGGCATTTCTAACCGCATATTTAAATACCGCAGCCGAATCCTGCAATCAAAAATGTATGCAAATGTGGCGATGTTTTGCATGCTGATGTTTTTTTCCACCATCCAAGGGCCCTCGCATATTCAGGTGGTGGGAAGCGGTTCGGGACTAGATTTAGCAACATTAGACGGAATTACTTCATGTCTTACGAGCCCCATTTGATCTCGCGCTAAACAAATATTTCCCGGCATCGTTTTGATGGAAGTTGTGCTTGATGTTACTGAGGGGAATGGCTTATTTCAGGCGCAAAGCTTGATTTGAGAAAGTGTAACCTTAAAGTTCAGTCTCACAGCGGCGATTTCTTATTTTCCAGGCCAAGCTATTTCACCTTGTCAAATGTCTTTTTTGATTTTAGATAACATATACCTAAAATAAAAATAAAAAATGGTTTCTTTGTGTGTATGAAATTCATAGAAACAGAACAGAAAGCATTGTTAGAGAAACTGATGTCATGTTAAGCCATAAAGATTCCTGCTATAGGCTTACATGTATTACAACCCAGCCTATTTACAATGAATCACTGGTTTAGGATTTTTCGGGTATCAGTGTGTACCAGAACCAAAACCGATACCGTGATAATGTAAAGAACCCAGTACAGATGCAAGCCACAGCTATATACTGTGCCGTGGCTAACGCTAACAGGAGCTGGTGTACATTGTGCGATTTTATTTTTGTCTTATACGATTTTTAGATGTTACATTGCATGACTTGGGGATTGTAAAATCATGAGCTGCTCTCATTGGGCGGCACGGTAGTACAGCGGTTAGAGCTCGTGCTTCACAGCTAGAAGGTCCCGGGTTCGATTCCCACCGGGACGGGGCCTTTCTGTGTGGAGTTTGCATGTTCTCCCCGTGTCTGTGTAGGTTTCCTCCGGATACTCCGGTTTCCCCTACCACTAAAAACATGTACAATAGGCCAGGATGAATGAGAGTGTGTTTGAGAGTGCCCATGGCTACAATCCGGTGTGGCTTGTTTACATGCATGAGACCCATGTATGTTCATTAACATGCACTGTCCCGACCAAATAAACCAATAAATAGAAATAAAAAATCTCCCCTGCGCGATGGTTCAAAGAGGCAATCATAACTACAACCAAAAGTTTATTGTAGCAAATATCAGGCTACAAAGGTGTGTGTTTAGTCGAGGCAAGTGCTAGCGGTGTTTATTTCCGCGGAAAAGTGCAGGGAAAGTCTTGTAAAATGGAGAGTCGGACCCGCTCATGCCTGGCCTCTGTTGCTTGTGACTCTTGCGGCGTGTGGTGTTGACAGGGGACACTGACCGAGATCCTAGTTGCAGTGAGAGGAGGTTCACTCTGAAACTAGCCTTCCAAAAACTGCCTGATGTCAGTCGTAGCTCGTCTTTGGTTGTACGACCTACGATTTTGAGCTACGACCTAAGACGCAGATGACGCAGACAGCCAAAATGGTGCAGTGTACACCCGGCTTTAAATAGTATGTTGGCTCTGCTCGGGTGAACAGTCCCGAAATCAAGGCTTTAAAACCCGGATCCCAAATCTAGCCCAAACTGTCCCTAAACTGATCCACCCTAGGTTAGCTTGATGGCTGAGTGGTTAGCGCACTTACCTTACCAGGGTTCTGGAGTTAGGTTAATCAAGTTAATAGGTTAATCCTTCCAGGCAGGCGATTCTGACCATTTGCCTGGCTCCACATCTGGAGACGGGTCCCTGAGCGGGTGCACTACGGTCGCCCACTGCTCCTTACGGGTTGCTTCTGCGGCAACAAAGGATGGGCCAAATGCAGAGAACACATTTCCCTACGGAAACAATCAAGTACATCTTAACCTTAACCTAGTCCCTTAACAGTAACTGCCTAATTAAAGACCAACTCTGTTAAGACTGGTTATGATTGTCTCAGAGGACAATAATAGGACCGTTCGATCTGGGACTGTGACTGACAGGGGGCGCTGTAAAGAGTACAGAAATGAGAGCTGCAGTGAACACGCAACAAAGAACTCCAAATGCGCTAATGTTTATCTGTATCATCAAACAGCCACTCTGCCCCTTTTTCTCACTGTGGCGCTTTACGCACATATCCCCGCGCTAAATAGTACTGAAGCCTTTAAGCGCGCGCACCAACAACGCGCATGCTCTGCTCGGTAGACACACGCCATGAGCCCAAGTCTCGGTTTGATATTACAGTTCTGATCTGTGAGAGATTTCAGTTCAGCGTGTGGGGCTCCTTTATGTGTTTAATGAGCCATAGACTATACACCGTAACTTTACAGTACTTGTCAATTGTTAAGTAAATGCAACACAGCAGACTTAAGTAGAAGGAACGGAAATTTGCATTCAAACGTATATCGCCAATTAGTTCGAGCAGAAGGGTTCGTTTATTAGTGTTAGTGAACAAGTCCAGTGTCAGTAGCAAACAGCAGCAGAGTCTGATAGTGCACGATCAAAGCATAAGAAGTCTGTGGTTAGATTATACACTATGTAAACACACTGTATGTATGCACTGGGGATTTCCGAGCTATTTGATAAGGAAAAGGAAAGCTATGGTAGGAGTGTGTGATGAAAAATGGCATAAATGTTCATTCATACAATCAGTTCTGCTGTTTTAAATACGAGAACTAACACTTGAAGACAGAAATATGATCTGCTGTATCACTACAATAATGTTTTTTCATGTCTAAACTGCAAGGTTAGCAGGTGAGCTGAACAAAATAAGAAAAATGTGAAGTAATCAATAGGGATGTCCCGATCCAGGCATTTTGAGAGTATCGGATTGGAGCTGACTCAATGACTGGATCGGTCTGCAGGTTTACCGCAGCGCTGCTAGTGATATCGCTAAGCTTCAGCCGCTAACGGCAGCAGCTCGAAAACTCACTGAAGATGCTCTGCAGCCGCAAGAAAAGATCCTTGTTACTTTTGCATTTAGCCTTTAGAGTGGAGTCAGAATCCAATCCATCAGCAGTGATGAGAGCGCTCTCATAGGTATGCACTTTGGTTTCTGCATAATAATTAGCAATGTGCTCCTAGTGCTCATGTCTTTTAGTGTTTCTTAACATATTACAATAGACCTGGAAATGCCTTTAGAAGCAGATAGAGCTGAAACTGTAAGATCTATGTCTTTGCTGCTGTTTTCTGAAGGGGCTTAAAATGCTGCAATTATAAAACTTTTTTTGGTTTTAATGCCTATTTTAGCCTGAATATTACCTTTCTAATTTAAAATGTACTTACATGTTTATAGAAACGCACAGGCCTGAAATAGACTGCCAAGTTTGGTGTAACTACTATAAAATGCACCGGTCTACAATATATTATGATTCGGATCGGGAGGTCAAAAACCTGGATAGGGACGTCCCTAGTATTCCATACTTGTCTTGAATATTTTCAATAACATTATTGATTTACACAATTTTTCACAATTTCAACACATGGTCCAAAAAAGCATTTTTCAGCATTTAGGCAACACATTTACCCCAAACAGGACTTACAAACACTAAATCAGGACCAAAACATAGCTAAAATTAGATGAAATTAGGAAAAAATATGTCTAAAACTCAACTTGTGCACAATTCTATTTTCTTTTCTTTTTTTTTAGGCTGCACAAGAATCTTAATGATTATTTGTAATACGATGAAAATTACAAAACTAAATGATAGAGATAATAATTCTCTTATACATAAATATTTATTGATTTAAATGAATAAAAATATATGAAAGTCATATCTAGCCATGATTAGGATGATGTGATCTTTCCGTGATAAAGCCACCTGCGGCAAAAAAATAAAAAAATAAAAAAAATAAGAGAAAGCACAAAAGAGAAAGTGGAGATGAGCCGTCAGTGAGGAGTTGTAATAGGAAATTACTCTTGGCAACTATTTGTTCAGCCAGCACTTTTTTCAGCCAGTCTTCATGCCAACCCCGGCGAGCCCCCATTGGAAAACAGGGCAGGTCCCCCTAATGAGTAATCTATTTCAAAGCAGTCGTGTCTGGGCATGACAGTTTACTGAGAGGCTTGAAGAACTGGTAATTACCAGTGTTACGGGGCAATTAATGCATATTACTCTGCGGCACTCGCGGCGCCGACTGTCAGCTCCCCAATAAAAATGAGCACTCTTCAGCGCAGCCGTGACATTAATTGGACGCTTAATGACTATGCGCAGGAACTAAGCCAAATAGGAACAAAACAGGGACTCGCTCTCGCTCCAGCCGAGCCGCGGAAATTGCTCTAAAAATGAGATTAATTGCCGTTTAGGAAAAAAAAAAAGAAAGAAAAGAAAAGACTCGATAGGGAAAACGGAGGAGTGAGGACGGAATTATAGGGTGCACAGAGCAATGGTTCTTCACGCATGACTGTTTCGTTATTTCACACGGAAGAGTCTGCACCTTAAGGAGGTTCGGTCCGATACCCAATTTACTGGACTGTGCGGCTTGAGCTCATTGTTTGGCTAAATTGTTCGCCAAATTTGGCATGAATATCATCTCAGACCTTGGTTTAGAGAAGCCTGTTAGCCACTCCTCAAAACAAGATCATAATAGGTCTGATTATCCAAGAGTTTCCAATGATCCCTATACTGTAAATAGGCCAAACGTCACACACGGATGACATTTTTCTTTCACTTCTTCACTATTTTTCATCTGGAGTTCACGTCAACCGTCAGCTTTAGTCATGATCTTTGTCGTTCAGTCTGTTTTGGCTTTCATTCTGTATTATTAGTATTTTATGTTGACAAAATTGGAAGAACAAAAATTACTAAATGCAAAAACGGTTTAGTAAAAACATCCCAAATAATGGCATTTGTCAAATATCACAATTGGATATGGAAATGGTGTCACCTAATATTGTGATATCATTCTGTATGTTCTGCAGCTATAATAAATGAAAATGACAATTGAATAATAATATAATAATAATACATTTTATTTGTTGGCACCTTTAACACCTAAGGTCACCATACAATTAAAAGAGGGTAAAAACAATAGCACATACAAATGTAATCAAAACCTAGCGAGAAGTAGGCCACTCTGAACAGGTGCGTTTTAATGTGGGACTTACAAAGATCAATAGAGTCCAGTGAACGGATGTGCAGTGGGAGTGAGTTCCAGAGCCTGGGTGCACCCATGAATATGATCAATCCAGAGATCCTCACTGTGCGTGTTTCATTACCTTAATCTGGCTCTAAAGGTATAGTTTATTAGTTTAATTTTTTACTTTCCCAAAGGAGAAATTTGTTTTGGAAATCGGAATTATATATATGTATAATAAGTCATACATTCTACACAATCTCTGCATACAACATTGCCGTCATAAGTGGAGAAAATCTGTAAAAACGGTGAAAGAAGAGTGTTTGTCTAGTCATCTAATCAAAAGAACTGCTGACTAGTCAATTATGAAAATAAACTCAAACATTATTTGCAGTCCATGTTAACCGTAATAACCACATTGTTTTCTTTGTCCGTTGTCCAATGCTTTAAGGCATGGCCATATTTCTCGATGTGGGGCACTCCTCGCTCTTTGTCCAGCATGAAGGCAGGGCTGTTGCTGGGCTCTTGTTCAAATATTGATGCCTGCTTTTTGCGCGGGCCAACTGTTTGCAAACTGTTGAGCCTCTCGTACGAGCATTATCCACCGCCGCCTTCCCCGTCCCAAGGTCCGATCGATAACATTTGCTGAAATTCATGTATTTGCAAAGGACAAAAGCCTTGGCATGTCGAGTGGGTGTCGCCTCCTCGCTGCGATAAGATATCCACACATCCTCTAAGGAGTTGGCCTGTTTAGTCACGCTAGAAACAATATTTAGATTTCGCCACTTGGCTTTTGTAAATGCTTTAGGAGTGTGCCATGCCTTTTCCTCCACTCCGTGCTCGCTCGCTCGCTCACCCGCCTCTCTTACGCTTTTATGTCATTGCAAATTTACTCCAGTGAGAACAAAAAGTGAATTTGAAGAGCGGGGAAGAAGAAGAGGTTGTGCCTTCTGTCGCAAACATTTCATTGCTAGCACGTAGCGCACGCACACACTGCTCGCTTCACAAAATGATGAAAAAAAAAAAGGTTTTATCTCCCTTATAGCACCTGCTCGAGGCAATCTGCCGCGCTTCCACCTAAATGAATCTTGTCACCGCCTTTCACGTCCTCACACGGCGACGCGCTAATGCAAGGAGATGGCGCAATTTTGAAGTGACCAGGTTAGCGGCTAGCGGCGTTCGCGTGGTTTCCGAATGAGGCGCGCGCCGCGCTATGTGGAAAACAAAGGCCGAATCAAGCGTGGCAATGATATACCTATTACCGTTGTAGTTAATAGGCCTCGAGAATGTGTTTATGTTGCGCGGGCCGCTCTCCGAATCGTTCGTGACATCCCTAATCGGGCTAATTGAAGACATTAAGATTACCTGTCAGGCGCGCGTAGCCAGACGCACCGTCCGACTGACGATTTTTGACACGTGAGGGCCGCCGTAGCATCGGTCGTGATGGGTTAGAGCTCTGGGCCGCTAATGGGGGACAATAGGGGGCAGTTCTTAATTCCAATGGCTCGCTGTGGGTTGTGGTTAAGGATAATGGTGATTTTGGCAGCGGCTAATGGAGTCTCTCTTTGGTTACGGTTGGGAGTGCGGTCCGGAGAGGAAGGGCACTGGAGTGGTTAAGGACATGGGAGAGGAACTGGGGGTTGAGAGGCCTGACATCTGGGTGTCTGTGCGCAGATGGCCTGTTTGACAGCTAGCTTATTTGGATCCTAAGCCTATGAATATGAATTATTGTTGTATTGGCTGTTTTGAGCAGTGATGGTCAAAGTAGATTCAGGCAAGACACGACAGGTGAAAACAGAGATGTTTCACGCACTGGTCAATGTTGAGATTTTTATCTAGTTTTAATCTCAGTAATAAAAAGACCAGACTCATACTTTGCAATGCTTATTTTATAAAGTTTTGTCTGCTAGCGAGTCAGAGATTTCTCAGAAATAACTACAACATTGTGGCGCCCCGGCCGGTTTCCCACTATTACTCATTCACAAGTATTGACGTATTTTGTATCCATGTGTACTGCGAAAACCGACCGAGATGACGCTGTAATCCAAATATGGTAATTTCCTTTCTGGGAGTCAGCCATGGCCGTAGCAGTGGCTAAAGACTGGAGAAATATACAGGCAGATGCGTAGACAACACTTTAGAGCCTGTTTTTGAGGCTCTTGCAACAACATCCCCACTCCAAACTTTCCAGGCTTGGACTTCAACCTCCTTTACACTAATGTTGCCGATTGGTCAACAAAGAAACATGACACATACTTGATGGGTTTCAGTCCTTCCATTCAAAATAATCAAAACGAGCATTCATCATAATTGACACTGTATTGGCAAAGGAAAGTCCCAAACGATCAATCACTCCCAGTAAAGTGGTCCACGGAGACAGCACAAGGCTCAACAGTGTTTATCTGGAGCTAACACATTATCACTTGAGCTGACCCGGGGGCGCCCCCCTCACTCCTATCACCTCGGCCACCTTCTCACCTTCACTGCGGCCTTATCAGCCTTAGGCACAATCACCCATAGACCTATCAATGAGCTGATGGATGATGGGCCTAATGTGTACGGGTGAGAACTAAGGATTAGCTGGTGTGACGACTGGGATGATCACCTTAAAAAGTAGCAACACTGGGATATGTTGTTAAATAAGGTTAAAGCATGCTAACGCCACTCTGGAGAATCACTGGCCCCATGAAGAACACACTGGAGATTTTTTTCCCATGCGTATTGAGTTACGCGTATGTGCCGATGTTACAAAACCTTAGAGCCGTTCATTTCACCCTTGCAACAAAATATACACCTTAGTAGCTCCTACAGACTCCAAATTATTCAGTCTTGGACTCAACAATATTTTCAAGTTCTTTCAAGGGGATTTTTTAATATCTAATTCCCATATCTTACTCAAAAACTAAACAAGTTCCAAAATCCCAGTTGAAAACAATCTTAAAAATTTAAATAAATGTAAACCTGGCTATATCCATTATTTAGATTTCGTTGCTGAAAATATTGGAAATTTTTGTTTAAAATGTATACCTCTAAATTATTATTCTTTTCAATCTACAATGACACAAATGAAGGAAATAGAAATAGTGCTTTAGCAGTAGAGTTGCAAGAATTACGTTTTGAGGAGGAAGCAACATTACATCTTTATTCAAAGGCCAAAAAGGTATGTTTTCCATGATATGTCCCATTTAAGATAGCCTTTTATGTAGTAGACCCAGCTTATTGTGAGGAAAGGCCGATGTATATCCGGATTAACCCTTAATTTTAGCATGTTCGATTCAAGTTGGACAATCTTTCCTCTTCAATGTTTGTCCCCCCTAAGATTAAGAGTTTGTTTTGTAGGAAATGTCATGCAAGCATTTAGAACATCAGCATTTGGTCTTACTTAGAACTTCTATCAAGATCATCCAACCTCCCAAACTCAATAAGGGGGTCATAATCAGGGCTAAACTTAACGAAGCATGTCCTCGACCACATTTGCAACACATACTTTCCGTAAAGGACAACTGTGCCTCCCGCGTACAGTTTTTGTCCCTTCTCAGATCAGGACTTCACGGTCCAACACGCTGCGACGTCTCAAGATCTGCTTCGAATGAACACAAAACCAAACAAGAGCTGGTTTGGACTTCGACGACAAGGTACCAAATGTCAACAACAAAACGGCTTCTATTAGAGTCAGACTGGAGGCCTGGGAGCAATTCAGAGTTAGCTTTACCACAGATTGATTTGTAGTAAACAACAAAGCTTTGATATTACGGTTTGAGGCGACTCAGGCGGGGCCTCTCGGTGGAGTTTGCATGTTCTCCCCATCTCTGCGTCGGTATCATCTGGGTACTCCAGTGTCCCCTACCACTAAAAACATGTACAATAGGCCAGAATGAAGGAGAGTTTGTGTGCGTGGTTGGTAGTGATTGAAGCGGATGGTGGCGCAGATTGTTTTTCTTACCACCACCGAGTAAGGCGTGAATGAATAACTACAGTGTGGTGCTTTGAGAAACTTGGTAACACAGCCTTGAAAAGAGCAATACAGGTTTTAGCCATTGTTGTTATATAAAATTAAATTTGTCATCTCATTTTTGTCACTTTTTTGTTGCACTTTTGTTACTTTTTCTTTGCTCTTTTGTCCAATTTTGACACTTTTTGTTGTTGCTCTTTCATCACTTTTTTGTCACATTTTTGTTTTGCTTTTTTGTTGCTCTTATGTGGGGTTTTTGATGCTTTTGTGTTGCGTTTTCATCCTCGGTTTCTTCTCGTTTCTGTCGCCATTTTGTTTCTTTCAAGAAGCTTTTAGATTTGGGTAAAGCCAAACTGGAGAAAATGTGCTTGGTTTAGGTGGGGGTTACATTTATAGCTTTATTTTGTTCATATATCAGTTTTTTTTTTTTAATAGTTCGGTCGGATTTGGATCTTGTTTAATTTTTGAATAAGTGATTCAAATGTTGTTCATATATTGTTTTGGTTTTTTTTGCCTCTGCGGTTTCCCAGAAAGGAATGATATTTGGATTACAGAGTCACATGGATACCAAACATGTCAATATTTGTGAATTAATACGTATGGGAAAGATGAGACAAATTATGGCTCTCTAGCCGACAAAACGTTTTTGTTTTTTTTAGGGCCGGGACTCGATTAAAAAAATAAATCTAATTAATTAGAGGCTTTGTAATTAATTAATCGAAATTAATCGCATATAAATATTTGACCTGAGAACAGTGAGAAGTAAGTTTTTTCACAAGGATTTTTAGTATACCATTGAATAATGACTGAATACATAAGCTTAAGCAACAAAATATTGTTTATTTTTGTTCAACCAAGTCCAACAGACCAGTGCAATATTGCCATTAATTGTGCGTCTGCAGGAAAAAAGGAAACTGAAGTGTGGAAAGCAAAGTGTGATTAATTTCCATTAATATTTTTAATCGCTCTAAACCGCATGTAATTAATTAATCGCAATTAATCGAAAAAAGTCCCGGCCCTAGTTTTTTTACATTAAAAGGGAGAAAACTAGAAAAAATCTCAATTCCGAGAAACTTCTAACCCAGCAACTGTCCTGAGCTGGGGGTGGGGAGGGTTCTTGGGTCAACCCAGGGACCCTTCTTGCTATTGTGGGGCGAGTGTTACCCCCTGCGCTACAGCTACCATTTCCATATTTGTACCACATTTAAAAGCTCAAAAAAGTGAATATAGCCGAGTAGATTTTGGAACGTGGGCCCCAGAGGTGTCTCCTGGCTGACAGGGGGTTAACCGACTGCCTTCCTCCCCTCACCTGATCCCTCTCTCACGGCCTGCCTCAGTAATGACACTCTACATCACTGGAATGGCCTGATCTGCTCAGTTATGACACTCTGAGTGGAGCTTCATTAACACCTAACGATCATATTATTTAATTCTATTACCCCAATGAGTGCGCGCTGAGGGGCTTCTGCGGCAGCCACCGAAGCCATGATCCAGCACTTCACCAGTAGAAAAGAGATGTTCAACGGCTGGATCGCCAAAGTCAGACAAGTTTTAATTTTGGAAATACAAAGAAATGATAACCGACGTCTGAAGCGGCCAGACTTAGTTAGGCCCTATATCTGCTCCTACGGACTCGTGCACCACAACAGTCACACAAGCTCCAGTGAAGAGGAGTCTCAGCAAAGTTCCCAACCTTAAAACGCTCTCGTGGGCAGATTTTACTCCTACTACTCCTACTATGGTAGTCCGTTCTCCTACTGCATAGGTGCTCTCATCTAACTAGGATATTAGTGCGTCATAGCTGGAAAGTTGCCCATTTTTAAAGCTAATGTTTTAAAGCACGTAATTTCAAATGCGAAATTAAGTACACCACCCCCACAAATACCTACATTCTGTTTTTTAGCTTGCACTTGCTATTTAGCACCTGTCTTGATAAATGACTTCCAGAGTTCGTTCATTATAGTGCTATGAAGGAAACTGATTCTGATTCTGCAAACTCTGAGGTCCTCAGGTGATTGTAGTGCCTTGCAACTCGGCATGTTTGTGTTTGAAATGTTTTTAACCTGAGTAATGAAGTCTAAATAAGGGCGACATCGATTAAAAATGTCTTTTTACTGTCAGCAGTTAAGCTTTATAAATAACACTATCAGGATCTGAAGGACTGTTTGGATGCGTTTGGAGTGAAGTTTTGTGGAGGATGCTGCCACAGTCGTTCAAGTAGTTCAAACAAACAAACGCAGCCTAAAGTAGAAGTAGCGTGAGCGTCATTTCCGGGCAAAAGTCCGTAAAAATGAGTGAATTACTGACATTGCGGAACCCGTGCGAATATCCGTAAAACATTACCAATGTCCCTGAGGTGATTTCACTCAAGTCCAACCCTGGTTCCGATAGACAGAAACTTGAAGGAAATAGCTAGACGAGCCTGCACCACTGTCACTCCCATAACCTTTCTACTGTTAGTCATTTTTTCTTTTATGTGTTGAGTGCATAGATTTTGATATTGAGTGTGTGTAAATCAATATCTAAAATTACATACATTTCGTATATATATTAAAGCGTGCACTTTTTTGGGGGTGTTGCGTACCTGAAATGAAATCAACTTGCGCCGCTCTCTCCCCATTGCTTTCACATGAGCCCTCTTAGCCTCCAGAGCCAAACACTGGCCGCGGTGCTAATTTGCCGACGTGACCAGGCGTCCCCCGAGGTCCTGCGGCGTCGCGCTCGGAGACAGGAAGTCCCCCCTCCCGTCCCTCTCTCCTCCCCCGGCTAACCGTCAGGGGGATACATGCCCCTTTAACCTGTTATTGTGATCTCCAGCAGCCCCCGGTCCCCGTAATTGCCACCTGTCTCCGGGGAGTCCCACGCAACCAGAGCACGGGGCGGCCATTTTGGGTCCAACCCCTGGTAACCCTATAATCCAGGGTTAATTTGGACGTCTAATGTCTTTCGTTGGCGTTTTGTCGATGCAGTGCTTTTCGCTGACAATAACCAAACAAAAGTGAAGAAAGTCAATTCACACAGCGAACATTGTTGAGACTTTTAGCTAGTTTTCCCCCTTTCTTAGTTTTAATGTCAGACTAAAACAAAGCCCAAACTCACCCTTTACGATGCATATTTCTTAACTCGCATGCCGTAGGAAATCATCTTTTCACACGCATTCATTCACAAATATCGACATGTTTGGTATCCATGATGTGTAGCACAATAGGCATCATCGGGTTTTCCCTGAACTCTTGCCACAACATCTCCATTTTAGTAGCTCCTACTGACTCCAAACCTTCATTCTTGGACTGAACAGTATTTTGAAGGTTGTTTTTTTTTTCAGCAGGGATTTTTATTTCTGCCTCATTTATTGAGCTTTGAACAGCCAGCAACAAGGTCAAATTTAAATTTGTGCCAATGTTTCAAACACGCTCCCTTGTCAACGTTTGGAAAATGGGAAAATCTGGTTACAGACCCTTTTTAAATGTATTTTTTACAAGCCACATTTTATAAGAAAATACATCAAAACATGGAAAAGCATAAGCCTAAGTTAGGTGCACTATGTTTCATTTAAAAATATATATATATATATTATACTATTAAACCAACTGGATAAAAGTAACTGGTGACAGTGAAATGGTTACTTGCCAAAATAGGGAGGGAAAAAACAACACTTTCAACAAGAAACTAGAGAATAATTGAAATTAGTTGTCAAAATTATCACTGCTCCGCTCCTGGCCTTAAACCAGACCGCTAATGTGCTTCTCATTTAGGGCGATAACCCCCCGTCCCATAGTGCCGCGGGGTTACAGCCCTAATCAACAACAGTTTGCCTTGTAACCATATCCACATTCAGGGCTGGGGGTCCGAGACAGCAGGACTCCAGTGTCCAGCCGCGCTCGTATGTACGGGCTTTACATGTGAGCTCACGGGGGGGGGGGGGGGGATACGTAATATGTTTGTGTTGCATGTTCAAAGGCCGCAGGGGTCATTGGGGAGATATGAAAGCTATGGAGCCAAACAAGTGTGATGAATGACCGCAGAGATCATCTTGGATTAGGTGACGCAGTGGTCAATTTGGAGATTTTTTAGCTCGCTTTAGTTTTAAACTCGACATAAAAAATTATACCAAACGCACCCTTTACGGTGTTTATTTTATAGCAATTTACAGACAGAAATCCCTACAACATGCCATGTATCTCATGCATATCCATTCATAAATACGGCATGTTTGGTTTCCAGGTGACATTTAAGTTCTTGTTGTTGTTGGGTTAGAGTTAGTACCACCCCTTTTTGGGGGTAGTACTTTATAGTCCGACCAGGAACTCTTTGGTGATGTGGCAAGAGGCGTATATGTGGAAGTGATGTGTCGGTCGCAAACGATCCGGCTCTTTTGAACGAGTCTTTACAGTGAACGATATGAACGGGTTCACGGAGGTGAACGGCTCATTTTTTGTTTTTATTTTTATTCCTGTTCGGGGGAGGGCTTCACTTTAGTTGTGCATGCTTATTTTGCAAAACGAGAGAGGAAAGAGGAGTGTAGGATTCCACATCTTCCGCCTGTTCGCTCAGCTCTACTCCGCTCTTGGCCGCCTCCGAACGGCAACGACATCATGGCCCACTGCCTCCTCTTCATCTCCGCCGCTGCTGCAGCCCATTGACAGTATACTGCAGCCCCTCGAGGAGCTCAAAGTGAGCACGCACAAAGCAACGAGTTTGAGAAATTAAAGTCCTAATACAATAATAAACAACTATTTACGGGCAGATGAGCCATAAACTCCGGTTACAGAGGAGATGTCGTTGAAGCTAGACATTTCTCTTTCATAAGTGTTTTTCTCCCCTCCTGCGCATGAGAGAGAGAGGGGCAGAGAAAATGTTACGTGAATGAGAGCAGTAGAAGCTTAATCGGGTCATGTGCTTGTTTTTTGTGATAACAAACTCCATAGAGGGAAATATCGATGTTATGTTGTGTGAAACTTCAAGGAAGGATATTTTTCACATGTGTAACATACTTTAACAGGCATTTGATCGCTGATTTATGTAATATTATTTCTCATAATCCTCTGAGGGCCAGAGGTTCCATGCAGAAGGGCTAGTTCCATGCCCCGGGCCTGACGGTGCCCAGCCGTTACTTCGATTGTGTTGCCAGTATTGGCCATTTTTACACCTAAATGCCTTGTTTTTATATGAAAACATATATTTCAACTGCCGTATCTCTCCTTAACTTCTTACCCCCCGCCTTTACCGAACACATTTTCTACAGTTTGGCTTTACCCAAATCTAAAAGCTTCTCGACTAGAGCTTACAGCCTATAGGCCAGTGAAACACCTCATTTGAAAGACCTAGAAAACTGAGCTAATAATTATCCTCACACTGTTGCTGTGTTGCCTTCATGTTTTTTACATACTTTTTGCATTTTTGTTGCTCTTTTGATCTTTTTATTTACCCAATAAACTTCTGAAGTTCTTCTGTTTTCATCCTCATGTCTCATTTGTGTCGCTTTTTCATCAATTTTATGACACTTTTTTGTCTTGTTTTTGTCGCTATTTTGACACTTTTTCCAAGAAGCGGGGGTTAAGAGGTTAAGTATACTTGACTGTGACAATGTCTGTGAAAGGCCTATATAAATAAAGTTCTTCTTCTTCTAAAGTGTAAATTAGAGTTAGCTAGAGTGTAACATTACACTGCCACCTCCACGTCGTCCAAATCAAAACCTCCATGGCAGGGCTAGTGTAAATGTTTGTTGTGGCCCCTGGGTGCATCTAGGTGGTGCTGGGGCCCCTAAAGCATCCCTCCCTAGTCCCGTAGAGAGAGAGAGAGAGGGGCCTGGCTTCCATCTAAGTCGGCACCTTTTGGGAGTGCAATCGTGTTACCGGCTTTAAATCAACATGTCAACAACTCGGCCAGTGAAGCGGCCACCTCACGCACTTCGGGGACCTCCAGCCACCTCACACGCCTGCCGAGCGGGGGCGAATGCCTGACTGTGTATCCCGGGATAGAGGGAAATATGAACGTTTCAGTCTTCGAACAGGAGATGATAAATTAACATGAGCTAACACGCAATAAGTCAGGCCAAAGGTTCACACAGGTTTGGGCTGATCATGTTACGGTGGGTTTGGGGTGTCAGCAGTGCTGATCCTACCTACTATAGCAAGGGTCCAATCCCAATATTAATATGGGTTTTTTGTTTTGTTTTATTGTTCATATCCACTTTTTAGAATAAATGTCTGACATTATGGCTTACGGCAATATACTGCAGGTGAATAGAGGGAATAAAATGAATGTGTAAGATGCAAGATCTTGATGAAAAATGAATACAATACTGGATCTTTTGACATTATTGAAACAACACCACAGCTATTGGTGCTAGAAGAGCCACAATCAAATACTTGAGCGTGTGGTGATTTTTTTTTTGCCTTTTGTCTCACATAACTTAGTACATCTCGGTCGCCTTTCTTGCTACACGTAGATACCAAACATCCATATTTGTGTAGTCCAATTAGATTCATTAGGTCTTCTAAGAATGATGCAATTTTGTTCTTATAGCCAGACCTTTGTGTTGATTTCGTAAATGACAGTTTCGGCTACAACTGTGGCCTTCCTCAACACAAAATCGAAATCAACACAAAGGTCTGGCTAAGAAGAAAAATTGCATCCAAGAAAGATGAATGTCTGACATGATGCTGTACATATTTCCTGGAAAACTGAGGCGTGCGAGAAAAGAAAAAGTCACATCGTAAAGGGTGAATTTGGTCTATTTTTACTTTGGCCAATTTTCTTCCTCAACATTTTTGTTTTATTGCCAAACTCTCAACATTGACCACTGTTTAATGTTTTCACTTGCAGCGTCTCGCCTTCAAAACCTCAACTTTTTTCATTCTGAGGTTTAAGTTGAAATAATGTATGTAAAGAAATTACAGTAGGAAGTTAGAGACTGGGCTGGTCAGGATTTTGAGTTTGCCTGGAGAGCCAGGGCAGAGAGGCAGTGGTGGGACTGACACGTTGTTAAACAGAGAAAACAAGCTTTCACTTAAGTTGGCAGCAGATCAAGCAAATCCATGGTCTTGCATGAATACGTTTCTAGAAATATACAATACTATCCTACGTGCCTTCACATTACCACCCACATCCTTTAGCTCCCCTACTGCTCTGTCCACTTCTGACAGGGCCCAAACACACACGGGGGCTCCCCCATGCAGCGTGCCACCCCCGGGGGCTAAAATTACCCCCAGGAATGTAAACAGCCCACCGAGAGAGATCACGAGGCCCTGGGGCAGTCTCAAGTCCTGTATCCAGCCAGACCTACCCCTCACTGGGCCACTTCCATTTAAACGACAGGCCAAGGCTGGACCGCTGGGAGAACCTGACTCACCCCTTTTTTGTATTTTAGGTTCCCACACTTCAAAACAGCAGTATGGCCGATCAGCTAAATCATTTTCAAATTATGGTGGGGTTGTGTAAAGCTGTTAGCGCTACTCGAGCTAACAGCTACATGCTAGAGCTCAATGGTTGTTAACAAAATACAGTCTCCACAATTTTTATCGTTCCATTCTTTGCTATTCTCTTCTATATTCTCCAACAAATATGCATTTGTTTCATAATGGTAAGAACGTTGTCCCAAATCGTCTTTGTAGAGACTTTTACCATGCTCTCTCATCAAAAACATGCCTGGAATTATATTTCACTAGCCTTTTCCTATCCTTTACAAAGACGTGTATCTGGGATCGGGGTGATTTCTTCTTCTTCAAATATTCCCGATGGGGGTGATTGACAAGCGTATTAACCAATCGGAGAAAAGCCGGGTATGACGCAAACGACATACTGCGTATTTTGAAAACAGGGAAGTTGGTGGTTTTATGAATCAAATATGACCGATCTGTGTCGCTGTTGCCACGAAAACTTAAGGATACAAGGAGTCATTAGATTTTAAACATAAGAGAATTCAACACGAATGCGTAATGGCTGTTTCAACGAAAAAACTTTCGATAAATGTAAACAAGTAGAAAACCCTGTTAAGAGAAGATGAAGCACCAGCATCTACGCTTAACAAGGATCTAGCTATCTTTGTTAAGCACATTTAGTAAAATATTTTCACTAGTGGTTAGTGGTTTTGGTCTTCCTGTCGTGACAGGTTTGGATCGATATAAAACATTTCGAGATTTAACTGACTGTTCCATACTTTGAACAGATACAAAAAGCAGGCAAGTGTTTCGAGCTGCTAGCAGTCTTTGACTAATCTTTAAATCTCATGACTACAGGTGAAACTCGGAAATTAGAATTTCGTGAAAAAGTTCATTTATTTATGTAATTCAACTTAAAATGTGAAACTGATATATGATATAATGACATGCAAAGTGACATGTCAAGCCTTTGTTTGTTTTAATTTAGAACATTTTGGCTTACAGCTTGTAAAAACCCCAAATTCAAAATCTCAGAAGATTACAACATTACATGAAATCGATAAAAAAACGATTTTAAACAGAAATGTGGGTCCTCTGAAAACTATAATCATGCATATGTACTTAGTACTTGGTTTGGGCCTTTTACTTGAATGACTGCCTTAATGCGGTTGCGTGGCATGGATGCTCTCAGCCTGTGGCACTGCTGAGGTGTTATGGAAGACCAGGATGCTTCAACCAGAGGAATATGACATTCGAAGATGTGACACTTTGAGCCTACAATATAGTCCCTTTTCACAATATTCTAATCTTGTGAGATTTTGAATTTGTGTTTTTTGCAAGTTGTGAGCCAAAATCATCATGCAAAGTGACATATGTCAAGCCTTTATTTGTTATAATTTTGATAATTATGGCTCAGCTTGTAAAAACCCCAAATAAAACATCTTAGAAAATTAGAATATTTTGAAAATAGACTGTAAACCATAATCATCAAAATTATAACAAACAAAGGCTTGACATACAGTATGTCACTTTGCATGTAATGAGTCTATATCATATATTAGTTTCACATTTAAGTTGAAGTAAAGAAATAAACGTTTTCAGGATATTCTAATTTTCACCTGTATACCTAACATCGCAGCGGCAGCTCCTAAAAACTCCTCCTGTAGGCCTACGTATCCAGGAAATGCTTTCCTCACATCCATCTCTTTTTGAGTTGAATTCTTCCATTGGGCCGCATGATCAAATGTTATTTTTCTCACTCTTTATTGAAAAAGCTGCGTGGCGAAGGGTAGCAAGAGATGAAAGTGAAACAGCTGGTTATTTTGTTGGTTAGAACAAAGTAAAACAAAGTGTAAGATAGTGATAAAGATGTGTTTGAGATTGTTAATGAAAACTAGTAGACACAAATAGAGGGGCATAAACACATGCTGAACCCACTTGCGCAGTCAAAGCCCCGAAATCATTCCGTCATCTGCCGTGAAATGATTCACACATTTCAAACAACTATCATATGTATCAGTATCAGTCGCTGCTGAGTGTTAGCATAGAGCGCTCTGGAGTTGAAACCACAGAAGTAGCCCCTAAGTCGGGCTAACAGGCCCACCGCTGAGAGCCAACAACACAGGATATCCCCAATGTTTGGGCTCCCAAGCCGGGGTGCAAATCCAATTTCATTGTAGTTTTTAAGAATCGGCTGCACAAACACAACAATGATCCGCGGAGCATAGGACACCGCTGGGAGCTTCTGTGCACACTCGCTGGGAATGTGGATTTTATTAGGCCCAGTCCAACGACATGCACACGCTATACACGGACTCCACTCACCCATGGGCTTTGAAGAGCTTTCTGCGGATTTGGATCAGCGCTATAAAAGCAAACCGTTTTTTTTGCAAGAGGGATATGATGTGGTAAAATCATGACGTTTTATGGATTATTTTTGGTCATACAATTCATATCTACAATTTTAAATGACACCAGTCACAGTAACACAGTAACATTTTAAGCTGTTTTAAATGTTAAAAAGTGAAAATACATAAAATGAGATTGGTGAATATCAGAAAAATAACAGTTCAAAATGGCGTTTTTGCTTACTGACAAGTTTGTTTTTTAAATGTTCACCTTCTGTATTTCCACATTGACATTGGCAGTTTATTATACAAACAATACAAAGACAGCCTCATTTCACTGTGTTTTAACACTTCACTCAATAAATAGAATAAAATACAAGCATTTATGTATTACAGATATTTTTAATGTTGAAAAATCAATGAGCGGCTCGGCTCTCTTCAGACCTGACTGTATCTTTACTGGGAGCGGGACGTCTCCAGCTCCTCTCCATGGAGATGTTTACTAAAGGCAGCCAAATATGAGATTTAACAAGGTTCGGCCCTCATCCAAATCCATTCTTTGACTACCCACTGCAAACGTAGCATTTTCTGTGTTGAGCTGCTCATTACATGTTATGTAGTGTATCTTTAAAGGGAAACTATAGCAACAAACTAACTTTTTTCTGCTGATAAACTGTATATCTGACATTTTTATAAATTAATGTTTCCAGTGTGTGTGTGCTGCCCCTTGAGGCTAAACAATGAACTGTAATTTGGATTAGTTTTTTTGTTTTGTTTTTTGGCGGTGGAAGTTTCAGTAAAAGTAGCCATGATGAGGATAAGCTGATCATTCCCTGACCACGCCCACCAAAGGAGAAAGTGTTGCATTCAACATTACATTCACACGGCATCGGACGAGTGTGTCATTATTCATTAGCGGAGAAGTTAGCTTCATGACCGTGCAGCGGGACAACTTTCTGTATTTATCTGACGCTGCTACTTACCACGCCCCCCTTGCTCTCGGTCCGCCCGGCTCGACCCACTTTGGCGGCAATTTTCAAACTGCAAATGTGGGCGGAGTTTGGTGTTAAGAATGTCTTTAACGGTTTTTATTTAAACAACTTGTTCTATTGTTGCTTGCTGCTACTACAAAATACCATTTCATCATACTATTTATTTCTACTGTACTGTATTCTTTAAAAGATGACTAATATTACTCCACCATACTGTTTTCATCTCAACTCAGTTCTTGTGAGGGTCAAAAGCTATACCTCACTTGTGTGTCCCCGTAAGTTACCTGTTACCACGCTGTAATTGTGAGCTAGAGTAAATTAGCACGTTGAGCTAGCTTAACTTGACCTGGCCTCTGCGTTAGAGCGCCCACCAACCTTCTACTCTGCACGCTCCTGCCAGATGCGCGTCACCCTCCATTTTCCAAGGCCCATTGACACATAAAGCGTCCCTTTTATTGCCCCTCTGACCCACCTTGATTACAGCCTTAGTGCACTTGACATAGTCATTTGGACTTGTGTTTGCGTTTTGTAACCTAATGTGGCGTGTGGGAGTTTGGTGATTTATGAGAGGAGGGACGTGACACAGAGAGAGAGTAGCGATTTAGCTGCAAGTTAAAAGTATAATTTATAATAGTGCATAGTATTAATATAGGAGCTTGGTAATGTAAGGATTCTATGGGTGCGCTTCTGTTCCTCTCCCGTTTTTTTCCCTATGAGTTAGCAGCAGTTCTAATAAATAAATAAATTGCTCCCAGTGTGATGTTGTTCACATGATGGCCATGAATGGCTAGGGCTGGGTACCGTTAAACGATACCAGTTTGGTATTGGAGAAAAGTTTTGGTACTACCAGTACCCAAAAGTAATGGAATACGTTACAAAATACATTTTAAGGCAAGTATTCAGTAACTAAATACAATTTCAATGTATTCTCCCCAAGACTGGCTGTTGGCTCTAGATAAAACTCCTTAATGAACACAAATCAGTCAGGTATAAATACCCAACGTGTTTTTAATACGTAGCCAATGACTCAATCAGCGACTCTGAATATGTGTGAGACACCACTAAGCTCCACAGACTCTGTGACAACTCCACAATTTTGACCATTTGTCATAATATAATCAAAGTAGGCAAAAGAGTTTTAATATTTTGCTCATCTTGCGCAAAAATATCAATGTAATTTATGTGAAGACTGCAAAAAAATATGAACACACTTAAAACTTTATTGCTTGTTTAACTCCCGGAAAGACCCTTCTTTTTTTCAGAGTCATTTTCCGCAGCCGCGCGGTGATGGTTTGGACAGCCTAAGCCTTTACCTGCGGCTGAACCGTGCCGAGGAGCTCTCCCTACAATGGCCTCTTTGTTTCCACACGTCCATACATCACCTCGGCGCTACAGCGCGGCTAACCCGCGGCCAAACATTGGCTTTAGTCACTCTCCCCAGCCCCGCACATCAGGCACCCATCCCCGGACAGGTCTTTCTGCATGGAGAGAGCGAGGGACGGGTCAAAGAGAGTCCAAGTCTGACTGGGAACCAACAGGGAATTAGAAATGACAAAGGGTGACGGATGAGAAGTGTAAAATAGGATTGAGAGGTGCTGTTGACTTTTGTGGGACGATGTAGTGGTAAGGCTACTGTTTAAAAGGGTGTGGCGGAAATACGCGGTTTTAATATTAGCAATGGTCTTATACCTGACTTGAAGTATCAACAGTAAATTGTATTGGCCTAGGTCAACCAGTGGTTTCTTTAGAGTTTATTTCTCTGTTATTTTGATGGAAAGGGTCGCGGAAAACCTGTGATGAGTATTTTGATCCATCACAAGAGTTCCATAGGGCTTCAACAAACGATTATTTTGGTAATCAATGAATCTGCACATTATTTTTATGATTAATCGCTTGGCTATGAAAGGCGCGGGAAAATGTTATTTATTCAAACTTTTTCCCACATAAAGCTAATGTTGCGACACTTGAGGACGTGTTGGTGAAGTAAACTTAGTTATTGTTTGCAGGAGGCTCTTTGTGCTTTAAAAAGGTCGAGTAGAGCCTATTATTCACTCAAACGGAGGACTGCAGTGAGCACCATTTTTACTGATGGCAGAAGAGTTCAAATTCTTATGATTTAGCCTAAAAGGCAAGTTTCCGTGCTACTACCATATGTTAGGTTTCAGAAGGTTTTGAGACTATTGGTAACCATCGAACTCTCTATTGCACTTATAGCTTAAATAACAACAGAATAAAAGAATATGGCATGTTTTAACTCTTGACAGCCTCTACCCTTCTCGTAGTCTCCAGTTGGGTTCTTTAGTGCCTCTCTCTCTCTGGCTCTTGCTTTAAACAGCAGCAGCAGCAGCAGACCCTCATTAGCGCTAACGAAAGCACTCCATGCCCGGGCTTGTCAAGTGGCCCCCTGAAAGAGCCACTCAAATTAGCCACATTTCACAAACAATTTCACCCACTCGTTACATGCTCCGGTGTTTATTGGGAGATGAAGGCTTCAAGGTGCGGGGAGCGTAAGCGGCAGTCGCCAGGTTAAGACGGGGCCGACCCTCATTATGAACTGTAATTTACACCCGGGGCCGGAGTGGAGGAGCGCTTCAGACTGAGAGGGGCCGTCCATGCTTTAAATCTACCATTGTTTTGTTGCATTTCGGACTTGGAGCGCCTCATTGGTCGCAGAATCTGATGTCTTGAACTCAAGTTTTTCTTATAATTAACCTGGCAAAAAAGTCTGAAATGCAAATAACTTAAGCGCAATCTGGAATAGCTCCCGTTGAAATTGTTTGTGAAGAGGACTGAGTATTCACTGCTGAGTGTCCAAAACGCCAATGATCTTAAAACCTTATATCGGTTAACCCTTGGCTGATTCACTCCCTGGTTGTATCTAGCCTACTAGGCGATGACATACCAAAATGCACACTAGGCGTCACATGACTTATCAAACAACCTCCACCAACGGCAATAATCTTGTGTCTGCAGAAGACCAATTTTATATTTTTATCATTTTATAAAAAAGTGTTTTGCAAGTCTGTTAGCATCCTCATGATGCTTTGTAATGTTTTGTTAACATTACAAGATACTTGTGTGTTAACATTACAAGATACTTGTGTGTTAACATTACAAGATACTTGTGTGTTAACATTACAAGATACTTGTGTGTTAACATTACAAGATACTTGTGTGTTAACATTACAAGATACTTGTGTGTTAACATTACAAGATACTTGTGTGTTAACATTACAAGATACTTGTGTGTTAACATTACAAGATACTTGTGTGTTAACATTACAAGATACTTGTGTGTTAACATTACAAGATACTTGTGTGTTAACATTACAAGATACTTGTGTTTCTAAACGCAGGCTGTATACTTTGGTGGGGGTGCTCTGTGAATATGGTATGTTCTCTTTCTCCCAGGACACGGAGAATGTTTAACTCACAGTGGG